>BCHY01000003.1:3522121-4145071 GCA_001599775.1 Exophiala alcalophila
AGTTAGAACCCCATATTCATTCTAGAAGTACGGAGTATACCCCCGTTGCGATAGATGCCAACGAGGATCCGGAGTGCGGGTAGAACTTGTCGGAGCCTCACATCAAAGAGATACATACATACCTAGGTACATACAGGGATCCGGATCCGGATCCGAACGGATCCGAGACACAAGCGCACTGTGCTGATCGTCCCCATCTTGCATCTCGGCGGCGCCACGGCGTCGGCCACCAAACGCAAATCCCACCCTGTGAAAGTTAGAAGGGCTTCTCTAGCTTCTAGCCCGTCTCCCGCCTGTAACCTGTGAGAATTTGGGAAGTAAAGATTGCCGGATGGCGGACACGGCTTTTGGTGCCGGTCTTGGCGTACGCGTGTGGCGGAATCCATCATCATCATGCTGTCACGAGGCACCAGGCACCGTCAGAGTCACAGGAGTGAGAGTGAGAGAACGGCGGCGGTCGCTACAGTACGAGACTACGAGTACGTCATTCTTTGAATCTTGAAACTCTCGTGCGTTTAGAGAGTATCTACGACATGCACTTCTGGGCAAGAAAGTTCAAAAGAACAATACGAGGACGAACATGTGTTTGGGGATTCGTTTTACAACGATCGTATGTCACCTGATAATTCATAACATGTACACGATAAACAAGCCAGAAGTCATTCTTTTTTGGTATGCTTGTGGGTATCACCATCTGCCCCGTTCGCGGGTCGGCATTTGATCAAGGCATGGAGCAGCAACCTCCTCCCCATGTGATGCCGGCCTGACACGGGGCCCTGGCCGGTCTGTGAGGCTTGAGCGGAGCGTCGTGCAGGGAAATACCCCATCAACGCTCCCCTCCCGTTTTAGTGCCTGTACTCGTGAACTGTGAGCGCTGGGAGGAAGGAGCCTGGCGTGCAATGCAACACGTGGTGTGCAGTAATGTGCACACTGCATGTGGACACGATGGAGATGGACTCTTCGCGCCCGCGCCTGCCCCGCTCCCTGCTGGGAATGGGTAACCCAGGCTCAGGAGTCGAGTCAGTGGACAGGTCGGCAGTCAGGCTGGCTGGACCTTTGTCGCGCTCGTTCCACCGGGGCTTCGACTTCGAGAAGGTCATGCATGCATGATAATGATAATGGCCCCCCATGGGCCGTGGACCCCGCTGTTGACGGCTCCGGGGTACTTGTACCTGGTATGCAATGGTACACTCCGGCGGAACCTCCATGGTTCTCCTTGAAATGGGGTCGGGGGTGGAGGCAGTCAACCCCCCCAATATTTTGTATAGCCGCGTGTGTTCGGTTCCGGCGGCTCCCATTGTCGCGGCGTCTTGGGCCCCGGTCTCGGTCCCGGTCCCCGGATTTTGAATATGACCTGCATACTCGACGCTCGCGTGTTCGAGCAGAAGGACAAAGGACAAGCCGGAGCCGTTTTTCATGTCGACGAATAGAGCGGATGCAATGGGATCTCGGCCCTTCCCAATTCGGCCTTGGCTATCCGCACCGACTCGGAACCCTGGGGTAACTGGTCCAGGGTCTGGACCAACGTGGATCTCAGATTGTGATATGCGTCGGCCGTGATTTTGGCCGCGGCGAAATCCCTATCGATGGATTGCTGCATCAGTTTCACGGCCGCGACCGCGTGATGCGCATACGGATCGATGGAGATTAGGGACACGCTGACGCTGGGCGAGTGGAGGGCTCCTCCCGCGGTCGTCGTGGTTGTCGGATCCGTTGCTGATATCGAGCCTCTGTGCGTGCCGCTGGGCTGGAGAGATAGAGTGTATTTGTTGTTGAGACCGAACACTAGGCAGTTCATCACCCAACTTTCCGCATCGATTCTTTTCGCGGTGAACTGAGACAGAAGGTCTTGTCGGTCTGTCGCTGTCACGATGTCGACTAGCATTAAAATGGAGAGATTGTAATGCAGCATAAGTCCGTCTGTCCAACGGGTTAGCATGGTCTGAAAATAGGGGGGTGAGACGATGGGGTTTTGCTTACACCAGCGAAGCTTCGTCTCCTGACTGAAGAACTGAATCCGCCTTTGGCACGCGCAGAGCAAATCTCGATACGCGACGTTGAAGCGGTCGACGGCATCCGACACGGCAGTGAAAGACCTGTTGACCTCAGCCTCATCGTGGCCGTCTCGCAGCGATTCCTTGAGGTTGGCTGTCAACTTCCACACCAGCAGCTTCCACGAGGCACCGGATGCTATGATGATGTTTGCCTTTTCGTCCGTCAACTCGAATCCCACCGCGTCCCAATCTTTGGTCATCCCGCGGAATATCTCGGTCGTTGCCCTCACCATCCTCCAGGAAGACTCGGATTCGTATCCAAACAGTCCAGAAGAGAGTAGCGGGCGGCAGCTCAAGGTCAATGACGCCGAGGTGTCGAATGTGAGCGCCGCCCAATACGCGGTGCTCTCGGCATTGATGAAATTCGCCGTCGCGAGTGAATGAGGACTGGCGCTCGGCGCACGCGTTGGCATAGAGAGCATGACTCGATTGCCGTTGAATTGGAGGCTTTTCTGGTGTGCACGAAGGCCCTGGATCTGTTGGAGAGCGGCATGGACACAGACCTGGCCTGATACTCGGTCGAGCTCTTCATCTTCCGATAAACCTGCAGGAATGGGGGTCAGAGCAAACAAAAGCAGGGTGAGGATTGATCGATAGGAGGGTCTGTTGATGACCCTCAGCATGTCTTTGTGTGCACATCGCCAGAGTCCTCGAATGATTTCGGCCGAGGAGAAGCCGGTAGATACATTCTGAGGCATCAACGGCAGCCAGCGAGCTGCGAAAGCCTCGATGGAGCGGTCGAGGGATTGGTTGATCTGGAAATCAATGTCGCGCCTGGACGCGGACGGGGGGCTCCCATAGTCGAGGGCGGCGCTCAAGCTATCCTGGCCTTCGTCCATCCATTTGTCCAGCTGGCAGAACAGTTGTCGAATGCTGACCGACAGGTCTGAGAGGCTGTGTTCACCAAAGCTGCGATTCATTAGATAGAGTGAAAAAATGCGAAAGCGATTGACGTACGCGAAGGGGTTGCTATATCGGCCCATCCAGGAACCAAATATCGTTTCGAACACCTTTTCGTATATCGTGTGAAGCCATTGCTGGTCGACGGGGGTGATGAGATCTTCTGCTGTCAAAGTTGGGTGTGCCGGTAAGGGCTGTGGAGGCTCGCGTGAAGGCCAATTCCATTCGCTTCTCGGGCAATCATCAGCGACCAGATGGAAACAATGGCCATTGGAAATTTACCTGCTCTGTTGGCTCACCTCCGATATCGATCGACCAGGAGCAAGACCCAGCTCATCTAGGATCTGTGCACGAGCTTCCTGGTGGTTAGCGATGTTGGGTCCGTCTGGCGCTGGCCGTTTCGTCCTCGGTTTGCCGTGCAGGCTTGTTCGCGAGGCTGTAGAGCTCCCATTGTTGCCTTTCATCCACTACATTGACGTCGCCATTCAGACTCGAGCCCATTGATGTCAGCAGGGCAGACATACCTCAAAAGTACACTGGAGCTGTCGGTTTTGGCACCTCGAGCAGGACGTCGCGCCCTCTGACGAGTTGGTGTTGCGCCGAGCTCTGCGCGCATCGCACGCGACCCTCGATTTCCGGCATTCGTCGCAGCTGGAGAACTGGGTCCGCCGGGGCGCTAGATCAGTCTGCGACATTCTCTGCTAGAGTCTAGACATATCGGCCTCAACACAAAGTCGTTGAAAGCGGCTCGGGATGAATTGTGATGGGACTCGAGCGGTTGCTGGTGGGGTTGGAACTTGGGAATTAATTATCGTGGTGCCGAAGCCGATGGTGATGAACTGGAGATGGAAAACTGGCTTAACTGAAGGTGGTAAAGTCTGGTTCTTCCCCAAGAAAATGGCGTGCAAGGCGTCGTCAGAGCCCAGATTCACTCCAACTCCAGGCGGCTTCATTGCGGGGAATGGCCAGGGCGAAGAGAGTAGAGCTTCTGATCTGGAGACGAAAAAGGTCGATGTATTGATATAATATATCTATAATCCACACTCCCTATCCCGGCTACCTCCAATTCGATATCTAGTAGTCGTAAAACCCGCGTCCAGACTTTATCCCCAGGCGACCGTCCTTGATCAGCTCTTTCAGATACCGCTGGGGCTCTGCAGGCACGTCAGAGCGCATGGCGGCGTAATGCTCCTCGATGTTCAGCACAACATCCAATCCAACAACATCCATCTGCTCAAAGGGTCCCTTGGGCGTCTTGAGCACGTCTTTGAAGATTGCGTCAATCTCCGACGGGGTTGCTACGCCTTCCGAGGCCGTCAGAAGTGCCTCTCGCTTGATTGCTGCCCAGATTCTGCTCCCACAAAACTCCGTTAGACTAGGCACTGTCGTCGTGAATTTAGAAACGCGAGGACTGACCGGTTATAAATATAACCCATTGAGTCTTTCTTGACATGGAAGGGATTGAATCCATGTTCCCGGCATTGCTCCAGGATCAGTGATACGCAAGCAGGGTCGGTCTTGCTGTGGCCCATAATCTCGATCGCTTCACTCGGTGTTAGCAGAAGCAGCGGCATTCTCATACAATCAAACTTACCCGGTGTCTCAGGAGGCCAATCTGTAGTATCCAGCAATGTCAGTCTCAATATCCCAGCTTAGTCAGGAGAGGAGGAAGAAGGTGCTTTCTCACAGCTGTGGGCACTGAGAATCCGCGGGGCATTCGACAGCTTCAGCCCTTCGACGATCTCAGATATCGTGTAGCTGCTTGAATTCGACGCAATAATGGTATCTTCCGGAGCCGCCTCGTCTAGTTGGGTAATCATCTGTCGCTTCAACTCGAGTTTCTCCGGCACGCACTGTGTTTCCCGGTCATGTCAGTCGTCGCGTGCCATGCGTACAAAGCTTGCGAGATTCGCGCTTCTCATACCTCGACAACCAGCCATGCATCTTGGAGCGCTTCACGCAGCTTGTCTGGGGTATATGTCTTGATCGCCCCCGGCTGCTTTGACTGTGGTTCTCCAGATCGAAGCTTCTCAATGAACTGGACACTCTCAAGAAGCTGTTTACTCTGCGCATCGATGAGATGAACAGGACGGCCCTGGCTTGACCACTATTATTTGCGAAATTGCTGTGTCAGTAGACATATGACTAGGTACAATGCTCCGGATACGTACCATATACGCCAGACGTCGTCCTTGTGTCCCAGCGCCTAACAGAGCAACGCACTTTCCTGGCAGCGGAAGCCCCATGGTTGAGCGATTTGTAGAAAGGCTATATGATGCTGACGAGAACTCCTGAAGAGTAAGAAACGGGTCTAACTGTAGGCACGCAGAAAGGACGCAAAGAAGATAGAATGTCGAGTGAAGCCAATTCAGAATCCAAAGGGATTTCTTTAAGTGCTTCCTGGCAATGCTTGCAAGAACATGTCATTCGGTCTTTCAGGGCGAACAAATGTCCGTTCACCGTCTTGGGCGTGATGTGGCAGCAGTTTGGCGAGCCTCGGATCCGAGAACGGGGCAGGGATTCGCGATTAGAGTAGTCACAGCAGTTGCCACACTGATCCCCCATTATTGACCCCAAAGACCCCAATGCCGAGATGTCAACCAGAGAGAAATCTGGGCTTACTCGTATATAGATGATGCAAACTGTTCCATGAACAAGAGTCCAAGCAGCGTGGCATACCTCGTTGTCTTGAGCATTGAGGGGGTAGGCTCTTTCATCGCCCTGGACTCAATTGCGTCCGAGAAGCTAATGTCGAGACTTGATGTGGTCGCGATTCAGATCTGTCGGCTGTTGAGAGAGGTGCGAGCATGGTTTGACCATCGATGAGACAATTCACAAGACCAGCAGCTGCTTCAATCTGGGGTCGCTTGATGGTAGAGGAGAGCCACAGTTGCTCAGTGACGCCAGCCAGTTGACAACCAAACATGTTTACATAATAACCACGTGACTAGACTTCTCAATTTCACGTGACAATTGCTGCACCCACAGCAGCCCAGCAGTGAACACCGAACGAACACACTCTCTACCCTGCGCAGCCGGTGAGGCCGGAGTTGCTTTGTGCCTGCAAAACTGTTTCCATCACTCACCCATCTCCTTCACCGTCAATCATGAGCTTCGTCTTTGAGATCTTCCACGCCCTCCAGGCATGTGGCAGCGCCTACACCGGCCTGCTGTCAGCCATGGCCGTCTACCACCTCAGCCAACGCGAGGAGCAGGCTGAGACTGCAGCACAGTACTCGAGTGTCGCCGCCAACCGCCTTCACAAGACCAGAACCACACAGATCAGCGGTGTTGTAGCTGTAAGTCATTCTTGGTCTCCACGGTCCTTCAGTCGGCGTTCGTCTCGCCAGTAGCTGATCTGGGGTCGGCAGACACTATCTTCATTAGCTTCATCCATGTTCCTCGCCATCGCCGCGTCGTCCAGTCGAAGCACCATGGCTTTTCTGCTGAGTGCCGCCAATGCTGGGGGCATCGCTCTTGCAAACAGGCACATTCGGAACTTCTGGCACGACAAGGCCAAAGTGCCCTTCCTCTCGGACTACAACGAGGGCATCAATGCCTCTAATCAGATGCGACAGGCCCTGGGGGTGCTGAGCATCACCTGGGCTGTAGCAGCCGTGGTGTATCTCTGGAGAGCGGTCATGTCATGACTTGACAAGAGCGCGGAAAGGGCATCAGCTGAGGTTTGTCAGCTTTATGAGCCCTCTTCCAGAGCTTCGGATAAAGGCTTGAGCACGCAGTGTCGCTGGGCGCAGTGGGCAGTGGGGGTAACTGACCGCACCGGCAATAATGGGTGCATTTCCCGGCATTTGGCCCCACGAAACACCGTTTCCCCAACCAGCTCACCAGCCCTTTTCCGATGACTGCGCGCCGCATCTTCCGCCCGTCGCGGGGTCTCATCCATCAATCACCTCCTCCTGCACACCTTCTGCAAAAATATGATATTTCTTTCTCCTGCAACCACCTCACACACTCGATTCCTCAAACGGTTTTTTCGGACTGCCTCCAGTTTTCTCAGCTCGGCACGCAAGATGGATCCCTTCGAGTACAATGCCAATCCGGGCCGAGTCGTCTTCGGCCCTGGCGGCATCAGCAAGCTCCCCGAGGAAATCAAACGCCTTGGTCTGAAGGCTCCTCTGCTGCTCTCCACCCCTCAACAGGTCAGTCAAGCGGACGAACTCGCAAAGATCCTCACCTCCGCTTCCATCGAGCCCGCCGGCACTTACACCAATGCCACGATGCACACCCCTTCGCATGTCACCGAAGAAGCCATGTCCTTCCTCCACTCCAAATCTGCAGACTGTGTCGTTTCAATAGGAGGAGGTTCCACAATCGGGCTGGGGAAGGCTATTTCAATTCGAACTGGGCTGCCTCATATTTGCATCCCGACCACATATGCCGGAAGCGAGATGACCCCCATCCTGGGCGAAACCCAAGATGGACGGAAGACCACGCGAACCGATCCGAAGATCCTACCGGGCACCGTCATCTACGACGTCAGTCTCACGATGACGCTCCCGACCGCGCTCAGTGCTACGTCCGGCGTTAATGCCATCGCCCACGCCGTTGAGGCGCTTTATGCGAAGAACAAGAACCCCATCATTTCCCTCCTCGCGCTGGAGGGCACAAAATCCCTGGCCGAGGCCCTCCCGGAGATCATCGAGAACTCGCAGTCGCAAGCTGCTCGCGAGAAAGCGCAATATGGCGCCTGGCTGTGTGGCGTGTGTCTGGGATCATCATCCATGGCTCTGCACCATAAGCTGTGCCACACTCTAGGCGGGTCTTTCAACCTCCCTCACGCAGAAACTCACACGATCGTCCTTCCGCATGCACTTTCCTACAACGCCCCCGCAATCCCCGATGCAATGGCCAAACTTGCATCCGTTCTCCCCGATAGCGACGGCGACGCCATCAAAGGCTTGAACGTGTTGCTCCAGAAGTTGAAGGTGAAGCGTGCCCTGAAGGACTATGGCATGAAGGAGGAAGACATCGACAAGGCGGCCGAGATTGCTGTTAGCAATCAGTACCCGAACCCAAGAGCGGTTGAAAAGGGGCCAATTCGCGAGCTGATCAGAAGGGCGTGGGCTGGAGAGGATGCCCGTGCAGATCTATAAAGGTTTCCTTTTCTTGTCCAGCGCCTCGTCCGAGTCACCCAAGCCGAAGCCTCTCTGCAATATTATGAAAGCAGGGAATACGAAGCTACATGAATAAAATCCGAGAAGATTTCTATATTTGAGAACCCGCAAATTGCCCTCTTACATCCCAATCATTTTGTATCTCTCGCTGACATCTATTCATTGGTCCCGTCAGAATCCATTGACGAGCCCCCAGAAATGCAGCGCTGGAATCACTTCTATGAGCCAAATGTAAACCAAAATTATGCCCCCATTTTTCAAGTCTCGCTATCTTGTTCGCCATCGGTTGCAGTCTTGGCCGCTTTGTTAGGCTCCGGGACCCAACGACACACCAGGGTGAACCCAGCGGCGAGGAAGATGAGCAAGATCCAAATCAGATGTCCACCGATGACACGACTGCGAATGCTGGCAGCGTAGAGACTGGCGAACAAGGCCGGGGTGAAGGCGCGGATGCCACTGACCAGAGTCAAGGAGACGGCGTTCAACGTCCCCAGCACCTCCGGGCCGGGCGAGACATCGTTCAGCACAAGCTGAATGGCCGTGAAGGACATGCTGACACCGCTGCCGAAGCAGAGACCAAACGGGGCGATGGCCCAAAAGGCGGCGACATACCCACGGCGCAGGAGCATGTTCCCCAGGGGCAAGACGAGGAAGAAGAACGGATACGCAGTGGCGCAGAGACGCATGACGCCCGCGGTTCCAATCCGCGCCTGAAGCCAGGGAAACACGATCAGAAGCCACAGGGACTGCGAGAGGCCGCCCAGGCCCATCATGATCGCGATCTGGAGCGGCGTGAAGCCGAAGCCGCCCAGGTGCACGGAGGTGAAGAAGCACACGGGCGCGATGGCCGTGTAGGCTAGTGCGAGGAGCATCACGTGTGAGTAGATGTAGAGTGTCATTGCGACGCCCGGGGAGCGGAGGAGGGCGACGGTCGACATTTTGGGCTTGGGTTTTGTGGTGGGAGAGCCTTGAGGCGTGCGGATTAAGGTCTGTGGTGCGTGGCTTCCGGTCAGATCATCGCACGGATTAAATGAGAGAGAATGCGATTTGAAGGCGGGGAGGGGAGCCGAGGAGAGGGAGATAGCGTACCTCTTTGATGCCTACTGCGCTGGTAATGGTGGCCGTCAGGGCGATCGACCCAGTCACCAACGTCGGAAGCGCATAGGGGTAGTCGTGGAAGAACTTGAACCGACCAAACACGGCTGGGTATTCGGTCGCCGGTCTGGCGAGCACGCCTCCTGTTGAAGAGTGTTCAGTAGGTCGGCTTCAAAGCGAGAAAAGGTGTAGGTGGATTTGGATGGAGGAAGGGACAACGTACCGACCACCGGGCCGAGAAAGATGCCCAGGTTGCTGGTGAATGCGAACAGACTGAACGCGCGTGCCTGGGTCTTTGATGTGCTGTTCTCGCTGATCATCGTTCGAATGGTCCTGCATTGCACATGATGGGTGAGCAAATAGTTCTGTTGTCTTCGAGCAGGGAGAACGAAAAACATACACCACGGTCCCTGAGAACACGCCGGCGAGGCAGCGAAACAGGATCATTTGCCATATCGTCTTGCTGAGGCCAAATAGGGCCGTTGAAACGGCCACACCGGCCAGCGACGAGACAAGGACGGGCTTTCGTCCCCAGAAATCGGCTGCTTTTCCCCAGGGGATCATGAGGAACATTTGCGTCAATGAGAACAGCGATTCCTATATAAATGGCTTCATGTCAGCGGGACGGGGCTCCGAGAGATATACGGGTCCCTTGGGTCTCATGGCTGCTCACGATCAATCCGCTGTAGAATCCCGCATCCGTCTCGGCGATCTCCCCTGTGTCCCAGATCATCTGGTTGATGAAGGGGATGATGCAGAAGAAAGCCACAGGGTCGACCAGGCGGGCGAAACAGAGGAGCGAGATCTGGTCTATCGGCAGAGGCTTGTCCTCGTCTTTCGCGCCGTCGTCGTCGTTGGCGTCCTCGGGCTCCCCAGGGGAGAGAGCATGGCCATTTGATGTCGCAAGCAGTGCTGTAGTCTCATCCACTCGCGCGTCGGAAGCGTCTTCTGTGATATCGGCCGAAGTCATCTTCGGGGGAGATTTGCTAGATCGATCGCTTGCTCAGGGAATTTAGTGAAGTCTTTCTTGGAGTGTAGTGAGTCTATGTTCTCCGAGGCCAGCTCAGAAGACGTGTTGAGGGAATCCAGGTCCTCAATCTGGCTCAGTCATATGGGTGCGAAAGAAGAGAGAGCCTGAGAGGTTGTCAGGCGGCCAGTCAGCGACCAAGCATGGACCGGAGCAGTTTGGTTAAGCTTTCCAGACAAGGCGGCGTCTAAGAAGCCCCGTGAACCCCCAGAAGGCGTCCACACAGAGCGACACAGCGCCTGCAGCACCCCTAAATGGCGCCCGGGAGGCGTGCAAGACTGGTCTTGGCAGATCTTCCCCGCCCGCAGAAATCTCACAGCGCGAAGTTTCGCTCGTCGTTCTCCAAATTTCAGCAGCTTCAAGTTCATGCGCTTCACTCACCTCTGATTCACCTGCGCCCAATCACTGCCAAAACCTCCCATAATGTCCTGAGCCTCGAGCTCAATTCCTCTCAAGCCATGTTCGACACCATCTGTACCCTTCCTCTCCCCTCCGACGTCTTCGCCCAAGTCATCCATCCAAGCGAGCCCTTGTTCGCAGTCGGCCTCTCGTCCGGGCATGTGCACGCCTATAAGCTCCCCTCCGACTCGGATGCCGTCGAAGACACGTCGGAGGACAACTCCTCGTCTCCCACCAAGCTTTCGAATCTGATCAATGGCTCTTCGCTCAACTCCATTCTCCCTTCCTTGCGCAGAGGATCCTCAACCAGCGTCTCCGAAAGCGGACTTGGCTCAGTAGCGACGGCCTGGGCGACGAGAAGACACAAAGGCTCCTGTCGGTGCCTGACATTCAGCCACGATGGTGAGCTATGCTATTCTGCCGGAACCGATGGTCTGGTGAAAGTGTTCACCACGGAAACGGGCCGAGTCGTTGGCAAGATCGCCATTCCGCAAGGCTTGGGAAGTAAAGATGTCGATGGACCAACGGTGCTGCATGCGCTGTCGCCACAAGCTCTGCTCCTGGGAACGGACTCTGGGAAAGTCTATTTACACGATCTACGACAGGGCGGGAAGGAAATGGTCTCGAGAGCCAGCCAGTCATGGGCACCGCACGGGAACGAACATGTGAACTCGCTGATGCCCTTGCCTGCCAGCGAGACCAGCACAAGTGGATTTTCCAAACAATGGGTGACCGTTGGTGGCACTACTCTGGCCGTGACGGACCTCCGGAAAGGAACGATTGCGACCAGTGAAGACCAGGAGATTGAGCTGACGAGTCTCGCGCTGGTGCAAGATCTGAAGAAGGGTGGAACCAGTGTTGGGGAAAAGGTCCTTGTCGGTCAGAGTGACGGCGTGGTCAGTTTGTGGGAGAAAGGTGTATGGGGCGACCTGGATGAGCGGATAGTGGTCGACAGAGGAGGCCTCAGCGTCGATTGCCTGGCCGAAGTGCCCTTTGGATTCGGAGGAGGGAAGCTGAAGATGAATGAGAGGCTGGTGGCTGCGGGGCTGGAGGACGGAAGAGTGCGGTTCATCAGAATTGGTCGCAATGGAGTGTTGGCTGATATGGACGCCAAACATGATGAACTTGATGGTGTTGCGGCACTCGGATTCGACATTGAGGGCCGGATGATCAGCGCCGGTGGTCAAACGGTCAAAGTCTGGACCGAAGCCAAGGGTCTCCCAGGTGGCGCTCGAGGCGGAGCTAGCAAGCACGATATGTCCTCCGACGATGAGGAAGGTGATGACTCGGATAGGGAAGACAGCAGCGACGAAGAGGAAGACGGAGACTCGAAGCGCAAGCGGAAGAAGCGGAAGAGGAACAGAGGAAAGGACAAGTCCGGAGGCAAGGCGTTGGACTTTTCCATGTGATCCCCTTGTTCGGCAGGGATAAAAGCGATGCTGTTCTATTAATCGTGTGCAAAATGATACCCCCCTGGATACACAAAAGTCGGGAGAATAGGAGGGGAGCACTTTGATCAGAGTGGAGAAAGGATAACGAGCTGATGTCATATACCCAACCAGAGGAGCAGAGATGTTTTATGCTCCAGCCTCCGAAACTGCGCATCCATCATCGCAAATCCATACAGACTCGGCCGTTCTAGTACACATCGAGGACCCAAAATTTTGGGACCCCGATCCAGGCAACGGCAAGGCTGAGAGGGCGCGAGGCTGAAGAATTTTAGCGAATCATGTTGCAACCGATCGATGCCGAGGCCGATTCCTGATTCGTCATCAAAGTTTCAGTAGCAACCAGGTCGGTTTTGATAAGAAGCTCACCAACTGCTGCTCCCAACCACTCTGCTGGGATCCCCAGTCCCCGGATCGTCTCCAGGATGTCTAGTCAAGGCGCCATGTCGTCAGCTTTGGGCCTGCTTCCGAGCAGTAACACCTTAAGAGTCGCCTTCGCCGGCACGTTGCTCTTCGCCTCAGGTGTCATCGCCGGAGGACTGCTCAACAGGAGAAAAACTCGCATCGTCAAATCGCCTCGGACAATCCAGCTACCGAAGTTGACGGAGATTGAGACCTCCGAGCTTCCATATCCGCCAGATGTGCTCCCCGGCGCGAGAGACGTCGATACGCCCTTCGGTTCCATACGCGCCTACGAGTTCGGGCCCGAGGATGGCCGAAAGGTTCTGATGGTTCACGGCATCAGCACTCCTTGCATCGCTCTAGGGGCGGTGGCTAACAGTCTCGTGGAGAAGGGATGTCGCGTGCTGCTTTTCGACCTCTTTGGACGGGGCTATTCCGATAACCCTGAAGATCTACCCCAGGACATTCGACTTTTCTCCACCCAGATCCTGCTTGCTCTTGCCTCGTCTCCATTGTCGTGGACTGGCAAGGGCTCGGGCAAGTTCTCCTTGATTGGCTATTCTCTGGGAGGGGGAATCGGGGCTTCCTTTGCCTCCTATTTTCCCGACCTGTTGAACAGCCTGATCCTTATTGCCCCCGCCGGACTGTTACGACCCCACCATATCAGCAAAACCAGCCACCTCATCTACTCCGAGGGCATCATTCCCGAGTCTATATTGCAGAACGTGGTCAGAAATCGGCTTCGAAGACCAATGGCCGCCCCGCTCCCGCCGGCGGACAAGAGCAAGGACGCGAAAGTCGACGTCGAGAAAGCGGTGCAGGCCGAAGTCAACATCGAAGCCAACTCGCAGGTTGTCCTGTCCAAGACCCGACCCCATGTGACGGTTGAGAAGACCGTCGCATATCAGCTGGACAACCACCTCGGCTTCGTATCCGCCTTCATGTCCAGCATTCGACATGGTCCCATTCACCATCAACACGACCGCTGGGAGATGATTGCGACCCGGCTGAATGAGGACAACGCGCAGAATGGCTCGCAGAAGAAGGTCCTGGTCATCCTCGGAGCCAAGGACCCCATCATTGTCAAGAAGGAGATTGAAGAGGACGCCTCCGCCGTGCTCTCGGGCAACGTCGAATTTGTCACCTTTGATGACGCAGGCCACGAGGTGCCCATCACCATGGGCGAGAAAGTGGCCGAAGAAATCGTGGACTTCTGGCGCCGGACGGACTAGAGATAGATGATGGACTGGACGAATGCCAATGCGCCACGTTATGCGACTTTATTGACACCAATCGCAGGTAGCCACGCTGGAGATGGACTGTACGATGGATGCGGCACACCATGTTGATAGATTTGGACATTTCGAAAGATCAGAGATATAGATAGGATAGATAGGGTGACATAGACAAGTCCCTGAGTCCGACTCTTCTTTCCATGTTGCGTCCTGTCTGTCCTTGCCCGACCTGCGAGCTGCTTCGTTTCCATCCTGATTCCTCAGCCTCGTACTGCCTCCGGCCCGTGACTGGGTGGAAAGATGTTCCGTTCCGATGCTTGTCTCGGCATTGTTCCCCGACGAAGCTCAGCCTTGGCGGTATTTCGTTCCAACTTCCTTCCAGCCTTGCGCAACTTGTGACTCGTGGCTCCCCCGCCTCCCGAGTTCTTCCTCCCTACCTAACCTCTATCGAGAGGACTCCGACTCCGTATTCCTTCGATCCTGGTTGTTGTGGCTTGACGCGCCTCCTTCCAACCTTCATTGACTCGTCACTCATCGACACACGCGACACCACAACACGCTCTGCCTGCAAGGGCGAGACTCGCCCCTTGCGCCTCAACCCTCTTCCCGTCTGCCGCCATGCTCTGTCCTTTCTTCTGTCGGCCCTTTCCCTGCTTCGTCCTTTCTACCTCCAACCCTCTATTCATCCACCGCTGTCTCTTCCGCTGAGGCCTTGCTTACTCGCAACCAACCGTCACCGTCTGGTACACCAGCGCCTCCTGCATCATCCTCTCGTCGGTCACCGTGTCCATCCACCTGGTGAGGGCTGCGGCCCGGGCCTGACCCTTTCCGCCGCGCCCGGTACCCGCGACCTGGATTTTCTCCGCTGGCCGGTCCATGGCGACTCCGGTCAGATTGCCAGGTTCGCGGTCAAGGAGGACCAAGTCCACCACGCTCGCACCGCTGTATAGAAAGACGTCGATCATGCCGCTTTCTTGGGCTTCCCGCGCTTCAAATTCGACGCCGTTGAGTCTGGATCGCGTCAGCTATTCGGCTTTGTGGTCACCTAGCTCATACCTGAGAGAATGAGCCATTTTGCAGTGGGAGAGAGGCCTGGATACGATTCAAGTATCTGACTTGTGGTAAGGGTGCTTGATTCATGTCAAGAAGTATGTCTTCATTCTCTTCAGACTGAAGAACACAAGGCTGATATTTATACCAGTCCAGAAGTGCAGTACCCGCCCGCAACTTGACACTATTCAGCCTCCTTTGGTATTGACGCAGCCTGCTCGAGGTACGTGATGGTCTATTCGCGGGATTGATCTGCGTTGCTGGTTTCTACCCACGTTGGGTGGGTAGGCAGGACTTCCATGACGAGGCTGCCCTAGCCCGCGGTGTCAGAGACATACGAGCAGGCCTCACATGGACTTGTGATTCGTCTCTCAAGCCCGGACGACTGTTCCAACACCACCAAACGCGCTCAAGTCAGGCCATGAGCAGTCACTGTCCCGCGCGGCACAGAGGCTTTGAGAGAGTTCATCCATCAAGTCCTGTGCATGACGACGTAGACAACTGACCGTCAATTGGTCAAACAAAGGTTCAGGCGCGTCTCAAATGCGACTTGCGGCTTCCGCCTTCCACCTCTAAACCCGAGACAGGCAATCGGCCCTGGACACCAATCTGCCATCGCGGCCTCATCAGCCAGCGTGAGAGTCGGAAGGCCTGTGGCTGGCCGTTCATGGAATCACCGACCAATACTTGCCCACTGGGCTGATATCTACCCCTTGCCATCAGCAGCCAATCGACACTGGCCAACCTCATCAGAGACTAGTCCGGCCTTCAAAGATTCGCTGACGAAAGCTGGGGTTGCAATCGGGCAAGACTACACCCCGGACTCTCCAGCCTTTCCCCGGATACCACAATCGGGGCGCTACGTACGGCCCGGCTTTTCCCGAGACAACCAGTCGGAGCCCGGAGCGGGATGCTCAGTCAGGTTCAAGGCACCATTCAATTCAGTCCCAGCATCTATTTCACCGAACGCCCCAGTTGACCCTGATCCTACTCAGCGTACAATCCTGATTCTGTTCACCAGCGCAAAGGACCTTACAGCCTGGACAAATGCGAGTACGAAGGGTCCACAGCAAATTCTCGGCAAACCCAAGCCACATTTGGGACGCCTTGGACGCCACAGTCTGCCAAAAGTGGTTCTATATCTGCCTCGCATCCCACTGAATCAGAAACGGGGCCGTCGCATGGGCGCCCCGACTGCGTTAGAGTCGATCGGTAGCGGCTGGCAGTCTGGCATCCGACAATGTCAGCTGCTTCCCGTGGGTCAGCGCTGTGCAAAGAAGTCTGAATGTCGCTGCGATCAGCCACTATATTGACGTCGTTGGATTTAGTGATCTACATACAAGTTACCAGATCACTCGTGGCCAGTCTGTTACCTGGCCTCCATGCGATTCACGCCCGTCATAATCACATGATCCAGGCACGTACAACAGGCTTCAACCATGCATGACAGCCCGCGTGGATGCTTACGAACCCGTCGTTAAATCATGTGGTGTTGGACTTCTGGCATCTGCCCAGCTTTTTGCTAACTGTATTTGGTGTTGAGCCAACATCCGGGGGAGCTCGCCTCCAACGGCGGGCGCGGGCCGACATCCGCCACGAAAAGACAAAATACTGAACAGCGTCACCAACCCTCGTCGTCTCATTATTTCGATGATTCGGTGCGAGGACGGGCATGGATAAGGACCATATCTCGCATCAGACGTTCCACAAGTGGCAAGTATCTGACGTGGTCGACGTTCGAAAGGCAGACATCCAACCCAGCTTCTGGCTCCCTACTACCAACTTCCCCGTCTCAGTGTCAGCCATTGTCGCCTTGTGGGACTTGGGACCCACCGCCCTCGCCATCCGGGTCTTCGATGAATTTCAGCCCAACACGGTTAGGCAACAGTAGGTAAATAAATGTGACCGAGGAGGCTCAAACGCCGCTGGCTCTTTTTGATTTCCATCCTTGTTCTGTGAAGTCAGTGGAGCCATGTGGGCTAGCTGTCATTCGTCTGCACGGTCTGTGGCGTTCTCGCATTTTCTTCTCGTTCAAAGTTCCCTAGGACATGGACCATCTCACTCGATGGCTTTCTGGTTCCATGCTCAAGGAAAATCTGTGGAGCATGCACCCCTGTCGCAGCGAAGCACAGGTTCGCGGAGCCAACCCGAATCGACAGAAGGCAGGGGACCTCTTGAGTCCGATCGTCCCGAGCTCTCGTTCCCTTCAGGAAACTCTCCTCTGTGAAAAACACCAAGAAAACACAACCAAGAGTAAAGAAAGGAAAGATTGATGAATGAGGTAAAATATCAAATATTATTTCAATATCAATATGGTCAATATCGAGCTGGGGACTTCCGACTGTGGAGATAGAAAATTTGTACCCGTCGAACCTTTCTTTGGTTTTGAGAGAGCGGAGCGGAGCGGAGAAGAGAAGAACAGCAACCAAGAGACAGGGACAGAGACGGATGCCACAGAGAGGGAGGAGTGTCGAACATAGATATAAGAAAGGGGTGGGGATTATGCTTCATCTTCCTCCTTCTCTTCGTCTTCCCTTCTTTCATTGTTTCGCTGTTTCGGTGGGTGGCATTCATCAATTCCATCCATTCGGTTCGGGGGCTCGTGCCCACTGCTCCCTTGATCACTTCCCAATGCTCCCTGCTCCCTGGGGTATCAAAAGCCGGTAAAAGGGGGAGGGGAGAGCCAGGTACCAGGTACCAGGACCAGGTACCTTGTGGTCGTATGTATATATGTATCCCCGTCGCATACATGTCGTAGCTCCATCGTATCCCATCCCATTTCCTCTCCTCTCCGTTCCTCTTTCCCGTTCTCTTTCCCGTCCATTCATCTTGCCCATCAAGTCGTACCTCATAAGAGCGACCTAAATTCTCGATCGGGTCCGTCCGTCGTCCTCCCTGCGTCCAGGCCCAGAGGTATTGAGTTAAGAGTATAAGAATAGTGTGCTGTTGGTCGTTGTGTTTCTCCCGTTGTCTGTCGGGCCAGGACCCAAAGGGGAAAGCGGAGTCTGGATGAAAAAGTGACGGAAGCTGAACCCCCATCCCCTTCCATCTCTTTCCTGTTCTGTCGTGCCTTGTCCTCGTCCTCGTCCTCGTCCTATCTGTGGTTCTCCATGTCGTCCCTGCCTGCCGTGCCGTGTCGCGTCCGCCGTTTCCTGTGTCAGTTAACGCCCCCTGCGCCAATGCCTGTACCCATTTCCATTGCCGTTGCCGGAGCCGGGTATCAACGAAGCCTCTTCGCCTTCTATAGTAATAACGCCAGGTTATTATGTATGATAGAAGCAAGAACAAACTTTTTTCCATCTCTTCTCGGGTCGTCGAGTCTGGTAGACATTTCTCCAGATGCGATCCAGAAGAGAGAGACCGAGGTTGGCTGATCCATCATCGCGATCAGATGATGAGCCAAGTGTAAATTGCAGAACAAAATATTAATCCTTTGCCAGAAAAGATTATGCCCGTTAGAATGGAGGGCCGGATGGGAAGGTGTGGGAGACCAAATGAGTGGAAGAAATTAGTCGTCCTTGATAAAGGACAATTAATGTTCGGTGACAGGTTGTGGTTTCAAATGAATGTGTCTGTCGTTGCTGTCGTCCTGTTTGTGAGTCAGACAAAGGCGGCGCGGCGCCTAAGAAGCCCGTTCTATCTAGTACAGGTCGGGTTTGCAGGATCCTGCAACCCGGATCTGCACTAGCCGAATCTCATCGGTGAAGCGATAGGCCATCAAGACCGAAGAACCGCTGGTTCAATCTGCTTCGCGAAGAGAGATCGGAGCTAGTGGGGTTTGGGGAGGGTTGTCGATGGCTCGACAGTGGATGTCAAGGGAACCCCGAAAGTCTGCTCATACCAGGAGGAAATCCCATCCGTTTTGCTGCATAACGTCCCGCCAGTGGACGGTTTGATTCCTCGGTACTGTTGTCGTCGAAGAGGCTGTGATTCCGGCTCCAGCTGAGGCGGACGCGATCGGCGTCGAGATCGAGCACCCCGGACTTCCCGCCGTGATGGGCGTGGCTTCACAAACGCCGGCAGAGATGACAATGTCGTCGTTCCGTCTCCAGACTTCGTGGAGGAGGCGCACCATCTTGCCAAAGGCCCCGTGGTCGGCGGCGTCGCCGAGTAGGTCACATCGATCCGACAGGACCCGGCGGAAGGGCGACGCTGGAATAGAGTTGGCCCCACAGATGAGCAGGGGCCACACGATGCAGCGGTCGAAGCCGGTGGGACCGGTGGGGACGAACTGGAGCAGGTCAGCCATTTGCGAGATCAGGTTCACCGTCGCAGTTTGGTAGCGGTTGTACTCAGGCACCAGGGAGCAGAGATACACGCGCACAGCCTTGCGGAACAAGGCGGTGATGTTCTTGGAGAGCTGCTTTGGACGAAGCGCACCGGTCTTGGTGAAGGGCGACTGTAGGGGCTCCTGAGGATCAATCTGGTCCAGCGTCTGGGCGAGCGACGTGATGTGGCTGCACATGCCGATGTCGTCCAATTTGCCCTCGACTTTGAGCGAGTCGAGACACGCGACCTCCGACAGGAGATACATGACCAAATCGTTGCAGCCCATCAGCCGTTCGAGCCCCGTCGACGCGCCCGCGAAGAACATGTTCCGGTAGGTGTGGGAAAACCTCGGAGCCTTGCCAAGCATGGTGGCGCCCAGGATGTCGATCCAAGCGGTCAGGGTCATGTTGAACTGCGGGTGGCCGCCGGTCTGCGTCATGCTTTCCAAGGCACTCGGAAGGTTGAGCTTCTGAACGATGTCGGCCGCAGCCTGGAAGTGTTGATGCCAGGGAATCAGCTCCAACTCCAGATCGGTGGCCGACCCAACGCAGCCCTGTAATGAGATCATTCCCAGGAGCGCATCTAGCATCTCGCCGTGGTGGATGTCCCCGTTCAGCGCCTCGACCACAATTGTCACGAAGGCCAGCTTGTGGCGCATCGCGTCGTCCTCCGCCGTGATGCCGACGAACATCTTGTTGTTCTTCAGGTGTGTCGCTGCAGCCAGTAAGCAAGAATGCAGGTAGGCCTTGTTGTTTTCCAGAGCTGGCAGGATCACCTCTGCCCGCACAGACCCGTGTTGGTAAGCTTCGAGAACCGGGAACAGCAGGGGCAGCACGTGCTTCAACAAGTGCTCGAAAAGAGGACGGTCGCAGTCATCTTCGAGTTGCACCATCGAGCACTCAGGGTCGGAGGGTTGGGCGGCATGGGAGAAGTCGAAGAAGTTGAAGTCCATATCATCCCCAGTCCAGGAGTCTTGTCGGGTTTGGCAAACGTCGTGTTGCGACCAGTCATCGCCAGAGTAGGACGGGAGCATAGCGTGGGGCGGAGGAGGACAGAAGGTGCTGAAGGTCGAAATTGACGAGTCGCGGCGAGTGAGTTCATCGTTGACATACGTGTGGCGCTCGGTCTTGACATCGACTTCCCAGGGGAAGCCTTGGCCGTATGGTTCGTGAGACATATAGAATCCGGGGCCATAGGGTTCGTAAATGCCTGGAGTTGTCGCAAAGGATTGATCGAAGCTGGGGTCGTATTCATCCTGCGAATCCTCCGATGAGGCATGCGCCATCTGGCTCAATGCATCTGTGTGACGTTAGCTAAAGATGGCGGCGACTTGCCTTAGGCCGTGCCAGGCGGTGTGACGAGGCTCCTCACATTGAGTTTGCGCGCTCAGGTTCTTCTCATTCGTCTTGGTTCTCTTGATGATGGTCTTGATATGCTCCTTCTGTTTCCTCCGTGTCTCGTTATTGCTCCACCAATGCGGTCGCTTGTATTCGCAGTCAAGGCCCAAGTGCCTGCAGGCTTTGCATTTGTTCTTGCCTTCATCACACTTCTTGCGTCTCAGACGACATGTGAAGCAGCCTAGCGCACATAGACTTAGCAGCGCAATCAGTGTTATAGGTTCTAGATGTAGAGTCTCACCTGATCTTGACCTTCTGTGCATCTTGGAGGCTTTGGTGCCGGGTGAGTCCTTGATCGCAGGCGCAGCCTTCTTCTCCGTCGAGGTAGCCATTCTGACAAGTGTGCGAGACTGATATCCGTATATCAATCGTCGTGCGGTGTCCGGGGAATGAGGATGACAATGACAGAGTGACAACCGAGAACCGAGAACCTCGTCGCTGTGTATTATTACGAGAGAGTGGTCGCGAAGACTGGCCAGCAGTGTTCGCAGGTCTAGTCGGGAGTGTCGACGAGGTGGAGGGACAGCAGCGAGGGCACCGGTCTGCCTTGAAGGAAGTCACGGCGACATGAGCCGACGTAGGTGTATATGAAAGAGTTGAAACCTCTCCGAAAGGTGGAGAGAGCTATATTTGGATGTTGGAGGGGAACGATATGCAGCTCATCTGAGGCTCCCAAGTATTCCAGCAGAGAATCAGGTGGTGAGAATGGTCGCTCTGCAGGAAGGACGAATGGGAAGGACGGCCGGTCCATGATTGGAGGTTGTTGTATCTATGAATATCGTGGATGTGTCTGGCATCGCCCATCTGGCATTGGTGGACACCGTGGTGGAGGAGGGGGAATTGCATGATCGAGCAATGATCGAGGTTGGTCGAATGGGTCATTGTCGAGGCCTGGTCAACAGTTCTCGGTTGATTCGGTTGCTCAATAGCCCATGACAGACAGGAGGAACCAGCATGAAGAGTGACGGACTCGGGCAGTAATTGGATAGAGGCTGGTGGGTCGGCGCTTCCAGGCTATGATTAGGACTCGAAGGCATTGACGAGTGCTTGAGGCCAGGTCTGGTAGCGCCCTTCTGGACCGTGGGGCGTGCTATCAAACCCTTGTCCATTCAGCATCCCTGTCCAGTGTCCGGCCCTGCTTTGGTCTTCAAATGTGCATCTTTCGTGGCATGTGAGCGGCACCAATGACCACCTCGCAAGCCATCAAGCCATCATATTGGTCGGTGAGCGGTCGACCTGCCTCTTTTGCCGGATTGAGGAAAGGATAACAGGGGTGTCAGTGTGGCCTGGACTCCATCCTGGACGAGTCATGGGGTAGACAGTACGTGAACCAAGCTCCGAGCGACCCCGGCGCTACCTCTGGCTTTCGTTGGGACAATGGGGACGGCGGTTGTACCCGGAAGGTACCAAGGCCCAGGGTGAGCCACACGGTCCACGACCCACGAGCATTGCAGGCTCGAGATTCGAGAGTCCCAGAGCCATGAGTCTGGCTGGCGCACTGACCTCTGCCATGCGGTCGGCCATGCAACTGCCAGACAGCAAGTTCTGAAAGGAAAGTTTGGGAATCATTTACCTGAATGGTCGGTAGCTTGGACAGGGCAAATGTTCCCCTGGCCTCTTGCTGGCAGGTCGAGTCTCGAGGACTCCAAGCTCCCATGCCGGCGGAGAAACTCCAGCGACCAAGACGAGTCGTCGATCATTCCACGGCAAGAAGACGGAGGATTTCGCTTGTCATCATTGGTGAACCCACCGGGCATCTCCTCTTCTCGCCCATTCCCAGTGCCCACACCTACCTACTGTGCCACGGTCTGGAAAGTCCCACCTTCTCTGTACACTGTATCACAGGCCACCTCCCATCCCGAGGGAGTCCGTGCGACGGCGATGGCTTGGGATCGTCAGGGCACCCGTTGAGAGATGGGGGGTCAGGCAGCGCACGGACAAGTCTGGCCTCTTCTCGAGCGTGAGCGACCAGTGACGGCGATGAAATCAGCCGAAGGTGTGCATTGTGCAGGAAAAGGTGGGAGCAGCGCTGGCGATTGGACATGAGCGGCCGAATGGATGTCGAGGAGGCGGCGGTTAGTGCTGAAGCGAAGCTGCGCACCCTGGGACGAAGAGGGACGAGAGGGACGAAGGAAGACGTTTCTTCCCTGCTTGGGTGAAGTTCAATCTGGGTGTCGAAGCTGCGGGAGCGACGGGAGCCAACGGTTTGGCCAAGACACTTGCGTGCATTAGCCCGCTGCAGGCACTAGACCTGACTAGCCCCGACTAGTTAGTGGCTTGTTAGTGGCTTGTTAGTGGCTTGCTTAATGAACAGGCCCCAAAGGAGAGCGGGAGGCGGGCAGTTATCGAGGATCCACGGGCTCGCTACCTGGTAGGTATGGGGGGCTTACTGTTCACTGCCTGTTCACTGCTGCCTGAAGGACCCGAGTTGGAGTTTCATGTCTCCCCCGCGTCCGCGTCTGCGCCTGCATCTGCATCAATGAGAAGCTCTCTTCTTCCTCCCTCAATGTTCGCCCTATTTTTGGAACTCGACATATCAGATCGCGACAGCACGAACCGTTGAGATCGATCTGGATTGCTCTGAAGGCTTGACGTGAGAACCCAAGGAAGCCTCGGGAGCCATCTCATATGCCCTACGCCTACCTACCTACTAAGTAGCTATATGCAAGAAATAGAGATCTCGGCAGCTGTGGAAGAGAGAAGAGAGTCCTGAGCAGAGATAAGCGAGCGACCCGCGTCCATCTTGTCCACCTCGTCCACAACACAACGTCGCTGTTGTCCCCTTCTCTGCCAGGTAACATAGAGGAAAGAGCAAAAGGGTAGATGTCACTGTACAGAGTTCTAGACTGTGCAGGTCCATGTTACCCCTCTCTTCACAACATGCCCTCCTGGTCTTTGTGCTCCCTTTCTTTGTATGCAGGGAATGGTGTTCGTGAACCGTTCATCACCTTCGGCAACCCCATCCATCACATTCGTGACCATGAAGGCCTCTCTCTCTCTCTCTATTATGCTTTATCCTTTGACCGCGGCGGATTATATTTCCTTTGAATTGTTGACCCTGTTGCTACCTCGAATCTGCATCTGCAGTGACGATCATTGTCTCTTCTTCTGCCCTGCAGGATTCAGACGCACTGGCCCTTGTCCTGGCCATCAATCACTCTTTCTTAGTACAAGTACTACGACTGAAGAACCCTTTCATGCAGCTGCATGTCGCCGCAAAGTGCAGAAGCGGAAGCAGAAGAGAAGCTACCACCTCCTCGAGTTTAACGGTTCTTCACTCCAGTGGGTCGACTCATGATTCTCTTCCCTTGTTCTGTCTAGAGGACCTTGTTCTGTCTAGAGGGGGAGGTCCTCTATCGAGTCTGTCCAACCTTCCTCGCGTACCGGATCTTCCTCGCCCAGACAGAGCTCTCCAAGCGAACCGACATGCTCGAAGCTCTACCCCAGATACTGCGTACCTTGGACCTTTGTGTGACCTGCATGGTACCACGAACTGCAAATGTTTTTCGTTCCGGACGTCAGTCAACAGAAAGAAGCGGTGTGTCCACCGCTGTCTCGCATTGGAAATGGCGGCCATGCCATGTGCTCAATGGAAGATCTTGTCACTGGCCGACAACCATGTCTGGAACCACGAGGGAATTGAAGCAGCATTGATTTTTACGCATGGCACAACGTGGTCACAAAATTCAACCAGGTTATCATGAACTCTTTTTCGTGATTGCAATCCAGACATGTCAACGGTGAGTGCTCACGAACGACGTGACTGTAGGAATCTGTTGCCGAGCCTCGAGGCTTCCGCAGAGTCTGCACCTAGCGAGCGATATCACAGTCGAGGCGATAAGGACCAAGTATAAGCGAGGGACTGTGCCCTTTCTGGACCCTGGGTCCTGGGGGTCCTGGCGAGTGGATGACCTTCACGGCTCGCATCTCTAGCCTCGACTGGCCTGGAAGAGAAGAACCAATCTGTGCAAGACTCACCGCTAAGCGCTCATCTCGCGGAAGGGCCCGATTACAACATCCACCGGGCCTTCGTCCATCCCTCTTCTGGACAACGATCTCCCTCGGCGCAGGATTAGTCGGAAGTCTCTCTGAAGGTCCAAGGCAGTCCAGATCTCAAGGGTCCCAAGGCCAATACTCCAAGCTTTCAGGGTCCAGGCAAGTAGGTTTTCTCGAAACCTTGATTGAGCGTCGAGAACAAGTCGACTCTGTAGACATTGGGAGGGGTAAAGTGGTGGTGAATGTTGTGACCAGATGCAGTCCTCCACAAAGACATGCGTGTCGATCACGTAGTATGAGATGCGAGGTCACGTCGTCGACTCATCGATTGACTTGCATTTC
This sequence comes from Exophiala alcalophila, assembly GCA_001599775.1. Lineage (NCBI taxonomy): Eukaryota > Fungi > Ascomycota > Eurotiomycetes > Chaetothyriales > Herpotrichiellaceae > Exophiala > Exophiala alcalophila. The sequence continues at coordinate 3,546,871 of BCHY01000003.1, forward strand.
CTGTCTTGTGACTGCTGTGGGGATATCCAACTCGGTCACCTCTAGCTTCATGGACTGGCTGACGGATCAGCAGGGCAGATCCAGCGGCAAGGGCACCAAGCCCAAATGGATCGAGGCCTAGGGTGTGTATTTTCGAGGCAAAGACCCAATCAGAAATGTCCCTGGGAAAAAGGAGGAGGTGAAACATTGAGGAGGCTGGGAGAGACCGGGGGATGGGTAGGGGAGGGGAGGGAAATTGAGAAAGAAGAGTTAAGCGGCACGGCACGCCTCGAGAAAAGCGACGCAAAGGGAAGAGCGTGGGAGGGAGAAGGCCTGCGGGAGGATACACGGCTCGAGCCCGGGAGGAGGAAGCCTCCAGCAGCAACAGAGCGAGTGAGAAGCGCTGGATGCTATTCCGAGGCGACGAGAGCTCGAGACCATTCCCGACCAGGTAAAAGCGAGCAGCATTCAATGGAGGGGTATTTTTGGAAGACGAGTTCTACAGGTGGTGATTGGCTGTGCGGCGGGGGATATCGAGGCCAGGATGCTCAGGGTAGAAAGGGGAGAGCAGCATGACCGGGCCTGTCGTCACCCCGTCCGGGCCTCCCATTGGCCGGAGCCGGCTGCACGGGGGCGGGGGCGGCCGGCCACGACCAGGGCCGCTCCAGCGCGTACTTTACATAGTACTGCGTGCAGAGGGCCTCGATTGGCCGACATGCATGCTCTCTGTGCAGTCCTCCTCTTACCGCCCGACCTATACCAGGCTCTGGGCGTATTCCTCCACTCGCGCGCCGCCATCATTGGGTTTCACATCTATCGCACGCATGCGACTGCATCCTTCTGCTCCTCCATCCCGGTCGACATCTCCCACCGCATCACACGGGGCCACTCTTTCTAACCGCCCACTCTTGGATCCATGATCATCTATACATACCGCACTCACTCCCGTCGTCGAATCTACAACTCCACAATGACTCTGTAAACAACAGAAACACTCTGACCAAGACATCAAACTGTCAACCATTCCAGTGTGGACACAATGGAGTGGCAACAGCAGTATCCCCAACTCACAACGCACTCAGCTGAGATGCTTCAGCCCTCTTCCACCCTCTCCTTCCTCGGTCGCCGCACAACTGTCCCGCGGCCTCTGTCGGAAGCAACCGAGATCTTCGACACCGACACTGAGGAAGACCTTGAGTCCTCTCCTCGGCCGTGGGACTCCCAAGACGATGATAGCCAGTCGACGCTGTCGTCCGGCCGGGATGAGCTGCCCACGCCTCCTCACACCGGGGGGCTCGGTGGCTTCGACTTCCACTTTGATGACAAGGCCGTCGTGGGTCCCCACGGCCCGCACCTCTTCCGCCACACCCCGGAGTCGGAGATGCTCTTCAGCCCCGAGCAGGAGGTCTTCATGAGACTATCGCCCTTTGACGGACTTGAGCCCAAGACTCCCGCCAAACCCATCAACGACCTCAACACCGCCGTGGCAGAGCTCGACGAGTCCCAGGTGCGCGACTGGACACCCCGGCAAGTTGCCGACTGGATGGCCGAGGCCGGTTTCGAGTCCTCGGTCGTGGACAAATTCCTCATCCACGACATCTCCGGCAGCGTGCTGATCGATCTTCAATTCGAAGACCTGAAAGAACTCGACATCAGCTCCTTCGGCAAGCGCCACCGAGTGATGAGCTCCATCCACCAGCTCCGCAACAGCAGCATGATCTCTCTTGAGGCACCCATCTCCCGAACACCCTCCAGGAACAACCGGAGTCCCAGAGCACTGCAACGACCTGCTCGTCCTGAAGAATGCCAAGTGGCGACCGCCGACCGATCTCGCTCCCGAAGACGAGGACGGAAGAGCGACATTGTCAGCCCTGCCGAGTCCGTCTCCATTGTCGGCATCGAGCAGATCTTGCCCAAGGAGCACAAATGCTCCAAGGGCGAGGACTGCCACAAGTGGCAACGACAACAAAGAAGGATCCTCCGGATGCAACAGACCTTCCAAGAAGAATCCCTTCGTCCCCTTTCTGAGGCCCGATCCGACGCCCTCCCATCCGTGGCCGGCTCCTCCGATGTTCTCGGCCCGGCGTTCATCAAGATCACCGCCGAGAGCCTCAGCGAGATTCAACCTCGCGATCCCCAGGAAAGTGTGCGACAGTTCCTCAACTTCCAACATGTCCGCTCGGCCTCTCGCTCCTCCAACGCTTCTCCTGCTCCGGCTGCTGCTGCCACATCCGCTCACCTTGCCGAGCACCTTCGAGGTCTTCCCAAGCTCACCATCCCCGTTGGCGAGACTGCGGACGAAACTTCCTCGAGGACTCCCATCTCGGCTCTCCAGCGACCTACCCAGATCCAGGCCCAACTCAAGGCTCAACTTCAACGCGATCCATACCACTATGGAGGCGTCGCATCCCCAGCAGACATCTACCGCATCGACACTCCCATGTCAGCGACGGATCTTCCCCTGACTGTCATGGCCGTGGATCCTTGCCAGCGCGATGTCTCGCAATCTGTTCCCCCTGAGATGCGATACGGGGCTGCCTCAGTCACGCCGACTCTGGAGCCCATTGAGCGCTGCATGTCCACTCAGTCTCCTCCTCGCCGCCACGCTCGTCAACCATCCTTCACCCCATCCGTGGCTCCCGTCAAGGAGAACGGTGCTCAGGGCCCATGCTCGGCTGCTCGTCTCACCGAGATCGAGCTCGCCAACCATCACGGATGGATGCAAAAGCGCAAAACGACTCGCATGCTCCGCCATGAGTGGCAGGACCAGTACTGCACATTGGTGGGCAGCAAGCTGACTATGCACGACACGCACTACGCCAACGCCGCCCCCGTCGAGAATATCGACGTGGACGAGTACACGCTGCACGCCTACTCTCAGGCATCCAGCTCCAAGCTCGGCGCGGCCTTCAAGAAGAGTCTTCTCGGCCAAGGCAAGAGTCCTTCTGCTGACCCGACGTTCGCCTTCTCATTGATCCCAGACAGCGACAAGGGCAGCAAAAAGATCTTTGAGAAGACCAACAACGGCACCAAATCCCACCATTTCGCCGTCGACAGCTCCAAGGAGCGCGTCGAGTGGATGAGGAAGTTGATGCTGGCCAAAGCCATGAAGAAGAACGACACCTGCCAGATCTGATTCTGAGGACACACTCATACCACTTCCACTTCCTCTTCTCTAAGATGACCCCTTTTTTCAAACGACTCTCCTCAAAGATGTTGCCTCACGGCAATTTCCCTTTTACTCACTTCCGGCCCACGTCTGCCATCAGATGGCGAGTGTGTTTTGAACCAACGATCCAACGATCCAACGACCTGCATTGAGCGACCGGAGTAATACGACTACGACTACGACTACGACTACCAGCTTCACAGCTTTTTGGGTATCTGATCATCTTATCAACAACTAATTTCTTTTTAATGCGAGATACCCCTCCAGCATCATCATCATCATCATCTGGTCGATCGTGGGATGGGCGATGACCCATCATCATCACTGCCATTGAGGCAGTTCCGTCCCGAGCCACCTCCTTTGTGGGTGTGGACTCGGGCGTCTTTGAGCCCTTGGACAAGAGTCCTTGGTGCATTATACCTACCAACATAGTATAGTCTAGATAGTCTCATCAAGGATCTCGAGATTCTTGATGAGAAAGAACAAGGAAAGAAAAACTTATTCAAAAACTTAAATCACAAAGACTTCATGAATACCTACCTACCTTACTTTCTCTTTCTGAGCTTCTTTGATTTGCTTTGCTTCGCTTTAGTGAACTTGCCTTGCCTTGACATGCCTTCCAAGTGACATGACAAGTCTGTCTCTCCAGGTATTTGACTCTCCTTGGTCCCTGTTTTCGAATCTCGTCATAGGAGCACATGACCAGTGAATCAAAGGAAGGTACCTGACTGTAAATCCGCGATACGTAACCTAAAAAATGTGTGGGTGCGTGGCAGGGTCATCTCATCCCCATCCCGTACTACTCCGCCTCGTGTCCAAGACGACAAGCAGGATCCGGTCTACGCTGCAGAGCACAACGTTCACGCGAGCCGGACAAGTATTGAGGGCAGTAGGATGTGGGGGTTGTATCTCTCGGGAGCGGGGGTGGAGGGAGACTTCGGAACCCAGAGCCCAAGGCCCGGGGGGTCGACTGACCCATGCCGCAGCCTACAGGTAAGTTCAAGTCGAGACTCGAGGCATGTTCCCCCGGCCACTGACGTTTTGACGTGATCAATATGACCGAATCGGAGCATGATTACTGAGTACCTGGTAGGCAAAGCTGGCGCGAACAAAACCCCCAAACCCCCACAGCGTCACCGTCGCCGTCAAAAGGGCGATCAGCTCAGCCCCCTAGCCACAGCCTTAGCCTCAGCCTTGTGCAAACAGGGCGAAAACAACAGTGGTCCGATTCCCCGGCCCTCTTGTAGAGTAGCGGGATACGCAGAACGTGGCCGTTAGGGCTGGACCCCCACCCACGGTTTCGCGAGAGTTTCCAGGAACGAGAGAGGCCAGTCCAGTCCAGTCCAGCCAAGGGAGGGTAGGTCTTTTACTCGGAGGAGCCTCTGGATCTGGATATGACGCAACACATGGAAGAAGAAGGACAGCCGTGATATCTTCGCTGGAGCTTCGAAGATGAAACAGCGGTGGGTAGTGAAGCAAAAAATCTCACCCGCTAACCCACCACCCACCAACGCACCATCAACGATGTTCGAGACAACAAAACCAAAAAACTTTTTCCTCGAAGGCATTCCCACAACTGGTGTTGTGGTGCGTTCGAGGGAAGTGAAACCTTTCTCCTTGCGGAGTAGGTTTTTACCGTGAAGAGTTGAATTGAAGATTGGGAGTTGAACCTGTTATAGATTAGGAGAAATGGCAAGAACTGTTATACTACAATCAACACTCCTTCATCCAAGGCACCCATTAACTTTTTCATGAAACATCCCGTTGGAGTCACTTGAGAGAGCGGATGTGCTTTGTCTGGATTGTTGGATGGAATTGTGGAGGAATAATAGATAATGGTCCTTTTTTGGGCGGTGGGATTTGGGTGTGGCAGATTCGAAGAAGGCGGACTATGTGTGAATACGATGGACGACAAATCTGTTTTCTTGCTCCCTTACTCACAAGAGTAGCTGAAACAGAAAAAGAGGTCTATCCAGAGTTCCATCACGCTCAAACTGGGAGGCTTCGTCTACTGACCCAGTGATTCGCTGGAAATGGCATTCCAAGCGAACATCCAGAGGAAGGGCGAATGTCACCCTGACTCTTGACCCTCCCCTTCAAACAAAATACCACTTCTCGCTCGTTCGATCAGCAACCTAGTTTCAAGGCTGAGCCAATGGCCAATCTTCCAACCACAGCCTCGTTGTCCCCCTCGACCCTCTGGACGACCCGGCACACGGTACAAAGCATCAATCAATCAATGATCAATAAGCAGCAGCTCCGACCCCCCGGGCCCCGACTACCGACCCCCGAGACCAAGACCAGGGGTATCGTCTGCGGTATGCGGCCTGCGGCCTGCCAGATCAAGTCCTGCTCTGCGAGTCGGGACAGGGACAGATGGGAATTCGCTTGGAAAGGACGGAAAGAAAAAGTACGTAGGGACCTTTGATATCCGACTCTACCCGGCTTTGCATGCATGATGATGCAGAGAGACTTATCCAACCAGGCGCCTGACCTGGAGTGAGAGGGCCCGGAAACGTGTTTATTCCCCGGGACCACTGAACCGGGAAGTCTTGCCCTCCCCTGCCAGTTGTTACCTGCCAGTTGAGTCGCCTGAACTTCTTTTTTCAGCTCTTCTAGGACCAAAACGGCGGTGAAAGACCTGGACACTGCGTTGGCAAGGCTCCCGCACCATCGGGTTGATATGCAAGAAGAGACGCAGAGGTGGATACAAGCCAGTAACTCTCCGGGCCGTTGACGTTTTAAAGTTTCGGACCGCTCTCCCCCGCCCGTCCCCCTTCCCCCCACCCACCGGGCCGCCCACTCTGATCATCTTCCCTGACGTATCCTATCGATTTATCTGCCCTGGTGTCTGGGTTTTCGATCGGCACAGCATGGAGCGACAAGCAGGAGACCATCTCGGACTCTGACTCAACCTCTGGGCGCGCGCAGGAAATGAATCTGTGCATCGGGGAAAGCGGAAGGAGGCGCTACCACTGCGAGGGTGACAGTGCCTACCTTCTGTTCCTCCATTACAGTAGTAGAGGAAGCGAAGCCAGTGGGCGGAGGGAGCAGCCGTGGGGGGCAGGGAGGGATAGGCTCTGTGAACAACAACAAGAATACCGAGTACCGAGTCTCCGTGTACTCTTTTCGCACTTTCCCCAGCTTGACGAGGAGTGTAGTGGTCCTTCCAATAGACAGTAGACCTGCGCCTTCGAATGGGAGATGATCGGGTCACGATGGGAGACACAGCCTCGCAGACGGCATTGTCAGCCAATCCAGGACCTCGATATGCAAATGCAAATGCAAAATGCTTGCAAATGCAAATGCTTGCAAATGCAAAGTCACATCGGGATCCCATATGCGGAACTTTGCAAGGTGCCGAGCGGGGGAGTCGGGATCCCTTATTCGATTTGACTTGCAAGTCTCTCAGCGGAATCCCATGTTCGGACCGGGGCGTCGTCGCAAGAGCAAACGCACTCTCTCCGTGTCTGCTATAGGAGGCTAGCCAATAATGAATAAAACGCCGTTTCGCTTGCGAAACGACGCCCAATCATAGGCCGGCCGGGGAGAGCTTTAGGCAGACAGAACAGTCACCTCAGCTCTGGCCCTTGCCCTGGCTTCGGGACAGCCTCGTCATGACGACCAGTCGGAGGTCCCTCCGGATCATCGTTGGAAGATTTGACGATTGACGTAGCGATACCTCGTACTCCGTACCCCGCGGCGCGGCCTCGCCCTCACCCCCGTGAGGTCGTGACGAGGCTGACCGGGGTAAGGTCACAACCTGTTGTTTGATCAAACCAGGGCGGGCAAGCAGACTACTCGCGCCTGACAGGGCTCGCCGGGCTCTGATCGGACTGGAAAGACATCCGACATGGCCGAAAACGGCCGAATGAGTCTCGTATAAACAAAGCCCAGCCCGAAAATAAGCAGGGTATGAAGTGACCGACCGACTGACCTTTGGTTCTTTGGGTTATGTTAATGGCGGGAAGTTGATCCTCAGTCAACCTCGCTATACATGACCCCTGAACAGGGTGATAATGACAGAATGCGCCCAGATTGCGTCGACCCTCCAAATCCTGGCCAACATTGCGGTCACAACGGTCAGAGGCTCATCCCGTTGGGCTCTGGTTGCAACAAGTATAAACCTGGAGAGAGAGCCACCTTCTTTCCTGGTTGACATTCAGTCTACCTCGAGACCAAAAGACATTGTCTCTGCGTTTGATATTCCATTGCCTCTTGCGACTGTTTGAATTGTGAGCATAGCATACTCGATCCACAGCTCCTCGCCTTCGTCGAAAGAAGCCAGCCTTGGGCCTTGTCAGCACAGCGAGGCCTTTGCGTATCACAAGCCATGAGCAGGTGCGCGACCCTTTGATCCTTGCGAGACTCCCAGCTCAAAAACCAGCCAGCATGCTAACAGAGTCCGTCTCTCATTTTAGAGCCCTCCGCCTCACCAAGGAGAGAGTCAAACGCATCACATCGGTCAACACCATATCTCGATTCCTGGCCGACGAGAGCCTCGGCCGCCTTTCGAACTTGGCCCTGGCTCCGCAGGACAAAGACAACAAGGTTGACGGCAACAAAGATCCGGCCGGCGATATGATGTTGGACAATGAGGCAGACCTGGCCATTGCCATCTGCACGGTCATGGAAGCCGCGGCCGAAGTTGTGCAAGAGGTCGTCCAGAAGCAGGAGCAGGTGCAATCGAAAGCGATAGGATGACGGACGCGACGCGCAACATGATGATAATGGATGTACAACTTGGAACACCACGCGGCGTATCTATGATGGTAATTGTGTCGGGGGTGCTGACCCCCGGGATTGAAGCAAATTTGGCGGGCGCTTTTCCTCCAGAGCGGCTTGTTGATGCTGGTCATTCATGATGGTCGACTGCAGGAAGGTATATTAGATCGTTGAGAAGCAGTCTGACGTTTCATATCAAGAGGCAAGACCGACCTCCCAACGATCATTCATAGCGGCAGTCACGTCTTGAGTGTTTCTTGTCTGGTCTGTCTGATGGCCAGACATTCGGAACAAGGCTTCCGACGGTCTCTGCCGCATGTTTGCAGGCCACATTCTCTGCATTCTCACGAGCGAGGTGTGATCTTTGCTTTGATGGGTAGAGGGAAAATCCAACCCCTGGTCTCATCTCGTTAGACCGGACGAACCTCGAGAATGCTGCGCGACTGCCGTTGCCCCTTGTCAAGCGAACGGCGCTGAAGCCTCGCACTCGCACGGGCCCAACACTTCTCCCACTCAGACTTGAACCGTTCAAACCACCAGAACTTGCGACAGATGGCCGAGACTGTTTTCCACGACCGTGCCGCGGGGAAGGACTCCAGGATGTAGTCGAGCAAGGTTTCACCCTCGGGGAGCGGTCCCGTAGACTGTTGGGTCCGCCAGCTCACGAGTAAGGCAAGCCAGGTGAGGACTTCGGAATCGCCCACGCTCGGATTGTCGATGGCCTTGACGTTGGTAGTCAGTGTCGCGAGTGACGCGGTGTCGAAGAAGTTTGTCCGGTTCTCTCCGCTGAGATGGCGGATGGCGATCGCCAGGCCTAGACAGATGACGATCTCGAGCTCAGCCGAGGGGATGTGCAACCGCTTTAGACAGAGTAAGATGACCATGGCACTTCGGCAGCACTCTCTCGGCTCGCAGAAGAGACGGCAAAATCGAGTCTTGGAGTCGACGACGACGACCTGGACGGAGTCGGAGCCGGTATCGGAATCGGATGACCCAGACCCAGACCCGTCTACCAGATGCGCCCATGACGCGACCGAGGCGAGAAGATTGATGCATTGGACACTGAGCTGACCCGAAAGGGCAGCTTCAGCAAGACCGGGTGGGAGCGTGGAGAGCAACCGGCAAATCTCTGGCGGAAACGGATGTGGGATGTGTTCGATGGGAATAGTCGGGATGGTGGTCGTGTCGTCGGCGCTGACCTCGAGATACTGGCCTAAAGCGATATAGAACTCGACTCTGTCTTTTTGTCTCAGCTTCATGAGCCCACCTTGACCCACATTGATCTTTCTGGTACAGATACTCACGTGGTGATGAGGGCTCGAATCGCAAGATGAGCAGGACTGTCTCCGAGACCTCCTCGAAGCGAAAGAATCTGTCTCACCCCGCGTAGATGAGACTTTAACGATGGAAGATCTCTAAGGCAAGCCTTTTTGTGCGCACGAGAGCACAAAGGTACGAAATTATTATAGGGATCACAATGGAAATGGCATGCCACTTTCAAAGCCCTTGGGATCAGACTTCAGACTTCAGACTTACATCAGCAATCATCAGATGAGCCACGGATATCACCAAGCCATCGTCCAGATGCGCCCCCGGCGAGGAAAGTCGATTCTGCACCGACGTGATGGCGTCTCTTTTCAAGTGGAGAATCGTGCGCGATCGGTGGACGTGGGCGGGGTTGCGACGCCATTCGTAGAGACTCTGCGCGCCGACGATGAAGCACTTGAATAGCTCTGGGTCGCCCATGGAGAGTGGGAATATGACGGAGAGAGCGGGGTGTTCATAGTCCGGTGTGACTTTTAGAACGAGCTCTTCATGTCTCAGGATTGAGATGTCTGTAGTTTTTGGTAAATTTCAATCCTCAAGCAGTCCTGATAGATGGATAATGGCCTGGTGGGTGCTTCACTTACATTCATCGACCGTTGCCATCGAGGGCAATCCAGCTATCGTCGGGCACGCGCTGAGCATCTCCCGACGGTGAGTGTCGAGCATCGTGCGAGTAAGCCTGTGCCTCCTCGGTCCTGACTCCTCGAGCTGTCCCGTGCCTTGAACTGCTGCTGCTGCTGCTGTTGTTGCCGATTCCTCCTCGTCGTCGTCGACCTTTCGTGGGGCATTATCTTGCCGATGGTTCAAGTTTCCAACGCCCTCGTTGAACCGCCCATGAGACCGAGCTCCCATTAGGTGTCTCGGAAGAAATTCAGTTCATCGAATTCGGCCGGTTCGCGCACGCATTCGAGATTCTTGCCATGGGCTTGTCGCGACTCGCGACCGCAACTTTCGCGCCCTTTGCAGAGATGGCGTGAGTTACTGTAAGAGAGTGAACGAGCGCGGCCGTCCAAAATGGCACAGTTTCAACTTTCAACTGATTCAACGATTCAGAACGAACGAAGCCAGACGTCTTAAGTCTGAGATAATAATGCCAAGTTAAAGGGGACAAACCCTTCGACCGGGGTGAGGCTATTCGTGTGACATGAAGTTATGATGTAAGGGATAGGATTGTCGTCTCAGAGAACCCGTCTCAGGGCTGATAAAAAGAAAACATCCGATACCCTGTCAGTGGCACTCGCGAGTCGCGCGAAGGAGTGGGACTCTAAATGTGGTTCAGTCTTCAGACGCCAACAGGGTGGTCGGTGAATCGGGAGTCGTGAGTCGTGACAGGCTCTGGCCCTGGATGATGGATGATGGATTTCCTAGGAATCAGGAATCAGGAAGGAGAGGGTCTTCGTTTGTTTCTGGAAGAAAAGTCTGGAGGAGCAGTCTGGCATGTAGATCGACCAGCGGCTATTTGCGCCCGCCTCAGGCTCCAAAGACCAACGATGCAAGGTGTCCAATGTCGAATGGTCCTTAGTGCTGACGTTTCAAGCAGTTTTGGGAATCGTTCGCTCCATCGCTTCTCCGGCCCCGCGACGCAACTTTGTCAACTTTGATTCTTGGAGAGCATTACAAACACTTCTCTAGGCGTAGGCCCCGACATTGGACGGACCGAACGTACCAAGTTCGTAGTCAGGTAGCACTGACACTGACAGCCAGAGAGAGTCCCGAATGAGTGCGACAAGGAGAACTTCAAAGACACAGCCCTGGTCGGTCTTGGGCTCGGCCCACTGCGTGAATAAGCCGTCGTCGTTCACTAGGCTCCTTTACTAAGCTTTATTAAGGTATCTTAACTTAACGGCGGCTGGCTGGCTGAGTGCCAGTGAATAATGGGGAAACCCACGGCGAGCAGAGCAATGGCTTATGAGAATTGGATATCGGCTCATGGAAAGCGGATATAGAAGACAGAGGGAGTTGACGAGGGATAAAGATCCTCTTCGATCCTTTTCGGTTATCCACAAGTAAGGTACTCACACACTCACTCGTATGCAAGTGATACATCCTTCTTACTCGACATCTCTCTCTTCCCCGCCTCGCCGTATCCAATTACCCACTGGACATCGTGCCATGCGAGGATCACCACATCTGGCAAAGCTGTAAGATCCAACGAACGGAGGAATTGAACCACATAATAATCACTTTTCTTGGCCGCATATGCTGTATGGACCATCGTCATCTTCCTTCTAAGAATACTTCCTTTGTAGGACACTGCATTCTCGGATACAATCAACGCCACAACCCACAATGTGGGCGCGACTGAAGAAGCTTGTCCTCATGGTCGTTTACACCCTCTGTTCTTTCCCCTCCAGCAATCGCTGCTTATGAGGAGCGGGAGCGGCCCCGGGAGCCACCTTGGTCTGGTTTGGATATAACCCTTTGTGAAAAAAGAAGCCTGGAAATCTCTCAAACATGCGGCCTGGTCATGCAGGTACACATGTTTCCACTTCATGAACTGCAGGGGTCGACTTGCTCGATCAGAGAGAGAGACTCGTCGGAGGATAGTCCGCGCATAACGTGCTGTTTGCGACACTTTTGCCTGCGGGTGAAAAGATGAACGTTGTTCGAAAGGAGCAAATATGTTGTATAATCATGATGCATCTTCCTTCTATTACCCAAAGTGCTGAGTTCTAATCTCGGTGGGTGGTGTATCAGGTCGTATAACTCCCCTGGTCTGTTGGTATTCTTTCTGAGCGAGTGTTCGCACGTCTCGAAAAGATGTTCCTAACATCAACTTATCGAAGGCTGTTCGGCCAGATCTGTCCATAGATCCAGAAAATTGAAATCATCATCAATCAAAAATTGTCCAAACTCGGCTTCGACAGGTGATCGGGTGCTGTCGTCAGTCGTCGACGGTGGATTCTCATATGGTGCTGGTAGGTCGGTTGGTGGGCCGGCCGTCTGTGCTCGAGAGGACGACGAAGTGCGAGCTGTGGTAACAGAGATTAGATCTTGCTTCGGTCCATCACCATACTAAGATTTGGACTCACCGAGTGACGAAGAGATCTGGATCATCTTCTTCAGATACTTGGAGCATCGCCGGACAATTCGCGTTTCCTTCCCAATCACTTCGAGGTTCTCAAGTGCGGTCTGGAGCCACTGTACGAGCTCGGCTGGAGTGTGAGTGCCCACTTCGATCTTGCCAATGGTTTGGACACAGACCACGCCGAACACTATCAGGGCCGCATTGAACACTACCAGCGCATTAGCAAAAGAAGGAAGATGGCCTTCCGCGATATGGAAACCGTACCGTAGTATGCTGTGAACCACCAAGCAGGAAGCATGTCCGTTCTTGGGGCCGCCACCCCGACAAGTTTGATCATAGTAATGGCCGAGTCAACGCAAATTTGCAACATGGCTTCGGCGATCGGAGGAGAGTAGTCCAACTCGTAATTCGCCGATCTTTGGCTAGAGGCGTCGTCAAGGGCCTTCTCGAGAACTTTCCGGTAAAGAACCAGCCGGACGCTGAGATACCGCAGGGTCAGCACGGTCTGTGTTCGGTTATACGCCCACTTCTGGGATTCCAGCCTGCTGAAGTCTTGCGGCGACAGGAGTGCTACAGCAGGGTGCAGCGCGAGCTTCCATTCGGTGAGCTCGTGGTCGAGTTTCATGATGTTGCTGAACAGTTCGGTGGGATGGACGACTTTGGAGGAGACGACATTGTGTTTGTAAATATCACGGATGATGTCGCCTAGGATGAGATAGAGTTTTCTGGAAAATCACAATCAGAAGGTCCACAGCGAATGTGAGGGGTTCCCTTACATGCTAGAAATGAAGAGAGCAGAAGATGATGGCTCGTTCCGGTGGAGCTGGAAAGAAACCCGGACATCGTCGTCATTTGGGATATCGTCAAGCTCAACGTCCAAAGGTGGGTCAAGTTGAATGTATTCATTGTGGACAAGCGGCGGACGTCCGAACGTCATGCTGAACATTCTAAGAAAAGTCAGGTGGGCCCAATATCGAATGTCCCGCGGGAGACTTACCTGTCGAGTACCACACACGTGAACCATACCCGGGTTCGGATCTCTTGCTCCAGAGGAGAGTACTTGCCCGACGTATCTCTAGTATGGACACCCATCTGGAAAGCCGCTTGCACTAGAAGCCCGTGGAGCCTCCAGGCCTGGGCGGATTTTGACGAGCCTTGGAGATATTGGGTCATGACCGCGACGGCCTGCACTTTAGAGATCTGTCAGTAACCCGTCTGGGCGTCAAAATCGACGGATATCAAGCCTTACATGTTTCCAGGTTTGCAGTGTTTGATATTGTCCAGGGCGACAGGATCAGTGCTCTCTGGAAGAAGACGTCGGACTCTGCCTCTCGGAATCGAGGCGCTTTGCCCTTTTCGCTTTTGAGACTGGTTCCGATTGCCAGGATGGCATTCAGAAGACATAGCCATGATTTCCGAACTCCGGTGAACCTGACAACGTCAAGCTCTTCTATCATCTCGATGATCTTTCGTTTATGGATGAACGGGAAGAAGATGCCGCTGAGGGAGAAGAACACTTCGACCAGCTCCAGGATTTCTTCCCGGGGCGGGAGGATGTATGGATTTGTTGGCTCGGTCATTCGCCGATTTGATGGAAGCGGTGGTGAAGGCGGCCGTGAGAGCGATGCCGCAAAGGATCGGCCATTGTCCCTTCCTCGCGACGACGAGGACGTGCCCGAAGCGAGGACGCGGGTTATATGGCCAAAGAAAGCGGAGTTGGAAGAGGGACCGAAGTGGCCAGACGTCGTCTCGTCGGCAAAGGTGATGATACCCATGCCATCGACCGTATCTTCCTCGTACATGGGCAGGGCAGACTGAGAGCCTGATTCGGCTTCGGATTGTGCTTTCTCGCCGCGACCGGGAGCACCATTGGAAAGCAATGGGTCGCCATTTGATTGCAGGTCTCCAAGCTGTTCCCCTCGATCCGAGGCGAATTGGGCGGTGTCGACTTGTCGGGTTCCCTGGCCAGCCATGGATCGCAGCAACTCCTCGACCATCTTCAACCGATTCTCCATCGCGGCCATCTCGCGCGTCCTCGTCTTGGAAACCGGGGCCGGGCGCCTGTAGACGCATTCGAAACCCATGTCGGCACAGCTGGAGCATAGAGGACGTTCTCCATTGCAGCGGGATTTGCGGGCCCGGCACGAATTACATGCCAGGGCTGTCCGCTGTCTTTTGTAAGCGGAGCCGTCCTCATCATCTGACGAGCCCCTTCTCCGCCGCACTGCTCCAGAGCCAGGAGTCATCACAGAGGAGTCTGGATCAGCAAAGCTGGCACCAGGCATCTTGGGTAAACCTTCCTCCGACATCTTTACTCATGAAAACTGTCACGGAACATGAGCGGAAGAGGAAGACCTGGTGGTGAATCCGGCCGGCATGGGTTGGTTATCTGGAAATCTTGCACCGGGATTGAGCTTCCGATCCGGCCGCGTGTTATTGCCGATCACGTGACCAGTCCAGCGGGACATGCGAGCATGCACCCCACGCGTCCAGAGGCCCCGCCATTCTGGTGTTATATTCGGCGACAAGCTTCGAGACATCCTTTTCGAGGTGTGGTATCTCTACAAGCCCTCTCTCCATGCCTCAAGACGCCCTCACAGGCCCAGAGATGGCAGAGGGACGACGGGAGACGCCCATGTGCCAAGCCTCATTATTAATGTCACGTGATATGTTGTCAAAGATATCAGCGGCACAGGTTGGTGTCGAGATTATGTCCTTGTGGACAAAATTGCTCTGCTCGATGCATTGATGGTTGTAATACCTGCCGCTGTCGGCCAGATCGGGCCTGCTATCCGTTTGTCACGACATGTGGTCGGTCTGTTGCACAACCTCCGGGGAGGGAAGCCGATCACGTGCTCCAGGCTTCAGAGGCTGACCTAAGCATATCACCTTGAACCCCTGCAAGAGCTGTTTCACGAATCACCAGAGAATGCAACGCAACATCAGATCTGCGAACTTAACAATGCATCTCGAAAGTCTGCCTGCTGGCTGCGGCAGGACTGTGCCCGTGGGGAGACAACACCCCTGCATCAGGGGCTGGCCTAAAAACAGCGTGCCACCAGCCCGGAAGTCGGCTGGAAGCCACCAATACGGAGGAGCGTGCTGTCACCCTGGAAGTCTACTCGAGGAGAGTGCGCATTTGACAGAAGAGGGCTCCGGTACGAGACACTCGTACGCGGGGAATGTGTACGGATGCTGCACTTTCTCGTCCGTGCGAGAGTCGAGACCTTGAGCCTCAAGCCCAACGCCAGCCCTCGTCGCAAGGTACGTGGCTTTCTGGTCATGGTCACTGGTCAGTACGAGTAAACGTACATGAGTGTGCACTGTGACGCGGCGGTGGCTGTGGCGCAATGACGTCGACGTGGCTGAGCCGAGACATTTAGGAAGGCCGAGGAAACTGTAACAGACGTGCGACACTCGCAGGCCAAGCCTCGTCAAGGCTTGCGCAACACCTCGCGGCTCCCCAGCAACACCTGCCAATTCAGCTACCGGCGCATCACGAGCTGCTGTTCGCCTGTTGGCTCTTGGGTGACAGGGTGACAAGGCCTGGCTACGAGCTTTGAACCGCATTTATTGGAGCATCTCCACATGGCTTGGGAGACGACGTGAGCCTCAAACGTGATCATGGTGGCTGATTCGTCCACTGTCTCCTGATGCGTGCGCACGGTGTCACTTCTTCTGGGCTGAAGCAGTGAAGAGGCAGGAGAAAGAACAGCTACGTCAGTTACGAGTACGAATAGGTAACTACCTATATATTCGCTCGACCATGCGATTGAACGGCTTGTGATATTTCTATCCCATCCCACGATCCGTATTCCCATCCTCTCCCTCATCGAAATCCAAGAAGTCACTAGGTCGCTCTCCACATCTCTCCAACCAACACACACTCTCTCCCACACACACATCCGCGACCATGCATTTCTCCAAGGCCCTCATTGTCGCGTTCGCTGCCAGCGTCGCCGCCCAGGACGTCGGCTCAGCCATCAACTCCATCATCGGCGACATCACCTCTGTCGCAGGCGACGCTACGTCCCTCGGAGGCGCAGCCATCAGCGACATCGCGTCCGTGGCCACCTCCCTCGCCAGCGAAATCCCCTCGGACGTGCGCTCGCTCATCTCCCACGGCGCATCCGAGGTGGACTCGATCCGCTCCGACGCCGAGTCGCGAGTGTCCAGCCTCGAGTCCGTGGCCCAGACGGCCGACGAGTCCGCGCGCGCCAGCATCTCCAGCGAGATCAGCGACGTGCAGTCCAGCTTCAGCGCCCGCGAGCAGAGCATCGCCAGCAGCATCGGCGCCGCCGCCACGTCCGCCATCACGTCGGCCGATCATGCCGCCAGCAGTGTGGCCTCTCAGGCCAGCAGCGTGACCTCGGGAGCGGGCCCGGCTCAGACCAGCGCCCCCGGCAACGCTGCCCCGGGTGGCTACGTTGTCCCCGCGGCTGGAATGCTCGGCGGGCTCTTCCTCGGTGTCGCTGTTCTTCTGTGAGCAGATCGAACATTTATTTGTCCCTTTTGAGTGCGCCGGTCGTTCTTGTGCGAGTATGATGTCCAATCCAGTGGCGGCGTTGGCAAATGGTGGACGGTCAGGATGGTCGAAACAAAGGAAAATATTGTACATAACTCTGTATCAAAAGGATATATCCTGGGGGTTGAAATGAAACCGATATGACGATCGATCTACATCTCCCTGCATTTCTTGATTGACCTGTTTAGTGTATCAACCTCACCAAACAATCTTTGTATCGATCCTTGATCATCGCAACCTCTGGACAACTCCCTCTTCAGAAGAAGTTGAATAGATTGGGGAATATATTGGGGAATACAGCACTTCATCTCAACTTCCCTTCACCGATTACGAGAATCTGCAAGGCTGGCCAGGTGGTTCCGAAAGGGTCATCATCACAGGGTCAAATGCCTCTTACGCGACTCCAGTATATTTGCGCAGATCTCTCGGGGGACGTGGAGGTGGAAAAAAAGCTTCTGTTGTGCTTCTGAGGTTGAAAGGGGTCGATTCCCATGCTCGAAGAAATGGACAAACATTCATGGTCACCAGGATTCGCCCGGAATCAAACAAGAAGTTTGTAGCATGGACCTGGACGACCCCCATCGCACCCGGTATCTGAACTGCCAGACAGACACAAGAGTCGTTATCCCCGACTAGATGATGAACAGGGTGTGCCCCAGACTGCGTGTCTGTCCAAGGTTCGTATGTCACCTAGGTCATCTGCCGCATCTTCTTCACCTTGCCGGGGCGGTCTTTGTGGCTGTCACCATTACTCAGAGTGCTCCCACGCAGCTGATGCCCGCCTATGAATGCGCCATGCGAAGTAGCCAGACGTCATAATCGGGCGCTGGTCGGGTGGACCTTGGCCCTTTGCAAGGAAGCTCTGCTCAGCAGTCTCTGGGATAGATTTGTCGAACATTTTCCTAACCAGGAGAGGATTGCCGGACACATAGTAGTCGGGCGCCGACCTCTGTAGTAGCGCGGAGCGGGAGGGGAGCTGAGTATGGCCCTACTCGAGGTGCTTCCCGGTGACCTTCCGAGGGGAAGAACTTTCCAGCAGCTCTCTGCTAGCCAACAGCCGCGCAAAACACATTTCGGGTGATCGGTTAAAAGGACTAGATGTCAGGCAGTGTAAGGCAGGAAAGAAGAGACAGTACTATAGTCTTAAGCAAATGGCTGCAGTGAAATTGCGACGTGGAGCAAGTCAAGGTCAGGGCACTTAACATGGTTGCCACCGACGAGTTCGTCCAGCACACAAGTCGGGCGCTCTTGATCTCGAGCATTCGGCTGGAAGCGAGCATGTTGAGGTATCAGGGTGTAACATTGACGCTAGGGAGACACCAAGCCAGAGTGAGCGATGGTCGAATGAAGCAGTGAAGATGGTGTGCCGTCGGCGGCTTTGTCGATCGCGCCAGTATTTTGGAAACGCTCGATAGTTGACGATTGACACTTTGAGAGAATGTGGCACTTTCCAAAGAGTGACCCGAAGTGTGAGCATTTTGCAGTCCAACTCGGGACGATCTGCATTATCGTTGGGCAGAAAGTGACTTCCCTGCTCCCTTCTGAGCATAGCCCGAGAAGAAAGCACCGAGGTGAATGCTGGCGATCAACCATTGATTGACCCGTTTGTGCTCTGGCTGAGTGTTCGACTTATCTCGCGGTTATACACGGTGGACCTCAGCCATGAAGTAAGGCATGAAGTGTGCACCCATAATCCATGTGATTTTGGACAGGTGCGCTGCGGGACCATGCGCTCGCCTTGTCGCCTCACCTTGAGTATTGTATGATGTACAAAGAGGGATGGATCGACGTGGGACCATCCCGAGGCGGAAGTGAACATCCCGGAAGCAAGGCATCACTCTCACCAAAGGGGATGGTGTCAGCAACTTGACAGCCCGCGTCGGCCTCACATCCACCGTTGGGCGTCGAAAAGGGAGCATCACTGCATCCACATAGGCACCTTGAATGCTGATTGAGGATGGTCGCCACTGTGCTCAGGAAATGGAGCATTCATGTTCCCTCTTCATCCCGGCTCTGGGGGCCAAGAGACATCTTCTGGCATGAGCAGGGTATTGAATGGGAAAAGAAGAGAGAGAGACAGAGCAGAGCCCATAGCGGTGTGGCGCAGGCGGCGAGGGGACAGAGTCAGAGTGAGAGCATCGCCAAGCACCGCAACGTCAGCTGCGGCCTGATTGGCAACGGGACCGTGGGGGCCGTGAGCGCGCCACAGCATGCAGAGTGTGGCGCAGGCAGCCTCCTTCAAACTTCAGTTTGCTTAACAATTCTCTTCAGACAGTGGACAGCAGAGAGCACTATCGATCTCGGTGCGGGTCTGGCTCCAGTTCTTTGTGTTCGGCGTTCGCCTGCCCCAGAATAGCATCGCACGAAGCACAGCACAGCCGAAGCCTAACGGAACGTGCCGGGTTGGCTGCTCGGTGGAGAGCGGCGAGCCGTGACATGACATCCTCGCTCCATCATCCAATGCTGAGGCCCGGGGTGTCGGTTTCACACAGAGACGCCAACACGTCGCTCACGGGCTGGGAGTCTCCAGGCAATTCCCCTGAGCGCCGCGAAAACCACGCTGAGACTCGGAGAGAGCGCTTCGCACACGAGCAATCTGGACGCAGCGAACGAAGTCAGTGGCCTCAGCAGTTGGCTCTCCCCTCCTCCCTCCCTCGGGTTGTCGATGCTACGGTGGCAAATTTCCTCCAACACCGAGAGAGCACAAGAGACGGCACACCTGCAGAACTGCCGCAGCAAGCAGTGGTTTTCATTCATGGCGCATGCTGCAGGAACGGCAGCTACACGATAGGCCTTCACCACTGACCAGCCTGGATGGCAGGGAGCAAGAGGAAGATGGCAGCTGAGGGTGGGTTCTGAGAGGCTAGAGAGCAGCCTGATGAGCCCTGACGAGCCCTGCTGAACCCTGGCAAGCGCGCCGTCTGCAGTCTGCAGTCTGCAGACCGCGCCGTCTACTAGCACTGGCACTGGCACTGGCACCCGGTACTTACGTGTGTCTTTTGCGTGTCTTGCCTGCGCCTGCCTGCCCAGTGCCTGCCTGCGCGCTGCTCAGCTTGTCGATGACTCGTTGGTTGGGGGCCCTTTGGGGTTTGTTTTTTGTTTGCACCTCCCAAAGCAACCCAAGTTTGCTCGCGCGTCGCCCACCAGCTCCAATCCTTTCCTGTGTCTTGTCTGCGGCAAACGTCATCACCGGTTTTGTCACCACCACGAATTCCCTCTGCCTCCTTTCTGCGCGCGCGGCGCCCCGGTGACCTGCCTGTGCGAATTTTTTGTCTCAACTCAATTCATACTCGCCTGGCCATCCAATGAGCGATGCGGCGTGCCAGGCCCCAGGGTGACGGACAGGATGCGTCTTGACTGACCACCCTCGATTTGCATTCGCCCGCTGCCGTCACTTGCAATTCCCCTTCCCTTCCACTCCAGCCTTTGCTCTACAGTACGAGGCCGGAGACGGGAGTTCTGCCCACCCTTCCTACTCTGTTTCTCTGCCCGCTGTGCTGTGCTCTCCGGATGCTGCCAGTGCCAACCTGTCTTCTAGTGCCTGGGTCCCGTTACCCGGACTCCCCCTGTCGTCGTCATCTGGAGACCGTCCTGAGTCCTGCCTGAGTCACCACGCAAACCTTGGTGCGCAGAGCTAAGTTCAGTTGCCTGATGCTAGAGCCCGAATTGGGGTTCTGCCTGATGCCACCCTTATCCTCCCCAGGCTTCAACATCTCAGAACCCAGAAGTCTGACTCCTTCGCTGTGACTCTTGAGCACTGTCTCCTGTCTATAAAGCCGCCTCCATTCCTTCTCGATCCCTCTTCTTGTCATCCAGGATCCAACCATACACTTGAGTCTTGAGCAGTCACCAGGGCCACCCCGTCCGACTCCTGCGACAGCCTACAGCCACCCCTTTGCAACATTCTTCGGCTCCCGCCCCCACCTCCTTGACCACAGTCACCACTTTTAGAACTCCGCCACAATTCCAAGACCTGCCGTTGGGCTTCCAGACCTTGGGTCAATCCACAGAACTCAAACGACCTTCGGCCTGTTTGCAACATTGTTTATAAAACCCGGAGACCTCGCCTGTTCAGAACACATTTGTCGGTGCCAAAGCATATCAAGCCAACCGTCAAGTGAAGCCAAGTCAACCCTGGTCGCCGCAAGACCAAGACGTCACTACCAAATCCAAACCACCGAACATCCAACAAAATGCCTCACTATCACAGCTCCTCCGGCTCCAGCAGCGGCGGAGAACGCATCTACCATGATTCACGTCGCGAGCAACGCGAACGCAAAGACCCGCGACCTACAG
This sequence comes from Exophiala alcalophila, assembly GCA_001599775.1. NCBI lineage: Eukaryota > Fungi > Ascomycota > Eurotiomycetes > Chaetothyriales > Herpotrichiellaceae > Exophiala > Exophiala alcalophila. The sequence goes on from BCHY01000003.1 coordinate 3,567,919, forward strand.
TCAAGCGCGAGGTCGTGGTCATTCACCACAAGACGGTGACCCGAGACGAACCTCTGCGTTCATCTGGCATGAGCCACAACCGATGGAAGTGAAAGTCGAGCGCCACGTCTCTACCATGTCTGTGTACGAATGTATAATTTGGAAATGTCGGGAGCATCACGGGAAATTGATGATACCACCAACTACAAAGCGATGGAGTTTGATTTTTGAAGGGAACCACATGCATGAAGGGGAGTTTTGATTTTCTGCCCTTTGGATGAAGATACCTGGAAGAGACGGAACGGAGATGGAAACATGCTGGCTCCCCACTCTCTCGGATTCCTATGTTGCTGTCATGAATTGGGCATTGCTAGAGATATCTGTTTGTTTTCCCTTTTACTCTGAGGAATCTGGCTACTTTCCCAGTTCTCTCTTGCTTGGCTGACCATGATGGATGGATGGATGGATCTACGCCATTGCTACTGTTACTGTTACTGTTCCAACACACCATACCATATTCAAAGATAGACAAAGAAAGAGCAGGGACGCAAGTCTTGTATCTACCTACATACTGCCTGTACCGAGTTACTACGTACCATTACTACTACTACTAGCTGGATTAGTTTATCGATTGGTACCATCCGCCTATCGATAGAGGCATGAAAACATCCCTGGAAACCACCTCGACCCTTCCCCTCCCTTTCAATACCCTTCCTCCTTCGAGTGTTCACCCTCGGGCACTCTGGGACTGGCACCGAACCCAAAGGGTCTGCTCTATCTCTCATGTGACTACGTACTTCGATCCAAGGATCACAGAGATCAGTACTTCCGTGCATGATGGATCCGCAGGATCGGGACCCGTCCCAAACCGAGGATCGCCGCGGCATTGGGCACTGGGCGGCGCACAGGAGAGTTACAAGGCAAGGTACCTACGTACTAAGGTAGCCAAAGTGGCAGAGCGTCCAATCGTGCCATGGCTTAGGACGAGCGATCTACACAGCCTCAAGGGCTCAGGCTCCCTCTGACGGGTGAGGCGGTGGGCTTTAGCCACTTTTGCTGCTAGTTGCGGTCCGAACAGTGCGGGTTCCCGTCGTTCTTGAGGCAAAGACTCCAGAGACGGAGAAGATCAGGGATTTTAGGGCCTCAGGCGCTAATTCGATGGGCTTCTCCTGCTGCCAGACCCTTGAAACCGGTGCAATTTGGGGCCTAAGCAGGACCGTTCCTTACCAAGCTGAGGATGCGAAACCCTTCGAGCTCGGCAATAATGGACATGGGCACTTTTCCAGCATGGGCTTAACGCAGGTGCGGATGATGACCCAAGGAGCCGGGGTTCAATTCTCCCGGTACCACCGTTCCAGGGCTCAGGGCCCGAAGCCCCTCTACTAGTAGTACTCCCCTCTGCTAGGGCATCTACCAAAGTTCTGGACGGAACTTTTGTCTCTCACTTCCCTCACTCAACACGCATCACCGGCTAAGAGTCAGTCCAGCAGTCCGAGTTGTGCTGCGAACTCACCATCACAGTGTGCTTCTTGCTGCACTGCTGCGGCTGCTGCATGGCATCGACCGGTGAATGATGATTCAGGTACCGGCTAACTGGCAGTTTCCTTCTCTTCGGCAAGTCCTTACGAAGACCAGGCCAGCAGGCGAAGCGGCAGTGCCCCCAACTGTGAGTCATTATTGGCCGTTGCTCTCTCACTCTTCATGCAGCACTGGCAGGTACAGTACCTAAGGTACACTACAGGATGTACCTTCCAGCTGGCGATCGACTACTGCATGCCACGACGATGACCTGCTGGACTGTCCTCCTCCCCCAACGACGACGGATGGAAGGCTAGGCCCGGATCACGCGCAGCACACGTCGTTGACTCGCCATCCTCCGAAGTACCATGCATGAGACGTACCAAGGTATCCGCATTCCCATCTCCCTGCACCTACTGTACTAGGTCTTCAACGGCCGCTTCTCCTCAATCTGCGATTCGTTGGTGCCCTGACAGGTCTCTCTCCCTCGGGCCTCACCCACTCATCCACCCAACAAGTCGGACTGAGTCGCCCACGTCAGTCAACTGCAGAGTGAGCAAGCAGATGGGCGCCGACTCCCGAGCGGTGCACTGAGATCTGCGAACCTGCATGCCGACCAGGAACTCGTACATGCACAGCATTACGAGTGACGCACCCAACCGTCTCGGCCATGTGGTCCACGTCTGCGATGGACTTTGTCCTCCTTTGCTGAGCCTCCCTCTCTCTGACTCACCAATCCTGCATCCCACAGGTATTCGGAGATCCGATATTCTCCGATGGACAAAGCCAATTGGGTGTTTGAAACAAAAAGGCCATGTCGTGGGCCCTGGCTTGCTCATGCCGGGTGACCTGGGTTGAGACTGCTGCCGTGCCATGCCATGCGTGAGTCCTGTTCCACTCAGCCTCTCCTTCGAAGATTGAGGAAAGAATTGACCAACCCATCAGTTCTGAAATTATGCAAGCCTTGAGCCATCTCTCCGACTGTCAGTCAACATATGTCATCCATGTCTTTTCTCGTCTCGTCGCTCTTCTACGCCTGCCGCGGTGTCTGGCCAGAGTTGGTCATCCAACCTTCATTCTAAGGACAGAGCCTCTCCAGGCCGGATCGAAAGAAGCCCTTGCCGAGTCGCATCGGCTGCTTCCGACGCCGATTCCGATCTGTTGTCCCTTAGCGTCTCCACCGCCAAAACCCTCTTTCCACTTCGTACTCGGACCTTTACAACGACAGCTACAACCCTCGTTTCACCACACTAATAATTCGTCCTCTTCACGGCATTTGTTTTTGAAACCTCCAGTGGAAGACCTCCTTGCTGTGTGAGATTCCTCGCCGGCTCATTTTGGCTCCGAAGTGCGTTCAAGGCGATTCACCTCTCAACTGAAACCCCAGCTTGACGTCACTCTTTCACCCCCCCACTCGCTACATATAGCAGGACATACCCATACCCATTGAGTATCTGGAGGGCACGGTCTCTTTCGTCTTGTACTGAACATCTCAGCGTTCTGATTCCAGGAAGAGACGTTTTTACTGGATAATCACTTAGCACAATGGCCCCGGTTGCAGCTGTCCTGTGCGGGAAGTACCCTCCCCTTGCCGAGGCCATGGTCAAGCTCCTCGCGCCAAAGATCCAAAGTGAGTCTCCAACTATTATATTTGCTACAAGATACTTCACATGCCCGATCGAACCCCCCAAAACACTGGCTCCGCAACGTTGAAGGGAAAGCCCTAGCTCACCACAAGACTGACCTCACAAAAACCCCCTTTCTAGTCGTCCATGTTTGCACCACCACCGAGACAGCTGTCGTCGAGATCCCCGCCCTCCTGAAGGGTGAAGCCGTAACTCCCGTCTCCGGTCTAGGCAGCAACAACATCTCCGGAGCGACGCCACGCTCAGACATCTCCCTCATCCTCGTCGGCGGCGGCTATCCACAGGAGGAACTCAATCGGATCCGCAACGCCGTCGACGCCGTCAAAGCCATGCCATACTTCTGGGCCGACGCCGCCAGATCGCCGCCGGGTTCAGCACCGGGCCCGCCTCCACCCGACGCTCTCAGCAAGAGAATCATGGATTCTATCGAGGGTGAGGAGAAAGGGGATGGAGTTTGGGCTCCGGGTCTCTACAGGTTCTGAAGGGTCCCGATCAACACATGGGCCATGGGCCATGGTCCAGGGTCCAGGGTCCGGGGTCCGGGGAATGAGATCATGGATCATGGATTCGGAGACGGTGCATAGTATCTCTCAGACTTCCCAAGGAGGTCATTTATGGGATGCTTACTGTAGGGTAGGCTAGTAGATGCCCACCACAGCAGGTTACTGTACCGTACCGTCCGTCTGTGGCAACACATCAGCAAATAACAAAAGACTCCCCACCCGTCGTCGTCCTAGGGCCTTCGAACGCCTCACCGCGCATCAATCCATGCAGATACGCCTCGCCCAATAACATGTAATGCCCTTTCTCTTTTTGATCGACCTTTTCTCTGAGGATGAAAGGGACACTGCCACCGAAAAAGACACAGCACACGTCCCCCGGAGACGCGATCATGGGACCCAGACCGAACCGACCGGCCTCGGTGAAGATAAAGGTCCTCCCATCGCAGACGAGTTTCATGTCTGTCAGGAATTTCTCTGAGTCTCCGCGTGCAGCTACTGCCGCTGCCACCGCCACCTTTGATTCTCCCGATGGGGAAGAGAAATGTTGCTGGCTCTGGGAAGAAGACCCGTACCCGTACCCATACCCATACCGTTCACAATAAGCGGCAAAGCTATTGCGATGTTGATTGAGATCATCCTCGACACACCTGTATCTCGACAGGCCCGCGCAGAGGGTCAGACTCACGGCCGTGACTTTATCCTGTGGATGTGCACATGCCTGGCTATCCTCGTTCTCGTCGTCTTCTCCCTGAAGAGATAGAGCTGCGTCCATGATGCGACTCAGTAGTCTGTCGTCCTGTCGTGGAGTGGGATTCCCAAGCCCAGGCCCAAGAGCAGCAGCATCGGACTTGAAGGTGTTCAGGCTGCCCAGGTCTTCTAAGTCGGAATCGGAGAATTTGAAAACTCGCTTCACCGTATCTACTTGATATCCTCGGACCAATAGATTCTTGTCTTCGAGGAAGCTGGGAGCCTGGGTTTCCGTGCCGGCGGCGGCGTCGTACCAGAAATCCGGAAACACCCCGAAGTTACAGGCGGTGAGTTCGACGTCGTGGTAGAAGGGCACCCAAGAAGGTATCGAGCTGCTGTTCCATGTCTCTTCGTCGTGTTCGACTGGGGATAGAACCCTCAGGCCGTGGTCACGGATCAGGATCTTTCCCAGTTCTAGGAAGACATCTTCGTCCGTCCGTCGATAGGAGGGCTGCACGATCGGCTCTTCCCCCGCGTTGACACGGGCCAAGGGGTGTCCCAAGAGTGCGTAGATGTGGTCCTTTTTCATCCGGCAAGACAGCCAGCGGGAATGGTTCAGGAGACCCAGCAGCGTCTGGCTTGGGTCTGGAGATGTCGCCTGCCAATCCGGCGACCAATCCAGCCAGTCGGTGTGGACGGTGAAGAAGGAGATGCCGTGCCGGGGTTCCAAATGGGGTGCGCATCTCATCGTCCAGACCGCGAGCCTCATCAGGTCCCGGTAGTCGAACTCCTCATTGCCGTACAGACAGATGGGATCCCGTGCGAGCCCGACCTCCTGCAGGACCCAGGCGCGTCGGAACCAGGGCAGTCGATGGAAAGTCGCGAGCGATGTCCACCTCCCGTCGTCGAGGGCGGGATCGTCAGCAGAGAGGATTGGCATCTCGTGGACGGATTTGCATTTCGAGATCAATTGTGCGTACTCTCTAACGAGGGCCGACACGTCCTGCGCGCCACCGTCCGAGTCATTGCCGAAGTAGACGAGAACGCGCTTTGCGCAGCGATAGACCTTGCCCATGAAGGAGACGTGATGGCTGCGCTCATCGTCATGACGTTGGTTGATACACACGGCGTCCGCCCAAAGCAGACGCGACCGATCTGGGAAGCGGACTCGTCTGAAGACCGCGTCCAGACTGACGGTGATATCGAGGGGGCGGCCGTTACAAAGGATTGGCGTCGTCTGGTGTGGATCTCCCCAGACGTACGACACTGCCTCATACTCTGGGTGGTATCCCAATTCGGCAATCAGGAGTTGGATCGACACGGGTTGATCTGCTGTCCCCGGAGCCAGATCGACCAGCCGAAGGACTTCGCCTTCCAGGAGAGGCAGGTAAAGGGGCTGGGCAGGGTTCGGGTCTTGCTGTCCAGCATGAGGTTTTGAATGAGCTGACACAGGGGCTTCGTTGGCCATGGCTCATTCATCAGACCATACTAGCTGTCTGCCTGTTGTTACAAATGTGCGAAAGTCTTTCAGGTCAGAGTGAGGAAAGCTTGGTCGAGATTGACTCGGTGTTGTCCGGCCTACAGAGGGCTCTTCTTCTCATCACACAAGAACCAGCCAATCCCACCTTTGCTCAAGTGTGACAAGCTGGTCAAGCAGGGCTTGCAGTTGCCGAACCGCAGCGCCAATAAGAAACACCGCCTTGTTTCCTACCGCCGGACAGTTGACCGAGCTCGTCATTTCCATCTCTTCGTGTCTCAGCTCGGCGAGAGGCGGACCTTGGTTCTCGCTCCGGTCTTGCAATCTTCCAGGACGTCAGGGTTGGGCTGTGTGCTCGGAGACTTTGTTCTTTGCCAGGAGGAAACCGGCACAGTCGAGATTCGAATGCTCTGTCAGCGCAAGGCTGGCGGTCAGGAGTATTTCGCATCCAACGATGGGATGCTTCCAGATTGGGGATCCAGGCCGGCCAAGGTGGAGCGCGCCGTTGTTAGCGGCATTTCGCCGTCCTGAGTCAGCGCCTTGGTTGAAACGTGAAAGTTGAGATAGAGAGTGACTGCCCGGAGTGCTGGAATACTACATAGTACTCGAGTACGTACCCATCGCCAAGGCCTAAAGCTTGGCAAATGTCGGGTACATTTCTGTATCGAGCGCCAACCCACGTGACCAGACCACCAGGCTCCTGGTTGGGCACTATCCGGAGTCCGCATTTCTGGTTCCTGTCGAGATGACTAAACCTTTGTCGATGTCGCTGTTCTCTCACCTGGAAGGTCTTCATCCTTCCTCAACCGTTTTGTCGATTCTCCCGAGACCCATCCCCAGGACCCCACTGCCGGCCTGATACTCCGCCAGATCGCGCGTGGGGGACGTCAGAGCTGACTTTCTTGTTCTTTTGTTTCGTCCCGACTCAGGGTATATTCGGAATGTCACGACTCACCGGACGAACTCTCGACCGACTCGGGTCGTTACTGTGTATGATGATTGGGCGTATTATGAATCCCTCAAAGAGGTGATGAACCGCAATCGCACCTGTCGGCCTCAGCCTCCTCTGCTGCATACCGAGATGATTATAGCGAAGCGGCCGAGGCATCTCCGGGCCACTCCACTAGATATCTTTGTCGGTTTGATTTCATCCTATGCGTGACGTCCTTTCCAGGCGGCTCCGCAAGCCTTTCCTTTTGTTGATGACAATTGCCTATTGAGACTGATCCTCTCCCTCCGTGCTGGCTCGATTACAATGTCGACGAAATGCGATGCGGACTCGTTACGCTTTTGGGGTTCTTGACATCACGATGGACTATTCTCTGTTACTAACGCAGATGATTGAGAGTCCTATATAAGGCGCAGCCTCGATCGTGGGTCCTCCCCTCTCATCATCTTTCTCATCATCGAAACTAGAAATTCAAGCCTCCAAAACAAACCCAAACCCCATCTCAATCCAATCGACAAGCCGTCAAAATGGTTGCCACAACTCCAGCCTGGTACACGCCAGCCGCCCAACTCCCGAACGAGTACAAAACCGTGGTCGATGCCTTCGAGAGCGAAAAGACCCTGCCGATCGAATGGAGAAAGCAGCAGTTGAGACAGGTGTGGAAGATGTTGGATGAAAACGAGAACCGTTTCTACGATGCCTTGTACCAAGACATCCGCAAGCCCAAGGTTGAGGTCCAGTTGTTTGAGATCCTCTCAGTCAAGAACGAAATCATCCACACCCTCCAACACCTGGATGAATGGGCCAAGCCTTCTCCAGTGGATGGTTTCGACGCGTTCAAAGTCAACCAGCCTCGGGTTTACAAACAGCCCAAGGGCGCCGTTCTCATTATCGGCACCTGGAACTACCCGGTTGACCTGACTATCGATCCCTTGATCTCGGCCATCTCGGCCGGCAACACGGCCGTTATCAAGCCCAGCGAGATGACGCCAGCCACATCCCAGCTCCTGGCAGAGCTGATCCCGGCCTACTTGGACAATGACAGCTACCGCGTCGTGAATGGAGACAAAGTCCAAACCACCGAGCTGCTGGGATACCACTGGGCACACATCCTCTACACTGGAGGTTCCAACGTGGCCCGCGTCGTCATGGCGGCGGCATCCAAGCACCTCACTCCGGTGACCTTGGAGCTTGGGGGCAAAACCCCTGTCGTCGTGACCGCGAAGGCCAACATTGAGATCGCGGCCAAGAGAATCGCGTGGGCTAAGACCTGGAATCTGGGCCAGACCTGCATGACCACGGACTACGTCCTGGTGCACGAGTCGGTGCGCGAGCAGTTCCTGGCCGAACTGATCAAGAACATCAAGGCCTTCTACGAGAGCGCTGGGGTGGACGGGATGTCGAGTCTCATCAACGATGCGCACTTCCAACGCATCTCCGGCATGCTCGCCGCCACCAAGGGGGAGGTCGCCTTTGGCGGTGGTCAGGACGCCTCCAAGCGCTTCGTCGAGCCCACCGTCGTCCTGGACCCGGCGCTGGACGACTCGACGCTCACATCCGAGGTCTTCGGACCCATTCTGCCCGTCCTGAGCTTCAAGACTCTCCCCGAAGCGCGCAGCGTCATCAACCGCATCGACCCCACGCCTCTGGCCCTGTACGTCATGACCGAGGACAACGACGAGGCCGAGTACCTGATCACCCACATCCGATCAGGCGGCGTCTCCATCAACGACCCCATGTTCCAATTGGCCGTCCCCAGCCTGCCTTTCGGTGGGTTTGGCGAGAGTGGTATGGGCAGCTACCGCGGCAAGGCAGGATTCGATACCTTCTCGCACCTCAAGTCGGCTGTCACCACCTTCACCGATCCGGCGTCCGAGAACGCGCTCGACTGGCGCTATGCTCTGGGCGACCGCGAGGAGAAGTCTCGATTCATCAAGAAGCACCTTGAGATCCCCTTGAACTGAAAGGGCTTCATTGGTGGGTCATCCTTTGTACATTGAATGGAGTGAAGAAATGAGCAGCGGGCGAGCGCGGAGGTTGAATTGATTTGGGTGATAAGAGCTGCATTCTCTCGCGTTTTGGCTTTGATATCATGGTTTTTACAGACACTTTCGTTGAGTCGGGGGAGTTGAGTGTGGAGCTGGATTTGTTAATCGTTTGCTGTCTATCCTTAGAGAATGCGCATCCTATCACCCTTACTCTTTCCCATTAATGCCACCTGCAGATTGTATGGGTTTCATCGGTCATAATCCCGGTATCGGGTACTCGTACTCGTACTCCTCCGCACTGTGGCAGTCTCCGGGCGTCGTACAAGGCCAAGTTGCGCTAGACCGGATCAGGACAGCGAGACCGAGTGTCTGCGTACAACCGCAAAATCGCAGCGCGAGTCATTTCGCTCGCTCCGCTTCTCCTTCTTCGGCGCTGGCCGCACGTTGAGATAGACTGATAACTCTGACCTTCTCGTGGATCCCTTCGCACATCGACGGACCCAATCAGACCCCAGAGATGGGTGCTATTATCGTCGAGATAGGTACCTCCCGAAGAAACCTCTCTCCCCTGTACGAGGCTGCGTTGCTGGATGACGATGTTGAAGAACTTCAACACGCAAACCGCCCTTCGAGGCTGTGGCTATAAAGGCCATGGCCTCCCCGGTAGAGGAGTGGCAGCCATCTATCAGACTTCATAATCATTGATCAAGTCGAGTCATCTCCTACACCACCTCACTTACAATGGCCGCCATTACTGTCCAGCCCGTCAACCCTTCCAAGCCGGAGCTTGGAGCTATCCTCAGCAACGTCGACCTCGACAACCTATCCGACGCAGACTTTGATGTTCTCCGCAATGCCCTTTACACCTACAATGTCGTCTGCATGAAGAACCAGTCGAAACTCACTCCCAAGAGCCAGGCTGAGCTCACCCGGCGCTTCGACCCGCAGGCTCGCTCCTATGGCCACGGCAAGACCATCGACGCAAAGAGGTCTATCCTCCATCCTGACCTGAAGACGGTGCCTCACCAGCCCGAAGTGCAGGTCATCGGCCACGGCTTCATCCCGGAATACGAAGGATTGAAGAACATCACTCTCAAACACCCGCATCACAAGACCTTCCACCATACCGTCATCCCGGAGGAGCAAGATCTGGACTTCACCCGCTTCTACCGATGGCACATCGACGCCGCGCTGTACGGGAACCTTCATCCTCCTTTGGTCACGTCTCTCCTGGCCGTCAAGGTCCCCGCTGGAAGGACACAGACTCTGCTGTACGACGACGGAAGCAACGACACCCTCCCCGTACCCCTGGGGACGACAGCCTTCGTGTCCGGGTACCGAATGTTCGAGAACCTGAGCCCCGAGCAGAAGGAGTTCGTCCTAACGTCCAAGATCGAGTACGCGCCGCACCCGTACGTGTGGATCTCGTCTGCCAAATCCCGCCCAGACGGCCTGGGCATGGTCTCCGAGGGTAAGGAGGTGTCCCTCGAGAAACTCCCGCCCATCGAGCGCGCCTCGGACATCCAGATTCTCCCCATGGTCTGGCGCAACCCGGTCACGGGCCAATTGGCGCTGCAGATCCACCCTTCCGTCGTGCGCAAGATCCACCTCCGCGACGGCACCGTCATCGACGACCTGGCCGAGGTGCGCGAGATCGTCCACAACCTGCAGCGGCCCGGTATTGCCCCGGAGCTGGTCTACCCGCACGACTGGGAGGAAGGTGATCTGGTCTTGTTCAACAACCACGGCGTCCTGCACAGTGTGGTGGGCGCATTCGGCGAGGATGAAGTCAGGCTCTTCCGCCAATGCAATCTGGCCGCCAGCAGGCCGCCCTTGGGACCGGAGATGCAAGCTGTCGCATAAAGGGGGTTCTCAGGAGATGGATTTATGATGTGTACGGATTTCTTTGATGTATGATAGATAGCCGGGGATACCATATGGGCAAGTAGAAAAGACTAGATATATATGCTTACTTACTTTGGACTCGAATGAAACTCAATGATCTCGAATCTGGGGAACTAAGAATTTACTCAATCTTCATTGTTCACGACCTCCAGCGTGCGCTTTGCTTATAGGTTCCTGTTCCGACCCCTGCTGACACGACATCCATCCGGGTGGAGAACGATCTAGCTTATACACGGAGCATCCCGGTCATCACTGATCAGCACTTTAAGACATCGTCGATGCCGAGTTCTGGCGCAAAGCGTTCTTGTGAGAAGCATTTCCTTTGCAAGTTCTCCGACTGTTCAGCTCGACACAGGTAGCTGATGCAGTGAGGCGGTAAGGTAGTTCAAAATTGATTTCCCCCGACGGGGACAGACGGGCCCTTCGGCGCGCGGCGAGATGAAAAGGGCGAGAACAAGCGCCAGTGCAAGTGAGTCGTGGCCTCGCTCTTATATAAGGCCGAGCACGAGGCCAATTGGTCAGCCTTACTGTATCATTTATGAGGTCCCACGGTTTTGCAACAACTGTGCTCCTGTCCTGTCCTGTCCGGGTGTCGTTCGGGGTCCACATCATGCATCATCATCATCAACGATTATAGCGTTCTCCGTGTGGTGGGACATCTCTGGAAAGGTGAAAGGGCAACAAGAAAGCCATGTGCGCTTCTCTTCCTAAATGTACTTTGGTCTCGGGGCAATCGGGGTCCATGCGGGGATCCCACTACTATATACGAGCACGACCGGCGATATACACGGCATCTGGGCCCCGGCCGACAGCCTTGGAAGTTGGAACATGCCCCCACCCCGCCCCATATCCCCGCCGGGCCGACTGTCTTCATATTTGTCCGAAAAGGCAGACTCGGTTGCAATAACTTGTGGGGAAGCAAGCCATGATGCTACGGCCTCCCGTGGATGAAAGGCCTTTGGAAACGTGGTGGATTATACGGTCTGTTATGGAGACAGAGAGAGAACGAGGTTGGCCTTGTCCCCACCTCGGGAGAGAGTGTCTCTAACAAATTCGGGCGGGTTCCGAAGAAACGACATCCCGATTTCCCCAGGTTGAGCGAAGGCCGGTCAAGTAAGGCACACGGGGCCAGACGCTGAGACGACAGACTATATCATCTTCTGACACCCTCTATCCCAGTCCGTCGTCTACTGCCTCTTTCCCCTTCCAACCTTTTTTGCCGTACTACCTACCCTTCACCTTCCGTCTCTCTACACTCACATCCATCTATCCGTCCTTCACGCCCCCCCTCTCATCCACCTTTAACTTCAACAATAACAACCATGGCATCGTTAACAGCACCCAACGGCACAAAAGCCAAGGGCGAGGCCCCCTACGCGCTCTACCACTTCCCCATGTCCATCTGTTCACTGATGGTTCTCTACACGGTCCGTCTGAGGGGCGAACCCAAGAGTCCCGAGCACGCCGTCGATCTGGAGGAGCAGCTCGTCGATATCTACATTGGCGAACAGAATCACGAGTGGTATTTGGAGAAGAATCCAAAGGGTCAAGTATGTGGTTATCCGTTTCTATCTCTATCATGAATCTTCTACCCGTGGCCTCTTTTGCTCGATTATCCGAGAAAACACTCCCTAACTCTGTCACCAGGTCCCAGCCCTGGTATCCGACTCTCTCAACATCAAAATCCCCGACAGCACCGCCATCACAAACTATCTCATCGAGCGGTACCCGAGCCTCGTGCCAACCGAACACAAATACACCATCGACTCCCTGATGGCCGAATTGCACCAGATCTCGTATGTGACCTTGTCGTTCAAGCCGGAGGATCGACGGCCGGAGGGAATCACGGAGGATCTGCAGGCGCTGTTGGCGCGGGATGATATCTCGCAGCGTTATCGGGATCTGTTGAACTGGAAATTGCAGAGGTATGTTGCCATGTTTCGATCGCTCTCTGTGTTTTCCCCCCTTTTCGCGTTTTGCAACCGGAAGAAAATCAAAACCACTCACGGGGTCACACATCTCTATACGTATCTAGTCATGTCAAGGAATTCAAAAACAGCCACACAGAGGAGACGATCGCACACCACGAAGACCTCACACGAGCATACTTCTCCAAGATCCTCGCGCTGATCAAAGCCCACAACGACCCTGAGACGCTCTATGCTACGGGTCAACAGCAAAGAATCTGGATCTTCGGCCCCCAAACGGGCCCGACGGCGTTGGACGCACACACGGTGCCGTTGATCGCGAGACTGGGGGATGCGGAGCGCGCGCACTTGATCCCCGAGGAGATTCGAAGGTATGGCGAGCAGTGCGTGGCGTCGGAGGAGTGGCAGAGTTTCACGCATGGGAGGCCAACGTTGCATACCGTTTGGGAGGCGATGTTGCGGGAGAGGGGGGAGGTGGAGGCGGCGCATTGAGTGAGGATAGAGGAAGAGGAAGTGAAAATGGAGGAAGAGAAGAGAGGAGAAGGGAAGAGGAGGGGAGAAGAAGAGAAGAGGATGGGAGGAGTGCGAGCCCAGCCGAACCGATTTGAACCAACCAACGAACAAACAAACGGCAATGGCATTGACATACTTCATAGCTCAGACTCGAGTGGAATAAAATACATAAGAAATGAAGTGCAAACCTTCGAATGACATGACATGACAACACAACACATAACCCCTTCATAGTCATGATAGTCTTCAGCCTCGTAAGCAAAAGGGCGGCGACTGTCCCTCATCTCTCATCCCTGAAGCAGCCCGCATACATCATATAGAACAAGGCAAAGGGTCGGCAACGCTGAGATGAATGATGTGGGCCCAAAGGCCTCCTTCTCCGACTCCTCCCGCCGTCCCACAGGCAATCGGAGAAATGAAAAAGAACAAACATGAGTCCAGCTCCTCCAGAAACGAATGGTCCCGCAGAGGACATGTATCCCCATGCATACAGAATGCCTCGCCCATTTATCTAATCAAATGCTCTGCCCCAAACCCAGCAAGAAGGCTAATACCGCAGTCCCAATTTCCACTCGCTTCGACATTGGGACGACGCCGTCTTACTTCCGCTGCACATACGTGCATCTGGTGCACGATTGGTGAGGGCAACTGGTGCAGTGGGTGTTGATCTTGCTATTCATGGGCCCATGGCTGCAGTTGCAACAGTACCAGTTGTATACCGCAGCATGTTTGACACCCCCTTTAGGGGCGGACATTGGACCCCAGGGAGATATTCTCAAGTCATTCACGTTGTCATGATCTGAGGCTGGCAGGTCTGAGGAGAGGATGCGATCGAGATGGCGTTCCGTGAAGGAAGGTGAGGTCGATTGACCGTGGCTGAGACCGTGAATGAAGCTGCATCGGAGGCGTCAACAAGACTCGTCATAGTATAGTCCAGTCATAATCTTCACTTACCACATATTTGGTCGAGATGTTGAGATTTCGAGTTGTTTGATGCGTATATTTGAGTCCAACTGTCTCTGTGTTTCAAGACTTACTAGAACATAGAAAGAAAACTGCCATGACATGAGGACTGGATAGCGAATTTATGCTTCTTCCCCATAGTTCAGATCTCAACTTCCGTACGGGAATTCCCTCAAAGCGTCTCCCCCCGTGGACAATCATGGTGGCAGTGCGAGACTCTGGAAAGGGCGTCATGCTGCGTGCATTCAACAATCCCCGGGCAACAGGCTTTTCATGCATTTGCAAGTGATGATTCGTGCGGCTCTGGCCATAGAGACGTTCTCGTAGAACAACAAGGTGGCGCAGAATGCGACATGGGACGGGAAAGGCATTAAAGTCGTCGATACAACTCGTCGTGGACGGTGACGGTGGACCCACTGCAGTCAATCACCGTACCCTTCAGCAGGCCGAAAGCACCCCGCTCTTTGCCTTGAATTGCGTGTTTGAAAGGCAGAGAAACAGACAGGCAAGAAGCTGTATATGTCGAGAAGTCATTGACAAACCGGGCTCTGAAGTTTTGTAACATCAGCCCTCTGTGAAGGCAGCAACGACCTGGCATGGACGTAGGGGTATCATCCCCGCTGAAACTTTTCAGAAACGAGGCAAGTGGGCAGAGTTCCAGGCTTCTTCCAGAAGGAACAGATTTGAAAGCCGTCATCGCCCTGCTTTCGGATCACGTCTTGTGACCTGCGAGGCTACCGGTCGCCTTTTTCGGGTTCGCTTGCTCAGCCTTGCCAAACGACCGTGACTGTTCAATCACCTTCGAGACGCCCTTTCGGAATGCACAGCCCTCAAACTAGGCAGAATAGCACAGCCTCGACAGCGTCCCGAAGTTGCTAAGTTCACTGTAGAAGTGCAAGTGGAAATGTTCAGTACTTCCTTGCCTTGGAGTGACGAGTCTGGGCCCGTCGAAGCTGTGTGCAAGCGCAGCTCTGAGGATCCACAATCGGATTCTATCAAGCTAGTCTGGAAGTTGTAGATTTTGAGGCACAGCCCATGCAGAGAACCAAAGAGAAGGCAAAGGAGAGATCGGGAGATCCTCGAAGCTCGGTACGGACTCCGTGCAAGTCATGATTCGGATTGGGCAGAACCTCGCAGGCCTGCGATGTGACTCTGATCAGTTTGATGCACGGGGGCTTAGGAGTCGTTACTGTGAGTAGAGGATCTGGCTGGCCGGAACGTTGACGCGAACGGGCGTGAAGAATGGCCGACGATGAGAATGCAGAGAGAGAGAAAGACGAACCTGATGAGATGTGAAAGACAAACAAGACTGCATGTATTGACCAAATGCTCTCCCGTAGTTGGTACGCGCGAGTACAGGCTTTGATTTGTCAATTACTAGGGCGGATCAATCACATAGGTACTTTGTGCAAGGTCCCCAGGTGAAGCACTCTTTGTCTCAGCACAAGAACCTGGAAGGCATTCAGAGTCAGAGTCAGACAAGCTTGGATTCTGGGTATCAAGTATAAAGCGGCCAAACTCAAACATATATAATGCACGTAGACGAACGTGAAGCCAAACAGCTCTAAATACATTACTCTTTCGACGTACCCTCAGTGTCCAGGATGGCACAGCCTTTGAACACTTTGTACCATCTGCCTCAAGGCCTGCCGACAGGTGAAGCGTTGTTGGGCACGCACAGATAGGATACCTTTCCTATAATATCTCAGTCCCAGCGAATTCCAGCGACCAAGAAAGCGAACAGATCAAGTTGTAGTGGACCGCCATGAACCATGAACTCCCCATGCATAATGCTGACAAGGAGGATTGTTATCAATCACATCCAGCAATCGCTTAAAACACAAAGCAACATGCCCGCCGCGGCAGCCAACGTAATTCATTCGTGTTGGGACTCGGGTATAGACTCGGGAATGGAATCGTTTATGGACTCGTTTATGGACGCGGTTTTGGACCCACTTCTGGATTCCGGATTCGAGACCTTTCTCCTGTTGAGAATGGAGTCGATGAGGTCCTGCGAAGATCGGTTTGCCGTATTGATTCTTGCATGGTCATCCTTGGCTTCAATGGGAGGTTTCCTCTTCGGAGCTATCGACTGCTCTGGCATTGTTGACACTCTCGTAAGAGGTCTGATCGCAAGAGGCTTCTCGAACGGCTTTTCCCGAGGCCTCTCGGGAGATGGCTCTGGGTGTTCAGGAGTGGACGAAAGCGATGGCACGAGTTCGAGAAGCCTGCTAGGAATGCCATTGGACGGGCCGGATTTGGGGGACAAATTGGGTCCGTTATTCACAGGTGATGAGGCGGGCGGGAGTCCGGGAGTGGCTGCCCTTGACGGGATGGAGTTGACGGAAGCGGTCGAAGCCCTACTAAGACTTGGGGTTGCCAACATGTATTCTCGTTCCTTGGTCAAGAAAGGGTGGTCCAGG
Source organism: Exophiala alcalophila (assembly GCA_001599775.1). Classification (NCBI taxonomy): domain Eukaryota; kingdom Fungi; phylum Ascomycota; class Eurotiomycetes; order Chaetothyriales; family Herpotrichiellaceae; genus Exophiala; species Exophiala alcalophila. The sequence continues at coordinate 3,584,398 of BCHY01000003.1, forward strand.
AGCTGCTTGGCCGTCCATCGATCCTCCGGCAGCCAAGTGATCATTTTCTGAGCGAAATCCTTGAACAGCTCCTTTTCTTCCCCTTTGACTCTCATGATTGCCGAGTCGAAGGTGATCTCCTCATTGATATGTTCCGGGTACTTGAATTGGCCATTGGCATCAAAAAAGGACGATGATTTCGTGCCGCGTTTGAGCAACTCCTTTGGCGGCGGGCCGAGCAGGGCGATCATCAGACCCAAGTGTCGTTCGGGGCGGTAGTGTCCCGGCCGCGTGTCGATTGAGTCGAACAAGCCAAAATGTTCAAAGAGATCCCACAACATGACACCCAGGTTCCAGATGTCGGCGGGATAGGACCAGCCACACTGCAGGATGACCTCGGGGGCCATGAAGGCGTTGGATTGAATGGGCTTGGTGTTTTTCTCGTCTCCCCAACAGGCAAGGCCAATGTCGGTGATCTTGACCGATGCAATAACAGCATCATTCGGAGGCTCGCCAAAATCGCTGCAAGAGGTGTAAATGATGCGACCGTGCGAGTCGGGCATCTTGCGAGGCGAGGGATGCTCTATCTCGTGCTGGACAAACTGATCGAGGATGTGGGGGTCGCCCAGGCCCATCATGATGTTGTCGGCTTTCAAGTCGGTGTGGACGACGTGGCACTCGGTGTGCATATAGTCGAGGCCTTGGAGAAGACTGGGGAGCAAGATGCGGAGTTTTGCCGGACTGAAGCGACGGCCGGGGAACTTTTGCATACAGTCGTCAATAGGCTCTCTCAGGACGTCATAGACGATGCACAAATGCTCGCCGTGCTTCCCTCGGGTGCGGAAGGTGTCGCGCATGAAGCGCACATGCTCATAGCCCGGATGCTTGGGGTTTGCGGAGGCCAGTTTCTGGGCGATGTCGCGACGGCCCTTGAGGAAGTCGTCCGTTAAGGTGTTGACATTAATCTTGATGGTGACAAACTTGCGATTTCCCGCCTGTTCGTCACTGTTCCAGGGGACTCGGGTGAGCAACTGATCTAAAGAGGTGAAGAAAAGGACTTACATTTGGAGGTCTTTGGCAAGCCAGACGGTGGCAGTCATGCCAAAGCCGAGTTTGAGGACGAGCTCATAACGATGATTAAGCACCTCGCCTTGCCGGGCGGGATAAAAGGTGTCGGCGCTGTACTTGGGGAGAGTCTCCTCCTCGATGAGCCTGTGGCCGGAGATGATGTCGGCCGACGGATGGGGGGAGTTGCCTCTGGAATGCAGCAAATTACTCAGGGCCTGGCGGTTGGTGTGGCTATGCGCCCTTTTCAACAGGTTGGGACGCATGGCGACAGGTCAGGTCACCGAGCGGCAGCGCAGCGCAGCGAGAAGGAAGAGGTCGAAGGATCAGAGGGAGAGGCGGAAGACTGCCATTTCTGGCCGAAAGCACACGGTTTTGAGAGCTTGGGAGCTTGGAGAGATTGCGATGTCGTTGGATTTAAGTGAGGCTGGAGCGAAGCTGAAACTGGCGAGCTGTGTGCGGGCGGAGGACCTTGCCTTGAAGAGCTGGAGACTCAAGAGTGGACTGTGTGTGGACTGTGGACGGTGGACAGGCGCCCGCGGGTTTCAACCTTCAACTTTGAGAGCGGCTAGGGCGGAAGACTCGGCTAGCGAGGGGGGCGAGTCAAATCGGACACCGGCGCGTCGGGAGGGGCGCATAAATAATGGGTGCGTGCCAGTGCGGTCGGTGGGCGATGGTCGCGCTCTCGGACGAAGCGGGCGGGCGGGCGTACGACTAAGGCTCAGGTGGCGGCGAAAAGGGCGAGTGAATAGTAATAATAAAGACGAGAAGGGCGCGCGTGTGAGAAGGGCGCAGGTTGGAAGGAGAGAAGAGAGAGGTGAGAGGTGAGAAGAGGTTGGAGGTGAGGGCCGAGCAGTAAGGTAGGAGTGAGTAGCAGTGAATTTAGGTGAGGCTTTTCGCGGTCGGCCGAGTCGTGGCGGCGCGTGAAGGAGGGTGATAAGAATCGAGATTTGTAGTTGACTGTGATGACTTGGTTGACTTGACTTGGTTGACTTCTGACCAAGTCCGGCGACTGGTCTTGGTCACAACACGAGCCCGTGTGCGCAGATCTTGGGAGCTTGGAGCTGGCGTGGCGAGTGGTCTGTCTCGGTAGTAGCTGGCAATAGGAGAGGAGAGGAGAGAAGTGGTGAGGATGGGATGGGACGAGTATCATGGACTCTAGGTACATAAGATAGAGCTCTGTTATCTAGGTACCCAGGACGCAGTACTCCGTACCTACATATGTACAGTAGTAGCACCACGCTGCAGGGGAGGAGATGTGTGTGTACGGCTGCGGCGCGGCGATGAGTGAGCGTCACTCACTCTAGCTGCAGTGATGAGTGAAGCAGCGCCTCTTACGTGCCACACTGCCAGCTGCTAGGTGCCAAAGTATCTTTAGCACCCAAGTCATACGCAAAGGTACCTCCGCACCCACAAATAACCCCCTCTTACCCGGGGGACTGGACCTGCTCAGTGCTCACCTGGGACGTTGCTGCCATCCCTGGATCCCCGAGGAGCAAACTCTTGGCTCACGTGGCTGCGACCTGCCATCTGCCACCTGGCCAGTCCCAGTTCTACTCGTACGAAAAAGGGCCCGAGACTGCAGTGGCATTGTGGCACCGGCTCAACATCCGTCTCCGTCACCGTCACTCAACAAACACTCAACGCGTTTCTCGTTTCTCGTTCCTCCTCGTAACCCATCAGTCACGCTCACTCACCAACCGCCAAGTTAAGACTTCACCTCCTCTCTAAATTGGCACATACTTCGTATATTATCATATAATTATGTGTCCCCTTCATCCGGTCGCGATTCACATCACTAATATTAATCAACAGCTATTCTACTGTCGCGGTCACCTCCCCCTTGTGTCTGGCCGACTCCACAGTCCCAAATCTCTCAACCGTGATGATCAGGTAATAATGGCATCCCGGCCCAACCTTCTTTCTGCCGCTATCACTGATGTTTACCCGGTCCGGACTCCGGACTCCGTTATGATGTAAGTATCGGTCGTACATACACGCACTGGTAAGCTCTCCGACTCGCCGGACAACTCGGTTACGTACCAGGTGGTACCTTTGTAATGTACAGGATGCCATCCTTCAACCGATTCAACCTCTGCCCACAGCGCTGGCCCCCTGAATCCATCCTGGCCTCTCCGATCACCCCCATCTCCGGTTACTTGAGTGCTACTTGAGTGCTCCACGGTGACACGCTCACGGAGTCACAGCCTCCGTCCCGCTTTTTTCAGCCCGGTGTGCCTGTTTCCGAGCCTCTCGGTCTTTTTTCGCCCGTCGAAGCCGGATCCCGCGCCGCATCACAATCAGCAAAACGGGCGCATATGCTATATAAATCAACGCCAGCACAGTGTACGCCCACCCCCTTCCCAGAGCTGCGCTCATCGGCTCAATCGCCGCCGTTGCTGCCGCCCCAAGCTCACATCTCACAAAATTGTTCGCCGCCGCGGCTGACGCCACGTTTCCCGGCCAGATGTCCGTCATTAGCACGTTGAACACCTGACTTGTCGCGATCAGAGCGTAGCCCAGCAGAAAGAGGAGAATCACGGGCCCTGCCAGGCTGACTCTGTCGTCCAAGGTCCAGCCGTACCCTATCACAACCGCCGAGCCCAGCAGGACGAGCGGCAATCCCACCTCAAGACGCGCGACTTCAATCGGGAACTCGCTCAGATCTTGCCGAACACCCTTGATGATGGTGATGCCGTGTTTGCGCGCGTGCCTGCGATAATTCCAATCCACCAATGCGCCGATTGTGAGTGCCGACAGAATCCCTCCCACTCCGATGGGAATAAACATCAGCGCAACTTGGATGTCACTGAATTTGTACTGCTCTTTGAATGAGGACGATGCCCCCGTGGAAATGGCATAGAAGCAAATCACTCCCAACGCATTGCCCAGCAAGACCAGGACTGATTCGACATCCACCAGGATCTTTAACACCGGTAAGGGACTGGGAAATCGAAATCGGTAATTCTTGCGAAGCTCGAGCTGTTCCGCAACATTGAATGTAAGGCCTTGTTTTTCGCGTTGTCGGTGACGAATGGCATCTGTCAAAGACCAGTTCAAGGGAGGCGGAGGGATCGACCCGTCGCCCACGACCTCGCGACAAGTTTCGGGAAGCAGCAGCAGAAATGGAATGCAAAAGACCGCGGTGAAGATGAGCAGGAACCAAAAGATCCAATGCCAATCCAGCGACTGGCTAATCGCACCTCCGATCAGCGGTGCGATGGCTGGCCCCAGGAGCGCACCCAACGATGCAAATGCGATGTACTTTCCTCGCTGTTCCGATGTCACCGTGTCCCCCACCAGCCCATTTCCCAAGGCGATAGTCCCACTGCTGCCAGCACTCTGCAGGCACCGAAGTACCAGCAGTGCCGCATAGCTGTTCTGAAGACCCAACCCGAGATTGGCGGCAAAGAAGATGCTGAAACAAAGGATGTATGCAGGCCGTCGGCCCATCCTGTCCGAAAAGCCCGCAATCATCATCGGAGCGACGCCTTGGAGGATCAGGTAGGTCGTGACCGTCAAATTGATCTGGGACAGTGACACATTCAAGGCTTCGCTGATGGTGGTTAGCGCTGGGAAATATATGGTAGACGATAAAGGCGAGAAGAATGACGCCAGAGAGGCGGTGGCAATGATTACTCTCTTCTCCTTGGTGCTGAAGACGGAGTACTGCTTTGGCGGAGAGCTCTCTTCCACATCGTCCTGCCTTTCCTGGATGTTCGCAGTCCTCGCGTCGCTGCTCTCGCCACCATCAATCTGGCCTGTTGGCTCAGCTGTGAAAGCCTGCGTGTCGACCGAGCCCAGCCCTGGAAGACCGGCAACTCCGCTGGAGTCCGTTGCCGGCTGCTTTTCATGGCTGTCGTCGCTCATCATGCAGATTTGTCTGATAGCCGAAGGAGCAATGGGCTATCTCAAGGGAGAAGTTTCGAGGGACCTGCTGGCGGTGTCCAGGAGACAGTGTATGAAAGCGAGGCAAGGCTGTGTGGCCGGCGTGGTGCCTCCTACTACTGCAATCACCGCCTGGCGTACTGTACTTGCACCAAGTACTGGGCTGGGACAAAACTAGCCTGCTCGTGATCCAGGCCCTGAGCTCATCTTTCCCCGACGCTGGCGAATCGTCACACTTATGGAGATCAAGCATTCGATCCTCGAAGACAACAAGAGGCTTGGTTTCAAACCTGGCTTGAACTTGTTGGCCTTTGATGTTTGAACGTGCGCCCGGTTTCCAGTTCGTTGTGGCCGGTACCGGCCTCGCTAATGCGAACCAAACCGGCGCGACAGCGAATGAGGATCGAGAAGAAGCGATGACAAAGCGTGTCGACCGTGGCGCCCCACCCCGGACAGGGCCGGTCGTCATCTCGCGGAACGCATTCATTCGTCTGATGTCGTTGATGTCTGCTACACCTCTGCCTTGACCACATCGTCAGACACCGGGGAGTGTTTCCATCTGCTCACCGTGCTCCGTCTCCCGGGCCTGACGCGCCAGGATGCAGGAAGAACGCCGATAAGTCGAGACTCGTAATTAAGGCCCGGATATAAGGTGAGTGTTCCTAAATTTCCAATGGACAGGGTTTTCAAGCATGGGCAAAATTGGATGGAGGCGTTGCGTTGCGCCGTCAAAATTCTAATCGATGTCCCTGTCTCCGGTCTCGTCCCGGTTTTGCAGCATCCTCAGCTCCGTCAATGGTCTGTCGCAGCGCCGTCGCGTGGGCTACAAGAAACCATTTAAAAGTCTGGCAAGGGATGAAATGGATCATGGGGCCCTTCCTCCCTTCCCTCACACGCACGCACACACACATGCCAAATGCCAAAGCCCAGGCCCACGCAATTCACGGGAAAGTGAGTAAGGAGAAACCGACCTACACCAGACCAGACCAGCGACCACGAGAATGAGCTTCCTACCGCGCCCCCTCGAATACTTCCTAGGGCGGCGCCTGCTCGGCTCCAAGGGCCGCGACGCGGAACTCTTGACCCGCGACGCCTCGCTATTCGCCTCCATCCCGCAGAACATCACAGTCACGTCGCCCGAGCTGGGCCCCTCGCCAGCACACTTGACAGACGTCCACAGCGCGGTGCCGCCACGGGGTGGCAAGTCGCGGTTCCCGGAGCTCGAGTGGACGATCACCAACGCCGACGGCGTCGAAGTCAAGGAATACCTCCTGATATGCGAAGACGCGGACGCGCCGTTCATGGTGCCGACTCACGGGTTATTCTACGCCATCCCTGCGACTGTGACGCGGATTCGGCCGGAAGACATCCAGCTTCTCCCTCCCGGACAGACTCCTGAATATCAATCCCAATCCAAACCAAAATCACAGCAGCAAAAGCCACCATCACAAACAGACGCCGGCGCAAAGTTCCTCAAAGGCGGCTTCCGTCTCGGCAAGCTCATGCTCAACAAAGTATATTCGGGCCCGCGCCCGCCCATCGGCCACGGCGAGCACCGCTACTTCTACCAGGTGGTCGCGCTGCGGGAGAAGTTGGACGTGACCAAGATGAAGGCCGTGGCGACGCGGGACGACGTGCGGCGCGAGATGCGCGGCAAGATCATTGGATGGGGCGAGTGGATTGGCATCTATGAGACTAAATGAGTGGTACATAATAGTTTCTCGTGAATTGTCAATTGTCACTCGACCCGGGGAGGGGCGTTGGCTCTTCAAAGTTAATCGTCACTTTTGGTTTTGGCTGGGCTTGTTTCAAGCTTGGGACCTGGGAAGAACAGGAATCTTTCATTTTGGAGCCGAGAACAAACTCTCTATCCAGCCTCAATAGTCTCTCTGCGATGCAGGGCATCAAGGACAACAGGCCCCCAAGATCTTTCAAAAGTCCCCCATATTTCTAGCATCGTGAACGCGCGCCGAACTGAACTGAAGATTTCCTTTTGTCCCAGCCATGAATGCTCATGGAGGTGAAGTACCCGAAAACATCGTCTTATTCATACACTCCTCGTGGTCGTTTGACAGGGCTGTCACATAGACCCGACTGGACCATCCGCCCAGATAGTCGAGAAGAGGTCGTCGCCGATCGGCCAGCCGAATTCCGCCAGCATAGGGTCATCCAGGAAGTTGAAGTAGTCATGCTTAGCATTTGTTGTCGTGTTGTCGTTAGGTGCTGGGTTATTCGACTCGTTCGAGCCTTCGTTTTCTGCCGCTTCTCCTAACACCCACGAGTCAGTGTGATATTCGAATCAAGGTCATGGTCAACAAAAAGGTTGAACCACATACCAGTCCGGTTATCTGGTAACGGCGGCGGGAATATCCCCATATTTCCCCCAAATTCCTCCCTCCACCACACGATTCCGTCAAGGATGACACTGCCAGCGAGGCGGCCACGAACGCGCAATGCAGCGGCCTCGGCACCGTTAGGCTTCTTGAATACCCGAATGCTGTTCCACAGCTGGGTTAGAACCACCCCATTTCGAGCGGGGATGTCGTCGTTTTGCAGCGACATCCGCTTGTGTAGGCTGATACCGAGGAAAAGCGCGGCCTTAGCACGCTCGACATCGATGTAGTGGGAAAAGGAAGTCTTGAGTAATCGCAAGAGGACGTGACATGGCATAATGAGAGACATGTTGAAGAAGATCCCCGCCGCGGTGAGGCACAAGTGTCCTGATTTGTCGAGGCTGTCGAACAATTCAATGACTTGGCATGAAGACGCACAGAGGTCATAAAGCGAGGTTGGGTCCTGTGAGGTGGGGGACTTGTACAAGCTGAACGATTGAACGTTGAGGGTTGCTAGCGAAACGTAGAGGTGCTCAATTTCTGGGGTTGTCAGCACTGCCTAGCGGAAGTATGATGCTCGACAGCATCGGCCACCGTGGGATCATTCCACTTACCCGAAGAATATTGCAGGCCAGCGCTGCTGATCTGCGCCTGAAAGACATTCAGCAATGTATCCAGGGACCTCTCTTGATCAGGAGTCATGGTGCGGAGTCCATTTTGGGCCACGGCAATGCAGCATCTGGTCACCGCATCTTGCAGTTTCAGTTCAAATTGCAATCTCGGGGAGATTCGCTGAAACAACGCCCTCCGTTGTTCAAGGTCATGAGGGACGTCGAGGATAGGAAACGGCGGGCTGCCTTTTGAGGAGCAAGACCTGACGAAAATCATCAGTTTATCCTTGTTGTGACGAGGCACCGCGAGGCTTACCGCTGATACACGAGCATGCAATAGCCCCAGGTTTCGGCTCGACGTCTCAGCTCATCTTCGGTTAGTCTGATCCAAACTCTGCTGAACTCGTGGCTCGATCCTGGTAAGTGAAGTCCCATTTGCATAGCCATGTGGAGAAGGGCACCGCTCAGAGGATATGTGAGGTCGTTTCCACTGTTTGACTTTGGAAATGGCCAGTATGTCAGTAGCAGCAAGCCCTGAACGATGGGTAGCGTCGTGTTGGAATTTAGAGACAGCAGAGCAAGATTGATGATCTTGGATGGCAAGATAGAGAGAAGAGTCGGATTTCTGAGATATGTGCGGCATCCAACGCCGATAATGGCCCAGAAGAGAACCGGGGAGAGTGTGTAATATCCATTTGGAGTGATAGAGGGGTCGAGAACAGGCATGAGGTTTGCATAGTCTCGGAAGTACCTGTTTCTAGGTGTAAGTGTGCTGGCGCCCTCTTCCATCCGCTCAAAAACTCACAATTGAAACATTGCGTCGATGTCTTTCGGATCGATTGAATGACCTTCTATACTCCGCGGCAAAGTGGTTGTCGGTTGATGGTCGTGAGCAAGACTCTCTGGGGTCTGCAGCGACTCGGCCGCTTGAGAAAACGATCTGAAAGAGGTCGGGGCGATGGTTGCATCTCGGAAGAACGGCGCAACAGACGCCAGGCGACTCTCGGACTCAGCCGCAGCCGAGCGAAGGTCGTTGACGGCAGTCCAAGTAGGTTCTGGCAAACCCGAAGCGTCAGGCTGGCTTGAGGACCTCAGGCGTTCCTGTAGCTCATCGGTCTTATGCTCAAGCTCCGAAAGCCTCCTGCGGGTAGTTGATCGTTAGGTCACTGTGCGCGGACAAGGAAAGTACAGAGAGAGAAGTGCGCACTTTCGTTTGTGCTCTCTTCTGAAAGGCTCCGATATGACACACTGTCGGTGCATCTTGCGGCATCTCGTGCATGGATTGTCTGGATTAAGGAATGCATCACAGCGCGCCTGGCAGTCGCTGCCTGTTAGTCGAGAGACGTTTGGTGTTACTGTTTTCGTTCACGTACCTTCTGCTGCCGACATTCTGTACACGCTCTCTTGACGACTTTCCCGTCGGTCCTGCTCGGCATGTTAAGAAGTTGTTCCCCGGCGGCGCGAAGGACCAAGCCGGACTTACGGGGGAGTCGCGATGTCGCTCATGTCGCCGCTGCTCTCGATAGGGGGCCGCAAGCTCAGGCGAAAGGGCAGACGGAGGGTACAGTCTGGCTCTTGCGTGAGTCGGACATCTGATTTCAACGGGGAGCGCAAGAGGAAGTTGAAACGCGGCTCGCGCCTCAGGCCGGTTGTTGGGTGTGGTTCAGATTGTGGTTGCGGACCTGCGGCTGGCGAGTCGGGACTCGAGTGACACGGCTCTCCGCCAACTTTGGACTGCGACGCGCCCCGAGCGCCACTGCCGCGCTCTCGGCCTACATAGTAGCCCCTTCCGGGAAGGTCGGCCGAGGTAGCGCGGATAACTCAGCGTCCGGGACTCCGGTCTCCGTTCCGTGCTCCATGTCTGTCGTGCTTGCCTTGTTCATCTGTTCAAGAGATACCGACAAGGTACATCTTGGATAATACTGCGAGACACATCAAGACAAAGTACTTCGCAGGTAGTGAATGCATAGTACAATATACAGAGAGCTTCGTTAAGTTGCCTCCTTATATATTTTTATACCTCGACTTTAGGAGTTACATGTTGCAGTTTCAACTTCCACCCAAGAATGGCTGGCCGGGGTATCAGTCTAGATCTTTGAGATTGAAGTTACCTGATAAAAACCAGCTTCCGAGCAATGAGGATTGTGAGTTTTAACGGGGGCTGGTCGCGAAGGATTGAGGCTTGATTCTTGATCACACTGAGGCCGCGTCTGAACGGGTGCGGTAGATGGTCACATGCAAATTCGACCGAACTGTTGCTACAGACCATGCTATGGTTCACACCCATTCGCGAGTTTCCAGCACATCTTCCACTCTCGATCCAGCTTACTGTGCACCAAGAATGACTCGAGCATCTTGTGTATAGCTTCCCACGTCTGCATCTCCTCGGACAAGACCATGGCCTTGTCCATCAGCTGCTTCTGTAGACGAGGCAGCACAGCTCGTCTTGCTGCATTGGCTGTCATGAAACATAGCCAGAGCCAAAGATTTCGGTCCCAAATTTCGCCAAACTCCCAGAGGAGTAATATGTCTCCCAGCTCCTCGACAACCAGCCGAAACCCCGAGCATTTGTTCGTCCAGTTCAAGATGTTCGCATGGAATATGAAGAGCGCCATGCATATTGATTGTTCGGCTCTGTGATCGGACCCAGATACTCGGCATAATCTCATGACTTGAGCCCCATTCAGCCGAGGGTCAAATTCGGTCAAGAACTTCTGCTTGTCCTCCAGACGTGACGGTCCCTTTTGATTGTCAATATACCTGGTCCATTGAATCGTGCTTCTGAGAACTGAAATGGCAGTGACGGAGAGTTCACCATTCATCGCGACGGGCTGAAAGCCGGGTGTTAAGTCCGCAATCATCTTCTTCAAGGGAGTCGAGAAGGGTTTGGTTGGGTAAGACAATTCCGTTTCGCCCAATCTCGGATCATCGACGGCAATACTGTTGCCCAATATCACCAAAGCGTTGGACTCGGCCCTTCAGGATAGTCAGACTCTGTGCTAAGGCCAAGAATAATCACATGGCCTACCAGGAGATGAAGGACGAGAGAGCGCCTCCATAGGATTGCTCGCTGCCGGCAGGTCGTACGCTTACCATCTTTCGTAGGCCGTACAGGTGTACTCTGTAGGAGTCGATGTCCAGAAAGACGTTCTGCGTTCGTCAGCATGAGAACCTCAGCCGGTGGAATATCACTTGCGTCAATGATCATCAGGAATACCGTTGCTAGGATGATAGCATCGTCGACGCGGCCAGCGCTCAACTTCGTTCGAATGCCCGCCAACGCCTGGCCCTGGTGGTAGAAAGCGGAATTACATATGCGACTCTGAAAGTCTTGACCGGCCGCTTTGAAGCTCAAACACAGCGCCACAATGGCCTCAAATAGTTCTACATTCTGTAGAGCGGCCGGAAACATGTCCCGCATCAAGGGGTTGTCCTTTGTCTGGTATTTTAGGCCCGGTCTCTGGGAAGGGCCCCAGTTATGCATGACTGCGAATACATCAGAGAGGATGGAAGAGAGCGAGGGGGGAGCTTTACAATGATCCATCGCCACGACCACCTCATCGCCCTGCCGACATGGCAAGGAGTTGAACGGGTCGAACAGCTGAGAATTTGGGTGTCGAGGAAGAGTGAGATATTCGGCCAAGTCATCGAAACCGTCCACATCTTTCTCATCAGAGAAAGGACTGCTTTCCGAGCTAGAGGGCCATTTGTTTCCCATTGAGCTTGGACTCGAGTGCGAGAGTGTTACCAATGTGCCTGACCAGCGGGTCTCTGCAGAACTTGAGCGAGATTCGACCCGTGCGTGCTCGCTGGATCCCACTTCGCTCGACTCCTCCGAAGAGCCCGTAACGTTTTGAGGCGAAGGTCTTCTGCCATCTTCAACGACATTCAAGTTGGCGACTTCTTGAGGCTTTCCGTGCCGCGGTTTCTTTGGGGAAGGTATACGGCCATCTTTCTTCTTATTACGCCAGTATGCCACACGAGCTGCGTGAGCGCGGGCCTCGGAGTGTTGCAAATCTTGCAGCCGGCGCTTATTGGGCTTTGCATGATCTCTGAACGTTGAGACGTTGTAATTTACCAAGGTTGCCATGTTTGCGCTAGCCATGGCTGTTTGTGAGGCTCATGATGTTCGCAGAGCAAAGTCGGGAGAGATCATGCGGCGATGGTCGGCCAAAAGATCGGGGACGTGTGGACGAGGGCGTGGCTTTGGAAAAGAGGCAAGGAAGAGAGCGCACGAAGGTGTGCTGTGAGGAGGGGCAATGGACGACAAAGGGTGCTTTCGTTATCACAGCCCGAAACGCAGAGCTGCTGCGAGCGTCGAAGCTGGCGAGGTCGACAGCAACCGACAATCTTGTCGAGATGAGGTGTGGCCCGCTCAGCGGCGTGAGGCGCAGTGGGAAGGTTTGATAGGAGCAGTCATGGCACTGCAACGGGCTTCCAGAAGAATCCAGAGAGATGGACTTCTAGACTGTCGTTAGGAGTTGACAAGGTCGATTGCATATCCTGTCAAGCATCTGTCTGATGGCCGCCGATGAGTGCCAACTGCTTGTCGGTCCGAGATGAACAGAGAGGGGCCGCCACGCGTCAGCCGAGAAGCACGAGCAAGCAGGATGATTACCTCAGTTTCATTGCCTCAGGTATGTACTGTACTGCTACTACTACCTGGTCGGGAGAGGTCGGTGATGTCTGCGTAACGGGGGTACGAATGCGGAGTAAGGTCGGATTTGGGGCAAGTCGAGGGATTGGATTTGGGGGCCGTTGGGCGTCCCGACTCCCCGGCTCCAGAGTCACTAGAGGGCCGTCGATCCTTAAGGCTTAAGCCTTACAGGCGTTGTGGCACCTAAGCATATCACTGACATCGGGAGCCGAAGAGCCTATTTGCTCCTTAAGATTCGCCTGCAGAAGCCACGAGAGGGCTTCTTACTGAATCTAGAGTGATCGATTCCCAATGGCGTTGCTGCCATATGAGAGCCCGTCTTCTCAATGTCCGAACCCTGGACATCACCACTTTCAAGTCCGAGCTATCGAAGTTCCGCTTTCTTTCTGAAGACGAAATGGTGTATCCCCCGGTGCCTCAAACCTGGACAAAGTTTTCACTTTTCGAAACCGAAGCGATAGCCGAAAAAGTCCTCCGCTATTTTGATTGTGGGCAATCTGATGAAACGATTCAACGAGCCACTGGTGTCCATTCTTCACCTGGGGGCTGGCGGTTGTAAGCAGAGACCTGTGCAGGGTCAATGAGACGTCCAATATTCCAGAAGAGTACGCGACTGAGGTCTTGTTCATTTTGATGTATAGAAAGAAGTGTCTGTACGGAGGAGAGATGCGTTGTACGATGTACATGTTGACTGGCTTATCGATAAGAAACCTGTCGGCGGGTTTTGTCGCCGATGAACAATTTTTTCCGCAGTCACCACACGTCTACTAGCCTACGACCAACAGCACCGGCTCTCTACGATCCAGCGACGACAACAATGAACGCGATGTCCGGGCTGCCTTGTTAACCATATCGCAGAAACCTCCGGATGATCATCGTTTGTGATCTCCCAGTGACACCAACAAGATGGACATCCACCGGTGTGGCTTTGTCCAATTCCCTCCGCAACCGATCAACGCCCTCGCTTTCTCTCATCCCTCCGACCCGAAGAAAAAGTCTCCTACCGATCTGCGGCTTGCAGTCGGTCGCAACAATGGAGACGTGGAGATATGGAACCCTCAAAACGGTCTCTGGGTGCAGGAAAGCATCCTGAAGGGGAGCAAAAACACCACAATCGAACAGCTTGAATGGACGCAGGACATGGATGTGATCAACGAGACCAATGGCGCCGACAAAATTCTACCAGGTCCGCTTCGTCTATTCAGCACAGGAGGCTCGACATCAGTAATAGAATGGGATATCTGTACGGGATCCGCCAAACGGCGCGCGGAGGCAAACTTTGGCGAAATCTGGTGCTTTGCTGCGCAGCCTCAAGCCGAAAGCAAAGAAATCCTCCAAAAGGGTTCCAGCTTTCAGCTGCTGGCGGCAGGATGCTCCGATGGAACTATTGTTCTCTTCTCCACCGACGATGGTGATTTGCGCTATCTCCGACCTCTCCTGGCGCCTCCGGTGAAGAAGCCAAAGGTCCTGAGCCTGGCATGGCGAGACCGCAACACTCTGGTGGCTGGGTATGAAGACAGCACAATCCGGGTGATTGACGTTCCGAGCAAAAGAATTATTCGCAGCTTGAGCTTGGGAAAGCCGGTGGAGGGGGCCAACTCGGTGGTCTGGGCCGTCAAATGTCTCCCTGACGGAACGATTGTTTCGGGCGACTCCACGGGGGAATTGAAGATTTGGGACTCCAAGAATATGTCTCTGGTGCAACGAGTCAAAAGTCACAAGGCAGATATCCTTGACATCACTACGAGTGCCGCCGGCGACAAGATCTTCACGGTTGGCGTCGACAGAAGGACCGTCAGCTACCAGCCAGTTGCCATTCACTCCGGGGCCCAGAAGACGCGGTGGGCAGAAGTCTTCCATAAAAGATTCCATCAACATGATGTCAAAGCTGCAGCCAGCTTTGAGAGCAAGGAGCTGAGCATTCTCGTCTCGGGAGGTATGGATGCCCGGCTTGTGGTGGTGCCCATCCGAAGGTCTCAGACCGAATATCACCGCGCTCTGCCTCATCTGCCCCAGAGGCCACAGATCTCTGCATCTTCATCCTCGAGGCTCTTTATTTCCTGGACAGGACATGATATTATCGTCTACCAGGTCGGCAGATATCGAGGTCTCGCCGAGCATGACTTTGAGCCCGATTCCCAGACAGAATCCTCCTACGATGTTCTCTCAAGACTGTCCATGCAGGGTGAAGAGAGTGTTCAAGATGCTGCAATTTCTCAGGACGGGCAATTTATTCTTGCTGCCTCCATCAACAGCGTCAGATTGTTCCAGTTACGCAAGACTCAATCCGCAGGTCGCCCTTGCATTCGAACGAGACAGATTGAGCTACCGTCGTCAGTCTCTCGTCTTGGAGCGCGACGAGTGGGATTTTCTCCTGACGGTAAATGGCTATACACCATTCGCAAGGATAATGTTATTGCCCTGGCAAAGATCACAGCGGCGGAGGACAACAGCGGCCGCCCCAGCATTCACGAGAAGTTCGTGAGACTTCACCGCCAGTCTCGCAAACTCCCTCCTTCTGCGTTGCAGACTTACCCCCAAACCATCACACAAATCGCTTTTTCTAGCGATAGCCGTATCCTCGCAGTGGGAGATCTCTGTGGATCAGTCGACGCGTGGCTTCTTGAAGGCCATGAAGATCTGAACTTTGTCGACGTGGCTTCAAACAGCGAGGATGAGTCATCCGACGTCTCTTCCAACTCTTCAGATGAAGATGATGATGACGACGACTCTCCAGTGATCCACGGTCAGAAATGGATCCGTAACCCCTCGGGCTCGCAGCTCCCACAGCTCGACTCTTCGATCCTCGCACTGACGTTTCGCCCTTCCCCGGCCAACTCCCTGTCGACATCTGCCAATGGAAATGTCGGTCTTCACGCAACCCGGCATACACCTCACCCAGTCTCGCACGAACTACCAGACTCAGATATCAAGCTCATTGCCTTGACTGCCACGCACAATCTGATCGAGTTTGATGTGCTGAGTAGCAGACTAAGCGACTGGTCGCGAAGAAACCCCTCAAGGTATCTCCCTCATAACCTCACCCGGATCAAAGACCGGGCGGTAGGATGCTTTTGGGACAGCAGCGACCGCGAGAACAAGGGGGAGAGACTATGGCTGTATGGCTCGACATGGCTGTTTATGCTGGACATATCACAAGACTTGTCGCAGGAGGCCAGTCTCCCTGCGATCGTGTCTCCGGCGGCAAAAGCAGAGAAGATCGGGACATTGGGGAGATACGATGTGCTTGAGCCAGCGGAGGATAGCGGGCAAGCAGTTGTTGAATCCTCCAGCAATCCAGGTGGGAAGAAACGAAAGCGAAACACCGGCGCGGGCGACGAAGTGCACGTCATGGCGCGTCTCGCCGGCGTGAGCAACCAGATGCGCAAGTTCAAAAACGCCGATCAGGACGTACAGATGATCGATACCGAATTCGCGGCAGAGGGCAAGGACAGTGATCTCGATGAAGAGGATGAGGAAGAGGACGTCATCGCGCTCATGAGACGTGGTGGACACGATACCGCCGACGACGCACTCGCCTCATCGACGACGTCCAAACGCCGCTCTCACTGGCACACGTTCGCATACCGCTCCATCCTGGGCATATCCGTGATCGGGACAGGAGCGACGGATCTCCCTGTCGCTAATGGGAATGGGGAGGGACAAGTTGCAAAGGTCTCTGAGAGCAGCACTGGCAACAACAACATCGAAGTTGTGGTCGTCGAGCGCGAGATGGCTGATGTTACGCAACTTCCTCGTTTTGATGGTGGACAGGAGTGGGATGTATAGCCAGACGCCTGGTAGATAAGGTAGATAGGTTTGTGCAGGAGGACTCAAACTCGTTGCGTCCGCTGTCTACTGTCTAGTTAGGTGATAGATGGGATGGTTCCCTGCCTGTCTATGTCTGTGTCTATTCGAATCTGAATGAGAGATGTACAAAGTACAAAGGAGTACGACGGTTCAACTGAAACTCGCTCCCCAACGATATTGTTTTCTCAAGAATCAACGCCAAATGCAAGATCGGATTCATTCCCCTGCGCCGCCCCTTTTAAGTCCGCTCACTCAACAATACAGTACATCGTACTCGTACCTTACCTAGTACAATAGGGTACGATCGACAGAATCCAACAGTTCAGCAGCCGATCGTCGGGCAGCGCTGTCTGGTTGGTTGGGAATGTGCTCCGCTCGTAGTCCTACTATCGGACGACATACGTACCTTAGTGGCGTGGACCATTCTCCTTGTAGTCGACCTGGATACTAGGTAGCAGTGTAGTTTCGATTTCAAAGAATAATCCAACATGATTGAAAGGTTCACCTGATACCACGGTAGTATACAATGAATAAGGTAATGAATGATGGCGCGTCGTCTGTCGTGCGTCTTGCGTCACGTCCTCGATCAATTCGTCATTGGGGGCAAACAACGGCAAAAGGCAAATATCCAGCGGCCACTGCGCGCACAGGGATATCTCTTACGTGGACTATGATGGTCTCGAACCAGTGGAGGCATTGCGGTGAGCGCTGACGAACGATTTCTAAAAGGGCCTGGGAATCAGTGTCAGGAATCAGGAATCAGGAATCAGGATGTTAGTTCTCCTTCCTCCGTGCTCAATCCAGTGTTGTCAGACGACGACGGCATACGAGTACTGATCCGAGTATGAATACCCCATCGAGACAATCGTAGACTGTAGAAAAGAAGCAGGACACAGAAGATTTGAACACATCAGATCTGATAGATTTGCTTCGATATGCCATGTCAGTTACGGCTCTGCTAACAAGCCATTATCCTCGTAAACGGCTCCAGCCAGCGCGTGAGTATATATTCAAAATCTCAGATGGCCATAACCAGGCCAACACCCCAGGTTGACAGTAGGGCCAACCCCCATAAAACAGTTCCCATCTCCCGCTCATAGAGACGTTGCGCCATGTGCCCCCAAATCCGGAGCAGTGAAACCGCTTTACTGCAGGCCCGCAGTGTGTAGTAGGACGCAAATGCAATAGTGTAGGACCCCCAGGCAAAAAATGCAGAATGCCATCCTTTCCCATTCGCCGAGCTCAGAGCTTGATTGATTTTGTATCCAGGTAAGAATGCACAACAGCCATATCGCTTTTGGCGCCCCCAATCCGACATACCGATCGAATCTGAATTATTCCTCGTGTAATATAAGTGGTATCATTGAATCAAACATAATGACGTTATCGTGCAGGGTGGTAATCAATAGCCAAGGGTGGTGACAATGTTGAATGATGCTTCGGGGCGAAACACCAACCGAGGTGTCGCCGATCCTATCGACGGCCGGATTGATCCATGCGTTGTTGTTCGGTCCACTGGACAGCGGCATCTTGTTGTCCGTCGACAGGCCGTTTGACTTCATCGCTGCGTTGGTGATTGATCCCTCCTGGCATGGAGTTGATCATGTCATTGGCCAGTGAGTGCGCGACGTAACTTCGGAGTTCTCGCTCCTCTCTTTCGTCTTCCCGCATCAACTGTTGCCGGACAGACTTGTCCATGTTTTCTCTCCGGATTTTGCGGATTTCGTGCATGATCCAGAGCAGGACCTCTTCCTGACACCGGGTTCTCGGAAGGTGATAAAGAGAGTTGCGGACATATCGACGGGTGACATCGGTTGCGCCATCGTTGGAAAAGGCGATGCAGTAGGCAATCTTGCGATTCCAGCCTGAACACAAATAGTTAGCACAATGTCGGTGTCAAGTGGTCGAAGGAGTTTGCTCACCTTCCGTATAGACCCTTGGGTTGTCCCACATCTCCTCACAAGGGTCGACGTGAATCCACCTTCGCTGGTGCTCACTGTAAACCTCGGTCCACACGTGATCTTCACTATTCCAGACCCATCGAACTCTGGCACCGGCTGCTCGACATAACATGCTGAAGCAGTTGGCGAACTCTCCCGCACGGCCTCGTCGGGTTTCGAGTAAGGTCCACACCTCGGAATACCGAGGGAATCTCTCAAAGGACGAACAGCCAGGGTTGGTGCATCGATATAGCTCAACTCTCGTGGCTCCGCGCGCAACTTCATCGGGCGTCGCAGGAGTTTGCCCTTGGGCGACAGTAGCGCCATGGCATCTTGTGCATTGAGGGTTGTTGACAAAGGTGAAGAATGATCGTTTGAACCATCTGCACGTGAGATGTCAGAGTTGGGGCACGGAAAGAGAACCGGGTGAATACATACCTGAGGAGCGATCTGATGACACAATCTTGGTAGCCCCATTCGGGTTTGGTGTCGCCTTTTGAGGCTGCCATGCCTTTCATCAGATTGTGTTCTTCCTCTG
Organism: Exophiala alcalophila; assembly: GCA_001599775.1. NCBI lineage: Eukaryota > Fungi > Ascomycota > Eurotiomycetes > Chaetothyriales > Herpotrichiellaceae > Exophiala > Exophiala alcalophila. The sequence goes on from BCHY01000003.1 coordinate 3,603,219, forward strand.
CTTCGGCGTAGATTCGATCGATTGGGACATGAGTCAAGGCTTCGTCGAGCAAGCCGGGGTTCTCGTATTTCGTGGGTGTCATGGACAGTGTGAGGAGGAGATTTCGGAACTTGAGAGAGGCCGCATCTTGGGGAGGCGATGGTACTATAGGGAGACTTCTGAAAGATGTATACGTGGGCGGCTGATGCTGCGAAGGTCGTGAACTCGGGGGAGCGGACGAGTGAGCAGAGTTGGGGGATTGCGGGAAGGGCGATGTTGATGTTCGATCGGTCGGGCGAGGTGCCAGCTGGGGCGATGCAGGTCGTGGTGTTCGTGCCTGCTCTTCGAGTTCGTTTAATCTTCTCGTTCGCAGCAACTGTTCAAACTGTTTGGTCAAGTCGGCGGCGCTGAAATCGAACTCGTCGTCGAGGATGCGCTCGCGAGGACGGTTCGCCATGACTGAAGAGGACGCTGGTCGTGCCAGTCACAGAGAGGATGATGGAGGAAGACGGGGAGAAGCAGAGAAGAGGAGGTTGTTGCCGTCGAGGGCGGATGACGGGCGGTCGAGAGTCTGATCTGGAGTGGGAGTGACGATTGGCGCAGTCGCGGGAGCACAGCCGAGTCGAGTGCCTCGCCACAATCCGACCAGGGTCTGCACCAAGAAATCGGCGTGTCGGAGGAAAATGCAGGGCGGGCGTCGAGCAACGGCAAGGGCACAGAGAATACAGCTGAGGCTGGAGAGAAGAGAAGAATGTCAAGCTGTATTGTAGAGGAGAGAAGAGAGGCGACAGCGAGGATGGCCGTGAGAGGAGTACGTGGACGCAAGATTGCGTGAGCCTCCAAGCATTCGCATCCGCATCTGGCCAGCACTGGCACTTGACTTCTTTTTTTCTCTGCAGGTGCCAGCCTGGGACTCGGGAGGGCAGAGACGACGTGGAGGGCGGAGGGAGGACGTGGCTGTGGACGAGGACGTGGGACGTGGACGCTGAGAGCCGCGAGCGCACAGGCACGATTGGCCCCCGGGGAGTGCCTCTGCCTGCCCTCTTCTCTGGATTCCCATGCTGGTTCTGGATGCTGACGACGCCAGCAGGAGGAGCAGCGCCGCTGCAGCGTGACAGAGGGACTGCGCCGCGCGTCCCCCTGGCACAGCGCAGAGGCCCTGCCGCCAATAACGTCCACGCAACACCATGTGAAAACGGCCGGCATCCAATCACGCGCCAGGCCGGCTTTGGCCCCGGCCTTGCTATTCGCTCACCTGTTCTCCCTCTGCCCTGGAGTCTGCCACCAACAACAGCACCGACAACCGCCCATCTTCCCATTTTTGCTCTCCGCCTCGCCGCCCCAGCTACTACTACGAGGACGAAGTACTACTCGTACACACTGACCAGCGCTGGCTGTGTTTGGCTGCTGCCCTGCACGTGTCGATCAATCCACCCGGCGAGATTTCCCTGTCTCCATATCAGATCGCCCGCGCGCTACAGGGTTGAATACAGGCAACTCACCCCCCCATTGCTGCCTCGCTCCAGTGGCCGTGGCCCCTGACACTGGCCTCAGGCTCCACGATTCACATGAAGAGGCGTCAGGGTTACGAGACGGCCTTGACTCTTGGGCGTGGGAGTATCCATAATTGGCACGGAAATGAGCTTGGCGAAAGCTGAGGAGCCTCAGGTTTGCCTGGAATGCGCAATCGCAATTCAAAGCAAAGGAAAGCCAAGGCCTGGCTGACTGTCGCTGTGCGAGGCCATTTGCCCATTATTGCAATGGGGGCAAACTCTGATTTGCCGGGGGCCACTGGGGACTCGAGACAGGGCCAAGCAAGGAGAGCCCCATGAGAATCGAGGGTGACGCGCGTTGAGCCAGTCGCTTGACTGCAGTCCTGCAGTGGCCAGGCTCCAGCCCAGGGCCCGGAAGAACCAGGGTGGCATGCCAAGAGAATAGTCGACCTTGGCAATATGCACGTGATCATTCCCCGGATTCGCCCAGACAGGCTGATGAGATTGATGTCCAGACTCTACGAGTAGAGTACTCGTACGTATGTCACTATGGTCACTATTGCTTCGTTACGTTTGACGTTGACAGCTTTGCGCACCTCTTCCCAGTCCCTCGAAACTCGAGTACGTACTACCTTTACTGGATCCACCGCCTCAGCAGAACGTCTTCCACGTCTTCTTCCACCACGGCCATGACGCACGTTCGGCCCTTTCATCCGCTAGAATCTGGTCCAGATCGATCTCGCGTCTGCCGCTAACCACGTCGATATCTTTGATCCGTCGAATCGTCGTCTTCTTCCAAAGCTTGAACCCGATGTACATGGTGATCACAATGGGGGCCGCCAGATACACCTCGAAGAAGTTCTTGGTGCGTTCAGAAGACGACATCTCTCTGTAGCCGATGGGTGCAAACCCGGTCCAGAACTGAGCTACCAGAATGAGGGCATTGATCCCCAGACCAATCCATGACCCGATCACGCCGGCCTGCGACCTATACGGCAACTCATCCAGAGTATGACCACTGCGTTTCCAAGCCTGTCGAAAGCGAATATGGCAGAGACAGATCGATCCCCAGGTGAAGATTGAAGCAAGACCGGAAACTGAGGGGCCCGCGGTGTCAGCGATGAACATGAGGGGAAGCGGAGGCTGTCAACTCACCGGCGAACATCCAGTTCCAGGCCTCTTGTCTCTGCGACGGCTTCAGGGCGACAATGTAGCAGAGACCACCGAGAGACGATGACACGATGATGGCCACAAGAGGCCGGCCGGCCCTGTCGATGTAGCCCAGGATTTTCGGGGCCTGTCCGTTGTCGGCCAGCGCGGCCAGAGTGCGAGATGCTCCATAGACGGAGGCATTCCCAACGCTGAGAACAGCAATCAGGATGACGGCGTTGAACACGGACGGAAGACTGCCAACTCCCGCATTCTGTATGGCTAAGACGAATGGGGAGGTCCAGTAGTTGGCGTCGCCGCCACTGTTCAACAGCAGTGGATCATCCCACCTGACCAGGCACCCGACAAAGGTCAGGGAGATGATGTAGAACTGGCCCGAGCCGCGTCAGCACCACATCTCTCTGTTTGGACGATCCACTTACCAGGACTACTCGCCAGAAGACCTGTTTGATGGCAGTCGGGAGGGCTAGTCGTGGGTTTTCTGCTTCCGCTGCCGCAAGTCCTACAAGCTCGGTGCCCCCAAAACTGAATGCTGCCGTCACAAAGACCGAACAAACGCCTTTGAAGCCGTTTGCGAATGCACCAGGATCGTCCCATGTTTTGGCGCCGAAGTAATGACCAGTGGGACCACCGCCCACATCAACAACGAGGGCAAAGATTCTGTATATTGGCCGCGTCAGCAAACTCACTGATCAATACACCTGCGGGAGCGAGACACGTACATGAATCCAAGGATTGCGATGACCTTGATAATCGAGAACACGAACTCGGCTTCACCATACCTACCCAATCTGGATCAGTATGTGAATTTCCTACAGTGGAACCCTTGCGTACCCTCGCACTCCAAAGAAGTTGATGGTGATGATGGTGAGGAAGAATATGGTGACCCAGGCGCAAGGGTTCACATCCCGGGCGCCATGCCAGAAGTTCAAGGTGATGGACGCAGCCATGATCTCGATGGGCAAGGTGACTAGCCATTGCATGGCGTAGCTGTGGCAAAGGGGATCCGTCGTCAGCATGCACGAAAAGGCGTTCCTGACGATAGGCACGTGGACTTACTTCCATCCCATAGCGAAACCCCTAAAGTCTTTTGGTCAGAAAGCGGCTTTGGTGAAAGATGAGGTGGATCACATACCACGCCGGGTCAATGAATCGACTCGAGTACGCCGAGTAGCTTCCGGCAACTGGGAAGAGCACGGCCATTTCACCAAGAGCATGAACCATGCTGAAAATCATGATGGCGAGGATTCCGTACGAGATACAAAGTGCAGCTGGACCGCCCGTTGAGAGGGCAGACCCTGAGCCGACGAACAGGCCGGTGCCAATGGAGCCACCGATTGCGATCATCTGAAGATGTCGCTGCTTCAATTTCATGGCCAATGCGGGCTGGGCCGGCGGCTGGTTGGGCAAGGGCTTTCCATCGTCATCGACGAGCAACTCGGAGACGCGGGCGTGAGGGTTCTCGCGAAAGCTGTCAATGAACCGAGTCAAAAGAGAGCCACTACCCTCCTGGGTGGAAACGATTTCGCCATATCCTTGACTGGGGACGGTGTCGACCGGCGGTAGCTCTGGCTTCTTCTCCACGTCGACGTCCGTTTGGCTTCTCTCTGCCTTGGTAGCCTTGCGTAAGGTATAACGCATGGTGAAAGGTCATATACAGCAAAAGGACAACAACAAGAAGGTGTGAAACGCGCTTTCTTCGCAGCTGTTTCTTTCAAACCTAGGAGAAATCTCGTGAGACAGAAGAAGACTCTCCCCCCTTTTGATCAGGCTCGGGGGAAGGGCGAGATTTTGACTTGGAGTCCTCCGACATGATACAACATTGCAATCCGATGGGGTAAAAGATGCACCCGGCATGCTCCTGGTGTGGCAAGCAATACACCACCTGGGCTGTACCTTTGCTGATGTCTCTGTGCGCGAGTCCATACTCCCATTTCATGACGTGCGCAACAAGGTTTCACTGGCAAGCATGAGGGTCGAACAAGGCTGCGGCACTTTCTGCACGAGCGGATGCGTCGGATGCAATGATAAGGTATATCAGGAAGAAACACCGCCATCGCCATTGTATTTGCCCACCCAAACAACAAACGACAGGGCAGCGATAAGAGTGGCGCTGAGTGATTGATGCATTCACCAACATCGCTGAGTGATCGTTACGCGGGGAGGCCCGGCCGACTTCTTCCCACGCAAATGCTCGTGTGACAGGTTTGTTAGGCGATGGCTGTCACTGAGATACGACGAAAGCGCCACATAACAGCAGGTAAGATGCATACAAGTCTTTTTGTTGCCATCAATTCCCACATGCCCGACGTTCCAGCCCCAGCGGAAGCGCCTCTTCACGAAGAAACCACATCGGTGTTAGAGCTGCTCCGAAAGCCGCGAGCATGCGAGGTATGAGTTAAGCTCCAGCCGGCCGTCTTGGGAATCAAGGATCAATAAGCTTAGCTTCTTCCACGCTGAAGAGAACATGCAACGCACCGCCTTCGACCTGCGGTGAGTGGCAAGCAAGGATGAAGTTCAAAGTCCCTGGTTTCCGCCGGGCCAGATCGCATGACGTCAGACATGGCATGACGCACCGGGGGCCGGTTCCGGCCCGTCATTACCGAAGCGGAGCACGCACTCTAGAAACTCCAGTGCTCGTATGAGTAGGTAACAAGGTCTTGTACGCACAGCTTCACCTCAGCATTCTGACTTCCAGCACAAGTCTGCTGAGAGAGACCCATTACCCTACACGGCACACTAGGACGATTCGGTGACATGCTTTGTTCAGTCTCCCTAATCACAGCTTCCAGAACTCTATTCTGTCTCTGCGCTGCGGATGCTTGATGATTCGACATCCTTGTATCCGCGATAGTGCTGTCGAGAACATCGTTCACTTATACGATCAATCAACATGTGAGGTTGCAGATCCCAGATCCTACGTCAGCACAATAATCGTCCAGGCCATCAAACTCGCGAGGCTTCTCACCAAGCGCACACTCTGCCACATACCGACCTCGGCAAGTGCTGAGAGGTCTATCCTGTGCTCTACTGGACAGAGACACATGCTGATAGCTGACGAAGATGCCAGGCCCTATTCTCTCTGGGGCTTTCTAACCAGAGCGGAAGCATCCGAACATTCAGCCAAATTGACCACTTAGCAAAGAATGATCGACTACTACAAAACAAAAGGCTTCGATTTGAAACGGAAGCAAAGCCCGTGAATCCGCTTCCTACAGAGTCTGCCGCCTGGACAGAAACAGCTCGGCAGCTCCAGCGTTGCATCGTGCTTCTTCCTCCTCCTCGATAATGGCTTTTTGATCGAGGTATGTCTTTTCGGCGGTCTCCAGCTTCGCGTTTCCCGGATCCTCCTCCCTTTCGGAGTGTTTTTTGATCCATCTCTTCCAGATTGCGACGCCATTCTCCTTCTTGGGCATTTCAGGCGTGCTCAGGATGAGTTCGATGGTATAGTCAAGGTGATAGGCGTCGTAAGAAACCGTGCCAATGGCGATGACCCAGCACAAGCACAAGACCCATTCAGATGGAGCAGAAAAGCTTTTCAAGGACCAGCAGGCTGAGGTGAAGACGACTCGGCCGTTCGTTACGGTTGCAAAACAGCCAAAGATGCCAGCAATCGTCAGGATGGAAGTTGCTGTGGCTAGCGTCAGCAAAAGGAGGTCGTCGATATAAGTCTCGGCTCTCACTCACGGATGGCAACCACAGTGGCAATGCCCTTCCAGAAACGGGATCTCCGAAGGTACGGGTTGCCTGGAGTCCTCCGCAACAAGGCACTGATGAGATACCAGTCGCACACCTTGGCCGCACCCACGAACAGCATCTGCATACCTGCCGAAATGAGATGCTCCTTATGGTGACGTTCGACGTTAATAAAGGACAACGCCACCAAGAAGGGGGTCGAGATGCACGTCAGCACCATTTTGGCCAGTCGCAAGCCCACGGCGACTCTCGCGTGCCGGCCGGCCACGAAGTCGATCCAGTACGCGATACAGAGCAGCACGGCCATGGCGATGCAGACTCCCTGGAACGGCCGCTGCAGGACGGCACCGATGCTGGAAATGAAGGGGAACACCGCATACGAGCCCCCGATGCGCGGCCACGACCCATCGCTGGAAGCTGGCCGCGAGGTGAACCAGATCAAAAAGTAGATCATCATCGACGTCCACAGCATCGCTGCGAGGGCGGCGGGCAGCGCTTGCCACAGCCGGACATGACGACGAAAGAAGCCTGGCTTTGATTGTCTTTGGGGCATTGTCGTCGCCGAGGGTGAATATGGAGGAGGCACAGCGTCGACACCGAAGATGCTGACATTGAAGAGATGCAATGCTTGTTCTCCTTCTGGGAGATATCAAGTGATTTGATCAAGAGAAGGTGTCGACAACGTCGAGACAAGAGGGCACGAAAGGCTTGAAGGTAAGCAAAAGGGTCCTTCGCACATTCGCAGCGTCATCTACTTCTATTATCTATCGACTCAGAGCCCTGAGGCCCATTGCGATGGCCCTGTACTAAGGTAAGCTCGCATCAGCACCGCAATACTGGACCATCAAGTCGTATTTTTTTGGTCATGAATACCACGCCATGCTGAAGTCCGACATGAATTCCTTCAGAAATCTCTTTTCGCAATGCCCTAATTTCGAGTCGACGTGTGCGAGTGCTACCCATTACCTGAAAGACTGTTGCTTTACTTTGATACGAGGTGGGATTGTCTCACTCACGACCACGGGCCGAACTGCCAGTTGACCCTGTTGTCTCTCCACTTTGTCTCGAACAAACGACAAGCTCATATTTATCCGGAGGGTTTAGGGCGGCGTCAGCATAGCAACGGAGAGAGCATTCGCGTGGATTACTACAAGTAGTACTAGCGGCGTTACTTTGGTATATGATTGACAACCCAAAGACAACCTGGAAGGCCTCGAACAAGACCCTGGGGGCCACCGATCAGTATACCCAACGGGGCCTAGCTGTTAGACAGAGGCTGACATTCCAGGTTCCGTCGCATGGTAAAAAGTCTTCCTTTAGGTACTTGTACTCCTCTTACATAAGGTACCTCGTGATAGCCTCGTGAGCACGTGCTCCCCTTGGATGACTCATCGGCTTATCGCGATAAGAAAAGCACAACCCCGCACGAGGCTCAGAAAAAGAAATGTCACCACCAACAACAGCGCCAGCTTCAACTTCTTATCAGCCACTCCTCGAGGTTCTTCGTCTTGATTTCCACGATACAGAGTGTTAATAAACAAACCCCAAGCCAAGTCAACGTGATTTCTAATATCTCTAATCAAAAATAAAAGAGACGTCGACTTCTTAACACCGCCCGCCCACGATGGCGACCACGCCAGTGCGCATACTCATCATCAACCCAAACACCTCGATACACATGACCGAGGGCCTGAAACCCGTCGTCGAGAGCCTAGGCTTCCCATCAGTACGTGCACTTCCATTGGCTTCCTCCTCTTCCTCCTCTTCCTCCTCTTCCTCCTCTTCCTCCCATAATCCCTCCCTCGCTCGCTCATTCTCACCGCCCGTCCCCCAGCGCGATGATGAAGTGCCCGCCCAACCCTGCTACTACCCTATGTACAGATATGCTCATCGTTGCTTCTCCCCTTTTCCGAACAGGCCGAATACAGCTACTTCACATGTCCCTCCCCGGGCATCCCAAGCATAAACAGCACCGCCGACGCGCGCGAATCCGCCTCGCAATGCCTCCCCTCGCTCATCCCGCTGCTGGCCCACCACGACGCCTTCCTCGTCGCATGCTACAGCATGCATCCGCTCGTTCCCGCACTGAAGCGCGAATGCGCTGCTCTCACGGCGGCCGCTACCAAGGGGAGCGAAGGGCGTGGGGCGAGGAAGTATGTCACGGGGATCTTTGAGGCTAGTGTCGCGGCGTGTCTGACGTTGGTTGATGAGCACGCGGGTCATGCCTTTGGGATCGTCTCTACGGGGAAGATCTGGGAGGAGGAGCTGCGCGTCGCGGTGGAGGCGTTGTTGGGGTCTGATTCATCGATGTCTTCGCCGCGCTTCGTTGGCTGCGAAACCACCGGTATGAACGCGAGCGAGCTGCATGACCTTCCCGCCGTCGAGGTACGGACGAAGATGATGGAAGCGACGAAAAGCCTGCTCCGTCGGGGTAGCGATGGCAGTGGAAGTAGTAGTCGCGTGCAGGCAATCTGTCTGGGCTGCGCGGGGATGGTCGGGCTCGACGACGCGGTGAGGACTGCGTGTGTCGAAGAGCTGGGTCCCGAGGCCGGGAAGGACGTGTTCATTGTCGACGGGGTCAAGGCCGGCGTGGGCATGTTGTACGGTCTTGCCAGGGCCGGGTTCTGACGGAGCAGAGCCAGAGAATGGGAAAGAAAGAGAGGACGCCTCCCCCCTTCCTCCTCCCTATCTTCCGTCTCTCATTGAACACTGAACAAAGACTGATATCACAATCAAGCAAGGACGAGCATGAGATACGTCATGATTGTGGTCCGAAAGGTAACGATTCAGCATGAGACGAGACTCCATCCGAATGCCCTATTCATGCTTTCTACCATCCATCCATGTATGCAACGCTGAAAGGAGATGTATGTGTATATATGCCAAGACGAGAGAGATATCCCCCGGAAGAATATTAAGTAATTTTCATTTTCACCCCGTCTTCTCACCACCACCACCATGATCGTCAACTTTCTCCTCAGCCACGATCCGATCCCTCACAAAGTCGCTCGCCGATGCCTCGATATCACTTCGGTCCACCGTCGATATGGACTCTGTCGTCTCCACCCTATTCACAGTGTTGGGGGCGGGGGCGGGGGCGGGGGCGGCCGGGACTTGAGCGCGGAAAAGTCTCTTACCGCCTGTGATGACGTCGCGTAGCGTGGCGGATGCGACGAGGAGCCATAGGAGGAAGACGCATACGGATGTGATCTGTGGAATGAGCAGCATGATACCGCGACGTCAGTTGCATATTCTCCATTAGGAGGTAAGGACGGAGGGTCGGGTTCACATACGGATCCAATGACTCGGAAGAAGCGGGAGGGGATTTCGATGGCAAGGGTATTACTCGACAGGGCGAAGGTGCCGAGTGGGAAGGTGAAGCTATAACGAACAACAAATCGAATGTCAGTCAGCCTTTTCTCAAAAGGGGTTTGCAACGAAACCAATGGGAGAACTAAAGAGAAAGGAACCGTACCCCCACCAGCCCATATTGAAAGGAAAGTGTTTGCAATGATAGATGGTCGCCACCGCCAGGAACAGCCACAACAGCGTGAACCCCCACATGATCAAGGCGAGGAAGACGCCGATGTTATACGCCAGATCCCCCGCGAGAGGGTGGATGGTGTCCGTCAGCGGGAAGACCTTCAATGCGACGGCGCCCAGCTTCATTAGGGCGAATCCGCCCATGCTCATAGGACCGAGCGGGATGAAGCACGACACGCAGACCTCGCGCGGCGGGAGCTTGTGGATGGTCAGACGCTGCCAGTACATGATCAGGATGAAGAAGCCCGCGGGGAGGCCGACGCCCAAGAGGACGTAGCCGATGATGGTGGTGACGACGGCTTGTTCGGGTCTGGGGATGACGTCGGCGACGAGGGCTGCCGTGGCGGCTGCGACGACCGTGGCGATGATGGGGAAGATCTGGAGGGCTGTAATGCTCGACAGTGGGAGTTCTTCTTCTCGTTTGATGAGGAGGAATGGGAGGAGGAGGCCGCATAGGAGGGAGAGGACGGCGTCGACCATCCACAATCTAGAGACCGGTGGTCAGAACGGCACCAACAAAGAGACCGGGACTTTGTGCTCTGCTGTGCTCACCCCCAGGCTGTGTATATGACCCATTCACCCCAGGCCGGCACACAGACATAGACCATCATATTGATGATCGTCGACAGACTCTGCACATATCCCGCCAGATCAGCATCCTCGAGTTTGAAGAACGGGGTCCCAAAGACGGGTATCGGGTATTGGATAACCACTCACCGTCGGTATAGCACTCAAGAACATAGCCTGATTCGGTCTTTTGGGCATCATCCTCCAAGTCTCCGGGTAAAGCGCATACTGCAAGATAGAGACGGAAATAAAAAAGGCGAAGAGCGCGATGTTGAGGCAGAAGACCACGATCGAGAGCCAATAGAGCCATCGAGCGCCGTAGGGGAATCGGTTCAGCAGGCTGGCCATGATGCCCGTTCCCATGGTCACGGTGAACCAGCTGCGAAAAAACAGAGGTCAGCGAAGGACAAAGAACCTCCCGTATTCATTCATTCTTTTTCTTTTTCGTCCCAAAAGGAACAGCCACAGCCAGATTGGGAGGGAGGGGAGGGGACAACATACGAAGGACTGAAGTATTTCACAAACAACCTCCATCCCGACTCGCTTCTGCCGCTGCTGCTGCTCTGCCGGGACACCGCCATCGCCTGCTGCTGGTTGCGTTGGTACTGTTGATGTTGCTGTTGTTGCTGTCTCGACGCTCCATCGTAATGATACGGACACTGGCAAGACTCGTGATGTGACGGAATCTGAGTCACCTCCTCGTCTTCGCCCAGCGACGGATTCCAACGTTCCAAATCGCCGAGAGCGTCAGTGCCTTTTGTGAGCGTCTTTGACAGCAGCGAGAGGGCAGCGTTGGTGACGACCCTGTGCGCCTTGGGTCGAGGGGCTCGAGGCTCGTCTTGGACTTGGGGCCCGGGGCCTTCTTCATCTGGGCCTTCATATGGCATGATGATCGGCCAACCAACCGATTTTGACTCACGACTGGGGGTTGATTTCCCTTGCACCCTGAGCCCTAGAGGCCCTCTCTTGGCCCTGGGCCGCGCGGGGGCCGTAGGGGGAATCGGGGGACCCGAAGAAATGGAGAACCGGATGCAACGGTCAAGAGTCTCAAGCCCGTTGGCAAAAGGCCAAAAGGCCAAAAGGGTAAAATATGTGTCACGGAATTTGGGCGGTGACGTGCTTTTGGACGGGTGTTCGGGATGGCGACGCCTTTGCGAAGATGCTTCTCCGCGGGCGGGTGAGACTCAGAGAGGCGAATGTTGACTATTTATTCTTCTTGTTGCGGTGTGGAAGATGCAATGGGATCAATTATCTTTTGGTAGTAGAGAGAATTTGGATGGCGACGGCGAGGAGTGTCAGCAGGTCGATGAGATGAAAGATCCGAACCCCAGGTTTTGTCTTATAATATACACCAGGAATGCAACAACAGGTCGGTGAGCCTCGATGTGTGCGGAGAGTATACGAGCGTCGAGTCGAGTACGAGTACGAGTATATCCCGTACAGCCCGTATATGATTAAGTAATGCCGCATGCCACACATCTCTCAGACTCTCATTGCTCAGTGCTTCACGGAGCGCAACGGACCGTGGGAATTTCGTCTCGACCATTGTGGCGACTGGGAGTTGTTTGGACCAGACACAGTGTCGACGGGGATATGTCACTGTGTTGGCAAGAGAAATGAATGCTGATGCAGACGACCACATGCGGACAACCAGACAGCCAATAACGATCGTATATGATTGCTACACAAAAAGAATGGATACTCAATCGGGTCTCTTCAATCTCGTCAACACAAACACAGCAGAGTCGCCGCAAGGGATGCCTGGATGCCCCCTGCCGCATATAATGGGCCTGGAACCTCCCGTCGCCCCATGCCGTCCGGCTTTCGTCCAGTCCACCCACGGGACAATCGTTCTGCTCGCTTCCTCCAATGAAGATAAAGGACCCCAAAACAGCTCTTTAAGGAATGTGATCCTGCCAGTTTCGGCAGGTAGGTGCGCCGCATATGGAAAGGTTTCATCGTATCGAATCCCACCACTGCGCCGCAAAAAAGAAAAGGAAATAGGAAGCAAAAACCTGTCAGTCTCCCGTGTCGCTCCCCTCGAATCTCCGAGGCCCCATGGATCCAAGTCTGGAATCCATGTTCGAACAACACCATTTCCACCATGGCTCTGTCGCTGAAAGAATGCTTGAGCAATTCTCCAAGTCTCCCAAGGGAAGAGAACAAGACGCCTGCAGAATCGTAGATCAATGGCCCGGGGATGTTGCATCTTTCGATTTGACCGTGTCGTACCTCAATCGTCCAACTCCGTTGGTCCTTCGCCGTGCATGAGAATGTCGATGTCGTCAATCTCGATGGAGCATGGTCGTGCCTCTGATCGGCTCCTGCCCATAGGCTGCTATTATCGGTTTGCTGGTTCTGCTGCGAGTGTCAAAGCACCACAGCAGAGACAAGGTCCGCTTATGGAACGAACAAACGACCTCTACCGCGGGCCGATCCACGTTCCATGCCACGGCCTTGACCGCGAGAATTGCTTGCTCCACGATTTCCTCCGCCCTGCCCATTGTTGCCACGATGGCCATTGCGGCCGTGGGTCACCTGGACTGGGGTATGGTTGCTGGTGTTGACCAGTGGGGTACTGCCGCGGGCGAAGCTGCCACGATCAAACGAATCCGGATCGATTTCCTCCACCGGGATCTGAGGTTTGGCTGGTGTTGCTTGATTAGGAGAACTGAACGACGTCCGTGGTGAACGAGGATTCCCTCCCTTGTTCCGCCCACCTCCACCACTGCCTTTGGACGAGTGGGCTCCTCGTGCGGAACCACGGCCTCCCCTTGGCTTGAAGACAACTTCTTCGTCGTCGCTTTCGGCATCGTCATAACTGAACAGCGTCTTGTGCTCGGGTTTGGGACTCTTCTTGAGCACCTCCTTCTTGGGTATTTCCGGTGCCTTCACAGCCGGTTCATCCAGTCCAAGGGAGCTTCTCAATTGGTGGATATTTTTGGTAGGGATACCAAAGTCTCGGGCGAGGTGCATGGTATCCGCAGAGTTGGTAAGAAAGACGATACTTTGGTCCGCGGCGGCCTTCTTCTCATGCACGTACCAGACCACCGAGTTGAACAGCGGCTTTAGTGACGGCGGCACGGGGGTCTGATCCTGGCAGATCATGGTTGCCGCTGTGACTTCGGGACTTGTCTTGGAACTCTGCGGCCCGGAGGACGAAGGAGACAGAGGGGGCGTGGAGCTGGGAGACACCGCAGCGGGATCTTTGGCAAAGTTGAGCTTGTCCAGCAACATCTGTGACAGCGCACCGCCGGCAGCGCCGTCGGCCTTCATGGGGAGCTCCGCATCTTTCACTGGCTTCTTGTCGGTGTTCGCAACGGTTTTCTCCTGCTCGTTCAAACCGGCTTTTTTCAGATTCACATTCAAGTAGTGTGCCTCCACTTCGGCCCAGGTCATGTATGCTTCGTCCGGTCCCTGCAAAATCACAGGATCGTGTCGCAAATTACCGCGCGAGGAGGTGCTTTGGTCGAGAAATCTGACGGCCTTTGCCGCGGTGGGAGCGATCGGGGTCTTTTCGTTTTGCAGAGCTTGCAGACGCGAAAGCGCTGGTCTTGTTAGCAATGCGGAAGGGCGCGACGTGAGGGCTTGACCGTACTGTGCAGAGGCACCACAAGAACAATGATGCCTTTCGAGGCCCAGCTCTCGATCTCGTCAAGATTCCGGGTAAGGGCAGAGTCGTCCACCAGACAGTGGACAGCAGGCTTTTTGGACGGTTTCATCGTCGCTATTCGTGTCGGATCGAAGTCCGACGAGTGTAGGTTGGGTTGTGTTAAAGAATCATCCGCGCGAATCGGGGAGGACGCAGGAGCTCGGCGCTACGACTGCAATTCTCAAGAAGATGTTAGCGGACATCGTGTAAGACGCGAGAGTCACAGGCAGCGTTTGCAGGGTAAAAACCGAGAGGGTGGTGAAGATGAAGGTGAAAGGTGAAGGGCGCAGTACCCAGTTTGTTTGTGGCGGCGAACAGGCAAGAAAGATAGGTGCAGGTGCGCATCTTCGCTAGAAATAGACAACGGCCGAGCCCGGGCAGGAGGCGACCTCAGGGTGCGGCGACATCGACAGCGAAGGGAGAGGAGTGGAGAGTAATGGGTAATCTGCGCTCGGCAGCGACAAGATGGTGGTGTGGTGTAGTTGAGTGAGTTGTAAGTAAGAGTTGAGTTTTGTGTGGTGTGGGCTGCAATTAATTCCCTGAAGTTGGAGGCCGGATGTGGGAGGCTGGACGCGGGAGGCCGCGCAGTGAATTAAAGTAAGGTAAGATGCGAGAGCACCTTTAGCTATCGGCGCCTTTAGGCCTCGTCCGGTGTCACCCCCGGGCCTACGGGGCCTTCCCATATGGCGTGAGGACCCCCAAGCCGTGACTTTGCGGGTGACGAATCAACCACCGCCGTCACCCTCCGTCTTCCGCTGCACTTCTACATACAGTCAAGAAGCACTGGAACAAAATCCCATAATGATTCTGATAGGACATCCTATTTGTCCTACATGGAAAATTCGTAACTCGTCTAAAACACCGTCAAACAGCTGACAGTGTCATTCTTCAGCACCTCAAACAGCATCCCCGGAAATCCAAACAGCTCGGTGTTGGTCGCTCCCCCACCGGCCTCCGACGCGCCGTGCTCATCTGGCTGTCCCCGTGTCGGACTCTCCTCAAGATCTCCCAGCAGTTCGATCGAGCTCTCGGGACTCTCTCCCCAGCCTCTGTTCAGCACCATCCCCCGCTGCATCTGCTTCTCTTCCTCCTCGTCCTTGTATGTGTGATGCCACACCTTTTTCAGTGCAGCCGACACCTCGGAGAAGGCCATCTCTGAAGTCAGGCTCGGCCCCCGGTTCTCTCCACTGGGTCGAATCACCCACCGACTCCTCCGATGGCGATTGAATGAGAAGGATCCAGGGACATTGCCATGCAAGAAGATCTTGGTTGCCACCAACTGGGCACTTGGGGACCCCGAATACTCAGTTGCCGCCGCGTCTGGAAATCCCGGCGACCTCGTCGTGGCCGGGGACGATACCAGCACATCAAACCCGTGGTGGAAGTAATTGTAGAAGCATTCGTCGCTGGAGCCGTCCGTTCTATCATCATCGGGTTCAATGTCGGAATCCTCCGTATAGCTCTGGGTCGATGACTGGTCGGTATCCAAACTCTGAGGATCCAGCCCCGGTGATACACTTGGGTGCCGTCGGTTCGTGGGGTTCCCCGTGGCGTGAATAGAAATCCGCCTGTCATGCTTACGATAGATGGCGTCTGGAGGGCCCAATTCGGCCACGAGATCTTGGGGTGTGGTCTCGTTCAAGGTAATCACCATCACTGGTGAGCTCCTCCGTGCGAATTCGAGTTTGCCGCCCCCAAACACCCTCACCTCCTCAATCTCGTCGGGGGCTGTTTCGATCGATTTGCCCACCAGAGACGGGGAACGAGGGAAGGTTGGGGGTCTTGTGTATAGGGTGGCCTGTGCTTCCGTCCACGAAGAGCCCGAGAATATGGCCATAGATGTGGCAGGGCCTGTAACGGTGGACGATAAGAGCGATACAAAGTCAATCTTCTCCGACCAGGACTTGTGGATCAGCGGGAATGTGAATGCAAGTCCCGGGTATGACAAAACATATGTGCCGTTCGAGACACCGGACGGTGGGGCAATATACTCTCCAGCGTATGTAGGCCCGAACAAACGACTGTAGACATGTCGGAAAGTTGGTCCGCTAGGAGACGGCTCATCTTGGTTGACTTCGTCTGAATTCTTAGTTCGACGAACAAGATCCGTGTTCTTGTAGACAAACGAGCTGAGCGAGAAGTCCAAGACCTCTATCAATCGGAGTCTTTGGTCGGGCCCGTCAAAGCGAAGTCTCAGTCCATTGGACGGCAGACTCAGAATGACTGGCTGGGTGATGGGTGTCGAAGACGAGTAGGACAGGTCGAGGTTAGGGTAGATTTGAGGAGATG
This sequence comes from Exophiala alcalophila, assembly GCA_001599775.1. Classification (NCBI taxonomy): domain Eukaryota; kingdom Fungi; phylum Ascomycota; class Eurotiomycetes; order Chaetothyriales; family Herpotrichiellaceae; genus Exophiala; species Exophiala alcalophila. The sequence goes on from BCHY01000003.1 coordinate 3,619,608, forward strand.
CCTTCAACCTTGAAATAACACTGTGAATGGAAGATCCCAGGGCTGCGCGGGGAGAGTCAGTTACAGCAAGGGAACGGGAAGATCGAGCGCATACTGATCCAACTAATACCCCTTTCAGGCTGGATCTGGAACGCCGCCCTGGACGTGGAATCGGTCATGGCTGGAATCGCATATTAGGACAGAACGAGGATGATCGAGTATTGTATCTGCGATGTGTGCGGCCGACCTGCTCGATTATAGAGCGAGCAAACACTGACCAGGACAAGTGACCGGTGGAAGTGATGAGTGGGAGCCTGAGAGGGACGCGGAGAGTGTAGAGTGTAGAGTGAAGAGTGTCATTCCCCAAGACGGAGTCAGAAGACGTATGAAGTCAGCGCGGCCAATCACATCGCGCGCCGCAACCCCATCACTTCCGCGGCTTGGCATTGTTTACATTGCCTCCGCTTTCGTCCTGCGCCGGAGGATCGACGACAACGACAACGACACGACACGACAACCTCATCCTTGCGCCGAGTGTACCTGCAACATACGAGCACAAATTCTACAAAGATCACGCTCGATCACAGCGAATTCAGATGCAGTCTCTTGCAGCTGTCTAAACCGCGAAGATGGTGGTTGGATACCATCGCCCTGGTCATGCCTCCTCCCGAACCTCGATGCGCCCGCCTCCCCGGCCGAATGCGACGCAGCATGCCTCGATGACCGGTCGCGCGCCTTCTCCCGCAGAGTCTGCCACTTCCAGCGGTGCCTCTAACGCAGGCCTGAAGAGGAAGGAAAGAGATTTTGAGCGGGATCATGGCGAAGAGACCAACATTCATGTGGTCGTTCGGTGTCGCGGCCGCAGCGACCGAGAAGTGCGAGAAAACAGCGGCGTCGTGGTGTCAACAACTGGAGTGAGAGGCAAGAACGTGGAATTGTCAATGGGACCAAACGCGATCAGCAACAAGACATATCACTTCGACAAAGTCTTCTCCCCGGCAGCCGACCAGGCGATCATTTTTGAGGATGTGGTAGCGCCCATACTCAGCGAAATGCTCACCGGCTTCAACTGCACGATCTTCGCATACGGCCAAACCGGCACCGGCAAGACGTACACAATGTCGGGAGACATGACAGACACCTACGGCCTCCTTTCGGATGCGGCTGGCATCATTCCTCGTGTGCTCTATTCCCTGTTCCAAAAGCTGGAGGCCGACGAGGTGGAATGCTCGGTCAAGTGCTCGTTCATCGAACTCTACAATGAGGAGCTGAGGGACCTGTTGTCTGCAGATGACTCGGTGAAACTCAAGATCTACGACGACACGAGTCGGAAAAACACCGCAACCATGGTTCAAGGAATGGAGGAATCACACATCAAGACTGCAGCAGCTGGGATCAAATTGCTGCAAGAAGGAAGCTTCAGACGTCAAGTTGCAGCCACCAAGTGCAACGATCTGAGCTCCCGCAGCCACACAGTATTCACCATCACAACATATGTCAAGAAGCCAACCGAGTCGGGAGAGGATTTCATTTGTTCCGGGAAGCTCAATCTGGTTGATCTGGCGGGCAGCGAGAATATCCAGCGGAGTGGAGCGGAAAACAAGAGAGCCGCAGAGGCAGGGGTGATCAACAAGAGTCTGCTGACCCTCGGAAGAGTCATCAATGCCCTTGTCGACAAGAGCGCGCACATTCCATACCGAGAATCGAAACTCACCAGATTGCTGCAAGACTCGCTGGGCGGGAGAACCAAGACATGCATCATTGCTACGGTATCACCCGCAAGAAGCAACCTCGAAGAGACAATCTCGACCCTCGATTATGCTTTCCGCGCAAAGAACATTCGAAACAAGCCCCAGGTCAATTCGATGATTTCGAAGAAGACGTTGTTGAAGGAGTTCACCACGGAAATCGAGAAGTTGAAGAGTGAGCTCATTGCTACAAGACAGCGCAACGGTGTATACCTAACCAACGACCAATACGAAGAAATCACGATTGAGAGTGAATCAAGACGGATATTGAGCGAAGAACAAAAGGCTCGGATCGAGACGATGGAGATCAGCTTACGAAATAAAGTACAAGAGTTGTTCAGCTTGACCAACAATTTCACCATGCTGAAACGTGACAACGAGGCGGCGAGGATTACCTTGGATGGCGCAAAAGACATCCTTGCCAAAACAGAGGCAGTCCTTGAGAACACTCGGAGGTGCCTGGAGGAGGAAACCGCAATCCGTGAGGCGCATGAAGCCACTGAAGAGAAACTGTTCGGAGTCGGTACAGAGTTGATCTCCACCGTTGGGGCATCTCTCCAGGACGTCAATGGCCTCCATTCGAAACTTCGACGCCGTTCCGACCTCCATGCTCAAAACCGCGATTCCTGGAAATCCTCCGTTACACGGGTCACAGATGTATGTGGTATTGTGGAGGACCGGCTCGAAAGCTTCAAAAATACGCATACAGAAATGCTTGCGGCCAGCTCTGGCCGAATCGAAGCGATACTGCAGGCTGAGCACGACCGCCTAGAACGATCAGCCTTCTTGCTCTCCTCCCAGACGACTGAACTTGGGGAAGACTCTGCCACAGCCGAGCGTCAGTCCTCTGAGGCAAGAGATTCCATGAACAATGTTCTTGAAGAGATCAAAGACCTCCGAGAAGTTGTCAAGGAGAAGGTCAGTGAGGGTCTCCAGGGGCTGTCTCAGGCAGCAGCAAAGATCTCCGCAGAGGTGATCTCAGAACTAGACCGGTTTCACACTCAATTGCATTCTTCTTACAGTGGCCTCGGCAAAGATATCAAGACCATGTTCGAAAATCTCAACATGCAACTTGTCCTTCAACGAGAAGAGATCAACTCTCTGAACCGGGAGCTCCAAGAAGTCAATCGAACAAACATCGAGGCGTCTCTGGCCGCTTCGACCCAACTTGAAACGATTCGAGAAGAGGAAAGACAAGCTTCGCAAGAGGAGAAGGAAAAGTTGAAGGAGCAGATCCTTCGATTGATTGACTCTTCTCATAATCAGCAACAACAGAGACTATCCAGCAGATTGAACAACACGCAAACGCATCTTGTCGAGGCGGCAGAACAATTTGAGAGTGCCGACAAAACATACTGTGATGGCATGGAGAGATGGGCTACTCGAGACAACCAGCTAATGTCAATGATCGTGCAGTCAAGAGACGATCTCAAAATCAAGATGAAAGAAGACTGGACGGTACGTACTCTGATATTGTCAACGAATGCTCAACTAACCCAGACTAGGCGATCAATACCCACAATTCAGCAATTCGGAAATCTACGAAGGCTGTTCACGAGGAGACCGTGAAGATAGTCGAAGCACAGGTCTCGCAAATGGCCGTGCAAATGACGGCACTAGATGAATTTGTGACACGAGCCCGATCTCAAAACGACTCTCACCATGCGAAGCATGTACAGAGCCTGGGCAAACTTGAATCTCATGCTCAGAGCAGTTTTGCTCGGCTCAAAGAAGAAACAAACGTCGCCAAAGAGGCAGTCGAAAACCTGACTGGGGAGCATCAGAACCAGAGGACAGAACTCGAGGGTCTGCTCGACTTTCTGGAGGAAGAAACGAGGCAACCAATACAAGAACTGGGCGCAGGACTCTCAGAGGCTTCGATGGCCGAGTACATTCCCACTGGGAATACACCGCAAAAGAGAGAGTGGACATATTCCACCTCTCTTCCACGGACCGAAAACCACCAGTCGATCATTGCAAGGCTGAGGGGCTTACCGGATCCCATTCTTTCCAGCACAACACCACCATCGGCGAGAACATCAGCCAGGTCTCCGCGCAAGCTGATGTCTCCTCGCAAAGGACACTCATCACCATCGAAGTTAATGAGTCCGAGCAAAACCAAAATCTTTAACGACGTGGACACCACCGCTGCTGGCCAGCAGGGCGCCACGACAACAACGACGACGTCGTGGCAAACACACACCACCACGACCACAGTACCCCTCGAGCAGCACCCGACGAAATCCAGCCTGAAGGAAATGGACATCAACGTCGTCAACGGACCGACATCCACTGCCACCACCTCAGGTCCATCCAGTGACGACCGACCGGTTCTCATTGATTTCAGCAAGAGCGTGGGCAGCAGCGGGGCAGGAGGGCCACGACCACTGAAGAGACACGCGACAGCCAACGCGGTCGTCGAGAGCAGGCTGCCTATGAAGCACGGCCGGGCGAAGAGCACCCTCCCCAGCATGGGAGTCGGGATGGGAGTGGGAGTGGGAGTGGGAATGGGGATGGGGACAGGTGTCGGCGTGGAGAATTTCAGCCAGAGTGTCGGTCCTGGCGGCGGTGCCGTCGGTGGTCGTAGCGGGAGGAGGCTGAGAAGTAGTCCGCCTGAATGAGCGAGACAGGATTACATGTGCTGTTGGCCTCGAGTCTGGTTGGGTCTTGGTTTGGTTGTGGGTTGGGCACAACTGGGAAAGATACCCCCATTCTTTTGTTTTTCTCTGTTCGCGTTTCAGCCCGTGGGATGGATGTCAATGTGTCATATTCGTGCGAAGTGAGAAGTGAGATGAATAGAGAGAGAGAAGAGGGGAATGAATGAATCAAGGCAAGGGACGTAACGAAGCAAGCAAGCAAAGCAAGAGTAACAGATATGCTCGAATCAATGTGATGATGCGATGGGATGGGATAATGAAGGCCAGCCATCACAGGCTAGGTCAGACAGGTGCGCAATTGCAAATGAGTGTTGTGTTCTTGACATTCATTCATTTCGTGATGTTATGCGTTCTTTTGGTCTTCTGTCTGTCCGCCTGCATATCTGGTTGGGCGATGGCGAGGCTTTGAGTAGTAGTCGACCCTGCTCAGGAGAATGTGGTGTCTCGATATCACCCCAAGTTGATAAGTCAAGTCAAGTCAATATACATCCAAGACAGATGCACAAAAAGAGGCCATATGAACCAATCCAAGGACAAGTTCTCGATTGGGTTTTATTGTTCCGGGTATCGGTCCTCGAGTCCAGCGATGGGATTTGCATGACTTTCACCTTCACCTTCCACATCACCATCGCTCTCGCCCTCACCCTCGCCCTCGCCGCCAACGAGCCCGAGCCCAAGGCTTCCGGCATCCAGGACAAGTCTGATATCCTCCAAGCGGCGCTGAAAGCGATCGATCATCTCCTCCATCGACTCCCTCTCGGCCTCTCGATCTCTGTCCCTGTCCCTATCTCTGTCGCGATCCTTCTCTTTATCGGCCGGGGTGTTCCCGCGTCCCTCGATGCGGAGCATCAGGCCGTCGTCCTCGTTGTCTCCCTCGGCGGCCCCTCCATCGCCGATCGTGGGCGCCGCACTGACGTTCGTCCTAAGCACCTGCCATTCGCCGCTCAGGCTGATTGCGGACGTGACTTCGTAGGCGGCGGAGGGTGGGAGTGACGGTGCTTGCTGCTGGAGGGGCGTTGCCGTTGCGGAGGCGGCGGCGGACGAGGGGTGCAGGTGGGGTGCTTGTGCCCGTGGCTGGACGTCGAGGACGAGGTAGTGTTCGCGCACGCCGGCGATGCGGGGCGGGAGACGCAGGTTGTTATTGCTGTTGCCACCGCCGACGTCGTGTGATGCTGCTCCCTCGTCTTCGTTGCTTGCTCCGACGTCTCGAGTGGGCTGCGACGATGGGGCGGTGGTCACGCGCTGAGATGGATCGAGCGTCTCGAGACTCCGACAGGCGGCCACGGCGATGATCTCGGGGTCGTCGTCCGCAAAGATGTAGTGGACAGTCGGGTGGTGGTGTTCGCTGGTCACGCTGTCTTCAATCAGGGTGAAGAAGGGCTGGAACGAAGGGATTGCCTCCGAGAAGGCCGCCGGGTCAGGGCCGCCATAGTGTTCGGACTCGAGGACCGCGTGCTCCGAGTACTCCGTCGTGTTGAGATTCAAATTCAGGTTGAGGCTTGGCCTCGGGTGTTGGTGTGAGGCAACGATGGGGTCGTCTTCAAAGTGAGGCGAGGGGAGGAGGTTGCGCGCAGCGTTCGTCGTGCTGGAGGATATCGCGGTGGTCTGTTGGGAATGCGGACCACTGGGCCGCCGGATCGACGACTTAGACGGCGATGACGAATGTTGCGTGTGCGTGGGGATTTGACGGGGCTGGGACATGTCACTGATGCTGGCGTGCGTGATGGTGGAGGGCTACATCGTGATAGCCCACGCCTGATGGGATGAGGTGATAGAGAAGAGAGAGAGGAGGACGTTGGGCAAAGAAGCAAACCATGGATGGGCGCAGTGTCCTTGTGCATATGCAAGGCGCCGCAAGGCAAACAAAAGGCGCAGGCGCTCGATAAGATAAGATCCGAGTCCCGGCCGGAGCCGGAACTCGGGCGCAGTAGGACAAGGCTGAAGGGCCCCGTACGAGGCTGAGATTCTTCCGTTGGAAATGCAATCGCAAACTTTGGAAATATGTACTACAAGACTCCTTTCCATGCCTCTGTCTTTCCATATCATATTCAACCTACACCTTTCAACCCGCAGTGAGGCTCTCCAGGCAGGAGGCAGTCACCTCATTCCCAGCCATTGCAGTCGTCAATCCAGGCTTCGGTGGAGCAGGGCTTGAACGGCCTGTTCTGTCTCTTTTCGTTCTCAGCCGCGGCCTTCTTCATCAATTTTCCCTCGGGTTGGACATCACGCTTCTGAACAGGAGCAGCGTCTTCGGACCTCTTGGCCAAGGGACCGGCCTCGTCGGACCTCTTCACCACCGGTTCAACGTCGGCCCATCCGGTGCAACCCTCAATCCACGAGCTGACGGAGCATGGAATGAAGGCTCTCTTCTCGACCTCGTTGCTGTCTCTCTTCTTCAAGTCTCTGAGACCTTCTTCGGAGGCCCCGCCGTCAGGATTGGTCAAGGCTCCACCAAAGCCGAGCAGAGTGTTCCATGTGTCGGCAGTGGACTTGTCGCGAGTACCCAAGACTCGGATCTTCGCCTGTGCTTGACGGCACAGAGCCTTGGCCGCCTCGTTGGCAGAGCAGACGGTGGTGAGTTGATCGCAAATTCGGTTGGTGATGATGTCTTGAGCGATGTTAGTAAGCATCCAACAATAGAGGACGGAGACAACATACTTGGGTTCAATGAATCTTGCTGGCCACGAGCACACAAAGGATCAGCGGGCATGAATGAGAATTCCCCGACAGATCGATGGCCAAGTCCGCTTTCATATTTCAGGATTGGAATACAAAGACCAAAGTCGGGGTCTTCCTTGACGACGGTCTCCATCCCATGGAGGGCAGCAGCCGATGCCGAGCTCACAGCCAACAGCAGGGCGACAACAGTGGATTTGGCAAGCATTTTGATCTCCTGAGATGGTGCCAACAAGAAAAGACTGTGGTAAGGTGGTTGCTAGAGGGCAAAGAAATGAACGACTTTTAGGAAGAAACGTGAAGAGCCGACCAGCGGTAATGAATGAAGATAGGAGCAAAACGATAGCAACGAACGAGACGTTGGAAGGCGGAATGAGTCGAACAAGTGTTAGCAGGTCTTGGAAGTTTTCTTATAAGCAGAGAACAAAATGGAGCGGAGTTGAGGCCTTCCGGGCGGATGTTTCGCTGCTGAAGCACAAGTTGTCGGACGTTGTGTTTCACGTGCCCGCCAGGGGGGTCACCCTCGACTTCCGGCGTCTCTACCCCGGAAGCCCAAAACAATTGAACGCGTCATTGGGAGCAATGCGTCAATTGCAGAGAGAATCGATGAGGCATTATAGGGCGTCAAGAATGGATTGCTCGATGTGATGAGATGAATGGATAGATAGATAAATCAAAGCACGCTGTCGATCGCAGGAAGATCTTGAGGCTGCAGAAGTGAGCAAGTTCAGGGCTGCGTATTCAACAGCAGCAAAGCCAAAGCTTCGATCCAGCAATAGAATAGCCGACTCAGTCTCGGGCCTTGAAAATGTACTGTACGCAGTATTGTACAGTGCTGCATCGATATCTTGCAGGTGGATGCTTTTGGATGAAGGTCACTGAAGTTGGGGGCGGTCTCAATGTACTCAGGACCTGGAAACACTGGCAGTGTCGGAGACGGCGTGAGAGTGAGACGAGGAGGCGTGGCATCCATCATGATCCTTGGCGAGATCACCCTCAAGCTGAGCAGATCAAGATTGCGAAGTCGGATGGTGAGGCGTGAAGTGTTGCAACTTGTAACTGGCAAGTTGTAAGGAGTAAAAAGGGGCTGAGGCGGGAGAGCACCAACGGGGGAGGTTTGCCGAGACGTGATGCACCTCACTTTCCTCTCACTTTGCACTCACCTTCCATTCACTTCATCACAACAGGAAACCTCATATTATCGAGAAACGGCCAAGGCGACTCTTGAACACATATGGAGATCATAACCATGAATCTGGCGGCGATATCTGACCACAACAGCCCTCCTGCTGCGGTGCCTGGCTGCCCACGAGACTCTTGAGAGCAGACCTCGTTTACAATCTACTATCTCGGACAGATGTCTTTCAGATACGATGAGAAGTCAGTCCTATGTCCTCTACTAATGCTCTGACAGTCACCGACTCCTCCTCGCAAAGATGAGACAATCGAAAGCCGAGAAAGCAATTTTTAGGAGATCTTTCACATTAAAGTGGTGGTCTGTTCGTCGCCCATCAGGTGATTTTGACCTATGAACACTTTGGGCTCATGATCTAGAAAACATGCTCAACGCTTGGATTGAACCGGTAGGTCGCACAGCACAAGTTGCAACTTCCACAGACGGCGCCGTGCCATTCAGACTCGCGAGAGAAACTTGCTCAAACCACCGGAATATGTTCTTGTCTCGGCCTGTCAAGAAGAAAGGTGAAGTTCATATGGAGTTCTGCGCACATTTTTCTTCTCTCTGTTCGAATGCCACTCGGACCCGCATCTGGGAGTTCCTCCTGAATCTACATGTATATAACATTTCCACACTTTCCAGCGGTTAAGCGCACATGTCAACCCTCCCACGATTCTAAGATTTCTCAGTATTCGCCTCTCTCTGAAGTAACACACCGCACGTTCTACTCAAGTTTACTCTCAACATGGATATGGGATCGAGTTCTATGATGATGACGATGACGATGAGTCCGACAATGTCGATGACATCTGCGACCGCCGCTGCAACCACATCTGCTGCCATGAGCATGGGAGGCATGGGAGGAGCAAACTCGTGCAAGATCTCAATGACATGGAACTGGTACACCATCAATGCCTGTATGTTTGCCAAAGCAAATCGAACAGAGAGACACATTCCACCTCACAAGCTCCTCGTGTACTGATCCGCTCACTCGATGGCAGGCTTCATCTCCAAGACGTGGCAAATCACCTCCAGCGGGATGTTTGCAGGCTCCTGCATCGGCGTCATCCTCCTAGTGATCTCTCTCGAACTCCTGCGCCGCCTGCAGCGCGAATACGATGGCTACCTCCAGCGACAAGACCTGAAAGCCGCCGGTATCGCCACCAGCACCACCACCTCTCCCGCAGGACAAGTAGCCGCCCGAGACAGCGCATCATCCTCCAGCAATCACGAAGAAGAGCAGCAGTCCGGAAAACAACCACAGTCAACCCAACAGTTGATCGAACCACCGGTCTGTGTTCGCGGCCGCGGCGGCCCGCGCCCTTCCCCCTTACAACTCATCCAAAGGCAGTTCATCCGCTCTTTCATCCACATGGTCCAATTCGCCGTGGCGTACTTCATCATGTTGATGGCCATGTACTACAACGGTAAGTGTGACGCACCAAGATAAATGGATGAAAAGGAATGAATGTCTAATCTAACGTGCCCATCTTTCTCGTACAGGATACATCATCATCTGCATCATCATCGGCGCCTTCCTGGGAGCCTTCATCTTCACCTGGGACCAGCTCATGAATGAATTCTGGTACGTACCTTGAATTCCCCTGATCACCGAGATCACCCAGAGCTTGGGAGAACCTTCAAACTGACATGTTCTTGTGTGTGTGCAGCGAGAAACCCAAACCGGCCGACATCACAGGCTGCTGTGGTTGAATTGGAATCTCTTTTTTTCAACTCCACTCCAATGAATCTCACTCCCCGTAAGATTTCCAAAAAGAGCTCTCTACTCCCGTCCCGCTCGGCTCCTCGCACAGTCTTCCTTCCCGCAACTCCACCTCGCATGCATGGGCATGATATGGTGCGATGTTTTCTCATCACACCAATGTTGGAATGGGGAAAATGTTACCACCGCTTTTCACGCTCACCTTCACGTTCGTGGCAAGCGAAATAACAACAACCACCCCTGTCTGTCCCACCCTTCAGACATGCGCATACCTCGCGCGTGTAAAACACGACGACGAGCACTCGACGGACATCATGGGCATTTTCCTATCCGAATCCCCAATCCCAATCCAATCCAATTTCATCAACACTTGATGATTCCACGACCGAGCTCACGACATGACTCGTATGGCCGGAAAAGGAAAGGGGAGGGAATCCAGAGGAATGCATGGGCGGCGCGTGTTGCTAAAGGAGACGGAGAAGCCCTGTGCTGGGACTGGTTATAAATAACGGGACGGGGATATTTGTACCTTAGGGCGTGCAGGAAGGAAGAAGGTGGAAAGACAGGCAACTTTACATAGTGCATAGAGAATCAAACGCTTGATGATACCCCTCGAGTTTCTTCTGTTGAATGTTTACAGCTTTGATATGCATGATATGATACAATAAACACCTTTATCCACAGCTGCACTTTCGTGACCGACAGTACTTCAAGCAACATCATCTTCAGCAACACCCAACGTCAACGTCGACGGTGATAAATCAAATTCAACTCCGGCTTTGGCTTCCCACACCTAATCACTCTTACAATCCTTGATTATTCGTTCCGAATTCCTTCAAAAGACATCCATGATCACCATCCGTCTCTGCAGCTGCATCCGCATCTCCGGGAACGAGTGATCCCAGCTACCACCAACCTTCTCTCCATTTTGACCCTGGCCATAATCCTCCGCGGACAAATCGCCCGTCCATACAAGCAACATGGTCTTTCTCGCCCACGCGACCTGGGTCTCGACGTTTCGGAGATAGTCCTCAACGCCCGGCCAGGTATCAAGGTTGCGATTGAGTCGAGATGATCCGTTCTTGATGACGGTGGAGTTCACCTTCTCCTCGATTGCCGACGGTGTGATTCCCAGGAGCGAAGTGCACGCCTGGTCGGCGAGAAGCAATGCCGGGAGACCTTGGTGAACAAACTGTTCGTCATGGGTATCATGGACCCTTTTCCCGCCAGGCGCGACAGTTTCGTCGCGGGATTTCGTTTCCGCCTCTGTATACAGTGCCCCGGCCGTCTCATCGCCGAGTCCCCCGAGAATCCAGGGGTTCAATCTCAGATGCACCAATGTATCACAGTCCGTAGCCGGGCAGTTCTCTGGAGAGCGATTGGAATAGATCGGCCTAAGGCATTTCGGACATGGCATGCAAAACAGAGAGCTCGTTCGTGCCAGCTTGAGGACGTTGGCGTGCCTGAGAATGACTGACACCAGAGCGCGACGTGGCTGGGCTGGGGTCTGGGAAATGAGAGATCCGAATGCTAACAACGTTGTCATTCGAGGTGCAACGGTATAGCTGAAGAGATGGTCAAAATATTCCTCGTCCAGATGTGCGTTACATGATGGGGAAAATCTCTGAAGGACCGCTTTCTTTAATCTCCTCGCAGGCTCGATGTCCGGATCGATTAAAATCCTTGAATTGTGAGAGAGAACGATGAGCCGGCCCTCGAGAAGGCGTGGGCATGTGATGAGGAGAATGGAACCCTCGCATCCAGAGACACTCTCACGCAGGGGGTTCTCGAAGACAATCTTCATTGGAGATTGCATTGTGGAAATATCCACCACGTCGAGGCCGATGGCCGAGGAAGCATGATTGATTTCTGTTCTCGCGGCTGTGTATGGTGTCAGTTAGGGTGATATAGAGACGCAGAGCATATGTGACACAACGAGAAGTGCGCGACCCAAGAATAGCGTGATGGGAGAGAGCGCGTCGACAGCACGCACCTTTCGCAAGCTTCCCAACCGAGATGACTGAAACGAGCAAAGTCGCATCGTCATCCTCGGTCAACGAACCACAGCCAAACTCCTTAAGAGAAACAATCTTCCCACGATCAACACACCCTGCGACTCGGTCCCAGAGGCCGTCATCACCAGGGAGAAAAGACGTAGCGTCGGGGCCAAAGATCCTTAATCCACAGGCAACATTTCCCTCGGGGAAGAGACTCGTCGACAAGGGCGCAGCAAGTGCTGTTGTTCCTGCCCTATTCCTCGGCGGAGGTAAAGCAGGATGAGGAGAGCGAAGATAATGGGACGGTACCGATACCGGAGCGACAGAGAAAGACGACGAAGATGAAGTAGATGCAGATGTATAGCCAGAGGTCGAAGAGGACAAGCAGACGTACGTCGTCCACACAGTGACGATGGTGTTGAGGAGCAGCTTGTATCGAGTATCCAGCACGAGGAGGTTCACCTACCAACAAGTGTGTCAACGAGTTACTCCATAACAAGCAGATGCTTTCTTCTTTCCTTTCACATCCTTGCAATGGATGGGCAATTCTACCCGACTGATACGCAATGGAATGGACTGGAGCGAGGTGAAAGACAGGTACACACCAAGATCTCCCCCGTCTCATCCTTCAGAATCATCTTGATACAGCTCCTTGCTTTTCCGTTCCTGTTCCCATTGGTGACGCCTCCCCCCACATCGTGATTCGGCACATGGGATTGCAAATTGACGAGAAGGCCGGAAATGCAGGCTCGTAGAGGGCCATGGGACAGCTGGGAGATCTTGTATTTCGGGTACTGGCTCAGGGACGTCCTTTGTTGGCTGGGCGGTGTCTCTGTGGCATCTGCGTTTGCGCCTGCCCCTGCCTGGTCAGAGAACGCATGTGGGTGAGGGTGAGGCGAGGAACGGCCCATCATGGTCTCTCTGGGCGGCCGCCTCGGGGATGGTGTCGTTGGAACTGGATCTGAAGGGAGTATGGGCATGGGGTGTGGCAGAAAGATGCAGGGACGCTGGAGAGGACTAGACACCTGGTATGTTGGAGGAATAATGTTCAGTTGACCACGGCGGATCGAGAACAGCAGGATGCCAAGGCTAGAAGGTATGGTCGACGACTGCCAAACGAACAGCACGACAGGAGCCCGGAGCAACTGCGCCTGGGATCTCGATGCACGACGAATGGACTTGCTTCATTAGCTCGCAGAAACAGTAACGTGGATCAATGGAAAGAAATCAAGGCGCAAAGCAATATGTGTTGCTGAGGCTATCTGAGATATATCAAAGGAGTGACAATAGTTGGAAAAAATCAGTCTGGTGCGGAAACGACCGTCCGAACCTGAATACAGGGCTGTGCAATCTGGGAGGTGCAGGATTAAGCATGTGCGGGTGAGGCATTATCCTTTAGCAAGACGCTTTCGCCGGTCGCAATGCAAGAAAAGCAGTCTAGCCACCCATCGCATGTTCCGAGAGGTTTCCAGGTCCTGCTCCTCTTGCCATTTCGCCCACCAGCTGTTTGAGATCGATGCGTCGATCAGAACAGCTTGTGCTCAAGCGTCATGTCGGACTCAGGCTGAAGGCCGACGCATGCACGGAAGATGTTGGTAAGAGCGCCACGCTGCTTGGCCAAGGCGTTGACAACGGGAGTGCCAGGAGGCGTGAGCGGTGCCTGGGAGGTAAGTTAGCATCTGGGTCCTAGCATTCGTACATTCAAGTCTGCTTACCTTCAACATGTAGCTGAGGATGCTGAGCACACTGTGGAAACCCTTGAACTCGGCGGCAGTCTCGGTCTTCCATTGGATACGAGTCATCATTTCAGCAACAATAACAAGATCAATGATCAAGGGCGACGCCAACAGGGAATCCTCGCAGACATTGAAAATGCTGATGGTCTGGTGACCACCCATGAAGATCTCCGCATAGTATTCATCCAAGGCACGCTTGTTGTCTCCGACCGCAGGCATGTACTTGATGACGACCGTGTGGTCCGGGTGTTCGTCCTTCTCGTACAAGACCGAGTTGGCGGCAACCATGTCGTCGACGACGTTGGACTTGGAAATCTCCTTGGATCGGAACTGCTTCTGGGAGCTCAAGTTCTTGCCGTCGTTGTTGCCAAGATGGTTGTAGCTGGCAATGGAGGTCAACTTGATACCGGCATTGATCAGGAAGTCGACCAAGGCAGACTTCATCTTGGTCTGGCCGGATTTGAAGTCGTCTCCGCCAATGTAGGAGCTGTGCTGCTCGGCCAGCTTGATGGCACCTGGGACGAAAGTGTTCTGAGGAGAACCGTTGATAAAGGGGGTCTTCTCAAGAATGCAGGCCACGGAGAAGACGGTGGACGGGGAAACTTCCTCGTGTCCGTTTTCGATGGCCTTCAACAGGTTCTCGGCAGTGTCGTTGACGCCCGGAATGATGTCGGCATAACGTTCAGTGTTGGCAGTCCAGAGAACAATGACTTTGTCAAGGTTGTTCTCAGCCTTGAAGTTCCTGGTATACCATCAGTATCTTTCACACTGGCACAGGGGTTACACAAGGGGTCATACTTGATGTCAGTTCGGATTTGCTCCACATGGGCCATGCACGCCTTGCTTCCAGGGAGAACATTATCGGCGCGATCCTCTTGGTTCGCAGCGATGAAGTCAGGATAGTAGACGCTGGGCAATGGCTTCATTTGTGCCATTTCCTTGTACACCATGGCCTTCAAAGTCGGCTCCAACACCTGGGCGCGGTCCATGGAGGCGGCAATGTTCATGCTGCTGATGTCCCAGCCGCCAATGGCGAGGTCGTTGGGATGGACCATGGGCAGGATGTCATGGAAAGGAATGTTGACTTCCTCGTTGGTTTTGGCATCGGTTCCGAGCTTGATGGTGGAACCCATGATGACCGAACCGTAGTAGTTGGCGGCACGGGCACCCTCACGAGTGTCCCAAACCAAGCCGCGACGGTTGGCAATGATTCCAGCTGTCACGGTGGAACCATTGTTACCACCCCAGCCGACCAACATCATCCCGACCTTAGGGACTTTGCGATCAACCTGGAAGTCATAGACGGTCTCCTTGGGAGTGGCATTGTACTTGCCCTCGGCCGACTTGGTGACTTCGGTGGTGCGATAGACATACTTGCTCTTGATGTGGTCGTCAGTGTACGCGACGTTGGGGGAGTTGACGGTGAAAAGCTCCCTGGTCGATTGAGCGTTGCCTTGAGTGCTGTACCCATTCATGGCGCCGACGCCGATTTCCGCATGAGGTGCCATCTTGACTGTTGGTAGTGAAGAAGGACTGGCTGGCGAGAGTCGTCTGAGAGATCTGAGAGAAGGTGGAATCTAAGAGGCGACGAATTTATCGGGTATGGGGTGAATCCGATGCTCCTCCAGGAGGGGAAGAGCGTCGGCTACCGTTGAATGGGTGGTGGCACCTGGAGAATAATATGTTAGCGACAGAGGAAATTGTTGAGAAAGCGGTCTGGACGAGAAACGAAGACAGAGGACCAAAAAAATTGACAACAGGGCCAGCGGCGTCAAACGGAAAGTCCATTGACGCCACATCAAGATGCAAGAGCAGGACCAGATGGTAACGCGCTTGCGTGCCTGGCAAGGCCAGAGTCCAGGGACCAATGCATGTTGCCCATCTTGAAGCCGGGTACAACCAAATGACAAAGTAGACGGATCTGCATGATTCCAGGGTCGTCGATGCAGGTACCAAATGTCACAGGACCGGCTCAGAAGAGGGCAAGCAGGGGTGTGCGTGGGGGTTTTTCGATCATGGAAATCAGAATCGGGCACCAGATGCAGAGGCCTGGGGTGACCGTGATACAAGAGATGATACATGCATGGTACACACGGCCAGCGAGAAGGGTACAAAGCTGAGGAGGTAGCTGGAGGGTACTCACGAAGGCAGCAAGTTGGAAAACGTCTTGGCGGTTTGACGGATCACTCGGGAGTGATCCTCTGGTAGAGCGAAGAAGCTTGGGGGGATGTAAGATGTGCGATTGTACGCCGGCAGAGGGACGGAGGTTGGATTGAGTGTTGTTGGTGTTCGAGTTTTGGGTGAGTTGAGACTGAAGAAGAGAAAGAAGGAGGAAAGAAGAAATCAGGAGAGTCTTGTAGCAGGCAGGCAGACGAGAGCCGGAGTGGGAGTGGGAGTGGGAGTGGGAGATGAGAGTGGCCGAGAGTGAAAGTCAGCCAGCGTGCAGTGAGCGACGGTGTCTGTGCCGGTGCCTGCGTCCGCACGATCCCGTAGTCAAGGCTTAGCAGCTTAGCCGTGCAGAACGGAGATACCAAACACCAGATTATTCCTCGCTGCGTGCGCTTTGTGTGGTGGCCTGGCGCGCGCCGGTGGGCACCCATTAGTCACGGGATGATGCTAGCGACACTAGCCTCGTGCTGACCGCCTTTCGTCTCCTGAGTCCTGATAACGAGGCAAATCTTTGTTCGATTCTTCACGCCTCGTCGCTACTAATCGATAAGGGCCACGGCGGCCCAGCTCGGCGTCCAAGGGATCAACAACACTGTCAGAGGCCGCCGGGTGTGCCACCTGGCATCTGGCACACTGGCAACTGGGCCATCCGGGCCCTCCGTTGTTCTCCATCAACAAGACTGCCCAGTGCCGATAAATGAACACGCGTAATGTTGTTGTTGTTGCCTGCGCAATCCTCAGTCCCAGTCCTCAATTTGCGCAGCACCTCAGATTACTACTCGTAGATACTTTTACTTGAGGCACTTTACCTCGAGTTCTCCGTACTCCGTACCCCGTACAGTGTTCACCGTATGTTCCTAGGTACCTACTGTCACTCTTCCCTCCGCTCGCCTCCGAATCCAGGCACTCGACCCAGTCTTCTTCCTCTGCAGTTCCTCGTAATCTCTCCCGGCTCCTTCTTTCCCCCACTGTCGGCTGTGCCCAGGGGCCCCAGCTCCTAGAGTAAGGTACATAATTCCTCGCTTCCCCGGGCGCAAGGCTTGCACAATTCCTGCACGTCCGGCGTGCGACCACGCAGGGCAGCAGTACTTGTGGCAGTCATACAGGCTTAGACCTTCGTTAAGGACAAGCTACGAGTACGAATACGGGTACCTTTGGAGTAGGTACGTACCGTGTTTGCAGCGCCACGCCAGTCGGATTTCCAACCTTCTACTTGCATGCAGCCTGCAGAGGCGTCGATCGACCGACGACGAGATTTAATGGTCTTGCTGCACCTTCGTCCTCTGGTCCGCCTCCCCGATTCGATGCTGCGCAATCCAGCCAGACTGGCCGTCAAAGCAAGCTTTGGAATCCGGCACCTTTGTCCGCCGTCGACAATCCTTTCCCTATCTTGGCTGTCGTGTGTCGGACCCTGGTCCCTCGCTTGTCCAGGTCCGCCGCTATTCAATCCCCTGAACGTCCATCTGGCATCTGGCATCTGCCATCTGGCCTCAGGACCCAGGAGTGCCCTGCTGGCGCCCTGTGTAACAAAGGTGCAAGTTCAACCCTACCCAGACCACCACGTCAGAGTCAACGTAACAAACTTGAAGTGAGCCGACAAGGCTCCGTGGCCAATGGGCCCCCCGGTCGAGGGCCCAGGGGCACTGCACATGCACATGGACCCCGACCTCGATATTATGAATATCTATTCGTGATGTATCCATTGAACCCAGTCCACCCAGCAAAACCTCCTCGCCAAGTGTTCTGCCCTGTACATTCCTCACGCATCAGGCAGTACGGAGTACGGTGCGTGAAGCGAAAAAGGGCGGGCAACAAATCCCTCCCCTTGGCTGAAGTCGACATGTTTGTTGGTCGTGCGACACTCCCGGATCTCGTGCAAGCAGAGCTATCGGTACTAGGTAGGAAGAAGAGTCGGCCCCAACACCACCGCCCCATCCCTCCATGATCCATCGCGGTCGTCAATTCACGTTGCACTCATTAGTCTCGTCGTCCTTCGCTCCGGAAAGTTTCTGCCGCTCACCAGCCCCCGGTCTCCACTGGAGATGTACTCTCGCACAAGCGGGCTCGGGCGAGTCGGCGCGTTGCCATGAGCTTTGGGGACAGTTGCCAGTCGGAACGCATCCCGTTCACAGTAGACCTGGCCCGACAATTCAAAATAGTCGTGATCCAGCCGAACATTGCAAGTCCTGCATTTCAGACATTCCGGGTGGTGCTTTTCCCGGCCTCGACCAGAGACATTGGCGGTCTCCATGTACAGCCCCTCGATTCCCTTTCCGCAACTGGCACACAGTGAGTTCTCCAGTTCGTGATAGTGTTGTCCGCAGTATGGCTGATCATTGTGCACGTAAAACTCGGCGGTAGGAAATGCGGCCTTGCATGTCTGGCACACAAAGCACTCCTTGTGATACCGTCCCGTCAGTCGGCCATCCGCGCTCGATACGGACTTCTGTCCAGCCAAGATCATTCGAGAGCAGCCACGACAGATTCCCTTATTGGGAGTCGTGCCTTTGCTCTCGTTACTCGGAGACGCATCCCGCTCGGGCGTCTGCTGGGTGTTCGTCGGGGCGTCGTTCGAACCGACGGGGACCCAACCGCTTGACTCGGACGCACGCTGGGGCAGATCTGGAATAGGCGACAGTCGGCCTCGTTGGAAGAGAGGGTCCGTGGGCGAGTCAGGCGTGGCATCCGGCGCCTTTAGGCGCAAAGGCGCTGGCACCTCGATAGCCGACGGTTTCAGGAGCGTTGAATCTGCTGATCCGATCGATTTGGCCGCCAGAGACTCGGGGTGAGGGAAACTGGATCGTGAGCTCATGGTATGTTCGGAAAATCCAATTGATCCATAAGATGAAGCAGAATCCACAGACATTCGCCGGAGAGCCTCGATGACCTGGGCTTGCGTACCTCCCTCGGAATTGGACAGATCCTCTGCTCGTGTCGCAGTGCCCAGTTCAGCGGTTGGCACGGATTGAGGCAGATCTTGCTCGACCGTGGGCCTAATCACCACAAGCGGAATCGTGATAGCGGCAACATCGGTGGGAGGTAGAGGTTGTGCAGACGTATGTGACCGTCCCTCGAGGGCATTCAAGGATTCCTCATGACTCGGCGATGGCTCTGGAGATCTCAACGGAGATGTAGTGAGCGGAGATGGCTCTGCAGTGAGAAACGCCCGATCGCTGGCAGGACTGACAATGCTTCGTCCTCCCGAAGGTGGGTCATACGAATCGGGCTCATCACTCAGTGCTTGTCGCACAACCTCTCTCCGAGACGTTGCCGAACGAGATCGTCGTCGCCCAAACAATCTTCCGAAACTCTTGGGGATCGTGGCAGCAGAAGAAGACTGTGGTGCAGTTGCCGATTTCGCCTTGGTCGAGGGAAGGATATCACCATCGCTAAGCAGTGGAGGGGGCCGCTTCGACTTGTAGGCTGGCTCAGTATCCGCCCTGGGTTTGTCCTCGATCCGGGTGTCATTAAACAACTGATCACTAGGAGCATGTAGTGGTATAATTTTGCTGGTGTTGTAGCCGCCAGCATTAAATGCTGCCAGACCGTGGCGCTTCGATCTATGCCAAGCGGGCTCTGGCTCAGTATTAGAACGAGAGACCTTAGGAACAAAGTCCACCTCAACGGACGCTTCTGGGCCTGCCGGTTTCGATAAGATGGGTGTTTCGACGGGAGTAATCTGAACTTCTGGAAGTTTCTCGACAGCGGTTCGGCTTTGTTCGTTCTTGGGCCCTAGCGACCGCGGTATATTTGCTGCTGGGTTCGGCGGGTGTGCCCCCTTTTTCGAACGAGCAATCTGAACCGTGGGAACAGTTGTTCCCGCCCCTGCCGATGGTGCTGGTCCAGTGGCATGCGCAGCAGCCTTCGGAGCAGTTCTCGCTGCGTCTCGGGATCTGGAACGCTTAGTGTCACTCCGATGAGTGCCGGACTTGTCTTTCCGTCGAGTTGTGGCCGCTCGCGAAGGTAGAGGGAAAGGAGGAAAAGCACAGTCAAGATTGGTGAGTTCGGGCGATGGTGGCCGGCGAGGCTGTGTGATGGGCCCTTTGCGACCAGACGACCAAGGCGGTCTTTGTCCAGAGGTTGCACTCGCCGGAGATGCCATCGAGCCGTTTCCACTACTAGCCGGTGTGATTTCACCCGCGAAGACTGGCGGTAGAACTAGGAATCTGTCAACATGAGTTCATAGGAGGGAGGCATGAACTGACAGGTCGCAGATAGGTCGATTTTAGGTAGCGGCGGCCGATGAGGTCGGAGCTCCCTCGGACTCCTCTTCGAATCGGTTCGTGGCAGAAGAGGCGAGGGAATGGGGAGAACTGTAATGTTGAATCAGCCTTGAAGCCTGTCGCCATTTCTGCTGGTTGATGTATACCGGCTGTTCTTGTTGTCATTGCTGCTACACATTGATGATCGGTGATTGTTGTCATGTCCACATCATGGCCGCAGTTTGAGCATTTGATGACAGGTAGGAAAGTCGCATTCCTAGCCGGAGCCTCGATCATTCCTTCCATGTTTCCCTCAAAACCCGTCCACTGCCTCAAGCCGTGGTGCTTGCTGCCCAACTTTCCGACATATGCCAGGTCGTCATTCACTTGTGGGAGAGGTCGAAGAGAAGATCCTGCGGTTGTGGCTGGGAGATATCGTATTCAGTTATCTAGGTTTGCGCAGCGCGCGGGTGACTTGCAAGGGCGCCGCCATTCAAGAGAGAGGTCGCCGGGGCAGCATTTTTTTCAGCCAACTGGAGGTAGCACATCCCGAGTGTTTTAGTGTGAGGGTCGACAAGGGTGGCGACTGCGAGGACGTTGAATTTTCGAAGTGCAATTGAGTAGACGAGATGACCAACCTATCGCTGACAGCGAGGTCCATTTTGTTACGGGCGCCGTGGCTCTGCATTGGGGCATTGCCGCTGAGAGAGATGAGGTGGTCGGGGTAGGAAATGAGGCTTTGACAGACTTCGAGGCTAAAGGGATTGACTGGGATGACAGGGACCCGCCGTCGATCGTGAAGTTCGTTAGAACAAGTCAGCCTGCTCGATGTTATTGACCGGGGCCTGCGGGAGCCATCAGACCCGTGAGATTTGCACCAAGATAAGGGCGAGCAAAGAAAACAGAGAGCAGAGCACAAATGCCACATTCCCGCGCGCAACAATCTGGCAGCGACCAATTGCGAAGAGAAAGTTGTCCGTCCGTCCCAGGTTGCAGCGAGACTGCAACCCAGAGAGATTTCCTGCGAGGACGAGTTTGCAACAATTCAACAGTCGGAGGCGTCGTTTCGTCAAAGTCGCCAGATGGAGCTCACGCGTCGCCATTCGTTGAAGGGGTGGAGAACGAGACACGCCGGACGCGTTTGTGGCGTCAATCTAAGCCACAATAGGTTTGGGTCACAGCCACAAGCTCGAGCCGCGCAATGCCAGGGGCCGGCACTGCGGCAGGCACCATGAATGACACTTGACACCGACACCGAGTCTCCGACAGCAGCGAGAGTCGAGACTGCAGTCTGGAAGTCTGGAAGGTGTGGAAGTCTGGAAGGTGCGGCCGTCCCCTCCCGGCCGGGTGCACAATTCTCCGGCAAATAACAACTGGGAACGTCCTTGAGGCTTCTTCTGTAAGTAGCACACTTCCACCATCACCGCAATCTGACAACTTGACGCCGGATGGAACACGTGCGAAGCGGCCAGCCACTGTGCCAGAGGTTGAGGGAGTTCGGGTAAAGTAGGTCATCCTTGAGAGTCTGGACACTGCGACGATTGGTTTTCTGCGGGAGATTACGGCAGCGACCACGGACAAGCTATCAGCGAAAGAAACGTCGTCCTGAATCCTGACTCCTGGCTCTCGAAGAGACGAGGCTAAACACACCGCAGTCATCCAGAAGGAACACCAAGTGCTCCATCCAAATCTGCCACTAGCCGCCAGCCTCCAGGTCGCTGGATTCGCTTCCCCTGGTTTTCGGAGTCCTGCGCTGCCGGCCATTGGCTCGTTCCCAACGGTCTCGATAGCCCAGGCAGTCCTCTGCCCGGGATCTGTTTGTTCACTCGAGCGGCGCTCGTGAGTTATCTCATTCCCTTCTCTTGGTCAACCTTGGCTTCGAAGAAATTATCTCGAACGACCTTCATCACAAATTGCGTCGAAAGAGCGCTGGCCCAAACAACCTTATCACACCTTCCAATGATTTCAATTTTCAAGACTACCAGGGCACGAGACTGGAAAGTGGGCTCGGCAAGCGGACGGTGAGATAGAGCAGGGCCACAAACGGACGAGTCACGACCCAGGAATTTCATGGGCACGATCCCTGAGACCCAAGCAGCGTCAGTATTAGAGTGCGGTAAGAACCCTTATGCTGGCAACTTCTTTTCCAACTCCACCACCTCTGGCATCAGAACACCCCCTACCGGGAGCTTGCCGAAATCCGGCTCAAAGCCTTCTTCGACGTCCGGATACGGTCCCATGGGAGTGATGGCCTTTGGGTTAATATCCAAGTGGCTCTTGGTATAGTTCTCCTTGATGTGCTTGAAATCCGTCGTCTCCCGGAACCCTTTGACGTTCCAATACAGATTCTTCAGCCAGTTGTTCAACTGCGGGTAGTCATGTCGGATCGTGCCCAGATTGCACTTGAAATGCTGGACATACACCGTGTCGAAGCGGACGATCGTTGCGTACGCCCGGACATCCAGCTCGGTGAGATCCTTGCCTAGGATGTACGGCCCACCGGCCGCGGCGACCATCTTCTCCAACTTGTTCAGCGCCGCGAATACGGGCGGGAGGTTCTTGTCGTACTCTTCCTGCGACGCTGCGAACCCGGGCTTGTACACCCCTCCGTTCAGGTCGCGCTGCATCCACACGGTCACCTCGTCGATCTTGGCCCTCAGATGCTCCGGGTAGAGGGTCACGCGGGCCATTTCCTCGGGTAGGAGATCGTTGAACCCGAACTGCAGGTCGCGGAGGAGCTCGGCGCTCTCATTATTCACGATCGTGCCCGTCTCCCGGTCCCACAGCACAGGCACACTGTACCGGCCCTTGTACTCCGGATCGGCCTTGAAGTAGACCTCGTGCAGGAACTTGCTACCGAAGATGGGATCCACTGTCGCGCCGGGATACTCGCTGTCGGTCGCGGGGAACTGCCAGCCTGGCCACCCGTTCTCGTCGCCCTTCGGGTATGGTTTGACCACCGAGACGTCAATCAGCTCGGTCAGGCCCTTCAGATGGCGCACCAGGTTCGCGCGGTGCGCGAACGGGCAAAACAGCCCGATGTACAGATGATATCGCCCGCTCTGCGGCGGGAAGGATCCCTCCGGGGTGATCTTCCCGTGCCATGACTCTGCGGTCCCCGAGACGTGAAGTGCGACGGAGATCGGATGGGGGCGCCCCGGGCCCGTGGTAGGCGCAGCTGCATCGGTCGACATGTTGCTGTTGTTGGCCTCGACACTGGGGATCGGATTCGTGTGGTGCTCTCTTCTCGTGGGGATCAGGTGTTTCGCGATGCCACGGAGACGGTGCATGTACTATCTTGTCTCTTCAGTTCTTCCGGTGCTCACTCTTTTTGCCTTGCTCCGCTCTCTTTCAGTATACGAAAGAATGCGCACCACGTTCGTTGCAGTCGGGTAAGCAGAGAGGTAATAAACAAAGTCTCGCAACGAGCTTTCTAAGTTCTTGCTGTAGCTTGCTGAGCTTGCTGCTGCTTATGGCATCCGAGAGCGCGACAATTCCGTTCTTCAACTTAAATGAAACTTTCGGCCTCGTGACGCCAAAAATAAATATACAAAAGTCACTAGTAGTCTGGAGATGATAGATCCCGAATGTGGAGATCCCCGACCAATGTGAATATGGAGGACTCTTCGTGTACGGAGTACTCGTACAATCTTGCTTGCATGCGAGAAAGAATTGCAGAATGCAAGAGAATGAACATGGCTTGTGCCTTCTATAAAAGACGAGGTCAATGATCCTGTCTAGTTATTCCTGGATTCATGCATTTTTATTTATTATCTGTGCCAACGTCACGCAATTGCAAATGCGCCATCAGCAACTCCGGTATGTGCAACGATTAGTAGTACTAAGTAATAGTACCCTAGGAGTGGCTCCCTCTTCATCATTATTTACCACCCTTGGCCTTTTCTTTGACGTCGCCTTCGACTTTGTCCTTCAACTTCTGGCCTTCCTCGACCTTGTCCGCCAACACCTTCTTGATATCCTCGATCGCGCTCTTGACCAACTTCTCGGCCTCCTTGCCGTGCTTCTCGCTTAACTCCTGCAGCTCCTGCAACTTGGGCGCGATTTCCTTGCCGCCGGGGATCATCTGGAGGAACTTCTCAATGCCGCTCGCGGCACCATCACCGCCACCGGTGGCCTTGGAGACGTTGTCGACCTGCTCCTTGACGAAGGACTGGAAGTCGTCAACATTGCCTGACTTGGCTGCCTCAGACAGTTTGCTCCACAGCTTCGAGATGTCGCCGCTCAGCAGGGCATCCTTGTTCTCCTCGACGAGCTTCTTGAGTTCCGGCTGCTTGTCGAGCAGAGGTTTGGCCTGCTCGAGACCCTTCTGCCACGCTTGGTCGCCGTATTTCTGCAGTTGCTCCGTCTTCTCCTGCAGGATTTCCTTCAGCTTAGGCAGCGTCGAGATTCCGACACCACCGGCAAGCAGCTCTTGGACTTGCTTCCATGTATCGTCGACTGCTTTCTTCGCCTCAGGCCCATACTGTTCGCCCATCTGCTGCAGTTGGTTGAATTTATCTTGGAATTGGCTCTTGACTTGCGGGTGGCTGTCGAGAACGTCCTCGGCTGCGCTGGAAGCGAGGCTTGCGATGCGTTTGAAGCAGCGCTGAATCGAGTCCCAGGCCTTGACCGCGGCCTCGGCGCTGAACCCAGCCTTCGTGGCGTCTTTCAGCTCTCCGTATGTCTCCTTGACGATCTTGTCCACCTCATCTCCATGCTTCTCGCGCACTTTCTCCAGGTCGTCGAAGGCGGAGTCCACGTACTTGGAGGCCCCTGGGATCATCTTCGTGTAGCTGGACACCGTCTCCTTTAGCCATTGGAGCGCTTGCCCAGCTTCTGGAGCAGATTCGGTGGCCTTCTTGAACGCAGAGTCGGCATAGGCTTTGGTCTGGCTTATGCTGTTGACGGTCGATCTCGCGCCGGAGAAGTAATACACCATGTATCCTGCGAGGAAAGCAGCAGCTCCGCCGGCCACTCCTCCCATGATGGCATCTCCCGAGATCCCTGAAGCATCTTTCGTCGATTTGGCAGGACCTGTGGACTGAAACCGGACGCTGCGAGGCTGACGAGGGCGCAAATGGGGCTGTGGCTTCAGGGCCCTGGTTGACCGCAAGGCCACTCTGGGTGTCGTTGCAAGCATTGTGTAAGTGCTGAACGGGAGTTGGAGCGGAAGCTAGCAGGTAGGTAGGAAGAGAAGAATCTTGGTAAGGTATCACTGAGAATGGAGTGAGAAGACAGGGGAGGAGCAGCTACCGGCGAGGCCAGAAGTAATAAATACTATGAGCTTCGAGGAAGCTGCTAGATTTTCTGAGCTCTCCTGGCCCGAAAGGAAAACAATGACGCAGTGGGCGACCTTTGTGCCTTCTACCTGTGGAATGCCCGTGTTCACGATGGTTATGCGAACATTCAATTGGTACGGGGGGCTCCATCAGGGCGTTCAACAGGCACCGAACGTCATTGTGAAGTCTCGGGACCCGGCGCAGGACGAATACGTCACAGGAAACACACGGACTGGAAACTGATTCCGGCTGTCTGAGTCGAACGAAGTGGGCATTAGTAGACCGCCGATTTCACATTGCAGGTGCCCTTTTTCAGGTCCATGAGTGATGGAAGAGGAGGAGGTTTTCTTGTTGTAGTGGGATGGAAGAGATGTCGAGAGATAACGAGATGCGATCAATGCTGAGACAGACTTGCCCCAGATTTCTGGAATCTGTGATCTGCAGTCTGCGAATCTGCGATCTGACTGGCTGCCGTGATCAGGGCACAGATTCGCGCTGCAGTAGTGAGTGCTGCGTCATTTGGGAAGAAGAATTGACATTTCAGATCCTCGTCTTCAATCCATCGTAGCTTCTCGCATTGCGGCAACAATACTTCCACGAAAACTTGTACGTTAGTTCACTCTCTATTTCGGTCTCTTCTATTCCCAGTCTTTCCAGTCGCAATCATGATCCCCAGAGCCAGAATCTGTGCAAGGCCTCTTCGGAGAGTGACAACGACGACAAAGTCCTACCGCTCGATGCAAATAAGAACAGTCGTTGCTCCTCCTCGCTCAAGACCAACCGTCCTGTCTTCGAGAAGCAGATTATCCTGTTACGAAACTCCAATCCTCTCCTCTGCAGCCTTCCACACCTCCTCCCGGCGCTCCGCTCAATCACCAACGGCCGACGCCCTGATGGAGAATCTGACCGAGCTGTACGCGACGGCGAAAGATGAATTTGAGATCGCGGCCGAGGAGACAGAAAAGAAGACCGTCTACGCAGCCGACGATCGGGAAGCGGCCCAGGATGCGCTGAAGATGCTGCAGGAGGGGTTTGCTAAGGCTGTGAAGGAGAGCGATCCCGAAGTCGGCAAGGAGATCCAAGCGCGCGTGGGCCAGAGGATACGGGAGCTGGAGAACGCAATCAAGGCGATGGAGGAAATGGCTATGGAGGATTAAAAAGTCCTGCTCAAGGGGCGACTGTGTCCACCTGGTGTTACAGCTGCATATGGCGCTCATATATCCGACCAGTGGGCCGTACGGTGTGAAGATGGCTAGACCCTCGCTCCTCAAAACAGAGACCTTTAGATCTACAAATTCGGTCCGGAGAGCGTCTTAAGTGGCCGAATCAACATATTCGCGAATAACGAAAAATGGAACAGGGGTCGAGAGCAGATGTGAAAATCATGGAATTCTCTCGATCAAGTGCAGACGAGTAATGTGTCTTTGTTCGTCCATACGCCATGCGCACGCAGCAGCGTCTCATTTTGGTCATCCCCGCTGAGAAATGCAACTGTCGACCTCAGCCCCAGAGGTCCCTTCCCCCTTGATGTGATTCCTCCATATCTAGTATCGCTTGCCTTCCCTCAGAACGTCACCATACTCCTCCAACGGACTTCTGATCAGCTTGGTCTCCTTCCACAGGTTCGGGGTCAAGAAGCCGTAGGAGTTGCTGACGGCCACAAAGGTCGCCTTGAGGGTGTTCTCCAAGGTCTTGGTGCTGCCAGACGAGGCGGTGTATGCGTCCTGGACACCAGCGAGCTGCAACAGTCTCTTGACGGCAGGGGAGGCAACGAGGCCGGTACCTCGCGGGGCGGGGATCAGGCGGACGGTGACGGAGCCACATTTGCCGGACTCCTTCGTGGGCAGCGAGTGCGGCTCACCGAGGTTGGTACCCCAGTAGCCTCGTCGGATGGGGAGGACGGAGAGTTTGGCGATGATGATGGCCGCGCGGATAGCGGTCGCCACTTCCTTCGAGGTCTTGATTCCGAGACCGACGTGACCCTCGCTGTCACCAATGACCACGATGGCCTTGAATCGGGTGCGCTGACCGGCGCGAGTTTGCTTCTGGACGGGTTTGATCTGGGAAAGCGATGTGTTAGCACAGGATTCTCTCACCCGGTCGCAGTTTTGCATTGGCGAGTGAACAGAGCTTTGCCTCTGTGAAGACACCAAGGCAGGAATTTATCTTACCTTCATCACTTCGTCCTTGAGCTTGGGCAGGAACCAGTCGACAATCTGGTACTCCTTGATGGGCAGAGAGTGCAGGTAGATCTGTTCCATGCTCTGGATCTTGCCAGCCTTGACGAGACGGCCCAGCTTGGTGACCGGCTGCCATTCCTTCTCCTCCGACTTAGCACCACGACGAGGTCCTCGTCGTCCGCGGCGGTCACCACGACCTCTGTCTCCTCGACCCCGATCACCGAAACCGCCACGTCCACGGGGAGCAGCGTCAGCCATGTTGGATTAGAATGCGCGGGTATCGATTTGGGCGATTTGCGCTGCGCTGGTTGGGAGGGAGTGTGTGTAAGGAAAAGGTTGTCTGTTCTCGGGGTTCACGCTGCAATTCTTTTCGAGAGAGCGCAGGTGCGCAAATGTTCCCGCCAAGCCCAGCATTTCGTGGGCGAAATTGTGGGCTAAACCCAATCGGGAACGTCCTCTTCCGAGCGGCTCGGCCTTGCTGGATACGGGGGGACGGAGAGCACAGAGGGGCAATTTGCTTCCCAATCGCTACGACGCTCAGATTTGGCAGTCTGCCCGCCTTGCTGCCAATGACGCAGTTGCATTGCGAAGAAGGGTCTCCCTGAAATTCCCAACGGCGAGCATCTCACAAGTCTGCTTCACGATTTCTTAGCATAGGAAGATACTAGATTTCTTACACTATCATGCCATCTACCTAATACAAGTGCAGATCTTGGGTATTTTAAAGGCAGGAAACAAAGACGAAAATGTTGCGCTGGTAAGCGTGGAACCGTCTATTCGTTTGCAACCATCCGAAGACTGACGCTATCCATGCTGTCAGGTATCAACTCAAGCTTGCACAGCGACCTTTGCTGACGCAGGCTGTCACCACTGCGGTATGTACATCTCTTGAACTGTCCTGGCAGCCATTGACTCGAAAAGGTTCTCTTCGGCGCAGGTGACACGCTCGCGCAGCAGGCGGTCGAGGGGAGAGGATGGAAAAACCATGACGCCGCTCGCACAGGTCGAATGTGCCTATACGGCGGCTGTAAGTCCATCAATCCCTATATACCCAGAGTGTCCTGACAACCGTCGTAGGTGTTTTCGGGCCAGCCGCCACGAAATGGTATGGCTTTCTGCAGAAGCACATCAACCTCCGATCCCACAATGCAACTATTGCGGCTCGAGTCTTCGCCGACCAGACCGTGTTCGCAACGACGAACCTCTTCGTCTTTCTCTCCAGTATGTCGATCATGGAGGGCAGTAACCCCAAGGAAAAGCTGGAAAAGAGTTATCTACCAGGGTTGAAAGCCAACTGGGCATTGTGGCCGGCAGTGCAGGCGGTAAACTTCAAGCTGGTTCCGCTGGAACACCGCGTTTTGGTGGTCAACATTGTCAGTCTAGGCTGGAACTGCTTCTTGAGCTGGCTCAATAGCCAGAAGTAGGCGAGGTTGTGCTGCAACGGGGATGAAGGGCTGCGAGGGGGTTTCAACTCCACCGCCGCCTTGCTTTGACGACTCTGTGTGGATGTTGAAAGCATAGCACAGGCATAATGGACGACGAGCATATAGACTGTACAATCAGAGCAGTGAATTTCACAACCATGTATGAAGGGAAGTTCTTAAGAAGTTAGCAGTGATGAAGAGCCGACCGAAGCCGTAACAGACTCGGAGCGCAAGGGAAAATCACACTAAGCTCGATTTGGACAGCCTGCGGCGACTTTTGAAAGTGCCACACGAGAGAAGGAACATTTCAACGGAAGCGCAATCTTCACAGTGGTTCCTGCATCTCGTTGCTCACCAACTACCTACCTCGTCGACAGTGACATTACACTCGCCGCAATCGCCGCAGAAGGCCCTTTGTAATCGCGCTCCTCACCACACCTGGCTCCCTGCAAACAAATTCTTCAGTTCCGCGCATCACCTGTCAAATCTTCGATCCTTTTCCACCACTCTCCCCCATGGCTGAAGTCGAGATTCCGCAGCCAGTTCCTGGCCCAGTCTCTGATGAGAACGCTGCGCCCATCACCTCGGACGAAATCAAGACGGTGTTTCATGATGTGAACAACTTCAACGTTAAGCATCCTCTCCTCAACACCTGGAGTCTCTGGGTACGTATATTCAAGCCGTGAAAGACATCTTCGTTGACCGATCATGACAGTTCACCAAGCCGCCTTCCTCCAAGGGAGACAACTGGAACGACCTGTTGAAGGAGGTCATCACGTTTGACACGGTCGAAGAGTTCTGGGGCATTTACGTATGGTTTCCGGTCATATATTCGTGGCTACCAGTCTGACCATCTACAGAACAATATCACCGCATGTTCCGACCTCGCCGTCAAGTCCGACTACCACCTTTTCAAGCGAGGAGTACGACCAGAGTGGGAAGACCCCCAGAACAAACACGGAGGGAAATGGTCCTTCACCTTTAAAGAGAAGAAGGCAGTGAACATCGACGAACTCTGGCTCCATACTCAACTGGCTGCTATTGGCGAGACGCTTGAGGATGAAGGGGACAACGAAATCATGGGTGTCGTCGTGAATGTGAGAAAGAGTTTCTACCGAATTGGCTTGTGGACTCGTACGACTGGCAAGGCCGGCGGCCGGGACACTCTTATGAAGATTGGCCAGAGGTTCAAGGAGGTCCTTCAGATTCCAGGGAACGACCAGCTCGAGTTCAGTGGCCACACCGATGCTGCACATGCTGGTAGCACCCGGGCAAAGACTAAGTACACGGTCTAAGGCATCTTTGGTTGTCAAGTGATTACGGGGAGTATGGGATCAACAAATATTCATCGCCGCCGGCTACGATGAGCTGGCATTGTGCTTCAATGGCGTTCAGTGTGGGATGAAAAGGGTCTCAAAGGAAGATGGGAATACCCTACATTTTTGATCAGCAGCATAGCGACAGGTAGGACGCCGGAGTCCAGAAAATATCAACTCGATATCGATTCCTCTGCACATGAGGTACTCCTGAGGTGGATGCGCTACTGTTGTCCTGATTTTGGTGGTGGAAAGCCAATTGCCATTGAGGGTTATGGTCCTGCATGATGATGATCTCTCATACAAGACCATCAGTGTGGTTGTCGCTCCCCATCACCAAAAGCCGCCTTTGCCATGGCTCGCCATCGAGCTCATCTACTCCCTATGCTCCTAATGGATATACTGCAACATTCTTTTCGTCGCTCTGGGTAATGGCTGAGAAGGCTGACGTCTTGCCACAAGTCACCAGGGCCGCTAGGTTTCCACTCCTGCTACAGGCTACAACTGCTTCTGATGTCTTCGACCCGGGCTCTGTTAGAATTTCTTGCCCGCACACGCCTTGTTGGGAGTCCTTCTTTGCTGAGCTCTTTCAGGGTGGTTTCATCGGTGTTGTTTGTTTTTCACCAATCGCATTTCGCACTTTGTTGCCAATTGTGACACACCTCACAGTCTGCAAGACGGGAATGCCAGCCTTGTCGGCTAAACATCGGGTCCAGCGCCGGCCACATCCCATGCTTTGGGCACAACGACTCTCTCGAGTGCACCACCTCCTGAGCTCGAAAAGCCACATAGAGGGTATGCCCACTCGTTCTTTCGCGTCATACACTGTGCAAAGCATCCAATGTCATGGCTTCTCAGACCTTGCACCCTCCCGCGTGTCTATTGCCATCCAAGGCCCCAGAGGCGGTCTGTCCGGTCGCTGACGCGTTTAGATTGGAATTCGCGAGATGAGCTCTTCTCGTTTACGCGGGGCCGCTTCGTGATCAATGAGAAGGATCAGATGGCCCGACGATACATACGATTCAAAATGAACGAGCTTGTGCGGGTTGCAGCTCGTTCTATTGACGCAGGCGCATGTGTTTCAGTACAAAGGTGCCCGGATGGAATGTACAAATAAATGTTATTCCCTCACCATGGACGACGGACGAGAGGTCATTGCAAAAAAGTCCCCAATCCAAATGCTGGATTATCGCATTACACGACGGCGAGCGAGGTTGCCACCATGGATTTTGTGAGTGGGACTGAACAGTCTGCTGCCTACCTTGACTGAGCCTTTTTCAGGCCAAGAACACTTTGAGGACCCCCGTGCCTCAAGTATATGCCTGGAGTTCGAACGCAGACAACATCTTTGGAGCAGAGTGCATTATCATGGAGAAAATGGCGGGTGTGCCGCTAAGTGATGTCTGGAAAAGTATGAAACTCATGGAAAAGATGCGGCTATTACTGGACTTGGCCATTTATCAGGAGAGGTGGCTCTCTGTTTCATTTCGCGAGTTCGGTGCGCTTTACTACAGGCAGGATCTGGACAGCTGCACCTCAAAAGATGAGCCCTTGTACACGACTCAGCAGGGCGAGAAAGTCCACGACCGCCGATTTACGATCGCACCGATGACGGGTCGTGACTGGACTGACTGCGGGAAAGCTGCGCCGCAGGGCGACAGAGGGCCTTGTAAGGAAGAAAAACATCATGATCGCCATTCTTGCTTGGAACCCGTCTGACACTTTCAGGGTCCACCCTGTCTGGTTACTACGAAGCAATCGGCCTACGAGAGCAAGCAGCGATTGCATCGACACCGACACTTCCCAAGCAGACAGTCATGGTGTGCGGGCCCGGGCTGTATCAACCTGCTGCCGCCAAAAAATGGTCCGCAATTGAATCCTATCTCCGCATCTTTAGTGCTCTCCTTCCCAATGACCCTATGATTAGCGCCTCATCACTCTGGCACAACGACCTGCAGCAAGAAAACATCTTTGTCGACCATGAAAATCCAAGCAAGAGTGTTGGAATCATCGATTGGCAATGGACAGATCTGCTTCCTGTTTTTGCGCATAGCCTCGACTCAGCACTCATCCAATACTCTGGGCCGAAACCCGACTCTCTGGATGCCCCTGAGCTGGAGGACACCTTGGGAATGTCGAATGAAGAACGATAAAGGGCAATCTCAGAGTACTTGGACAAAGCGCTGTTTGTTGCATCCCGAAAGATTAGCCACAAGAAAACGCCGGCGGCTTACCGGGGACTCGAGTACCAACAAACAGAGGCATTTGCTCTTCTTACGATTGCTCGGCGCATCTTTGAGTTTGGTGAAGCTCACTTTCACGCCCTCATGGTCGACCTTGGCAATGCGTGGGCGGAACTGCCCCTGATCCAAGAGTCGCCTCGACCATTTCCACTCACCTTTGACGAGTCGTCTTTGGCAACAATCCAGGACGATTGCGAAAAGGCTATTCATGGCATGCAAATCATGAACGAGATTTGCACTCGTTTGGGACCTTTATGGCCTGACAAAGACGCTGTCAGCCATGAGAACTACGTCGAAGCTAAGGCCGCTCTTCGGGCGCTGAAGGAGGAGGTCATGCAAGGCTTTGCAAGATCAGAGGGTGACAAGAAGGAATTCCAGAAGCTTTGGGCATTTGACGATTGAACCCTCCTCCCAGTAGCCATCCTCGCCAAAGAGGGATTCAGGGGAGACCAGGCTTCATGTTCCTGTTGGATTTGCATGCCTGCATAGAAGGGAAGGTAGGTTGACGCAGCGGATCTGTCGGTGGAGCTGTTTGAGGCACAAAAAGTGATGCCTGGCTAACGGGTGGACTCGTGAGGGCAGCCAGCCTTACGACTCGCCAGCCTGACTGCGATGCTACTTTCCGGTGGCAACAGCCTGATGGCGAATGTTGGATATGAGATCTATAAGGTACTTAATGCTGCGGCGCCCAGGGACCTTCTTGATGACTTTCTTGCTCTTCATTTTCTCTCCCCTCTCTCTTTCTACTCCTCTCCCATCCTCCCCGACTTTCAACCAGATGGGCTCCGAAAATGTCACTCCTCCCATGTCATACTCCGGCGACAAGCCGTGGTGGCTGCCTGCGATGCTTGGCCCCCTGCTGACCAACTCACGCTCCAATCGATCGATCTGCTGGAGTGCGAATTCCTCCCAAGGAGGGGATCGAGGCCACGCTGAATGTCGATGCCCAATGTCGGTCAGTGTGCGGCTCTGCTGAGCTGTGGGCGCTGCAGTTTGATCGCACATGGCTGTGCTCGCAACGGGCAAGGTAGTCAGACCCGCCACCGACGATGCTGGCGGCCAGCGTCGGGACTCATGGCGTTGCGCAGCGATCAGATCATTTGGTTGGTCTTTGGGCGAAGATGCTCCCGTGGTGCTGCAACTCTAAGTGGTAGATATAATTTAGACTCCGAAGTTCCGAACCCGGTGAGCAATTGAGGGAAGGTGCGAAATGCGCAGCAGACAACTATCAAGTCGACTGTCGGTCGGGATGACTACTACGAACAACGGTTCGTTCGCACTTTCCTCACATGATGCTGCATGCTGCATGATGCATGGTCCCAAACTGCAGGTGCGATTGCAGTGCTGCGGCTGCGGCTGCGGTTCCTTCCCTCGTGATGCCCGATCATCGCTGCTCCGCCCGTCCTCGTCCTCTGTCACTCCTTCACCTCCTCCATCCTCATCCTCAGCTACTTTTCACAAAAGTTCCCTTTCCGTCCCATTTGCTTCGTTTGGAGTCTGAGAGGAGTGATGTTTGGACACGCCCAATATGCACCATCCCGCGCTGGCCAGACTGTCCCCTCCTTCAGTGCCAACTACGCTGCATTGGCGTCATCCTCCCAATCGCACCCACCTGACCATCCCCAATCCCCGAGAACACGCAGCAATCATTGGGTATCTTGAGGCGAGACTAGGCCTCTTGACAGATTCCTTCCATGTGGTGCTCTCTGTACATCCATACCGGCGCAGGTCAAGTATCACAAGCGTGCGGCGCTTCAACACGTTCATAAACCCGGCCTCACGTCGCCTTGTTTGCATGCCCTCCTTCCTCCCTCCCTCTTTCTATGTTGCCCCAAATCACCCTTGGCTGTGTCTGCCTTCTGATTGCCAGGCAGAAGTCCTCCAGGAGTGGCAGGGACTCCGATTGATTGATCGATTGATTGGCTTGCGGTGCTTATTGCCGCTCAGCCTTACCGCAGTATGGGGCGTCGACCATACCAGACCGGCCATGTTCAGGGCCAATTCCCTCTACGGAGAGTGGCTCCAAATGATCAACGTGGACTACCATCGCCTCCGACCCCGTACGACTCACCACCAGCCTCCGCACGCCATGCAACTTCTCTCCAAAGCTGGCAGGCAGTGGCGGGCCCCTCGTCCAGTCGGTTCTCCTGGGCCGATACCAGACAGACTCCATCTACGACGGATGCGATGAGTCCCGTTAGTACCAATTCGACCTTTTCCAATCCCAGCGTGGTGACTGCAGCCTCGTCTGACTACACCGCCATCCTGGGGGATGCGCGGCATTTGTCACCTGATGCCGACACTCCCATGAGCTCGACAGCGAGCATGCGAATTCAATACCCTGCTCTGAACACAAGCGGCCCGGCCCAGAACTCATTACAAGCGTCCAGCAACAGATCAATGCATTCGCCGGATCAGGATCATTCAATGACAGGTCAGACCCGCTCCCCGTAGTCTTGAGATGAAGGTCGACGCTGAACTGCTGATACAGAAGCGGTCTTGGGCATTGACGAGCGTGTCTTGCCCCAAGAGGCGATTTACTACCTTCACCCACCCCAGTTCATCCCTAGAAAGGGCCCCTCGCCGCAAAATCATCAACGATATCCCACGATCAGTGAGCCATGGAGTGCATATCGATTTCGTCACGAAGACGAGTTCATCAGCATGGACTCGGACCCTCCAGTAGCCATGGACCTCGATCAGGAGCAGGCCCAAATGCCAGGTGGACGCGTAAAGGGCGGCCGAAGAATCGGGCCCTTGACGGAAGTTCAAAGGGAGCAAGCCAACGGAGTCCGCAGAATAGGAGCCTGTCTTCGCTGCATTATCATGAGGGAAAAGGTGAGAGAGGTGCTGTGGAGATGCCTTCGATGAGTGGAAGATCTGACCCCTTGCTCAGTGTGATCTACAAAGCCCATGTCATAATTGCTCGACAAAGGATCGACGGAAGTTCCCGAAGCATTGTATCCGAAACCATTTCGACTGGGATTTATGCAAGTCCAACTTCTTTCCTGGTATAGTGAATTCAACCCGTGAGGCTAGGATTCGTTAGACTGACCGTTTGCAGATGAATGGACAGTATCGCATCAACAAAAAAAACTCTTCGAATACCTGTCGGATTCATCGTTTACCCTGTTTCCTAAGGACTCATTCAAAATGACGCTTGACATGAACATCGGCATTCCTCTAATCGTGACGGTTACAGAATTCATTCCGCTCCAAACAGCCGGCGAGATCCGCCGCGCGTTTGTCCCGGTTCAGGATGCCTATGGCAAGAAGTCGTTTGAAAAACGGCGACACTGGAGCCCACCAGTGATTATGTGTATCCGAGATGGCGATATGGACCGTCAAGTCCAGCTCATGCGACAGAAAGTTCGCGAGATCTTCGAGCAAGTCTTGGATGATCCAAAGAAATGGGAGAACTGGACGATACAGTACTTCACCGAGAAAGAGGAAGACTTTCAGACCGACATTCTGCGGCTCATGGGAAAGTATTACCGGAAGAAGATTCAGGAACACTGGATACTTAAGATTGCCCTGAGCTTGCTTTGGTTTGAATATCTTCTGGTCACCAAGTTCAGGGTGCCGGCCAGCGCCGTGCCTGACCTGGAGGCGAACATGGCGCAGCCACGACCAGCCAGTGCACAACAGGGGATCGACGTGATCCCCGTCACCATCAATCGCTTCATCAAGGCCATTGTCCTGCGCGTGGCTCAGGATGCAGCGAAGAAAGTGACGAAAGTGCTCCATGAAATGCTGTTCAAGATGGCAACCAATCCAACCCGGTCGAAATCCCGTGCTGACCTGGTCCTATGCATGACCTTTGTGCTGATGATTTTCCTCGGCCGGACTCAATCGATTCTGTTCCTGATCGCCGACTGTGCCCCGGACGAGCCGGACTTTTTTGAGTACACGTTTGAGGATGCTGAGGCCAAGATACAGGAGATGGAGGACAGTGTGTGCGAGTACCTCCTGTCATTCCACAAATATACGTTAGGCAGAAGGTCATCATCCTCCAGAAGCGTGGCTGGGGACCCTGAGGCCAGCTCACCGGCGGAAGTGCACGCGAAAGAGTTTGACCTGGTTGGCCAGCTCTGTCGGGCGGTTGAAGCGGATTACGGTAAGCTTCCAGCTTCCAGCGGCACCGTCGGGCTTCAGGCTGACGAAGGGGTAGCGGACGAGAAACCCCGGAATTTCGATGTGGGCCTTCTCGAGCGCGGCAGTTTCCGGTTTATGAACGTGCGTCGGCTGTGTTGGAAGGTTTTGCTGAATATAGAGCAGGAGCCCAGGTGTGGAATATAGATCATTCAGGCCGAGGATGTATGTACTAGAGTAGTATGTTGGGCAGCAGCGTACTTGCTTGGGGGAGAGCCCACCGCGGGTTACCGGGCGGATGAAGCGAATCAGAACTGCATGCACCAGGACGGCTGGGACAAGATCGCGTAGAGGGTGTCAGTAGCTACAGTAGCTACCTGCGAGGAGGAGTAATCACGGCAGTTATGTTACCAGTAGATGCCATGATGGCAGACCGTGGTTTGGTGTTGTCCCACCCTCCACTCCAGGCTTCCCACATCCCACACCCCTCTTCTCTCCCACCTTTGGACCTCGCCCAATGCGTATTATTCCACTCACACCGTAGCTACAGAGTGTTAGGTATGCAGGTGACGTAAGGGCAGCTGCAACGTGGTGTGTGTGTGTGTGTGTGTGTGTGTGGGTGTGTGGGAATACAAGTACAAATGCATCTGCATATGACAAGGACCAAGAAACCAGACTTGAAAAATAATCCCGATTCCAAAAGACATTACCTCAAGGTCTATCTATCCCGATTAATTATCCAACTCCTTCCTCTTTTCCCCCCCCATTCCAATTCCCAAACAATTCATAAATGATTGAACCACCCGAGATCGCCATCGCTGTTGCCCTTTCCCTCTCTAGTTCTATGATGATTCCCATTTGGCATTGATGGCTGGTACATACATTGGTACACCTCATTGTTACATCGTATCCGTATCCCGACCATCCAACCTCCGTTTCCAGATCCTCGAACACCATAAACGACAAAACGATCGAAAGAACAAAATGAACGAGAGACCAAACTACCACAGACCACGCCTAGCAAGATGCAAGACGCCACACGAAGATGCGAAGACAGGAAGACAGGAAGACGGAAAGAAGGAACGACACTCCGGTGAAGAATCAACGGGATCCAAGGACAGGAACACTGACTCCCCCATATGTTGAATAGAGGGTGATGTTAATGTTGACTATTTTTCGTCTTTTTTCTTGTTCATGAGGTAAGGTGTAGACGTAAGGCAAGGTAAGGTAAGGCGAGGTGAGGTGAGGTATGACGACGAGGATGAAGAGGGAAGTCGGAAGTCGGATGCCGGAGATTGAAGTTTGGATGGCGACACCAAACAATTTCGCCTAAGTTACCCATTGCGGGTGGATGAGCATTGCCGAAACACAACTGGATTCTCAACGGTCAGTCAGTTCTATCTCTTCTCTCTTTTCATTGTACCAGTGAGTGAGTGAGTGAGTGAGTGAGTAAGCAAGTGAGGAAGTGAGTGATGAAGAAAAGAGAAGGAAGACGAGGACGAGAGCGAACAACATACCGTTCCATCCCGACTGGCCATGCTGCCGATGAGATAAGTCTTTCTTGTCTCTATATCTCGTCGCGGTTTGCTGCAGCGCGTTTCTTGTTAGCCCACCTATGCGTCTTGTGTGTCAAGGTGAGAAGGGAGGGCAGGCCAGCAGACGTACGGTAAATGGGGGGAGTGTTGACCGGCCCCGACGGACGCACAGGGCGGCCGCTGTTTTTGCAAGAAGTCATGACTGATGACGAGGAAGTTGTCATCTTGAGGAGGGATGTTGGTCCTTTGTTTTCTGGGTCAACGAGGACGAAGACGAATTTGGTCGATGTGGCCGTGAGTGGAGAGACTGTGGGTGCTGCACGAGATTCGATGTGGATGAAGGCTTTATGAAGGTGAGAGGCAATGAGTTGATGACAGATGAGAAGCAAGAGGAAGAGCAGGGAGAGATCAGCTTATATCTCATCAAGAGGATCTGATCGGCAAAAAGTGTGCTCTGAGAAAGAAGGGGTCGTCGTCATCATTGACGGAACACAGAGAGGCATCGCCCGTGGTGGGCGGGGACCTGGATCTCAGTGGCGCGGCGGCTCACGCGGCTCAAACAAGGGCACAGCAGGTTGGTTGTACGCCCGGCGGCGGGAATCTCACGGGGACGTGGACGGGGATCGCCAGGGCCACGACCATGCCAGCACGGGGCAATTCCCTCACATCGAGTGCTGCTCTGGCGGCGGCGGCGCGACGGTCGGTGGTGGGAGATGTTGGGCAAAAACAAGGCGGCGAGTGGGTCGGGGGAAGGAGGAAGAGGCGTGGCCGAGTGGCAAGACGGACGCATGACACGGAGAAGATGAGCGAATATTGGTCAGAGAGGCAAACGGAAGGGGCAAAGACCAGGCATCTCCCGAGTTTCGGTGGGAAGAAAAGATTGCCGCGCGCAACATGTTGAGGAAGCGGAAAACTAACAAGTACGGTAGGTAAAAGTACGATGGATGATCCGATGGGGGCAGTGAAAGAGGATCAGTGGCAGGAGAAGCCAGCGGGCACAGCAGAGACAGAGACAGTCACAGTCCCACGAGCCAAATTAGCCCAGCACGGCGGATTTGGGTCGTTTCCTGGTGCGCTCAAGTCAGGAATCATCGAGGCAGTGGGAGAGTTGACAAGGCGCCGGATCAGCGAGTGGAGGATCAAGGCCAGGAACCGTCTGAATGGAGGCGGGAGAGGGATGGATCGATCGATAGATGGATGAATGGGGCAACGATGTTTTGAAACGAGTGGCCTTACACGGAGTACGTGCTGATCATTCATGCCCGTCATTGTCAGCGCTGGAAGACTGGTAAGGGGAGAAGCAAATGGAAATGGGCAGACAAAGAAGAGCAAACAAGGGAAGGAGGGGATCCGTGTGAGGATGCGTCTGTTTTGCTTCCCCGACTCTACTGCGCCTGCCTCGCTGGGAGGATAGAGAAGAAAAAAAGCAAGGAGCAGGCGCAGTGTGGGAGGCTGCTGGCGGCGAGAGGCGGGCGGACGATGGAACTCGCGGAGTTTCTCAGTCTCCGGGGCGTGCGTGAGAGAGAGGCGGCTGCACACAGACGTGCACACAGAAGAATATGAGTCAATGGACAAGACTTGAGGCGGAAATCGAAGGAGAGCGCCGGGGCGTGTTTGCCAGAAAAGTAGCGTAAGCACGGCAGCAGGAGAAGCCCCTTGATAGGCTACGAACAAAACTCCCATGAGCCTGGTGGTGGGAATTTGGAAGGTTATTTCGCGAGGCAGACGGCGGCGGCGGCGGGTGTGGAATGTTCAGGTTGGTGAGGTTGAGGTTGAGGTGAGAGAGGTGAGAGAGGGGACGGCGCCGTGCCAGGCAGGCAGGCGTCAGGCAGACTCGATCTGTGGTGCCGTGGTGCGGTTCGCGAACACACGACAACTGAAAGTGAGACAGAGTGGGCTAAACGAAGGATGGACAGATTCTAGAAGGACGCATGGAACTATTTCGAAGGAGGACGGACAGGGGACAGGGGACAGCCTACAGACTGTCCTCATCTTGAGATGTGATAGACGTGTGTGTCCAGTGTC
The DNA here is from genome assembly GCA_001599775.1 of Exophiala alcalophila. Classification (NCBI taxonomy): domain Eukaryota; kingdom Fungi; phylum Ascomycota; class Eurotiomycetes; order Chaetothyriales; family Herpotrichiellaceae; genus Exophiala; species Exophiala alcalophila. The sequence continues at coordinate 3,659,766 of BCHY01000003.1, forward strand.
CACAGCCAGGAGGTCAGTACGAGTAGTGTACGAGTAGAGGTGTGATATGACGGGAGCACGGAGCACAACCGACCGGCCGTTGTGGGGTGGCATGGATGGTCATGGCAGTTGCACTACTCGGGCTATTTCTAGCGGAACACGGACCAGGAGCAAGAGCCCCGGGGGCGAGGGCGCAATGAGGGTGTGAAGCAATACATAACCAATGGCGAATAACAAAGAGAGGCCACTGAATGAATCAATTGGACATCGGAAGACGGAAGACGGAAGACGGAGGAGAGAGGAGAGAGGACGGAAATGTGTCATGGGAATTCCCGAGTCCGGAGATATTTTATGCCTCTTTTATCTCAGGTAGATGTGGGTAATGTAAGGATACGAGAAGGTAGTGACAAAGCAAGCAGACAGATCAACAGATAAATCAAAGATGCAAATGCTACAACATCTGGGGAGAGAGAAGAAAAGTACTCCGTACGCTGAGAAAACGTAACCGTCAAAGCACTTTCCTTTGCTTGAGCAGAGTACAGTAGCTGGGGGATGACGCACCCCCGGGTCCTTCCCATTTCGCAACACAACTCATCGTACGTACAGTAAGTACCCTGCCCCCATGCCAACGATGTGGCTTGTATTGTGGCTTGAAACGCATCCCCGAGTCCAAGACAAGGTTAAGATGGTTTGGCGCAAAGTTGCCCTTCTTCAGGATGGGTACGCAGAAGGTGAAAAGGGACATGGAACACATCTTTTTTTGCAGGGGTGATGCCTTTTGCAGTAGCGCTGTGCTGTGGCTGAGCTGTTGTGAACTTGTGAACTTGTGACAGTGGAATGAAACATTGTGTACAAAAGACTAAGAGTAAGAGTGATAATGACTCATGGTGAGATCAACGTGACGGGAAGTTGGAACTGATGAGATTTGTAGAACACCAAGAGTCTGAAACTTCAAAGTGATGCTGGAGGAGTGGAGATGGCATGCCGGGGCAGGGCATGTTTGTAGGCAACTGGGCGATGAGACTCCGCCAGCAAATTGTGAGCTTCTAGAAGGACGAAGGCGTCCAAATTGTCTGTCTGATCTCCCAACTCCCAACTTCCAAGCCACAAGTCTGGAACCTTTCTTTCCCGTTCGCATCTTCCAAGCTCCCGATAAGTTCAGTTTGTTGTCGCTAGTACTACTAGTAGTACGGAATGTCGTGACTGCGACCTTGTGGCTGTGGCTGTGTGTGCGCCTTCCTCACTATCTTACCTCACCACTTGCATCCATCCATCCATTTTTCGGCACATACTGTACTGTACTCACAGCTTACAAGCAGTACGCCCGGTGCGCCTACCACACTCACGCCTCGTTTCCCATCCAAACGCCCCGTTTGCCTTCACTCTCAGTCTCACTCTCGAGGCGTCGAGATGTCTTACTAGCGCAGGCTCATGGTAAGTACCTTACTAGTACTAGTAGTACTGGGGCGGAGGGCACCGACATCTCACACTGAAAAGAGTGAGTGAGTGAGTGAATGGGTGGCCTATGGTAAGGGGCTCCCTAGGCCAGGCCTCAGCCTTGTAACCTCATGTCTAACAAATCGATCAATCCACGATATACTCTACTGCCATCCATTGCATGTAGCGCATAGTACACTAGTACTTCTTCTGCCATCTATGCTTTGTGGAAGATGCTATGCTTTGCTCAGTTACAATCTCCAGCTTCATCTCATGCTCATGTCATGGTCCCACCCATTCATGACCCTTCCAAGGTAGAAGAAAGGCATATCCATCCCATCATCATCGTCATGATCATGATCATCACTCTTCCTCAGCCGCCGCATCCCTCTCAGGACCTGCTTCTCGCTCTCCTTCCTCCTCCACGGCCTTGATAACCTTCTTCTTCTTCTTCTTTTTCTTCTTCACCACCCCGTCCTCTCCTCCATCGCCGCCAGCTAAGCCTTCACCCGCCAGCGCGTTCTCCCCTACCTTCTCCTCCCCGTCCCCAACACCACCGACCTTCGCTCTCTTCTTCTTTTTCCTTCTCACCACTGTTCCCTCCGCATCCACGCCCTCGCCCATCACTGTCCTCTGCCTCTCGATCTCACGCTGCATCTCCAGTCTCTTCCGTTCCACCTCGCGGAGCGCGATCGCCATCTCCAGCTCCTCCGCTTCGCGACGGAGGATCTCCGACTCGGTTTCGCCACTCCCTTCCAGACTCAGGCTTTCCAGCGTCGACGAGTCAACGGTCAGTAGATTCCGGGTTGGCCGGGTTTGGCTTTGAGTCCGAGGCTGTGTCAGCGGACTCATCGAGCGTGGGCGGTTGATTCGTGGGGCTGCTGACAGGTATGTTGGGTTGGACGCTGATTGTGAGAGCCGCGACGCATCGCCATCCGCGTCCGCGTCCAGAGTTTCGTCCGCCGCCACCACAAACTTCCGAAGTGGTTTCTTTTTTCTTGCACTCCGCTCTAGTTCGCCACGAGCCACGCCTGCTGCCGAATGGGAGGCTGTCGTTTGCGATTGATCGATCTGCAAGTCAATAATTGGGATTGCGTCCACATCGAGCTCTTCACCCCCGTTCGATTTGCTAATGATGTCGTGGAATTGAGGGCTCGAACTTCCGGACGGTGCAATGTAGAAAGGATCGTCTTTGTTTCGTGCTAGTCTCTCGGCTTTGCGCCGGGCCAGCGTACCGGGCGACTCCGGCGCAGATTGGTAGGAAATGGGGTCGGTCTCGGACGGGGACTCCAGAAGGGCAGCTGCCGGTGTAGGTTGCAGCGATGTCACTGCATATACGGCCTCCCGCTCATGGTAGAACGAGTGGTAGACATCGTCAGAAGAATCAACGTCGTCGGCAATCTGTGATGCCTGGAGGATTGAAGAGAGGTCAGGGTTGATTGGGTCATCAAGATCAAGATCCTCCGGCAACGGCACTTTCTTCTGCGCCATTGCCGACACCGGATTGAGATCCATGCCGCTGAACAGTGAAGGGATAGCAGACGTCAACAGAAGAGGGGCCTGGCTCCCACCCGCCGATTGCGCTGAAAGTGAGTCTGAGGCCAAGCGGAGAAGCTCCAAAAACTCGACACTTCTTTCCTGTACCTCCAGATTGGGATGGGACGATAGTTTCTCCAGGAATTCCGTCGTTCTCGCCAGTAGTAGCGACAATGTGGTCCCTCGAGACAGATTCCACTCTTGGTTGGCCGTCACCGCGATCTGTGAAATGACCTTGGGTACGGCTTGGACGATGATTGCCAGAGTGGCGGGAGTAAAGGCTTCGGACAACTCGTGGATAAGAGAGTTGAGCACCTCATAAGGGTTGGAAAGATACTCGGCAAACTCTCCGCATATCCAAGCGGCCGATTTGATCACTTGGCTTTGTCCTGTCCCATGCTTGGGGTATGCAATCACTCGGTTGGATAGTAAGACAAGCGTCTCTGCCGCTCTGGTCGTTTCTGGCCGAAGCTCATGCACTCGCACTGTGATGTCGCGAAGCTGTTCTCCAACCCTGGACCCGAGGAAGGCATCGTCATCGACCTGGCCTCTCGAAGACGGGATGGCCTGCTCCGCCGGAAGATGTCGAATGAGGTGGACCAGGATCTCGATATACCACTCAAAGTCCGTTATGTTTGCATAGGTGTTATGCGAACACATGTCCAAAATTCTCGTGATGATTTCATGTCGGTACTCATCAGGCAAAGGACTGTTTTCGGATCCTCGCTTATCCGGCACCAATCTCTGTTCCAAGTCGGTTTGCTCTTCATCCAAATGGCCGTTCGCTTCTTCCACAGCAGTTGCTGAGCGGGCAAGCTGTTTGATGAGTCGATTCACTACGGCTTGCAGGTTGTCACTGTTGACCATGCCCGAGACTAGTTCCAGGGCCTGCATCTTGATCGAGATATCTGGATCGTCCAGACAGCCCATGATGACATCTTGCTGCATCGATACCAGCATCGGGTGGGACGTGACAATCTTGTTGAAGGCCAGTAGCGCGACATATTTCAAGTTGGGATCGCCGTCGACAACGATCATGCCTCTCAACTTGGAGATGCAAAGATCGGCCACCTCTTCGACATCGACTCCGCTTTCTGTGCCGTCCAGAATACCTCCTTGAATAATGCCGCTGATGCATTCGTACAATAAAGACATCGCCGTCGTTTCTTGAATCAGCTTGGTTAGAGGACGGACCAGCTTCTTCACGAGCCTGGGCTCAAGAGGCGTCAGCACCGCAAACAATTTTATAACTTTTATCCCCATCCAATTGTTCTTCTGTGCAAGCAGTAATTCGAACAATCTCGGGGCCAAAGGCAAAAAGTCTTGAGGTCGCCTCCATCCTAATTCGCAGACGACGTTGACCGTGGCGGCGGTGACGCTGCTGTCCTCGTGTTCGTCCAACAGACGCTCCTTGATCTTGGGCCAGGCCACTCGTAGTGTCTCTGGATACACCAGAGCGAGTCTGTAGAGGGTGACGATTGTCTTCTTGCGCACCGCCGGTTGCGAATGAGATAGGCGAGGAAGTAGATCCGTGAGAATGGAAAGCGCCAGTGAAGATGTTACAATATGCGGGAGGGTCGCCAGCGGCAGAGTAAGAACCGGAATCGTAGGAGACGTGAGATCTTTCTTCAACAAATTCTCCGCCAACATCAAAACCTCCGTCTCGGGTCGAAAGCTTTGGACGGCGGCGAGGTAGCCAACTCGTTTCTGCATCAGCTTGGGAGAGGCCATGACTTCCAAGACGTTGAAGGCTGCCCACGTCATGTCGTACCCGAACATTTCCAGATAGATGAGCTTCAGTAAAGCGGTAGCCTTGAGGTCGAGATCTTGAGAGCGAATCTCGGCCCGGCACTCGTTGAGAGCGCCCTGGATGTATTCTGCCTCATTGCCCTTGTGGTTTCGAAGACCCCGAATGAGGTCAACAAGCGACTTTTCGAACATGGTGAGACGGCTTGCTCAATGTGTCATAAGGGCTGGGCTGCGAAGATCTCCTGACAAAACTCAATGGCCACCATCTCTCACGCGACACAGCGTTGTTGGAGGTCAAGATATCGCCATTCAAACCAGGACGGTGATCGCAAAGGAGCAGTAAGCCTTGTACTATTCGTGGGATGAATATGTTGTTTTGATACCTGGATCTTTCCGGCCCGCTTGATGGTCGAGAGCGACAGCCTGTCCGTTGTGAAAACGATGATGATAGTTGTTGTTGGAAGAAAGTAGTGTTTGTGAGGTCCGAGTGCAACTTGCCATCGGCGCATCAATACTCCGACGTAATGCCAAGTCCGCCTCACTCATCGCTCCCATGGTTCCGCCGCAGGCATTGAGGTCGACGACATCGTCCAACCTTGCACCTCTCGTCGTACGGCAGCGGCAGAACACCTGACAACACCTAGGCCCCTTATCAGGCTACCCCTCGCCAGCAAACTTCACTGTTGAGACCGTCTCCTACACACCTCTCATCTGGAATCCTCCAATCCCCTTGGAGCCATGGCGACCGAAGCACAACAAAAGCACCCTTCCGACCCTGCCTCCACTCTTCAGATGGCACAGCGTGCCTCTTCGATCCTGGCAAAGTCGTCTTCTGTCAGCACGACGTTCCCTGCCTCCATGCTTAATACTGCGGATTCTACCGAGTTATGGAACGAGCTCGAACAACTACTTTATGCCTGCCTGCGTACCGGAGACGATAAGTCGGCTTTCCTATGCGTGGAGAAGTTGAGCGAGAGATTTGGAGCCAACAATGAAAGAGTCATGGGTCTGAGAGGGTTGTATCAAGAGGCCACAGCAGCAGACGAGGCCGCAATCCGGACCATCCTACAAGACTACACCAAGATTCTGACGGAAAACCCGATGAATGTGCCTATTCACAAGCGACGGATCGCCTTGATGAGAAGCCTGGGAAGACCGCAAGATGCTATCACGGATCTGGTGGAATTCGTTGACTCTTTCCCCACCGACATTGAAGCTTGGTCTGAGCTGGGCGATTTGTATCACTCGCAAGGATGCATTTCTCAGGCCATTTTTTGCTTGGAGGAGGCCATCATCATTGCTCCCCATGCTTGGAATCTGCATGCCCGACTTGGAGAACTCGAGTATCTGGCTGGCTCGTCAGCTGACGCCACCGAAGCTCAGAAGCATCTGACGCAAGCCATTCAGCGATTCAGTCGAAGCATTGAACTATGCGACGATTACCTGCGGGGGTTCTATGGGCTCAAGCTTGCTACGGACAAGCTGCTTCAAAGCACGACGGCAAGAGGCGGGAGCTCCACGCCCATCGGCCCGGAGAAACTGCAGAAATTGAACCGGTTGGCTGTTTCCAAACTGGAGGAGATCGTGAAGGACCGCGCCGCGCGAAGATCACCCGGGCCTGACCAGTCCGAGGTGATCGCAGCTCAAGAACTGTTGAACCGATCCAAGAGTTGAACCTTGTCCTGACGATAACACAACCCCGGAGACCGCAAAGATGTGAAACAACCAGGTGTCGACTTGGGCTTCGTGCCCAAATCAGTGAGCCATGTGAGCGCCACTTGCGTGTGAATCCCATTCTGCTTCTGATGAGAGGCTAATGGGAAGAGAGGTTCCTGCAGACGGCCGAGCTGCTCGGGGAGGAGACGCTGGTTCGTCGCCAATTCATGTCAGATGCGGCCCTCGCCACTAGCGTGATGCGAGCCGGTTGGAGTTGGGCAGCAGTCTGGCCGGAGCCGACGTGGCAGGTTTTCTGAGGGTGCCTCGATTGTCGCGACACCCGACCATGGACGAATGACGGGACTGCTCCATCATCCCCCGTGGGTCTCTCTCAACCCTGTCTCTATTTTGCAGCACTTGGAGCCTCGCCTTTACCACGAAGGACGAGCCACGAGGCGGACATGTCGACGACTCATCTGCCCTTCAGTTGAAGATTTATTGGTACGACCCGGAAGGAGTTGGGTGTCTGGCATGAGATGGTCAGATCGGAACCCGATTTGGTCGCGCTCGAGGGGGGACAACAGCCGGCCAGCAAGCATCGGGGGAGGATGGGATTGTCTTCTGCCCTTGCGAATATATAGATTTGACAATAGCATGATGGGTGGGCAGCATGATAACGAAACCTTCCTCCTCGACAGCAGCCCAATGTAGACCGATTTCTTCTTGGACCGCCTTTCTCATCATCAAGGCTCTGTCCCATTCCGCAGCTCTTTAATACTCCTCCAACGGAGAGCTCAAATGTCTCATCAAGAAAGCTCCTATCACGACCGGCGTAAGGCTCCTCGGACGAAGTGCTTACTACTCGGACCAACCCCTTACAGCTCCTTTGCATTCGCTGCAGGAATTCCTGTGTCACGGTGCGTCACCTGAGGGCAAGAAAAGACCCGCGGGTTGTTGTGGTGACTATCTCCCTGCTCGCCAACACATCTCTTGCTTTCCTTTCTCTTTTCCCATTATTGAAGGGAGGCTCAACTCTTTCGCACTCTCCTTTTGCGCTCTCTTCACATCTTGGGGTCGACCAGAGATCCCATCGGGCATTCCAACAGGGTTCTCGAGTGCCTCAAGCACCTTCAGGGCAAGGCAAGTTATAGAGGACGGCCCGGCAGAGGACCATTCTGGCCCGCGTTCAAGACGACACCACAGATATAGTCGGCACCGATCTCATCGACATTGGAGGGCATTGTGTTCGGCATCAAAGATTGTTCTCCGTTCATTGCGTGTTCGCATCGGCGGACTACCACCATCAGCCTCAGCGACAAAAAGTTTACCTGGAATTTCCGCGCCGTGGCGAGAACCTCAACTGGAGTGAGGTCTCGTTACTCTCAAAAAGTTGTCCGCAGTGCATCAGCATCAACATCAGCATCGGCGGTCAAAGCCCAATTCCGATCACCAGTGTTGAGGGAGTGTCGTGTTGGACGAGGGGCACAAGTTTGGGGGCACGGAGAGCGCAGTGCAGCGTCAGGATCGACGGCAGCAGCACAAGCCTCACGGAGCTGTCGACCGCCGCAGACTCCAAAGCGGCCCTCACCCCCACCATCTTTCAATTCACCTGTCAAAACTCCCGACTCCCCTCTGAGGGCCGGCTGGCGGGCAGCCAACAGGTCGCTGGTGACGGGAAAACGGCCCAAAAGTCAGAACCAAAAGTCCGGAGCCTAAGTGGCCCACGCCGCCGCCCCCCGGTCGCTGAGGGCCCCCCATTTGGGCAGTTTAGCATTGGGCACCACTGCCATTGGGCACCGTGCCAGGCTCCTCAGGCTCCTCAGGCTCCCGTTTCCAGGCTTTCCTTAGTGCAGCCGCCTGCCAAACCAAGCTTGGGACTCTCATCGGACCATCAAGAGTCGCCAAACAACACCGCATCACACACCACGGTCCACGCGCGGCATCTCACCTGGACTCTGGAGTCTGGACTGTCGCCGTCTCTCGAAACTGCAGCGGGCAACGGACTGCAGGCTGTCACTCGACTCGCTCACCTCCTTCCTGGCTTCGACAAGGCGTCAACAATTTCTCCTCCCCTTTTCCGACACATCACCCTGCCCCATTCTCCTAGTCCATCCACGTTTATACGTTGACTTCTTTTCTCCTGGCTGCATTCCCGGCTCTGGTCGCGGGTCGTGCACAACTCTTGCTCCATATTGCTACGTACTGATCTGCCGCTGGCCGTCCCTCGCTCCCCGCGGATCCACCTCATCGGAATTTCCACCAACCTGGCTGGCGGTCAGGCTGGTCAGGCTGCGAACATACATCCCAAAACCACCACCATTTCCGTTTCTGCCTCTGCAGCACATTGAATCATCGCGAGCGAGCACTGGATCTGGCCCCTTGCACGGTCTTCCGGCCTCAAGTCAGCCTTGTTTTTGGTTCCGGTTAGCATCCCTTTGAACTAACAACACCTCAAGGCTATCTCGTTCAGCCTCCCCTTGGGGTAGGTTGAGCGCGGTATTCCCTTGACCACACACAGTATCTAATGGGGTGCGTTGTCCACCCCGTTGCTTTGCGGTCAATACTGATTCTTCCGCCTGCAGGTCATCTAGCCGTCACAGTCACACACATATCGATATCACCCACGTCTCCTCTCGCTCACCTTCTCCAGTCTCCCAAGACGACGAACTGCACGAGAGCGGTGTCCAAGTCTCAGCTGGCGTCTCTCCTCAATATTCGGTGATCCAGCCCACACAGAGCCAGAGCGGTTCCTCCTCTCATCCTGGCGATTTCGTGCAGGTGGTCTACCCGAGTGAACTTCCTGAGGGAGATGGCTCGGATTCAGCGTCGAGGATAGACCATCACGAAAGACTCCAACAATACGAGTCAAGGTCCAATTCCACCAGGCGACAGCCGTCACACCGTCAAGCCTCCATACGAGAGCCCGCTCGGAGTCGTACCAGGCAGTTGCAAGATACATCACCCACCGAGAGCGCGGACTCGGCCGAAGATTTCCTGGCGAGGCAAGATTTGGGTTCGGGCATGCCTCGTCCCCAATCATACTATGGGGCCAACGGGTACACTCGCAGCAGTTCGTCAGGGTCCTACGCATACCCTGCTGTGCCACACTCGAACCAAGTGATTCCTCTCCAGCCGCAGCCGATGACGGTCCCTTTCCCTCCTCACTACGCTCAAGGCCAGCCCATGCCATATCATCATGGAGGTTTTCCTGGAGGCTTCAGCCATCATGCTCCGTCGCAGGTTAGTTCGCCATACACATCCTCCCCGTACGGGCCGCCGACCATTGTCAACTACCCCCCGCCTCCGGGAAGCTATTACTCGCCGCAATATGGACCTCATTTTGGCGGGCATCAGTATCCGCCACAGTATCTGCAATATCACCAGCAGATGCCATATCCCTATATGGAATACCGTATCCCTCCCCCTCTTGTGCCTTCGCCTCAGCCCGGTTCCGCAAACGCCTCGGCCGACAAGCTTGAGGCGAAGAGTGACCCAGAAGAGATGTTCAAACGGTTCAAGGATCTTTTGAAAGAAGAACGTGCGCAGACCGAACTTACCAAAGAAGCTGAGGCTGCTGAGAAGGCAAAGGCAGCGGCCGCGATAGCGGAGCAAGAAAGTCGAATCCGTGAGCAAACTATTCGGCAAGCAGAGGAGAAGGCTCGACAGGACGCGATACGCGCTGAAGAAGAGAAGCGAATTCGCGACCAAGCCATAATCCAAGCTGCGGAAAAGGCCCGAGCTGACGCTGCCGCCGCAGCGGCCCGTGCTGAGGAAGAGCGGCGGATTCGTGAAGAGGCAGTTCTGGCCGCGGAAGCCAGAGCTCGGGCCGATGCGGCCGCTTTGGCTGAACGAATGGCGGCCGAACAACGTATTCGAGACGAGGCAAGACTGGAGGCGATCCGGGCTTATGAAGAAAAAGTTCGCCAGGCTTCCGAACAAGCTGCCCGGGAGCAGCAGATTCGCAAAGAAGCCGCCGAGGCAGCGTTAAAGGCCGCTGCCGAAGAAGCCGCCACACGCGCAGAAAAGGCCGCTGCGGAGAAAAAGATTGCCGACGAGGCCGCTGCTGCGGCCAAATCTGCGGCAGAGAAAGAAGCGGCTGAAGCTGCGGCAGCCGCAAAGGAGGAGGCCAAAAAGGCGAAGGAGGAGGCCGAAGCAAAGGTCAAAGAGGCCGAAGAAGCTGCCGCCAAAGCCAAAGCCGAAGCAGAAGAGGCGGAAAAGAAGGCTGCGGCTGCGGCGCCTCCAGAAAAGAAAGCTCCTGTCAGATTCAAAGATGCTATCGGACGCAACTACAACTTCCCGTGGGAACGGTGCTGTCGGTGGAGGGTGAGATGCTTGAAATCGATCTTTGCGAACCGTGGACTGACTTATGAATAGGATATGGAAGCGCTGATCATGCAAGCCTTTGCCCACATTGAAGGCCTTGGGGAGCATGTCATGGCCGGCCGCTATGACCTGATGGGGCCTGACAAAGAAATCATCATGCCTAATTACTGGGAGTCGACCATTGAGCCAGACATGAACATCACAATGATGATGTGGCCCACTCCAGAGCCGAAGAAGGAGGAAGAAATCATTCCAATCCCACCCGACGTCGAACCCGATGCCATCCTGAATCTGGACGAAATCCTGAATCCCAGGAAAGAGAAGAAAGGTAGGAATCCACCATTCTTGCGTTCTCGGCTCGAGGGATCCTCTGACATTGTCACGGCAGGAGCGAAACGAAAAAAGCCTGGCGGAGGCTCCCTTGCAAACTGGATGCTGGGAGGGGCTCCCAGCCGGTCTTCGCGGTCTTTAAAAGGTGAAAAAAAGCCTGATGTAGCCGCTCGTTCGCAGCACGGCGCCGCCGACCGAGGCGGATGCACCGTTATGTGAGCGGCCGGCCCCGACGCCGACTTAATGAGTTGGAATATATTGGCAGATACTGAATGTGGGAAAAGCGCACAAAGAGCTGGAATCGAAGCTGGGTGGCCACCGTCATTTTTCATCCATTACAGCACCAAGCACCTCGACGACCAATCCATCGCTCGGTTCCCGTACTTACTTGCTCAACGCCAATTGACGACAATTTGTGACGTCGATGAAGGGAGGCCGCTTGCATAGGCTACTTCAGGAGGCATGGCTTTATCCTCCCGAAGATTCGGGATTGGTTTTTCATGCCTCAGGGGACGAGACCGGAGGGGATATACATTTCATTTGTCTCTGCATCTTGTGACGACTTACGAAAAGGCGGATTTAGCGGGGAGTTTCGTGAGATTTATGCGAATTTGGCCATGTTGATGGCAGGGCAAACGAAAAGACAGCGCGCATATGGCAGGGCGCGAATGCTTTTGCTGATTTTGAATGAGCTTGCCCTTGGATGAGAACTCGAGGCGGTGGGTATGGGAGATGTCTCCCCTACTTTGGCTGATTGGGCTCGCTCTCTGATGATTGCGTGCCTTGCCGATTCTTTTTTCCATGATACCCACCTCAGAGTAGCAGGCGAACCTGCTGATGACGATGAATACGGAGCAATGAACTAGATGGAATAATCGTCGTGTTCTCACCGATGATAGTCTAAAATATGATAATATCGATCGAATGAAGAAGATATTGTTAAGTACCTTACCTGACACTTTGTCACTTGTCACTTGTGCTCAGGCTGATCTCATCTCACTAATCCTCAGGTCACGTGATACATGCCAACGTCCGCCGACCTTCCGGGAACTTCACCAGATCGATTTCATCTTATCTTCCTATTCACAACCCAGATTCCCTTTTCCATCTTAGTCGAGCTGCGCGTTGATTTTATCAAGTGATCAACCTCCCAAGCTACTCCCGGGGCGCTTGAACCGCACAGCGCGTGCCTGTACGGACCGGAATCAACCCCGATATCACAGCACGCGACCCGTTTCCACACAGGTCAACTGACCTCGATACCCACGGACAACTTCAATCGAGCTATCTCAAGACAAATGCTGCAGCTTGGTCTGGAAATGCGGCACGGATTACGATCCATCCGGTAGTGTTTGAACGCGATGTCGACACGAGTCTTGATCCGCGACTATCCTCACCGGACGGTGGCTCTTGCAACTGACGAGCATGTCTTGATCTTTCGTCACTCTCATACCCCTCCGGAAAACGGCAAAGGGTCAATCTCAAGCACTACGAGCCTTCCCTCGCTACCTGCAGCTCGATCCAATTTGACTCCGCGGTGCATGGTCGAATTTGGTGAAAAGCCGAACTTTGATCTCTCCCACTTCCACCCCGTGGCTCTGGCAAAGGGAACATTGGGCCTCATCACCCTGAACAACGATGTCTTTCTTTGTGTCATTACGGGCTCAGAGGAGGTGGCCACGGTGCGACCAGGCGAAACGGTTCAGAGGATTTTCGCCGTCGAGTTTTGTAAGCTGGCTGTTCCACCCGTTGCCGAAGCCGAGATTCTCATTGCTTTAACAGACTGTCTCAATCGCGCGGACTATGACCATGCGCATGGCCCCTATCCGAACCCATATCCTGGCCAAGTATTTCACTCTGACGACGTCGACTACGAAATCGGCGACTCCGGAACAGAGCACCCGTTCCACGCTCTCAGGAAGCTCTTGAGTGCTGGCAATTTTTATTACAGTGTCGATTTCGACTTGACTCGTAGACTTCAAGACCGGTCAGTCATTTCTAAAGCCCGAGATAAATGCAGACTAACAAATGTTGAAGGGCCGAGGCGGATAGCGCAGTGGACATATCCAGTCTAGACGAGGGCCTCCTTTGGAACTCGTACATGATTGATCCGCTCTCCCAATTCCGGAGCCGGCTGAGCGACACGGAGCGACATGCCCTCGACCACTCTCGCCTTCTCACGTCGGTAATTCGAGGTTTCGTCAAGAGCTTGCCCATACCTCCGTCTTCATCTCCGATCCGAGGTACTGGCCCAGGTCTTCCCGCCACCCTGACGATTATCTCCAGGCTTTCATCTCGACGAGCTGGCACACGTTTCAACTCCCGCGGCATTGATGACAACGGCAACGTGTCTAACTTTGTCGAGACCGAGACAATCTTCTGGTCACCCACTGGTCTTTGTTTCTCCTATACCCAGGTCCGTGGCAGTATACCCATCTTCTGGGAAAGCTCGAGCAGCTTGATTCCCGGTCAGCAGAAAATTCAAATCACGCGCTCCCCGGAAGCCACTCAACCGAGCTTCGACAAGCATTTCGCAATGCTGGAGAGAACGTATGGAGCTGTGCATATCGTCAACCTTCTGAGCGCATCCAAGCCAGGTGAAGTGGAATTGACTGACAGATACCGCACTCATGTCAACAGGAGCCCACTCCGACGCCATATAGAAGGCGAAGTGGAGGAACACCACCTCCTGCATGAGACCGAGTTCGACTTCCACGAACGAACACGTGGGCCTGCCGGCTATGAGGGAGCGAGAGCTATTCGACCTTATCTGGAATCTAGCGCAGAATCATTCGTTTACTTCCTTGCTGAAGATATCGTTGAAGAAACCGTTACTCAAGGGAAGAAGCAGAAATCCAAGCGATCGATTGTCATCATGCAACAAAATGGCATCTTTCGCGTCAACTGTCTGGATTGCCTCGATCGCACCAACCTCATACAAGGGTTGATCAGCCAAATGGCTCTGGAACTCTTCTTGTCCCACCGAGATGAACGAGGAAATTCCGATTTCTGGATGCGTCATTCAGCATTGTGGGCTGACAACGGCGATACCCTTTCAAAGATCTACGCCGGCACCGGAGCCTTGAAGAGTTCCTTTACGCGACACGGGAAGATGAGTCTGGCCGGGGCTCTTGCGGATGCCCGGAAGAGTGCCACTCGTCTCTACGTGAACCATTTCGAAGACAAGAACCGGCAAAATACCGTGGACCTCCTCCTTGGACGATTAGTCGGCCAGAACAGTGTGGATCTGTTTGATCCCTTTAATGACTGGGTAGTTGCAGAAGTTGGAAGACGCAGGGCCGATTTTGAATCGAGGGACCAGGTCAGATTGGGCATGGCCACTTACAACCTCAACGGGAAGACTTCTGGAGTCAATGAGGATCTGAGCCCGTGGCTTAATGTCAGCGGCAAAAACCTCGATATTGTCGTCGTCGGTTTCCAGGAGATCGTCGAGCTGAGTCCACAGCAGATCATGAGTACGGACCCAAACCGCCGAATACTCTGGGAGCGTGCTGTTCGCAACACGCTAAATGGGGGCGGCGAAGACGAGAAAGCGGACGGCGTATCAGCAAATGGAGACCCATATGTTCTGCTGAGAAGTGGGCAACTGGTTGGAGCTGCATTACTGGTTTTTGTTCGGTCGAGCATTCTTCCTCGCATCAAAAACGTCGAGGGTGCCATGAAAAAAACTGGCATGAGTGGCATTGCCGGGAACAAAGGGGCCGTTGCCATCAGGATGGACATCGAGAGTACATCGGTGTGCTTCGTCACGGCACATTTGGCCGCGGGATTTGCCAACTATGAGGAACGAAATCGAGATTACAACACCATCACCGGTGGACTGCGTTTCCAGCGAAATCGGAGCATCGAAGATCACGAAATCGTCGTGTGGGCAGGCGATTTCAACTACCGGATCGGACTCGGATACGACCCTGTGAAAGCGCTTGTCAATCAAGCCATCATCGGATCAGAAGCCATCAAAGAGGAAGCGTTGGGGAAGCTCTACGAAAATGACCAGCTGAACATTCAAATGGTTGTTGGGAACTGCTTCAACTACTACCGGGAAGGGCGTGTCAAATTCCTTCCCACCTACAAATATGACATCGGCAAGGATGATTTCGATTCAAGCGACAAACAGCGTATACCTGCTTGGACGGATCGAATTGTCTGGAAGGTCAACTACAAGAGCAACGTCGTGCAGGCCAGCGAGTTTCTCGGCCCACACATGAAGCAGTTGGAATATAACAGTGTGATGCGAATGAAATTCAGCGACCACCGGCCAGTCTACGCGATCTTTGAGATGGGAATCCGTGTGATAGACGAGCCGAAAAAGGATGCATTGACGAAAAAGCTTTACAATAAGAGAGCAAGGGAAATTAGGAGCAAAGCTGGAGATTCAACAGAAGGCTTTGAGGACTTGGGCAGTGACGAAGAAGAAGAAGAGACCGAGAGCTTGATGGGCTACCAGAGCATTCAAGAAGGTCTCCCTCCTGCGAGCAGCGACAAGCGAAAGTGGTGGCTCGACGGAAACAAAGCTGCTCGAAGTGCCCTGAGACCCCCGAAAGAAGGGGTGATGTTGAACAAGAACCGGGAAGCAAATCCATGGAGAGAAAACGCTGACGACGACTGGGTGGAAGTTGAGAGGCCCCCCATCATGGACAACAACAAGGCAGCAAGCGGAGCTTCGAACAAAAGACCAGAACCGCCTCCACCAAGGACGACGAAACGAATGGTACCGCCTCCATGGGAAGGAGAGCGAATTCCCTCGACCTCGCAGGTGCAGACCGAGATGAAGTCAATCAGAGGGCCCACGCCGCCGACACAGAGAGACAGTTACGAGACACGAGTCCGAGCATCAAGCGCAGCGCCTTCACCCGGGGGAACAGGCTCGGTGCTCGCTTCTTCTAGAGACTCTGTCGAAATCCCCATGAGAGCGTCGTCGGCAGCAGGATTCCCGAAGAAGCGACCGCCCCCGAAACCAGTGAAGCCGTCCACCCTGACTACCTCCTCAAGTCAAGTCGCTGTACCGCAGCTCAGTCCCCTTCCTGCACCTGTTCTCCCTCGCCTGGCGAACCTCTCGCGGTCTGATATCGTCTCACCTGAACCGGTCCCAAGAAGCCAAGAAGAGCAGCCTCCGCCGCTACCGAGACGAACAGGCACCGCCAGTTCGACCGCCTCCTTCGTCAGCGCGAGCGGCTCGTTCTCATCATCTACAGCAATTGCGGGCGCCAGACCTCCACCTCCGCCGCCGTCGAGGGTACTGAAACTAGGACCAGCGGCATCGTCGACATCGTCACCGTCCCGATCCCGAGCGGATTCCGAGTCAGCACCACCGTTGCCACCGCGTACGAACACGGGCAGTTTTGACACTTCGGCGAGGAGGGCGAGTTCAACCTTGAATGAGAATGATGACCTAATGGACCAAGACGACAGTACTCCCGGCAAGGACGGTCTAGATAGATACAAGCCACTCGTTCCCGGTTGAATGGGTCTAAGGAATGACGTGGCGGGATGGAATTCAGTTTTGCTTGTCATGACATGGCACGATCTCTCCTCACCCGTTCAATTAAACAAACCCAATTACGTTGGATTGACTTGTGGAACGAACGCAAGAGGGCCGGAAAAGATAAATGGGAAATAAAGACAAATGGAACAGGCCGTGGAGTTCTATTGTACGCGCTTTTTAAAACAGAGAGAGAAGAAAAGATTTTAAATTCCTACTCAATCAGTCTTTCGTGCGTGTCAGTACAAGACTGAGTGAATGTCTGAGAAAGGGAGAAGAAAGCCTAGAAAGGACAGATCAAAGAATATGAGCCTGACAGGACAGGGCTGTGAGTTACAGTAGTAAGGTAAAGATAGAGAGCAGTCTCGGTGAAGTTGAGTACTCGGTAGACTTTACTGGATACAGGTGAAGACTTCCTGTATCGGATTCGGGAAGCATCACTATATCATGACTAGGGTTTTGAATAGGTAGACAACAAATTTTCCAAATTCCAGTGAACTAAACTGAACTGAACTAAACGAAACTATGGCGAACTCCGGAACTGCCTGTCCCTCACAGATCTCCGTCCAAATTCCAATCTGCGCTGTCTGGTCAATTTCACTGCCTTGCCTCGCTACTTCCCGCTCAAGGAACTCCCGAATGATGAACGAATGGATGAGTGAGTGACTGAGTGGGAGCCCCCTTCCTCCTTCTTTCCCAATCAATGAAAAAGCAAAAAGAACAAACACCTTCCTTCGAAGGACCCGATGGTGTTGAACCATGGGGTTCCCGAAGGAGAAATGGACCAACGGACAAGGTAAGCACACAAAACCAAAACCGAAAATCCATGAAAATCAATCACAACATCAACAATGGGGCAGCCTTGGGTGGCTAGATGCCCAGGGCTTGCCATCTTCGTCCGCAGCCCATCACCCTTGCCTTCATCCATTCGGAAAGCGCGTAAATGCATGCGCTGATATTGACACTACCGGTGTCGTTAGGGGGCTGATCTCAGATGGGGACGCTTACGGGGACTAGTGACTTACTTTTGTACCGATAGACCTCCTCCAACCATGGTGAACCCGCAAACCGGAATCGCAAATCACATACCGTTCCAGCCCTTGCCACCGGTGGGGTTCTTGCTCTCGGCGGGGAGACCCTTGAAGTCCGGGATGTCGGTGAGGTTGTGCCTCTGGCGGGCCAGGTCGTTGCACGAGTGGAAGCAGGCGCCGTTGTCGACGTAGACCTTCATCAGCTTCTCCAGGTCCCTCTCGACGTTCTTGTAGTTTCGCCAGAAGTAGTTGTAGTTGGTGACCACGTGCTTCAGGTAGACCGAGCGGGGAGGGGCCAGGGTTCCTGTCCATTTGCCGCGTTTGGCCAGGTCGCGCTTGTCGTTGTTCTGCTTGTTGAGCGTCTTCTTGCCGTTCTTGTCCTCGGATGTGATGGTGAGGACCTCGACGACCATGTCGGCGACGAGGTCGAAAAGTTCGGATTCCGTCATCCCCCCGATGGACATGGAACCGGACTCTTGTTTCGGGGTCATTAATTGCGAGATCCCGCGCTTTCCGTGGCTGCCGCTGTCCGGCTCTGGCTGTGACACAGTGATGTCCACGGGGAGGATTCCCATGTGCAGCGGGCCGCCAGTCTTGACGATGTTAGCGGCGATGTCCTCGCCGACGCCATCATCGATGACGCGATGGGGTGGGTGCTCCGGTGCGGTAGGAGCAGGGAGCATCGTGAGCTTCAAGGGCGGGCCGTCGCCTCTTTCGACGAGTGTGGGCGAAGCCTCGACGTCCGCGGCCGTGGAGCTCGACGGGGCGTGCATGATCCGGAAGACGTCCTTGGGGAGATCTTTGGCACTTCCAGGTCGATTGAGGTCGTCCCAGTCACTGATCATGTTGGGGACGACGTCTCCCTCGACGGGGACATGCTCAGGGGGGTGGGGGATAGAGATCCCAGCAACCGTGACGGCCAAGAGAAGGGTACCGGCGAGATACATGTTTGACTGTGAGTTAGTGTAAGGGGGTTTGCTCTGTTGGGGTCAAGAGGATGTATTGCGCACCTGAAGGATACCTGGTCTGCCTTGTAATGAGTATCAGGGAAAGGGGCTATGGGAAAGTGTGAGATGAAAACTGTCTTGAAAGAGGAGGATGTCACATATATTTGTAGAAATCACAGCTGTCGCTACAGGTCCTCTGCCCCAGATAGTGTGGGCCGTTCTCGTGAGTGGCGTTTCGTTATGAGGTGTTGATCACCACATTCTGAATGTACAGGTCCTCCAAACAGTCAGGAACTCGGGACAGAAGTCCTCAAGATTGGATGCCGCCTTTGGAAATTCCTGTAGATTCCGCTTCGACAGCTGGTATGTCCTGTCTGGGAAGCTCGGCTCCGCCCGGAAGGTGCATGATATTGTGTTTGAGTTCTCAAGTCAAGGTCTTCCTTTGGTTCGGAAGACTGCAGCCTGCTTCCTTGAGGACCTATACCCAGTTTCGAGGATCCGGTGCCAGGCCTTAGACCTCCGGTGGGGCGTGTCTCATGAACCCTTTGATCGTCTTTCCAACAGCCGCGAAACTTCATCCACCAGGCCTGTGTGACTTCCGACTCTCATCCAACAGTCGCACCTCGCTTTCCAGCGATTTGATCTCGCGGTTCTTTTGATCCTCTATCTCCCCAGACTCGATCGTCAACCAGCCCCAGTATGTGATCTGGTACGTGAGGAAGGCGAGGGTAATAGCCTTGAAAAATGCGCGCCCGTGACTCTGATAGAAGTTCGTAGGTCGTTCTGGGGGTATGTTAGAGTTTGTCGTGCTCTGGTTCTGAGGGAGTCGGCGGCTTGTGGCGAAGTTGCGGCCGGATATTCGAGCGGGTCTCGAGAGGACCTGTGACGGCCGTAGTAGGGCAGCCGCTCGTAGAGGCTTCATTTTCGGAGCGTCAGGTGGTTTCCTGGCTCTTCTTGGAAATTCTGGTCTGCGCGATGGGAAAATGGTGTTGGAGCTCGCGGTCTGAGGACGTTGGGAAGTGCCAGATTTGCGGCGTTTGCAGTGTTTGCAGCCTTTGTCGCAGACGGTCACACCACGTGACTTAGCTCCCTGAAGATGATTTTCTTCATCCACGTCCTTGTCCCCCCACTTGGAACTGATGGGCTCTTAGTATCCTGATGGCATTGTGAACTCGAGCTGCGATGTTTCTACTTGCAAATGTTTCTCAATGATCAGTAATACGAGAATCCTGCGCGCGCTGTGCAACGTGGACCGCTGACGCGTTGCTGGGCTGGCGTGAAATGCCCGAGGACGATGACGTCTGTTTGGGTTTTGCTAATTTGGGCGTCTTCTAACTTCTCTTTTTCTTTTCTCTCTCTCTCCTCTCTGCAACTTTCCCTTTCATACAATATCGCGTGAAGCCGGTCTTCTCGCAGGGGACTTTTAATTTATTTCTTCCGGAGATCCTCGTTGCCTTTGTGATCAATGTCTCCACAAGATTCCAAGTTGACGAAGTTCAAGGTCTACGTCAGATGGCGCCCTGTGATCTCGGCCGAAGGATCTACCCCAGAGGTCGATCGCAAGACTCTTGAACACGGCGATCTTTCTCGGTCAATATCGCTGCAATGCCCGCCAGATAATAAGCGAACTCGCTCCTGGAAGAGTGCTGCTGCTTTTGCAAACATTTTTGAATCCAACGCCGGTAACAGAGACATCTTCGACAACGTCGTGACTCCGACTCTGCCTCAGGTCTTGAATGGTGCTACTTGTAATTTTTTTGCCTATGGCCACTCTGGAAGTGGCAAAACGCATACCATCATTGGCTATGACTACGAAGAAAGCGAGAAGCTGGGCTTGTTCCTCAGTGCCGCGCGGGATCTCATGAAGGCTCTGGACGGCATCAACGCAGACCCCGAAAACCGTGCTGAAGGGAAGCTCGGCATTGGCATTCGATTGTACGAGTTGCGGAAAAAGAGTGCTTTTGATCTCCTCAATGGTCACAATGAATGCTTCGTCCGTGAAGGACCGGACGGACAGACACATATCCGCGGCGAAACCGAGATGCTGCAAGGCGGAAAAGTTAGAGTCAGGCCCATCGTTACTCGACCTTGCTGGACATTCGATCAAGTGCGACAGGAACTGCTAAATGGTCTCTCCCAGAGAGCGACCGGGACATCCACCGTTCACGATCAGAGTTCTCGGACTCATGCTCTATTGGAGCTTGAAGTCGTCAATGAAGCACTTCTCGCGGCTCGAGACGCCGTCATAGAAAGACAGTCAGAATTGGTCCCTGTGGGGAAGCGAGCCACGGACGTTTACCTGGAGGAGATGATGCTCTCGCTGATCAAAGGAGACGACGGGAAATATTCTCAGAACCCCGATCACCCAGCAGACCAAGCGCGCATCAACGCTGCCGAGGCGGAGAAAAACAAGTTCGAGGAACAGGTACAAGTTGCCGAAGCCGCCGTGACCGAAATACTGGCATCAAGCCCACACCCTAGCCTCGGTGGGAGGTTCGTCTTCGTCGACCTGGCGGGATCAGAGTATTTCGACCAAGGCACCGGATCTTCCACCCTGGGACCCAAGCCAACTCCCCAAGAACGACAAGAAGGCAGACAGATTAACTCCGACCTGTTCGCTCTGAAGGAAGTTATCCGCGCCCGTGCACTCAACCAAGCCCGCATCCCGTTCCGCTCCGCACCTCTGACGATGGCGCTCCGTGAGCATTTCCTCGGGTCCAAGGACAGCTTTTCCGCCATGATCCTCACGGTCTCGCCGTCGGCTGAGCAGTTCTCTGCCACCACGAACACCCTCAAGTACGGTAACTTGGTAGGAGTTGCTGGTGGACAGGGGAGGGGAGGGGCGAAGTCGTGAAGCGGGGTAGTTGACGTATACCTTGTGTAGCATATGTATGTAACTTACTATATAGATCTTACGTAGCACATGTATGATGAATCCTATATCTACCATGTGGCCGGCCATGTCCAATAACGAGTATGCGGCCGGGATACCCTGGCTGTTCCTGACATCATGACGCGGTGAATATAAGCTCCGACGATCCAGGATGCGGAGAAACTTCAAGGGGCTTTGGGCGGTCCGCGCCGCGGCTCCAATCCTTGTCAGACGATGAATGTTTTGAAGATCTCCATGAATGAATGATCTTCAGGACTACCAGAGCTTGCCACAACTGGCGGAAAGGAGGAGCGAAATGATAGGATATGGATGGTTCGGAATGGCATGGTCATACAAATTTCTAATTATACAAAAAGGAGCATATCCCCTCCCCTCCCCTCCCCTCCACTGTTAGTCCAACAAATATATCAAGACTATGTATAATAATACATATTAGGTAAAGAAAGATCCGCTTCCCCTGCCTGCCAGAGCAACAAATATTAAGACCATGTACATCAAGCTGTGAAGTGTGGCGCCGGCTCAACTCCAGTGGAAAAAACGGAAGACGACTCCATGACCCCTGCAATGAGCATCCATCTCGGTCGCTTTGTCGGTGGTTGTGAAGTCTCCGTCTAGCTTGCAAAAAATTTGAGCAGTTTTTGATAGGATTCCTTCTTTTCCCGGCGGTTGCGGTCAGCCTGTTCTTTCTTGATGCGAAGCTCTTTGATATCCTCCATATGCTTGACCATTGCTTCGTAGGATGATTGGGTCACTTTCCCCAGATAGGCAATGTCAACCTTGCACATATCCACCTTCAGCAACGTTTCGCAGTTGATGTACACGTTGGGTCGTGGAAGGGGTTTCTCTGTGTGATTCCTTCTGTCTTCCAATACCACGTCGATGTGAGGCAGCTTTGATGTACTTTGTGCTCCTGGTGCGAGGTCGATGCGGTGTGTTCTGCTAGGGGATGATTCGAAACCGGAATGAGAGGCAAACGAAAGACATTCGATTGTGGATTGTCTCTTCTCATTCACCACCACCATGACGCCGTCGCTAACCCCAGTATTGCCCGTCCGGTTCTTGACGAAGAAGATGGTTCCGCAGGACAGATCCCCAGTGTAAGAGGTCCCTTTTTGCCACTGCAACCTGTATTTTCCAACATCGGACGTCCAGAACCTGCGGATGTCCGTGAAGTGGCCTGGTTCCGGCCGTGGCTGCACGACGATGCGCAACAACTCGGCGAGCAGCATTGAAAAGAGGTCGGAATTGAGCGAAAGCATGTTGAAGAGATCTTGAGGTTGGAAGAGTGAGTGGGAGGTGACGCTGGGGCGACTTTAAGAGGAGGAGAGGCTTGGGGAGTCACTGGTGTTGGTTCGGGATCGGAATTGAGGCGAGGAATTGAATGAGCAGGAAGAGCAGGATAGATGGCTGAGAGTGCGGAGAACGACATTTGTAGGCCTGGTATGCAGCGCCGTGGCCGGGCAGTGCGAGGGAACAGTCATCGGAAGACGGCTTTGGCCCTCGTGACTCGTCTCAGATATGTTGGAAGTTGCCAGGGCAAATCCAAGAGTTCCCTTCCGCTTTATCAGGCAGCCACTGCACCATTTGTTGAGCCCTTGGCGCTCACGATTCTCGTGTTTCTCGCCGCTATAAAGCTGGCTCTTGATTTTGGTGGGCAGTTCAGCATTTCCGCAGTTCATCCTGTGTTCTTGGTTGGGGCGAGGCTGATAGAAGGCAGGTCATTCGGACAAAATACGAAAGTGGATCCGTGCCGGTCTCCGACACGTTGGGTAGACATGGGGATGTCCCAGCTTCCCGACTCCCCCGAAAAGGTTAATTGTGCGCCGGTTGCCTGTACGGAGTAGTACTCATAGGATGATAGCCGCTGGAGTAGCAGGCCCTGGCAGACCCAGCTAACGCTCATGTGGTAATGGCTGATTTGCTGATATGTAGACATGTGCTTGCAACAGCAAAAGTTGTATCTAGCCTCAGGTCACAGACACAGGGGGACAAAATACCACGGCAGTTTTATACAAAGGACCAAATAGGACGAGCAGCAACTTACAAAGTTCCAGGTTGTTCGTCTCGACTTTCGACGGAATGTTGGCAGTTGTCAGAAGTGCTGTAAGTTCATAACTTCATAACTGCACGGAACGGAAGCGAGAGAGTCGCACCTCCCTCCCTATAGGCTGGCATAGTGGCCATGTGACTGACACCAGGCCGGACTTGGCACCTCGACCTCGACCTCCACCGGCGCCGGTCGGTCGCTCCCTCGCTTCGTCTTTCATCCTGCCTCGACGCAAGCTAAGTCCGTACCAGCAAGTACTCGAGTACTACCAGGGGATCTTTGGTGAACCTGTTCCCGTGACTGCTCAGCCCCGGGCTTCAGCATGTCTAACCTCATGTCTACTCCCATTACAGTGATGAAAGATGTAAATCCCAAAGCAGACTACCCAAGTATCTGACGACTTTCGGCGCGACGCGCGATACCGGTCCGGTCGGTATTGCCTCCGAGCCGGGAATCTGGAATTCATCCCAAATGGTCAGGTCAGTACGGCAAAGTCTATCCCGGGCCCCGGCCTGCGTTGTGTCATGGTAAGACGTCTATTTTGACCACCATCCACCCCGCTCGTTCTCGAAGTCGTCGTTTAAGTTGGTTCATTCATTCATTCATGCCTGTGGAAAGAGTTCTGCCTCACCATGGCCGAAGACACTCACCAATATCTGGCCACGCCCAAGGCGCCGCCTGAACTGCATATCCCAGCCTCGTCATCCACAGTCGATGTTCGCATCATTGAGACGACCGTCCGGACGAAAAGCCCGGCGGCAATGATCTTCTCCCCACAGATTCCCGGCCTGGATGTGTTGGACCTATCCTCCTTCTCCTTCCTCATCAGCAACTCCAAGGAGAACAAGCATGTTCTGTTCGACTTGGGCATGCGCAAGGACTGGGAGACCGCGTTCAACCCCAGCACGGTTGGCATGCTAAAGAAATACGCGCCCACAACCGTCGTGAAGGGCATCCATGAAATTCTGGACGAGGATCCAGACAAGCTCGGGATTACCACCAGGACCATCTCAGCTGTCGTCTGGTCGCATCACCACGTCGATCACCGTGGCGACATGAGCGTCTTCCCTCCGAGCACGGAGCTCATCGTCGGCCCGGGATTTCGCAAAGCACATCTTCCAGGCCCGCCTAACAACCCACAGAGCATTTCCGAGGACGAGATAGGAGACCACCCCCTGCGCGAGCTGGAAGATGACGATTTCACCTTTAAGCTTGGCCAACTTCCCGCCCATGACTACTTCGGCGACGGTTCATTCTACATCCTCTCCACGCCGGGACATACGGTCGGCCATCTCTCCGCCCTAGCACGTGTTTCCACTGACCCGTCCCCATCCTTCGTGTTCATGGGCGGCGACTGCGCACATCACCCAGGCGCATTCAGACCGACAGAATATCTACCCCTGCCCAAGGAAATCCCCGCGGTGCCAGGCTCGCGCTACGGTGTCGCGCCGTGCCCGGGAGCATGGCTCGAAAAATATGTGCACGCGAACCAGGGCGCGACCACCCCGTTCCTGACCACCAATCCAATGGTCAATGAAAATCCAGAGCACGCCGCGCATAGCCTGCTGGCGATGGAAGAGTTTGACGCCGCCGACAACGTCTTGGTTTGTATCGCGCACGATACAACTCTTCTGGGGAATATCGACTTCTATCCTAAGAAATTGAACGACTGGAAAAAGCAAGGGAGGAAAGTCTCTGTCAGATGGAACTTCTGTGGCGATTTCGACGTCAAAACTTCTAAGAAGTCGTCTGGAAAAGTATAGTTATTCGTCATTAACAAGGCAATAGCCCTTATGATTACCTAAAGATCAGTTATCTTGTTTAAGTCCTGTCCGTCGGTTCCCAATTAGTAGTGCCCACGTTCACTGTTTCAGATCTTCTTGATGCACCCTACTTGCCCGTTCAAACTAAAATATTAACCATTTTTCGGAATATATCCTCAGCCTTGTCACTCAATGATACCTAGTGTTAAAATTGACATCATTTCGCTCCTCCGTTTGCCCCTTTCCAAACAAGTGGGCCGTCGTTAAGATACTGCATGTCATGATTGGCCCAGCTACTTATTTATGACCCTGCCTCCGCATCATAACGCCAGTCATCATACTCCTCCCATGGGTCAAGATCCCCGGAATAAGTGTTCTTAGACTCATTCACCTCCGAGGGGTTGTCCACCTCGACGATAAGGGATGCAGTGATGTCGAGCAAGGATACTCGACGATTCTGCTCTTCTTCGGTGTATAAAGTACCGTCGTCGTCAATGAGGAAATAAAGGCCCGTTTCGTTTGGTAAATGCTGCACGGTATGGGATGGTGGGACATTTTCTGTCTCATTCTCAGCATCGACAACTGCCGGAGTGATGTTAGGCTCCGAAACTGATCGAAGGGAGTCGGCTGCCGAAGGTCGAGGGCCCTCCTCTCGAGGAGTCGTGGGTGGAGACATCTCTAAAGCTGTACCACTGCTACCATACCGCGATGTTCCTCGTCCGCTAGAGCGAGCGCTTGAGCTTGAACCGGCGGTTGAGGACTTTCTGTTGGCAACCTCGAGCTCGAGCTCTCTAATGATGGCGCGCGAGCTCGAAGCCTGATCATGAACGACCGTCTCAACAGTTGCAATAGCATCATCAAGGTCTCGAAGGTCGATTCCCAGCCCTTCATAGGTATTGCGGCCGTTCCGTGAGGTTTTCAGTACGACAGCCTCGTACTTTCGCTGTGATCTATGGCACTCTCGTTTGAGTGTCTTGATATGTCGCTTCAAAAACATTCTGGTTCAAGAGGCTTCAGCTTGATTCCCTTGAGTATTCCAGTCACAGCTAGGCTCAACTCACATTTCTTTGATGTATTCGGTGCTCATCTTCTGTCCAGTCCTGTGGCACTCACGCCATACTTCAAGCGACATATCAAAGGCGAGAGTAGCTTGGAGTATTGAGATAGTCGACTTTAAAGGTTCCAAGCTTGCCATCAGTTCCTCCAGATCGTGTTTATCATAGATTATCCACTTGACTTTCGTCGAAAAGAGGGCTAACTTTGAAGAGTATGGGTCTTTGAAAGGCTCCAGCCTTGTGAGCGCCTTCTTAATCTTCGAATGGCATTCTTGAACCAGTAATGAAAGCTGAGTCAGACTTGTTTTTGTTCCATTTTCGCTCGCTAGTTCAGCGTCAGAGTCTCTCAGCTTGCGCAAGGTTGTACAGAGAACGTGCAGCACGCTCGAAAAGGAGGAGGCTGATGTTATTAGATTCCTGGCTTCCTTTTTGGCGGCGCGGAAAGCGCGAATTGATTGAGCACCAAGCTTAGATATCTTGACGGATATGTCAACGAATGCGGTGACTGCGGGCCCGATCTCGAGGCCGGAGACCATGGTGGATGGAGAGTCTCACAAAGTGGCGATGGAAGGCTCGTTTACAGTTTAGAAACTCAGAATGAAGAAATATATCGGGAGTGGAAGGGTTCGTGAGCGCAGCAAGTTCTCTCAATGAGGCTCCCGTGGAAGGTTCCAGTTTTTGAGGGCCTCCATGATCCTTCCTCGTTTTTCCCCAATGGTGATCCTGTAAGACTCATTCGCTTCTTTGAGGGAAAACGACTGGTTCATCCATCCCGGTCTGTTATGCGTTGGCAGCATGTCTAATGCGCTCTCGCATACTGACCGGTCAGTATTCGACTCCGTACACTGGAAGAAACTTGAGCGTGGCTTGTTAGCTGCAGACTTGATAATCCTGTGTCAGAAAAGGCCTCTGGCCTGTAGACCATTGCCATTGTGAAGTCAGTGTTAGGCTGACTCGATGGAAGCTGCGACGATTCCGACTCCGGCCAATCCAGCTTCCAACCGAACCGTGACATACTAGACAAATTTCAACTATCACTCCAGTCACCGAATGGGAAGTAATCCCTGACAATTGTGAACAGGAGCGTGCGGCACCTTGCTGATTGCTCGTGTCTCACGGCGTTCCAGCCCTCGACTCTGCCAATCTTCATCCTTCAAGTTGTCAAGTCGGCCATTTGGAGAGCCTTTCTCCCTCGCGGAACAAGCATCCTGGCTCTTTTCCACCATTGTCTTCTGTTTGATCCGGCTGCGATTGAAACTCCATTTACCGAGACTGGAATCGAATGACTTTCATTCCCACTCTCTGGCACCTCAGAGCATATGGATGCGTCCTTCTCCTGTGTTCGCGTGGCTCGAATTCTGGTCACCTCTGCAAGTTTCTCCTCTGCGGTTTTCACTAGCTCAGTATTGCACGCCGACACCTGATGACGGATTGCCAGAATCTCCGAAAACGACTGTTCAGCCTCGTCCAGGTTGTCCCGTTTCACGTAAATACCGCCGAGCCGGATGGTAACACTCAAACTTCGCGCATGGTCAGCTCCGAACATGAGACGGTGTCTTGATTGAACGTTTGTCAATGCCTGCTCGGCCTCGCCCAGTCTGTTCTGCTTCGTATAGATTTTCCCGAGGGCGTCTTGAACATCGATGGTGTGAAGGTGGTTGGGCCCGTAGAGTTGTACAAACCCTTCCAATACCTTCTCGAGAAGTTCTTCTGCATCCTGGAGTCTTCCTTGCTGCAACCGGATCTGCCCAAGAAGATATTCTGAGTAAATTCTCATCGGATGGTTCGGGTCGAGGTCCATGATCTTCGCCTTCGCAAAGTATTCCTCTGCTTCGTCAATTCTCGATTGTGCCGTGTAAAGGTTCACGAGACCAAGGCAAATCAAAGTCAGGCGCGTGCCGTCTACACGACCTGACTGTAGATAACCAGACATGGCCAGGATGTAGTGCTCTTCGGCATCTGCATATCTGCCTGTTTTGCTGAATATTTCTCCCAAGCGACGAGCAATCTCAACAGTAAGTGTATGGCCGGCGCCGAGGCTCTCTTTAGAATATCGAAACGTTCTCCGGAGAATTCTTTCCGCCTCAGACGAGTCTCCGATGAATTCGTATATATCCCCTTGGAGTGCTGAGGCTTTGAGAGTCGTCAGGTGTTTCTGCCCTAAGACACTTTCCATGGTTCCCATTATCTGGGAAAGGAGTTGTTGAGCCATTACAAATTCGCATCGCAGATACCACAAGTAGGCAATCCTCCGGAGCATGTTCAACGTGTCACCGTGACTCGCTATGTTGCGCTGTACATTTTGGAAAGAGGGATGCTGAAGTCGTCGAGCATGGGACAACAATCGTGCGTTTACCATGCGGTCTGATCCGTAGCTTCTCACACATGCTCCAATAGCATGTATGACTGCTCGTAGGTACAGTTCGTCAAGTGGCTTGTTGACGCTCTCAAGAAGCCAGTCATGAATGCACGTGTGCAGGCTGTAGCCATCCTTTGTTGGCTCTACCAAGCAATAATCGACCAGCCGAGCCATCGTGAGGTCAAATTTCACCTGCGTTTTGGTCACTCGTTGCAGCCACGCCAAGGGGTGCTCAATATGCGGTTCTGAAACAAGGACAGCTGAGTGCATCTCGCTTTTGACATAAGTCGCAGATTGAGAGACGGGCGACGCTCGGCTCCGGAAAGGAGTCTCAGATTCCTTCACGGTGGAGGCATTGATCTGTGAGGAGTACTTGGCAGCGCTCCGGATCAACTGGTACCAAATGTCTTTATTATCAAAATATGCCAGCATCTTGAATAGTTCGGCCGCATCCTGGTCACGCGATCGGACTTGGTCTAGCGAAAGATTGTATGTTGTGAAGAGGGTTCGATCTTGATATTTGTCAAGCTCATCGATGTCTTGTAGCTCACTCCAGGTTTTCTCGTAAGCTTTGAGATAGCCGCCGCAAGATTCAGAAGTCTGACGGAGGTATGCGCCCGCAGTTGCCAGAGCAAGTGGTAGCCCGTCAAGTCGTATAGCAAGGCTACAAGCATCCTCATCTATCTCGGTCAGTCCAGAGATGATCATGCTCTAGGGATGTATGGCTCACCATCTTTGATGTTCCGCCCGGAGCGAGCGGCAAGGATGAGCAGCCTGTCTTCCAGGTCATGCAGTGATTCGAGAGGCAGTTGTTTTGTAAAGGTCAAGCGCCGTGAACGAGTAGTGATGAGAATTGTACCGTGTAGCCTGTCCGGGAAGTAAGGACGTAGATCAAAGGCGGTTTGAGAGGGATCCTGAGGCCCCAGCAGAGGGTCGTCATAGTTGTCGAAGATCAGAAGCCATCGATTATTTTCTTCTTCAGAGAGCCACCGATGAAACACCGCAATTTTCTCCTCGATTCCCAAAGAGCCAGCCTCATCGCTGCCTAGAACTATCGAAGAAACGCGGTCCAAACTTTGCCTGAGGCTGGATTGGTCTTTCGCATTGATCCAGAAGACACTCGAATATAGAGACGACTGTGTTCGAGCATAAGCTAGGCTGAGTTGTGTTTTCCCCATCCCCCCTGCACCGACAATACTGACAGCCTGCCGTGATGGAGGATCGCACTTCGGGGTCAGCCATTGTCGAAGCTGTGAAAGCTCGGCTCTCCGGCCAACAAAGTTGTCCTCTTCGATCAAAGGGGCACCTGCGAGATTCAGTCCCTTAGAGTAGGCTTTTGTTGTCGATGGGACAGGCGTTGGCGAGATATTAAGGCTCCGCAGGGTGTCCAATATTTGAATTTCAGCGTCAATGTATGCCACTGTATGATGGAAGACCAGGACTTGGATATTCCTTTGGATTCTGTCGAGCGACTCGGCAATAGCCTTGTCATAAAGAAGACTCTTGAGTGCCTTGATACGCTGCTCAAATTGAGATGCTTGTTCATGAGGCAGAGCTTTTGCAAGTGCCACATCCAGAACTTGGATTTGCGCGAGGGTGCTGTTGATGACAGGAGACAAAGCCGCAGCGTGGGCCTCGTTCAACCTGTTGCTAGCGGCATTGTTGCGAATCTTCTCAAGAGTGAGATTTAACAGGGGGATTTGTTCAGCGACAAGGCGAAAAGACGAGGGAAGTGCAGCCGTTCTAGAAGAAAAGTCTTCGAGCCGGCTGGCAATCTTGGATCCAAAATCAACCAACGCTACAATGGAGCCCAGAAGATTAACGACAGCGACCAGCTCTGCCATCCTGTCCAACTCCCATACTTGAAAATGACAACGAGACTTACTGAAGCTGCGAAACTTGCGGGTGATAAGGGATCAGAAGGCAAAGCACCACAGCCTCACAGATTGAGGCGGGGKAGAGGTGGTGGTTTGAACTTGGACAAGCGACCCGGTGACTTGAAGTGTGCTGACAAGTCTAGCATGGGAAATGGCAGGGGTGACTCCGAATCTGCTGAAGCATTCCATTTGATGATTCGACCGGGATGGAGGTAACGCTGCAGCGACCAGCAAGCAAGGCAGACTTTTGGAGGTGGGAGCGCCATTCAGCCTCACCAGCCTGAGCATGGTGTCTGTCGTCTGCCAGGACAATGGCTCATGAAGATCAGCTCCATGTTCCAGGCTCCAGCGTGATGTGCATATGTTCTGGCTGGAACCTTTATTGCCATTGGCAATTTCTCACTTGTCTCGGCCTGGGATAGACGCAACCAGTGTGGTGACTGGTGTTCCATTGACAGGATGTCCGGTGTGGTCTTCTTGCACGACATCGGCTACCAAGCTTGCACCAAGCGGGCACATAGTGTCTATATCGTGATATATGTGAGCTGAGCTCTGTCATTTGCGTGGTGCCATCCTGAGTCCTCAGTCCTGGAGCCTGTCTGGTTCCTGCTGCTTGAAGAAAGGACGAGAGGCCGGATCCGGAGAAACTATTTCGCCGGTGAATCTCTTTCCTGGCTCCGGCTCCGATTGCCGCCGATTCGCCGTTCCGCCGATTCTTCCGAGGCTCCAGTTTCTTGTCTTTTCCTCCAACTCACCAGTCACAACCTCACTTGCCCGTTATTCCCCTGCGCGCACCACCGCACGGTCTTGCTTAATCAACTCTGACCAAATCAAACCACCTCAAATCATCAAATCATACTAATCCTTCATCATGGTGTTCCTGCCTCTCTCGTCGTTGACTCACCATCATTCTCACAGTCGTCGCTTTTCTCGCACCTCCTCTGACTCTCCAGCCATGCGCCGACCTTGATCTTCTTCCACCCTCCGCCGACCACACAAGAGATGGATGGGAAGAAGGTAGTAATCGTTGGCGCGGGTCCTGTCGGATCGCTCGCGGCGATCTATGCCTCTTCTCGTGGTGCTGCTGTTGAAGTTTATGAGCTGCGCAACGGTGAGTCTATGGCCGATCTCAACCCGTGCTATGTCTTTCACCATGATCGTAGCGTACCGAGGGATCTTGGCCGATCTGACTGACCTTGGATTTGACAGACCTTCGCAAAGTTGAGACAACACCTCTTAACTTCACAAAGTCCATCAACCTTGCTTTGTCTGAACGTGGGATCAATGCCATCCGTGCAACAGGAAACAATGAACTGCTCGACAACATCCTTTCCCGGACCATACCTATGCATGGCCGCATGATTCACGCACGCTCTGCAACCGGGGCATTGTTGCACCAGTCACAAGCATACGATGTCCATGGCCGCTTTCAACGCTCTGTCGATCGTGGAGAGCTCAACGAAACCATTCTCAATCACCTTGAATCGCTGCCGAATGTCAAGCTCTTCTTCCAACACAAGATGACAGGTGCAGATTTTCGGAAGAAGAGGGCTTGGTTTGAGGTCATGGACAAGTCCAGCGTGACTGCCTCCAACCGGGCAAAGGAAATCGAGGTGTCTTTCGATCTACTCATTGGAGCCGATGGCGCACATTCGGCAACCAGATTCCACATGATGAAGTTCGCTCGAATGGATTACCACCAAGAGTATATCGATTGCTTGTGGTGTGAGTTCAGGATGCCGCCGACCAAGACCGGGGACTTTGCCATCTCTCCCAACCACCTTCATATCTGGCCGGCTGGCAGTTTCATGTTCATTGCTCTCCCGAACATGGATAAGTCTTTTGTGTGTACCCTTTTCGGCCCCGTTGAGTTATTCACCAAGCTCGAAAGCGGCCCGGATGCAGACTTGATATCAATGTTTGACAAGCGGTTCCCCGGCGTTACCACTCATATCCCACCGGAGGATCTGGCAGCCCAATTCAAACGCAACCCGCACTTACCTCTCATCAACCTCAAATGCTCACCCCATCATTTCGATGACAGTGTCGTCATCGCCGGCGATGCGGCTCATGCAATGGTTCCGTTTTACGGCCAGGGAATGAATGCCGGCCTCGAGTCTGTCAGAGTCTTGTTCTCCAAAATTGATGGAACTTCAAACCTAGCAGAAGCCCTCGCCAGCTATACTGCGGAGCGGACGAAAGATGCTCACACTATCTCAGACCTTGCGATAGCCAATTACACCGAGATGCGTTCCTCGGTGACCTCGCCTCTGTACAAATGGCGCAAGTTCATCGAAGAGAGGCTCGACAAATATGTTCCCAGTTGGGGCTGGGCAACACAATATTCGCGCGTCAGCTTCAGCAACATGAGGTACAGCCAAGTCATCGAGAAGTCGAAGAGCCAGAAGCGCATACTGTCCGTGGCTTTGTTTGCAGTTGCGACAGCCGCTGTGGCCGGACCCGCGACTGTGATGTGGTTGTACTGGCTGCGGTCGCCTCGACCAAAGATCCCGTGGCCTTGGAGGTGAAGTACTTCCCACGGGTCGACCTCCGCGATATCAGGGGCCATATCCTCGGGAAATCAGTTCTTTCTGCCAGACCCTACCGCCTACCTATGTCCTCTTCTTCATCTTCTCTTTCCTGCACCTGCATTCTCCTCGCCACCGACCTCGTTTTCACCACCTTCTTCCGTCATCTTTCCATCTAAGCCATCGACAACATGGCGCCCATGACTCAAGCCCAAGTTCCACACCCGGAGCCGAAGGAAGGCCGCAAGTTCGACCCCTTCTATAGATTTGTTCCTCAGATGCCGACGAGGCCCCTCAGCATCCCGAAATCTGTGAACCATCCTCAAACTCACTTGCGATCCTGACCATGACCTAATGTTTGCTAGATCCTGGCACAGGCCCCAAATCCCCACCAGCTCCTTGCTGACGCTCGCCGTCTTCGCAAGAAACGATATCGCCGCAAGATGGACGCAGTCTACGATCCAAAGAAAGTGTCCCTGGATTCTCTCTCCGTCGATGTTCTGTACATGGTCTTCAAAGAACTCGACGTCCCATCTCGGATCTCACTTGGGTTGACCTCGAAGAAATTTCTGATCTTGACTACCTTGGTCAATACGCGGCTGTCCAACAACCCCTCGCTGATCAAGTTCCATGAGAAATGCGCCTCACTTCCGTGCCCGCTCACACTCCATATCTCTTCCCGACGAATCTTCCTACTCCCAATCAAGACCTGGATGCCACGAGGCTTCCGTCTCTGCTGGGTTTGCCGCAAGTATTCGAAGGTCGGATCTAGCCGCTGGCACGAGTCCAACGCCGTCGACCTTACCAGGAAGAGTCAAATCAATCATCATGCCATCAGTGCACAGAGAGTCAGAAAGGTTTGGTGCCATCATGCTTGCCTCCCAGACGGAGCCAGGAACGGAAGAGAGTTCGGCAACTGGACATGGAACACTCAAGGCGCCTGTGGAGGCTTTGGTCGGTTCACGGGCCTTGTCTTCAATGGTCCTATCTGGCCGGGATTCTACATATACTCCGCCGGTTTCTAGGAGCCACGGTACTACGCTCTATCAGGTTGATGAAGACTTCCACACGGTGAGTCTATCTGCGAATCCCTTCGCAAGCCATGGGTAGAACTTTGCTAACTTTCCCTGAAGACTCACCTGGACAAGGAACCGAGAGAGCACAAAGCGCCGAAGTCGAGGATGTGCAAAGGCGAAATGAGCGCATCACATTGTCACGAGACTGGTGAACTCGCAATATGAGATAGTGTGGCCGCCACACCACACACCCACCGAGAACAAGTTCCTTTCCCTGTTTATCGGCATTATGAATCCACATCATGATGAATTTATGATCGCAAAGGTTCCCGAGCTTCCACGAAACGATACATTGCTTTTTGCCTTTTTCTCATGTCCGACCTCGAACACTCAGCCACAGTACTACGGAGAAAGCGCCCGATCTACGCACTTCGGAACGTATGGACAAGAGGCCAATCTGAGACTGAGACTGGGATTGAGACGAGATCGCCCCCACAACCACAACATTTAAAAAAGAAAACAACAGAACAAGTGCTTTGTACCCTGCGAAATCAGCCGGAACGAACCAGAGCTAGAAACGACCATGGGCGAGAACAATCGCTGGAGTTGGAGCCGGATGGAGCTGGAGCCGAAGCTAGAGCCAGAGCTAGAGCTAGAGCTGGGCGTTTACGCAGAGAGCATTTGTGCTGATCTCCAGGAGAGGCCACAGGCGCGACAACGAGAGAACATCAGACAGACAGAGGCTCAGTTTAATTCATTTTCAATTCATCACTGGTCCTCCCATTCGATCGACCCGGGTTCTGCACACACGATCCAGGTTCACTCCGCAAGTAAGCGATAGTGTACTGTGTGCTGTATTGCAGCCATGGCATCTATCTCAGAATATCACCGCTAATGGCCCACCCTTGTCGTGTGCCGCCTGTGTGTATCTCGTACCCTCTACCCAAAAGTTGAAGCCTAGTCCCCAACTCCGCATCGCTATGGCATAAAAGCAGTAAAATCAGTACTTGAATTCAATGGCAAAAGCTTCCTTTCCCGCTTCGAATCCATTTCCTCTGTTCACCTCTGATAATCCAGGTTCGCAGCCACCAGTAGGATGAAGGTGGCACATATCCTTAACCTGTGACAACTCACACTCGGCCGGCTCTACTGGCCTTCTAAGCCAGAACCTGAACCTCATTCTCGCCCTTGTCGGCGTCCTTGTCACCTTCGAAGCTGAGTATTCGCCGCTCGATCCTGACAGGTTTGAACTGATGCCAACAATCTGGCGCCTCGAGCACGTAGCGGTTCATCGCCTCGCGGAAACGTCGCTTGTATTCCTTGGGGCTCGTGACCGTTGGCCTGTTCTTGCCGCCTCGTACCAGCCCTCTGTCTTTGATCCAGCTCTCCAATTTCTTGTCCCATGTGTACGTCCGGATGCAGTCGATGATCCCGACAACGAGTTCCTTGCGGTTCTCGTCGATGGCCACCATAAGGCTGTAGTCCATGACGTTCTGGCGCGCAAGGAACAGCGTGTCGTTGTGCACGGAGGACCGGAGGAGCTTCTTGCTATGTTCACGTGTGAAGAGGGGAGATTCATAGATGAATTCGACCATGTTTTCATCCAAGAGAACTTCGCCCTTTTCACCGGTCGCGTTCATCTTGCGGTTTCGCATGCTCCCTTTCAAGTCAAAAATGCGCGTGGGGACTCGGTCATAGAAGAGATTTTCCATCACCAGCAAGAACCAGTTATACTCCAGACCTGTTGCTGTATTTTTGACAATAATTTGGTAGAAACCTAGCATCTTGGCGATGACAGAAGGTAGCTCGTGGAAGAAAGCCTCGGATATGATTTGGAAGTAGTTGGGTGCAAAGTTGAGAAACGACTGTGTCTCGATGGGAGACAAGGACTTCAAAATGAAACGGTCGTCCAGAGTCTTGAGGAACAGTGACTTGGTCTTTCCGCCCTTCGAATCCCATTTCAGACATCTGGACAACGACTCCACGATCCTGTCGGCGACGCCACATTTTCTTCGTACGGCATCGAATTGTTCGGCGAAGAAGATTTTGCATACCATCTTTGCTGGGCCTTCCTGAAACTGGTATCGGAGATGGGTTCCTGTCTTCCGCAGAAGTGAATGCATGACATCGGATTGCAGGTCCTCAGAGTGCCTGTGGCCTGCCAATCCCACGGTCAGCTTTTCACGCGAAGGACGACTCTGCAAGCCCTGAAGCATCGTCTTGTAGTCTTGTGAGTCCAAGGCAAACGCAATCATTGAGCTTGGCTCGTCTTCTCGGACGATGATATCACAATCGGCGAAAATGTGCTCAGATGGTCCAAGAGGATATTCCAAGGGAGTCCACCCACTCGAGGATCGCTCAGCCCAAAAGTTTGTCAGCATCTTCATCAAAGAAGTTCGCTCGTGCTTCGGGAGTTCTTTAAGATCCAGGGCATCTTGTGTCAGTGGCAAGTCCTCGGGAGAGTGTGGCAAGCTCTCCGCATCATCCCCATCGCTCCGATCATCGGTCTCAGAAGGAGCGTGGCTTGAGAGCTGTGCATCTGCCTCGTTTTCTGTAGCGTCTGCAGGCGTCTCATCGGTATGGAAACCGGGTCCCCTGATCCGAGTGACATCGGTGTTTGCCATCCCTTCGGCAGTACTTGCTGTCTGCGGCCCATGGGCTGGGGGTCGCTCCTCCATCTCGAATATATCATCGGAGTCACCTCTTTCATCGACAGCTTCATCGACATCTCTGTACACTTCAACAATGGGTTTCGAGATGGCGAGAGGGTAGATTCGGGACTGTCTGTCCCTGGCTGCGCGAAGCCTTCTTTCCCTGACCCTCTCTCTTTCGAACTCACGGCTCAGCTGTTCAAAATGCTTTGCTAGGTTTGAGACCCTGGATTCTTTGCGATATGACACAGCTCGGGGGATGAGAGAATGCGCCTTTGAAAAGGTACTCTTTTTTGAATGAGAGAGCCCAAGCCGTTCAGAAAGTTTCTTCTCGGGAACACTCAAGGGGAAATCATGGGCGACTCCAGAGCCAGAGGCGTGCTTGATGTCAGTGCCAGAGCCGAATCCATTCATGGCACTGACCGCCAAAAGCGTGTTCGAAGACAGCTGTCCAGCACCTTGTCGTAGAATTGCAGAGCCGGCAGGTTGAGAATGCGCTCGAGCGAGAACCGGCGACGTTGATTTCCCGTCATGGCTTCGGCGCGAAGTGTGGGTAGGGTTCCTGTCTCGCACGCCGGCATGCAACAGCTCAGCCTGGAGAGCTGGCTGGTCGGAGACTGCGCTCTCCGATCTTTCTGCTGTGTCCTCTACCGCGGTGGTAACGGGACTGGTAATAGATACTGGCGCTAGCGGGGCACTGCTGGCATCCTTGACATTCGAGACGAGAGGAGTTGTAATGGGGACGCCGCCGTCGAGAAGAGTGGTCGGCTGATCAACGGGTAGAATGGCCAAATCGAGATGCTTAATATCTTGGACGTTGCGTGGCCCATCGAGAACAGATGGAAGATCCTGAATCTCGGTTTTCGTGATCTCCGGAAGCCCTTTCGCCTCATGCTCCGGCGGTGAAGTGGTTGAACGCTCTTCTAGGACTGCTTGGAGAACGCTTTGCGTTTTCTCGGGTGAGAGTTTGGAGGATCGTTGGGCCTCTGCTGCTTCGGTCGGGGCGTCAGGCGAATGATCGGTCTCGTCCATAGCGTCTTCGGTCGGAGGCGTTGTTGTACCATCGTCATTCGATGTCAAAGATGTAACCGAGACATCTCGATCCAGAAAGATCTTCTTAAGCTGCAGAGTAGCAAGCCTGCGAATATCTTTTTCTGAAGGGAAATATTTGTTCTCGAACTCAGCAAATTCGGTGTCCCACTCGGACACTTTCTCTTGGGTTGCGCGGATAATGCCATTGAAAGGGATCGTCTCCCAATACCTGGAGTTTGTGTATCGCTCCTGAAGTTGTTTAATGAGAGTTGCATGTTCCTCAGTGGCTTTTTTGGTTAGCCTGTCGATCTCCAGGTGACAGGCCTCGGCGGTTTCTGGCAAAACAGCCTCGACATTGATGTTCTTTAAACGGAATTTGACAGAAAGCATGAACCGAGTGAGTCGATGCTCCAAGCGGGTATAGACTTCATTTCGAAACTTCAGGTCATTGTCAACTTTCCACGTAATTCTCATCCTGGGAACAACGATCTCCAGGAGGTCGATGGGGTCGTAATGCACCCGCAGTGCAAAGTCTTTGTAGCCAAAATACCGCAAATGGTCCCTGTGGAGATCATGTGGACATATTCCTGCCCGAGCATGAAGATCTGCACTCCAGAATGAGAGCTCGAGGTATTTGCCGAAAGAATATTTCCAAGTACTGTGAGACATAGGAGTTACAGTGGTCTCAACACCACATATTTTGCACTGGCTCCACATTAGAATGATTTCCTGGAAGCCACGCATTTTCGCTGGGTACGGCTGAACAAAGACTGTGATTTGCGCTTCGCCATGGACATACTGCCGATGATGTTCATGCATCTTCTTTTCGCACGCATCTGATTGACAAATATCATTAGCCCGATAGCACAGGTCTTCGACATATTGACCAAGGGTACAGTCCGCCTCGAATTCGGCCTCAGTTTCATGTTCGTTGTAGAAGCTGAATGCAAGGAGATCTGGCCCGGAGCACGGGACGGATGTTTCTGTGGATACCAGGCTGAACAGAACCACAATGTTCTGGTGGGCAAAGGGGTCAAAAAGATTGCGGTTTCCAGAGAGGTAGGTCTCCCATTGCTTCTTCTGAGTTTCATAATTGTGTGCTGCCTTGTCGTATTCAGCATCGTGGACTGCGTGAATGATCTCTCGGACCTTCTTGCTGGCACCAGCAAGTGGGGTGTGGACCATCTCTGGCTGAATCAAGGTAAATTTTGCACCCTTGCCCTTTTCCTCCATGGTCTGTTCCGTGGATGAATCTTGATCGCGAAGTCGCTTCAGATAGGCAACGCGCCTCTCGAGTTCCCTTGCCCGCATCAGAAGATACGGCTGCATGAACTTGACAAATGGTGAGGCAGACAGAATACGTGTCTCGTGTTTAAGGACAAGGTCTTCATAAAACGTAGGCACAGGTATGTCATCTGGGATATGCACAGAGTCTGTCGAATCTGCTCTGACTGCCTGAACAAAATGTCCATCCTTTTCTGAACAGTCGATATCTGCCTTTGAGACTTCCGACTCTGTGCGAGCTTGGCTTTCCGGGTTCTCTGCACTCGTGACACTCTCTTGGGATTTGGCATCATTGTCTTCACTCGCTGGCGATTTTGCAAGTAAATTGGCGGAAGTGATACCTGTTTCCAAGGGTTTGCCGGTCGGAGCAGTCGGAATCAGGGCCCATTCATCCCTCATCAAGCAAGTTTCGAGCTTCAAGTTATACACCACGTATACCATGAAGTCGGTGACGTGTTTGATCTTTGATAAGGTCTGTTGGTCGGCACCTCTGAGAGCAATTGTGCAGCCCAGCTGAGGGGGGCATCCCGAAAGATAAACGTAACTCTTCTTTCGGCCCTCAGCCACGAAGGTCTTCACCTCAAAGGAGTCGCAGTGACCAAAGAGATCTGACTGTGATGCCAATTTGTCCATGGAATGTATGACTCGAGCCCGTGTGCATCGCGAGACTGCTTCCAGGACCGAGGACTTCACATTGAAAATGGTCGTGATTTTCGCCCTTTCCAGTAGTTCCAGCGCCAGACCGGAGATGTTGCGTTGTGCTAAAAGAACATCAGGCTTGAGAGCGGCGATACGTCCCACAAGGTTGGCAAGGTACTCTCTCTCCTGTCTGATGACGGGATCGAGACTCATAAAGTGCTGCTCATGTCGGGCATACTCCAGAGCGAAACTGATGATCAGAATTTTCGGGTTCGAGTGGGATCGAGCCATGCTCTTCAGCGCAACATTCTTCGTGAAAACAAGACCAGAGACATATGCAGTGTCCCCGGGTTTGCCTCCCGGTATCTTTTTCAGTTTGACGTAATTTCGAATGTCTATATCGTCACCGCCTTGGACATCCGGGTCGACATCGTCTGTGGCCTTGAGCAAGATCGGGATAATGGCATCCTGCCAACTCGAGATTTTGGGAATGTTGGCGTCTTTGAGGAGCTGTTGGAGTAGGTTGTGAACATGTTGGATGCTTGCACGGTTCAGCTCCATAGCCGGGGCAGCCACGCCACGCATTGAAGCGCTGCGAATCATTCGGGATCGACCTCGATAAATACTGTGTGTGTCGGATGAGCCATCTGGTACATCATCTTGGCCACCAGCAGTAATTATTTGCAATCGTTCCCGCGTTGTTCTGGGTGTCGCACGTTGATGAACACTGCTGGAGACACTCAAATTCCTTTTGCGAGAACCCCTGAGAGCTTCGACATTGCGTGAACTGATAACACTTGCTTCGTCGGTGTCTTTGCCTAAGTTCAGGAAACCAGCAATACTGCGATCACCGATTCGGGAACGACCTTTCCGGACCGCCGCGAGGAGACCTCCAATCGCGCTTGCTCCAGCATCGGGACCACTTCTCGAGAGCTTATCGGGGCTAAGAGCGACATTGAGCGACTGCTCGTCTTCACTCGAAGGGTCGTCTGAGAGGTACTGGGCAAGATCAGGATCAATGATGCTGTCCCGGTCAAATGCCGATGATTTGCCATTCTTGAGACTATCTTCTGCAGAACGGCGTTGGAAGGGCGCCCTATCCTCATGATAAGCCTTGAAATTTCGGATATGATGCTGGAGTCGAGAATGGTGCCTCTTGTGGCCGTGTCCTATGGAATGATTTGCTTTCAGTGATCTCGAGGAGCTGGGACGTGGAAGTGGACGGTCAGTGGTGTCGAACTCCAGAACTGCAGACCCCCGATTGCCATCTTCAAATGCTCGTCGAACGGGAAAGCTCATTGTCGGAGTCTTGGCCATCTGTTCGAGAGACTGGGACATGAGAGAAGCGTTGTCGTCATCAAACCTGGCAAGCGAACGATTGAGTGCAGGCACTTCGGGAGTCCGTGGTCGAGCAGGTTCTGTTAATGCAAAGTCTTCAGCCGAATAGTCGGAAGAGTCGTCGTCATGAGAGGTGATGATCGACTCGCAAGGCTTGCAGACACGCACTGGGCTACTGGAGCCAAAGTGGTTCCCACTAAGAAGGACTGTGCACTTGTTGTCAAAGATTTGACCACATGTCCGACAGTGGTGCTTCCGTCTGAACGTAGTAAAATGCTCGCCGCAATGGAAGCAGTCCTTTGCATTTTCATCTCGCATCCAGAACTCCTTACTCAAGAGCTTACTGCGCAGCTTGTTGATGGGTCGGCTTTGCAGACCACGATATGATGCTGCATCGCTGAGAACATCAACGGCGCTGTCGTGGGAAGCGAGCAGCATGCCCCTGGGAACCGAAGAGTCCGATGAAGAAGTACGAGAGGCTCGAAATCCGGGCAATCTTGACTGGCTTATTTTTGAAGCGAGTTTTTCAGTAGGTCTTTGGTCCAAATTGTTCAAGGTGGGAGATTTCAGCGCAGTTGGGTCATTTGCTCTGGCAAGAGAGCCTGGGGCAGCTTTGGACGGGCTGACAGCATTATCGGCTAGGAGGTCGAGGGGACTCGGATGGTGCTTTTGAGGTGGCCCATTGTCTTGCCTGCTCGGCATATGCCTTGAGAATGATCTGTCATCTTGGGGCGAGGGCAGATTCAGCGATGTGGCGTGCGAGTCCGCGTGGCTCAGCTGGCTTTGGATTGAGTGTTGAGACAGCCCACGGTCATGAGAAATTGGATGTACTCGAGGGTTTAGGGTCGCTGATAAACGCGGAGATGTGACCAGTCTGCCTCCTCGCTCAGACGAGGAGGCTTCATTGCTGGGCTTTGATATCACCCTTCGAAGACTATCACCGTCTTGAGAGGCCCCCAGGTTCCTTTCTTGAGGAGAGTCAATCTCGAAGGCAGAGCCCGTCCTTGAGTGGTTCGCAGAGCCAATCGCGTGTATAGTGACAGAAGTGACAGAGGGGTCGGCCAAGTGAGAGGACGGCTGCGGCGGTCCTGCGGGAGATCTGAGTGCGGGGGTTGAGGGAATCGATAGTTTGGACACGCTCGTAGCCTTGGAGGATAACTTGGAAGATTGCGGCAGCACATCGGCGGTGACAATACCATCGACGGGAGTCGGCCGCGGCGATGGCGCCCTCGACGTGAGCCCCGAGTTGGGCTTTGTACTGGCTAGATCATCTCCCTGGAAGGCCGCAGGCGGGGCATCTTGACTGTCTTCACCGTCTCGTCCAGCTCCAACACTCGCTCTTAATTTATTGTAAAGTCCGGATATGCCACCTTGTATCTCGCTCGCCAGAGACTTGCTCTCAGTGTTTGTGGTGGCTGTCGGAGGCTCGGTATATTCGTTGAAAACGGTCAAGTTGTTCGACTGAGATGCCGCCGAATGGATGGTGTTCAAAGCTTCGTTGAGCGCGCTCTGGTCGAGGTCTTGAGGCAACGAAGATTTGGAGTCTCGCCGTCCCCTCCGGCCAAGAGGGAGGAAGATGGAGGATGCGGAAGGACTCGAGTTGTCCGGCGGGTTGGGCATAGCTCTCAATCTGGTGGCCTGTCGGCCATGTGTTTGTTATGCTGGAATTCCCATAGGGTCATGTTCTTGAAGTCATCTCGAACGAGGAAAGACAAATCGTCCAAGGTATTCGGCGGACAGAAAGAGGAGGGACGATGGAGGAGAGTTCGAGAGTGGCAGACGACGACATATTGCTCAGGAACGGAGTACGAGTACCGCAGTCGTCGGATGCGCCCCTTGGTGACAGGCACGTCCCGCCACACCGGCCGCTGGCGCCTGCACTCGCTGGTTTGCTGACAAGTTTGCTGACAACTGTTGACGCCGAACGTCATTCTTGGCCTCCCCCAGGACGAGTCTCCAGCCGGGGCAGGGAATCGCGCGATCACGTGACTACAAATCTCCATGAGGCAGCCTCAGCATATCTTCAGGAGTCCTCCGTGTCTACTCCAGCAAAGCCGGGACTATCATGCCTGAGTTGCAAATCAAGAAATTTTAAAGCTCTCTATCCGGGACCCGTGCTAAATCTTCATGCGGTCCAGCGCCTGCCCCAAGACGCCCAATCTGTCCTAGTCGTGGGCATATCTCAAAGCCATTACATACGCTCACCCTTCTCAGTCTTCATCTGGCCATATTTCTTCAGACGAATGGCCTGGACCTTGATGAAGCCACCTGCCTCGCTAGGCTCGAAGTCGCCAATCTCATCCATGCTGCTCTCAGAGGGATCATACTAGAGAGGTTGTTAGTTCGGGCAGGGGAGGATACGACATCGGAACATCAAAGGCTGCTTACCAGTTTCTCTGTCTCGCTGCTGCGGCCGAGGACGATGCAATTACCCTTGTAAAGTCGCAGACGGACCTGGCCGTTGACGCTCTTCTGGGACTCGATGATGCTGGCACCCAGAAATTCGCGCTCGGGCGAGAAGTACAGTCCGTTATACAAGACACGGGACCAGCCAATGGTGACAAACTGGTCTCGGAGAGCACGGATCTCTCGGTCGAGCGTCAGCCCTTCGAGATCGATGTGGGCGGAGCGCAGGATCGTGAGGCCCGGCGTCTCATAACAGCCTCGGGACTTCAATCCAATGAATCGGTTCTCGACAATCTATCGAAGAGGGGTTTGTCAGTGTCATGA
Source organism: Exophiala alcalophila (assembly GCA_001599775.1). Classification (NCBI taxonomy): domain Eukaryota; kingdom Fungi; phylum Ascomycota; class Eurotiomycetes; order Chaetothyriales; family Herpotrichiellaceae; genus Exophiala; species Exophiala alcalophila. Next base: position 3,703,469 of record BCHY01000003.1, read on the forward strand.
TCTTTGAGGGAGAGTCCACTGAACCATGGGCCAGTGTTCGCGCGACGACAAGAAACGAAAAGAGTGCATCGGTCGGTCTGTCCTGGGAAAGAGAAAACTTACGTCGATACGGCCAACGCCGTGTTTGCGTGCCAGAGCATTGGCAGCAAGGAAGAGCTCAGTGGGGTTGGTCTTCGTGCCGGTGGAGGGGGAAGAGATCTTGACGGGAATTCCGCGCTCGAATTCCACAGTAACATCTTCTGGCTCATTGGGAGCAGAGAGGATGGGATCGGCCGTCAATTTCCACATGTCGGCAGGAGGAGAAGTGTTGGGATCTTCCAAGATTCCTGCCTCGTACGACACGTGTGCCAGATTCTCGTCCTGCGATCGTCAGATTACAATCCCGCCCCAGGCAGATGAAGATGGAGCTCACCATTGACCAGGGCTTGCTCTTGGTGCTGGTCACAGGGATACCCTGTTGAGCGGCATAGTCCAACAAGTCACTACGACCTCGGAATCGCTCGTAAAATTCAGGGATTCGCCATGGCGCAATAACTTTGATCTTGGGCTGCAGGGCATAGAAGGCCAATTCGAAGCGGACCTGATCGTTGCCCTTGCCAGTGCAGCCGTGAGAGATGAACTGACACTTCTCCTTCTCGGCAACCTTGATCTGCGCGCGAGCAATGACGGGGCGAGCGAGCGAGGTGCCGAGCAGATCTGCGAGGGCGTTAGCAACCATCCACCTCGATGCAACCTCCCCAGACTCGAGGTCTTGTGAGGCCGTTGTAGAGCTCAGGAAAGCTTACAAACGTTTTCGTATGTAGCATTGCACCTAAAAGAATCAGTCAACGCCTGCGGGGCTGATATCACATTCGGAAAATGGAGTCTTACTGGATGGCGGGAAAGCAGAGCTCATCCACGAACTCGTCAATGACGTTCTCCTGCACACCCACAGAGTCAGTGCCTTTCTTAGCCTCGACAGACCTGTTATTGTTGAGAGGTACATACGATGTAGCACTCCTTTGCTCCAATCTTCAAGGCCTTCTCCTTAGCAGCGTGGAAGTCCTCCTCTTGGCCAATGCTATTAGTATCGAGTCAGTATCGCAGTCGAAGGGATTCGAAGACGTCTGTCTGCTCGAAGGGGACTCGGACGTACTTGGCCATGAAGCACACAACATCTGTAAATCATTAGTGCTGGTTCAACAGGGGCAGAGCAGGTAAAGGGACTCACCGTATCCTTTCTCAATGAGCCATGCGAGGATGCAGCTCGTGTCCAGGCCTCCGGAGTACTGCAGGTTGTCAGACGTTGATACAGGCCTTGTAGAGACCTCAAGGGGTCTGAGATTAACTCACGGCAAGGCAAACTCGTTGTTTCTCGGCCATGATTGCGGTGGTAGGGGGAAGGTTGCACGTCGGTACAGCGGTGAGGGGGGCGCGATATGTGGAGGGTGTTCTTCTGCAACGGGAGCTAGACTAGCTTATAAGAAGTCGCTGGGGGAGCTGCGGGCAAGTATCGAGCAGAAAATTTTCTTCAAGTCATGGGCCGAAGAAGGGTCAATCGGGCAAGGGTGCAGGCCTTTTGATGCATGTGAGGCGGCGGCTGTGACTCTACGGGAAAAACTAGGAGGAAAAAATAAACAGCAACGGTGGGGCAGCGATAAGGGAAGCGAACCCCCCTGCTTATCGCTGACGTTTGGAGGTTTGTTCCTGGCGAACCGCGAGGCTGCGAGGCTGCCGTTTTGCGGAGAAATTCGCGCTAGTCTAAGAGAGGCACCGCAGGAGCTGACGAGGGGTGAGAAACACATTTCTCGCATTTATTCATACTGTAATTCAGTTTCTTCCCCCACGGTATCTCAGAAATCCTTCCCACCCCTCGCTGCCAACATACTCACGACCTCCTCCGTCAACCGCTCCACCATCTCCAGCCCGGGGTCGTGATCCGGATTGACCTCCGCAATCGTCAGACCTGCGACCTTCTCACTGCTCAGAAAGACCTTCAATGCCCGCATCATTGCCTCAAATGTGACCCCGGTAAAATTCGGCACGTTTGCAAGAGGGAACATCTGCGGGTCGATGGAGTCAACGTCTAAATGCACGACAATGATATCGACCCTGTCCTCGAGAAACTTCAGCGCCTCGCGCGCGCGCTGCTCGGGATCCCGCGCCACGGAAGCCGAGCTGACCACCTTGTAGTTGTTGTCGAAGAGGAACCCAAAATGCTCCCTCTTGTTTCCCGGCAAAGACATATTCGTGCCGAAGAGGACCGTGTTGGAGGCATCGCAGACAGGCTCGCCAGAGCGACGGGAGAATTGCTCCATGCTCTGAAGGCCCCCGGAGGACCGAATGAGGTGGGTCATGTTCATGCCTGCAAAGGTGCCGATGGAGCCAGGGTCGGTGGGAGAGCTCAGATCAGTGTCGGCGTCGATATACATGAGTCCTACTCGCATAGGGCGAGGCTGAGAGTCCGCATGCTGCCAGAACGCGGAAAGAATCGCCGGGGACATACAACACTCGCCGCCGATGATGAGCTGAAGCGGTGCTTTGCCGGACGACTCCTCGAGGTTTCCTGCGATGGCTCGATACACTTGCTGGCAGACAGAGATGTTGGCCTCTTCGTTACGAACACCACCTGGAGGGAAAGTTGTTGCTTTGTATGTTGCTGGTGAGTCTAGGGCATGGTGCTCGGAGACCGATTGGAGCCCTGCCTCCTGAAGCTTACTGACAACGCCCACATCCCTGAAAGCTTTGGGTGCCTTGGACTTGCCGGGGATAACGGACCCGCAATCTGCGGGCACGTAAGTGATGGAAATCGAGCGCGAAGTTGCCATCTCTTTTGGCGCTGAGGACACGACCGCCGAGGCTTCTCTACTAAGCTTCCAGCGACGGATGTGGGATTCCCGCGTCTTATGTATTGAGGTTGACCATCGACACCAGAGAACTAGAAGGCGAAGGGCGTAGACTAGGCTTCATTGATAAGGATGATGACCTCGTTGGCTGCCACGCCCTCCGCTACAGCTTGACGATCTTTGCAGTAGGACTTGGGGTATTCATGTACACTCCGCCTCGAGTTTGTGCCCCATTGAAATAGCAACTTCGGCTTTGGTGGTTGAGGTTGAGTGACGTCAATCTTTTTAGTGTATTATCGGCATGGCCCGTTCAAGGATGGATTACTAAAGCACTCGGGGCGATCAACAGTGGTCGAGGGAGAAGCAGGATGGCTGACGTAGCAGCTCGAATCTACTTGTAGTCTCATGGCTCTCAAGCAGGGTCTATGTTCCCAGTGCACTTATCCGTGAAGATAGAACTTGCCGCGCATTCTCAGGCGAGCCGTCGTTGACTCCATAGCAGACACTGAATTAGCCCTAATCCCATTGCCATACCGAAACTGTGATAGCAGCGCCCTGCTTCTCCGCAACGTGTATGACAGATACTCTGATCGTAAAATACTGCGCTTTTCGTGTCTGGGTAGCTTGCAAGAATACCATGGCGAGAACTACTGTCGACGAGGAAGTCTGCGACCACATGTCAATGCGAACAACAGCCCAGAATGAATATATGGGAGACCTGGGAAGGCCTTCAGAAACACGGGAACAGGACAATCGTGGCAAACGTAAAATGAAGATAGAAGAGATCTAAAAATAGCTGATATGCGGACTAATGGACGAGATCACAGCTATGGAGATCCAATGGACCTGAATGGGACTGGACGGATGTCGAACATCAGCACCCGAGTCCCAAACGCAGAACCACACAGCCTGGTCGGAAGCTCATACTAGGAGGTCATTCCCAGCTCGCTCGATCCATCAGACCCTACGAGTCTCATGAACGGCAATCTTGCCATCGCCATCTTGGTCAAATCTATTTCAGCAGGTTGATTAGTTTCGGAGCTGTCCCTGAACAAAGATTTGGGCCCACATACGAATTAAAGTAGTCGGTATAGAGAGTGCGGTTGAAGTTGTGTCCCATGTTCTTTGACATAAACGCGACATACTCGTCGAGGCCGATGGTTCCGTCTCGGTCAGCGTCCACATGTTCGAAGAGATCTGAACCGCAGCTACCAGCTTCGGCTCTTGTTTCAAACAGATTGGATGGAGCGGATTCGGTAGCCTCGTCCAGCGCACGCTTATCGTGGTTTGGGTACTTCGCGGCGCAAGCATCGGCTGCCTTTTGGTAGTCGGATGCGCAGGAAGCCCAAGGCTTCCATTGTTCACAGGCCGATTGATCTATGCCCGCGATGTTCATGCAACCCCAATAGTTTTCTTTTCTGCAACCTAATGTGGCAAAGAGAGACCGAGGTTAGCAGTTGAATGCCCAAATTGTGAGGTATACGAACCACCGTCGCAATTACAACAGAAGATGTTGCATGAGCCGACACCACAACAAGGCGTGGGATTCTCTCCATCATCACAGATGGGATATCCACCTCCAGGTACATAGTATGAGTTACAGCAGCTCGCCGCAGCGGCGCCTACCATAGTAGCAAAGACGACAATGGTAGATCTCATGACTGAAAGAAGCACGAGGCGAGTTTGGCAAGAGATAATGATCCTGGGGTGGGCTCTGTAACAGCTTCCGAGCTCTGACGAGGAGGAGGGGTCTGAGGCCATCAATGAGCCTTTATATCTCTCGAATAGCCAGTAGCCAGGGTATGACTTCAAGTCTTCTGGCTACATTGTTCCGTGACTTACGTTTCAAAGTCTCAATGCGAGTTCCCGGTGCACGGGTGTCTCTATCTGGTCAGCAACCGATTATTTGAAGGTACTTGTACCAGTAGTATGTCAGCGAAGGATTTGGCCTCCAAGGACTTTCTGTACTCGGATAGTGAGATTCAGAGGATATGAATCAACTCTATTCACATGTTTTATACGGTTTAGTGCAGAACGAACAGAGTTGTGGGATGACGCTGTTGGCGGTAGGCAGAATTGAAGCAGCTCGCAAGGAGCTCGCATGGGCTGCAACCTATCTTCGATTGGCGTAGGTATATGCTTTATCATGCGACGCTTTTAGTCACGGAATTTGGATCAATGATGCTGGCGCTCTGTTGGCTAATAATAAAGTGCACCACTGGAGCAGACCACGAGGCAGGGCACGGTTGTCATTCGACGCAAAGCTAGCCAAAGGCGGCGTGAGAGAATCCTACATATCATTCCCACTTCAACGGTGCGGCACAAGGGCGGCAACTGTGTAGTCCCAAACCAGCGTAGTACGAGCGTGTCGCGCTAAGATACCCGCGTCGACGCGCTTCACGTTTCCGAGCCATCACAGATTCACTGCAGTATCATGGCCGACTGCACATCTCCTGCCAACATCTCAGTCAACTCTGACCTCCATTCCTGACGATGGACAACAGCCTCCCTCTGCTGGAAATATTGCTTCCACTCATGCAAACCCTATCCCAATGGATCGCCACCAACCGTGGTTGGCTGATTTCATCAACACCAGTGTGAGCGAGTGGCTGCACAAGCAACACAGTAGCCTTGAATACCATTTCAGAAAAGTTGACATCAACCTACAGGTGCGGCCTAAGATAGATGGTGCCAGAGTTGTTCGACTTATAGAGGCAAGTACCTAACTAGCTTGTTTTGGTGGAACACGGACTGACAGCCTTGACAGCTCTCTGCTGAAGATCGCGGCCGAGTCTCCGACGGCGCACACAATATCGAGGCTACCTTCCCACCAGCCGTCGCCACTGCAGTGCAATCAAGGGTGCAGCGTTCGCAGCTGGCTCAATCTGAAGTCCTTCTACAAGTTGGCGATCCCTGCATCGGGATCGAAGCTTGCCTCGATCCACCGCAACCGCGCCTTCGATCCAAATCCTGGGCGATTCTCGAGAGCGCAAACCATGGGGCTCGCAGCTTGCCCGCAGGAGTACGAGTCACAGACGACGAAGAAATAAAAAGGACAATGTTGGACTATACGGGCGTGCAAGAACAGACCCGCGACTTTTCTGGAACTGGCGGAAGTCCACTGTCTATCAGGTCTCAGCCCGATCACATCTTTGACGCCAACGGCGGTGCAATGGAACTAGTGGAGGATGCGTCTCAACAGTTCTTCACCCAAGTTGCCTTTGAAGCTGAAAGTTGGCAGCTACAACATACGGGACATCAAAGTGAGCGATCCCAGAGAGTTGCTGCAGACGCCCACCCGGCCAACAACCTATTTGAAGCCCTTCAGAACGCAAGAGCGGCTGGGAAGACGTCAGAAAGCCGTGTTGCACAATCCTCTTCATCCCTTATTTTGGAAGCACCCCTTGCGCCCCCTTCGAAAGCGCCGCCTGAGCCTCACAATGGGGGCATGGAGCAGTCACCGGAGAGATCAAGGAAGACTCTCCCAAACTCTCTCTTGGCCAAAGGCTTGTCACCGCCTTCAAGAAACCTCTATCAGAAGACTTCTGCAAATGTTACCACGACCTCTGTTGAGAACAGGTCGATTCAGAAGGACCCATCCCTTCTTGTGGCCAATGCCCCGTCTCCCAAAGCAGGGACAGAGCGATCCATCGGTGAAGGGCAACCTAGAGCATCACCAGAGACGACTTCCAAGCAGCAGAAGACATCCAGGCCACATCCTCCGCCACCCAGTCGAAATTTCGAGCGGTGGCGGCGAGAAGCTTTTGCAGGTAAATACGTACCTAGGTATGCCCAAACCATTTCCCGAGCACAGGTCGAACTCTTGGAGTCGGATTCAAGCTGGCAGCCTCCTCTTGTTGGCCATCCCCAGAGGCCAGGGCAAATACCTCTTTCCCTGCTCGAGCAATTTTCCAACGCTGTTGACAATCCTATCAACCCTGCGCCTTCACCAAGCGAGAGTCCGGAGTCAAGCCCTGAACGCCCACAGATCTCGATCATGGCCACCAGGCAACCAGATGAGCCTCTGCCAGGCAATCAAGAAGCGGAAAATTCGAGTGATTCCGATAGTCCCGTGGAATGGTCTCCTAGTCCACAATCACAACGACGCCGGAATATACTTCCTCCAAACAGCCCTCTGCTAGATCTTCGGCAACGACTTCAACTCTCGAGAATTAACAAGGCTGGAAACGAAACAGCAAACGAACAAAACTCGTTCCCCGTCGTCCCTGCTGGCGAGAGCGAGGATGCGAAGATAGCTGTGCAAACTCTCCGGGGTCGTGGGAGTGTAACGATGAGTCCAGGACAGCATACACTGGTCCAGGGAGGCGATACCGATTCAACCACTGGTGCCGGGGATATACTAATTTTGCCGAGTCCTCTTGAATCCGCCGAGGCGCTCCAAGGACCGCCTGAATCACAGAACCCCTCCACGACTTATGTTCCGCCCACTGCTTCTAACTCTAGATCGATCCAGGTTCAAAGAACGCCATTCCCTGGTAAAGGCCCTCAGTCGACGAACAGCGGTGCTTTGACTGTGGCTCGTCGGAATTTAATGGCATCACCAGGCACTGGAGACCTCATGTCATCTTATGTTCCTTCGAGCTATCCGACTATCGGTGAAGCGGGAAACAACATGACGGAACCGATGGCTCTGAATAGCTCTCACTTGGGGAGCTTGGAATCAGGTAATATCAATATTGAGAGACGGCGTCCTCCCACGCCAGAGGCTGAAACAGGTTCGGCCCAGGAAGTCAACTCAAACAGCGGCTCCTATGCTTTGCAGGGCGAGCACACAGCCATCACATCGTCTGTGAGCCAGGTCCTCGCGCCGCAACCCGCCTCGGCCCATTGCGCTCCTCACGCTCCAATCAACACGGACAAACCCTCCACAGTGATAACACAGCCTCCTGAGTCGGGCCCGAAGAATTCAGAAGACGTCCAAAAACATGAGTCACGACTCAATTCCGAGTCTCGTCGTCAAGGCGCGCGTGAATCAGGGACGGATAGCGCAGAAAGCCTAGCCAAGAAGTCTCAGAAACCAACTGTTTTAAGTTCTAGCGAGAACGCCGGGATCTCTGCCAGAACCAAGCGAAAGCGAACTGAGTCTTTGACCTCGAGCAGTCCAAGGAAGAGGCAACAGATGAACCCGGATGCTATCCACATAGATCCGGACTATCTGGAAACCATGGTGAGAATGAGGGAAGAGCGCCGTTCGACCCTTCGGCCGTTGAGTAAGCCAAAACCTACACAACCTCAGGTGGCCCTCCCCTCCGTGGAGGATGCCGATAACAGCAGCGATGTGGCACAACAAACACCCAAGGACCGCGATGCGTCGGAGTCAGCTGACGGTTCCGCCAGAAAGTCGGATACGCCACTCACTCATGCCTCCATGTGTAGCTGCGGTGGCAATGCTTCGGACAAGCCTGAAATGCGCGGCACCGCGATCGCCGGGTCGCCACATATCGGAAGTGCGAATCACGATCTCTTTACGACATATCAAATGGCATATCCTGACTACAAGGGCGACAAGCGTCAGTTTGTTGTTTCATGCACGTTGATCGGCAATACTCTGCGTCAAGTACCGATGGCATTGCATCCATTCCTTCTCGACGATGCGATTTTCCATCACTTTCACAGCTACCTGGAAGGCTACTGGAAATTTGAGGGGCTTCTGGCTCCAGAGCCGCTACCGTTTCATGAGTTCTATACTCAAAATATCCAGGTTCCAAACCATCTTGCCCACATTGTCACCAATGCAGCCATCCAGACATTTGCCAATTGCCAGGCGTCGAGGGAGTCATCGGTGGGTGAAGACCGGATGTATACTGGCAACGGCGCGGCTGCATCGTTCGGAGCCGGAGTGCGACCTCCGGCACCAGGGCACCGACTTGCTACACCCGAGAATAGACTCTCGCTAGAAGATGCAGTGGCTGAGCGAGAATTAAACAAAGATCTCGTGGTTGAGCAATGGCGACAGACGGCGACGGGTCCCCCATCTCCTGAATTGGGAACTCCGAACATCGACCGAAGCATTTCTGCTGAGACCGTGGCGTTGGACATTCCGGCTCCTGCGGGAGAGGCATCTCTATCAAGGACGAGCAAGGCATCCATTGCTCAGACAGAAGCATTGAGGTCAAGACGGTCAGCGGCGCCGGGGTTGACTGAGTCCAAAGAGACCAGCAAGCCTAAGAAGAAGAGACGGTCCCGACCATCTGCCAGTCCATTTGTCAAACCGACTCGACCTGTGCAGAAAGCCGAGACAGTGAAGACTTCAGCTTCATCCTCGCCAACAGGTGGGCAGTCGGAATCGCAGGCTACTGAACAGGGTACGCCGTTCACAATGTTTGCAAAGCGCTATTCAGCCTTGCTAGGGGACCGGAAGCGTCGACCAGTGATGTCGACTGGCAACGTGGTGACAACAGATGTGTTCTCTTGGAGGGTTTGAAAGTGGCCGGATGTCTATGGGCCGGGAAGATGAATGGTTCACGAGAAATTGTCTACGAGTTGACGCGACGACCCGAGTCAAAGCATTTCATTCCTTCTGATTTCCTTGCACAAACGAAATAGCGTCTCATAATGAATGTCAAGAGCCCACCAGTCCACATCACTTCTTCGATTCCCCTTGCACAAAGGACCCTTAGGGATTCTCTCCTCCAGGCGGTCGTTCGCTCAGCAAACACTACTTACTGCGCCAACGCCAAAGCCTGCACGGCACCAGCGATGGCCGTGAGCGCAGAAGTCGGCTTGTCGCCGTTGCGCAGGTACCAGGCCGAGCTAAACCAGTAGATGGCGACAGTCATGGCGGAGATCGCGCGGTCGATGGGCGTCCAGGTGGAAGGTGGGCGCTGGGAGAGCTGGTACGTGTAGAGGCCTACGTGCGCGCACATGTCATTAGTATTTAGCGAATTATTGCTTTCTTTCTTTCTTGAAGGGGAAACATATGAGTTGAACGGTTGTGAAAAAAATGTACCTGCGATGGCGAAGAACGCGCTGCCCTGGTACCAGCCCACGCGGGCGTAGGCGTACAACAGGGTCGGAAGAGACTTCCACTGCGGCAGGGGGAAAGTGTTGAAGCCGTGCACCTGTTGGGTTTTTTGGTCTCGTCAGTCTCTTTGTGGTAGAGGGAAGGGATCGATGTGACACGTGATAATGAACGGCGGCAGCGGAGGTGGAGGGCGGGGGAGGAGTGGGAAGTGGGGGGCTGGAGCCTGGAGGAACAGGCCCAGGGGAGAAACCACAGAGCGAGGAGGGAGAACGAACGGTATGGCCAACGGAGATGAGGCCGTGGGTGATGGCGGCGGCGAGGGTGATGCGCGACATTGTTTTCTTGTCTTGTCTTGTCTCTTCTTGTCCGCTTGTTTGGATGGATATTCTGCTCTTCGAGCTGGGCCTTAACCGGGGTGCGGAGGCTTGAGATCGCGGAGGGGGGAGGTGAGCTCAAGATTTCGGATCTCGGAAAGGGATGAGGCTTCCGATGTTCTGGCACTGGTTCTGACTGCGGCTGATGATGGTGGAACTGTCCTATTCTTGCCTCTGGATGCGCGAGTCTAACTGATGAAGTTGCCTCGCCGAGAAGAGAAGATATATTGTTGGAGTTGTATCTCTACGTACGAAAGGCCTCGGGCCTCGGAGGGACTCAGGTCGTAGGGTCAGGGGGAGCATAACGTAATCCTTGCATTGGATTGCACGGGACTTGGTCACGTGTCGGAGTCCATGATGTCGAAGGAACAACATGCAAGGACTTGTTTATGTCAACGTTGTGATCATATACCTAGATCACTTCGTACGGCTTAAGTGTTACAAGCTCTCATCCAAGCACCGTCAACGGGCAACTCAACACCGCTCACATAACTCGCACGCTCACTCACTAGCCACACTGCTGCCTCTGCCACCTCTTCTGCAGTGCCCATTCGCTGGAATGGGATCAGACCGACCAACTTCGTGTAATCGGCGCCATTTTCTCTCGCCTGTTGCACAAGGGGCGTGTCGATGAATCCGGGACAAATTGCATTCACCCTGATCCCATCCGTACCATAAGCGACAGCATCTGTTCGCGTCAGCCCCAAAACCCCAGCCTTTGCCGCCGGGTAAGCCCCCGCCGTCGCATGGGCTGTGAGGCCGAATATGCTGCTCAGGTTCACAATGGCCCCTCGTTGCGGTGGGATTCCCTTCGACTGGTTGCGCATCTTCAGCGACGCCGGCTGTTTCAGAAATTGTCGCATCTGAGCACGCTCGCACAGCCAAAGCCCTCGGATATTGACGTTCATGACACGGTCGAAGGCCTCGGTGTCCAGCTCATGGGTCCGGACACGCGGTTTGCTGGTCACGCCGGCGCTGTTGATGCAGTAATGAACTGCTCCAAACTTCTTCACAGCTTCTTCCATCATTCGCTCAACATCGACTTCGCTCGACATATCGGCCACGACGAGAAGGGATTCCACCTTGGAGTCTATCTCCGTCAGCTCTCGAGAGACTTTTGCAAGTCCTTCTCGGCTTAGGTCAGAGAGCACAATTCTTGTGCATCCTTCCTCGACAAGAACATGGGCACAAGCGCGCCCGATTCCAGAAGCAGCTCCAGTCACCAGTCCGACACTAGGCCATAGAGTCAGCGTCCACGGTAGTTGTCAATAAGTGGCGAAAAAAGATGTCTGGGATTTGTAAGAATTGAGAAAGTCCTCTTACGTACCCCGTCATCAAGTGAGGGGCCATGATAGAGCGATGTTCCCTCTTGAAAGACACTTGATAGCGATTTGGAAAGGGCCAAAGTAGAAGAAAGGCCCTGTTATGCGTGACTCGGTCGTCAAGACAGGCTTTGTGGCTTTTCAATCCTGGGATACAAAAGGACTGTATGTGAAGCACCCTTGTCGGGAGAGTAAACCCCCTCCCTTTGCAACCCCATCTTTGTCGAGCTTCACCTCGGCAATAATGTTGGAGGCATCTATGATCTCCATGATCTCAGACCCTGGGCAGTCTGGCGGGCGGGCCGAGTCGTTGGAAACGAACCAGTAGCGATAGCCAGCACGTCGTCAATCTTACCAATCAAATATCTCGATGGAAGGCAATCATCTCCACAGGGATGCAGACATGCAGACATATACAGCACACACAGCCTTATCAATCTCCCCTGGCATGTTGTTCAAAGGAGCAAGGCAAGAAATGACCGCTGCACAATTTTCTACAGGGTATAAGCTCTACTAATCAAGTCTCTCCTGCGGCCTTGTCCGTCTTCCATAGAGAGTTTCGGGCAAGTTGCCGGACAAGGAAGGCGACAGTGCGCACCGCAAGAGGCGATTACTGATCTGCTCAAATCGACATCTGTTTTGACTTTCAATATTTTATGCCCAGGAACAGCTTCTCGTCATCTACACTCCGCTTGTGGATCCGTAGACAATGAACACTGGATAAGTTGGGATACTTGTCTATCATTTCTCTCTCAACACGTGGGGTCCGTGGTGTATTGGCACCGCTGTCAGTGCAGTGAGTGGCTTGTCTGGCATAGTGGTTCTGCATTATTACAAAGGATCAGTATCATGTTCGTCGAATGGGATGCCGGTCCGACAGCGAATTTCGATCCTGGCTAGTTCGACACTCCCCCTGAGAATCTGCTATATATTCCTAGACCTCGCAAGCTAGGTTGTGTCTTGTGTTCTTAGTGCATCTACTTGAGGCAAACAAGAAAAAAGAGCACCTTACACATTCATCCACCGACTCAAATCAACCCCCAAATTTGACAAAATGACTGACGCAGCAAGCAAGACCTTTGTCGTTCGCTCCGAGGGAATCTTCCACGGGTTGCCTGTCTTCCCAGATGACTTGGTAGGCAAACGGGCCATCGTCGTCGGAGCGAGTGGACAATCTGGTCAGCCCCTGGTCGACGTGCTTAGTTCAAACCCGCAACGTTGGGAGAAAGTCTACGCTTTGTCGAGGAGGTCACCGACAACAAAAGAGAACTCCAATGTCGAACATGTTCCCGTGGATCTGCTCTGGGGTCCAGACAAAATTGCTGCTGCCTTGTTGGAACACCAGGTTCAGGCGTAAGTGATCTCCCCGAAGTCGCTGAGAGAGTTCCACTTGTTGACGTCTCATATGCAGAGACTACATATTCTTCTTTGGATACGTTCAGCTTCCAAGGTCGGAAACGAATGAATCAGCGATCTTTGGCGACGCTGATAAGTTGGCCGATATCAACGGTAAGATCGTCCAAATGTCGATTATTGCCATCATGACTGACAAGTCTGTGCAGCTCATATCTTTGAGAACTTCCTTACCGCTCTGGACCAGGCCTCTGTCAACCCCGAAAGAATCATTCTACAGACAGGGGGGAAGAACTACGGAGTCCATCAGGGTCATGTCAATGTCCCTCTCCGTGAAACAGCGCCACGCATAGAATTGGAACCCAACTTCTACTACAGACAAGAAGATCTGTTGAAGCAGTACATTAAGACACACCCTAACACGAGCTACAACGTCACCATGCCCCAATGGATCCTGGCCGCCGTCTCTGGCACTGACATGACCATCTTCTACCCACTGGCGGTCTATGCCGCTCTCCAGCACAAGCTGAACAAGCCGCTTGCCTATCCCGGCAATCCGACTTCCTGGGACAACCCGCAGCCGATCTCCACGGGACTACTGAACAGTAGGTTCTACGAGTGGCTGGTCTTGTCTCCACACACGGCCGGACAGTCCTTCAACATCACGGATGCGTCCGATTTCACATTCGGCACGTTCTGGCCGATTCTGGCCTCGTGGTACGGTCTTGCGTGGTCTCCTCCAAACGAGAATGCCAAATACAATGAGACGGTGATGCCGTTTACGCCGCGCGGGTACGTTCTCTCTACACAGATTCAAAACGTGATATCAAAAGCTAACTGCAAAATTAGCTACGGTCCCAACAGCAAACTCCGATCAACCTTCAACTTCGCCGACTGGGCCAGAGAACCGGCCACTCAAGCGGCCTGGGCAGAACTATCAGCGGAATACGGTCTCGTACAGGATCCCTTGGAGGACCCGGAGAGGACCTTTGGCCTCCTGCAATTCGCCCTCGAGTTGACGTGGTCCTGGGCTACAAGGTGCGTGAAAACCCGAATGTTCATGACGAAAGATTTACTGACACAAAGACCAACAGCACTGATAAATCACGGAAATTCGGATGGTTCGGCCATTGTGACTCCGTTGAGTCGATGCGCGTGGTGTTCGACAAATTTGCCGATATGAAAATGATTCCGCCAGTGCCCTCGCCAAAGAGCGGTTGATCCCAACTAAACATTTGAGCTAGTGTCAATCAATCGTGAGATAGAGAAATTAAGGGACCAAGATGAGTTGGAAGTCCATAAGTGTGGGGATTGTGATTATAGATATTAGATATAGAGAGGAGACCCTAGAATATATGGCGTCCAATTCGTTTTGTGCAGCCCAAGACTCAAGATTATGCTCTTGGGATTTAAAGTAAATGGACTGGAAGTCACTTGAAGAAAGCATAGCAGAATCAATGAAGTCTTTGCAAGCACTTGATGCTGTTTAGACAGTCACGTATCCTGACCGCGACCGCGAATAGCCTCCTTGTCTGGCTCCCACCAATCACACACTCCGCCCCGAGGCGCCGTATGAGCAGGGATCCGCCAAAGTGATCACATCAACTTGCCCCAATTTCACATTATAATTACTTCGTATATGATGGACTGCATCCGCCGCACGCGATGAGTGAGGCTCTGTGCCTGAGACCCGTCCAACACCTCTACAGCGGCCTTCCCTTCCCTTGTGGGTCAATCTGTCGAGCATGAGCAAAAACAAATCTAAGAATTTAGATTACTGGAGCGGTCATGGGTGAAGTTGATAGTGGACCTACGATGGACGGTCCTCTTCCCTATCCCTTCCTTTCCAAATGCCCCTTGCATTTATTCTATGGAGGAGCTTTGACATGCCTTCCCGTGAAGTCGAGCAATCTTCCTGACGGTGCACACTCACTCTGTTCAGGGAAAGCAAGCTGCCCCTGACTCTGTCCATTGTCCATGATAGCTGTCGGAAATACTCAATCAAAATCCTTCACCTCGGATCCATAGAGGACCAGGCCTGCTGACTCTTCTCAATAGAGAGGGCGGACAAGATGAAGACTAATAGATAACTCCTTTCATTGCGTGGCTACATACTTGCCCTCGTCGGTCTGCGCCAAAGCCAAAAACTCCGAAAATGATGACCTCGTCCCTCTCGGCGCTGTTGAAACCGATCGCCATCACCCTCGCAGCCGGAGCTGGTCTCTACCTCGCGTTCATCGGCCTCCTCGCCGTTCCTGCACTCCAGGATCATGTCATCTATCTTCACCGCGTCACGTTGACGTGGTTTCAAGACGTCAATGTGCCAGAACAATGGGGCTTTCTACGGAATCAAGTCACGCCCTTCCACCTGCACACTCCGGACGGCGAGACCTTGCACGCGTGGCACATCCTCCCGCTCGAGACGTACCGCCAGAATGAGAAGGCCCTGAGAGCCGAGCCTACGGGCCTTTGTCACGACATCGAGAAGAGTCTGGGATTTCGGCTGTTGAAGGACAATCCGAACGCGCAGCTGGTGATATATTTTCACGGCGCAGCGGGGACATTGGGCTCAGGCTGGCGACCACAGAGTTACCGAGCCATCTCAGCCGCGGCGACGAATGTGCACATTGTCGCGATGGACTATCGCGGGTTTGGAAACAGCACAGGCTGGCCGTCCGAGTCCGGTCTTCTGACCGACGCCCTCACGCTGGCTGACTTCGCCATGAACACGGCAGGCATCCCGCCGGAACGCATCGTCGTCTTCGCACAGTCGCTGGGAACGGCCGTCGCCATATCCCTCGCCCACCACCTGGCGCTGCAGTCGCCGCCGACGCTTTTCGCCGGCATGGTCCTCGTCGCCCCATTTGCCAATGTGGAACTCCTGACCCAGACCTACAGCGTGGCGGGCACGGTCCCGCTGCTGGCGCCTGTGGCCCGTTGGCCGAAGGCACTGGAGTATCTCAACAGCTCCATCGTGTGCAAATGGCCGTCCAAGGATAAAATGGCCGCTCTCGTCCGCCGCGGAGAGAGTTTGAAGCTCGGGTCGAGGAAGAGCAACTACGACATCACGATCATCCATGCGCAAGACGACTATGACATTCCCTGGACGCACTCGGACATAGTGTTCTGGCACGCCGTCAACGCCACCCAGGCCGCCGATGTCGGTCTGAGTTTCGACGAGCTGGAGGCAGAGAAGGAGCGACGAAAGGTACCTCTGGGCGCCGGCGGGTGGGAAGTGGAATGGAATAGCAAAGGCGGAGTGGTGAGAGAACAGATTGTCCAGCATGGCTTGCACGATCGGATCATGAGCTATCCTGTGGTCAGCCTTGCTGTGGCGAGAGCATTTCACAGCCAGGATCGGGAATAGAGGAGAGGGCAATAGAGCCGGATTGTCACAGGCATGGGGCTTCTTTACACCTCCCTCAGCGATCCTCATGGGTACATTGCATGCCATTAGAAAGAGAAAGAGAAAGAGAAAGAGAAACAGATCACAACTTTGCCTTCCCCTTCCCGCTCCCACTCCCCTTCTCCGTCAACAACTCATATTTGGCCCTGACATGCGCCGGCATCCCGTCCTTAGCGGGCCTCCCCAACCTCCCACCTTCCTCAACCTGGACCCAAACATGCGTCGACCCACCGACAGCCTTGACGACGGGATCCCCCTTCTTGAACACCCCGACCTCATAGACGACGCTGGTGGATCCGAGCTTGGCGACGCGCAGGCCCAACTCCAACTCGCCCGGGTACTCGACGCTGCCGAAGTAGTCGAAGTAGGTGTTGACGATGATGGCGGCCTGAGGGGAACGGGAGGGCCGGTACCCGGCTTCGTCGATTAGGTATTGGTTGGCGATGCTGTCGCAGAGCACGCCGTAGTAGGGGTTGTTCATGTGCCCGAACATGTCGTTGTCGTTCCTGCCCATTCCATTAACCGAAGAATGTTGAGGATATTGATCTTGAGCACATCTCGATGATGGATGGACGGAGGGCAGAGGGATATGGATATGAGAGAGAAGACACGAGAAACAAACTCACCATCGCAACCGGTAGTCCAACCGGTATGGGTAATCCGTGATCTTGCGCGTCCGCTTCGACGCGATGTCTAGGCCGAGTGCCATCTTTCTCTTTCTCTTTGCTTTCTTTGCTGTTTCCCTCTCTTCTCTTCCCTTCTCTTCTGTTGCCCCGTATTCCCGTCTTGATCTTCCAGTTTCTAGAACTGGGCGGGTCGTCGTTACAGTACTTTTGTGAAAACAAAGTGGCTATAAAACGAACAGTTGGTGGTGATGAGGATGTACTCTAGAGTAGAAGCTCGGCAGTGAGCGTGAGCCTCGGTTGAAGTGTGGCGTCCTCTCTGTGGCGTCCGATGTGTGGCTTGTGGCTGGTGCAGTCGGGGGCGGAATTTCAAAAGACGTGCAGCTGCGGTCGCTCTCTGTCTCGCCATCACGAGATCACTCACTTCAAAAGATATCAAGTTGATTACTGCTACTAGTAGTGCTCTCGCTATGTGAATCGAAGACCTCTACCGCACTCCTTATTTTGTCAACATGTCCTGTTGCCCATCTTGCCATATGAAAACGCCAGAGCACACAGACGGATGGATGTTCATATCAGAACAAGATTTATCTTCTCCTTCATTTCACCTCCCCTCACCGCCGCGGAGGAAACCCAGGGAGATCATGAGACACACTCCCGTTCGTCCTCCTCAACAGACTGGGCAGAATCTCTAGGCTTGAACTGCCCAACTGGCTTCTCAGTGTGACGGGGTCAGTCGCCGCCGACGACGAGGCAGGCGGAGCGTTCTTCGGGAACAGTCTCTTCGCATCCTGCTCCTTGTCGTGCTGGGCCATTGCACTCTTGGCGACTTCGTCCGAGATAGTCACCGTGTACGTCGGCGACTCGACCGATCCTCTACCCGGAGCGGACCCGCCTGGCCCGTCGATGGGCACCTTGCGCACGGCGGAGAGCAAGGCGCAGACGAACTTGCTGCGGCGCTGCG
This sequence comes from Exophiala alcalophila, assembly GCA_001599775.1. Classification (NCBI taxonomy): domain Eukaryota; kingdom Fungi; phylum Ascomycota; class Eurotiomycetes; order Chaetothyriales; family Herpotrichiellaceae; genus Exophiala; species Exophiala alcalophila. Next base: position 3,721,321 of record BCHY01000003.1, read on the forward strand.
ACCGCACCCGCTCCGACGCGTGGTTGCCCTTGTGCTGGAACTCGATGTGCAGCTCCAGCTTCGACAGGTCCTGGATCGAGATGAGCTGCAGGTCGACCTCGGGCAGGTAGTCGCGCTTGTGTTCCGAGACAAAGCCCAGCATCACCGTGCGCAGGGTCTCCAGGTCCTCGAACGAGGTGCCCGCCGCGACCTGCAGCGTGATGGATTCGCGCAGTTCCTTGGACCGCGTGAGGTTCTTGATCCACAGGCCGTTGATCACGCCGTTGGGGATCTGCAGAACCTGCTTGGACATGACTTCGCGGAAGACGGAGAACAGCAGCGAGATCTTGACCACGTCCATCTCCGTGTCGTTGACCACGATCCGGTCGCCCACATCGTACGGGTGCTTGATGAAGACGGTGATGCACGCGGCAAACAGCTCCGTCGCCGTGCTGGCGAAGAGGAACGACAGACCCGTGAACGTCGACCACAGCTGCGTGTAATTCTTGGCCAGGTAGTCCGAGAAGAAGGCGGCGTAGATGAGGACGATGAAGATCAGCACGATCACGCTCAACACCCGGTCCAGCACCTTGATGGCGTCCTTGACGTTGTTGGCCCCTTCCCAGATGGTCTTCCGCTCCGTCGCCATCCGCTGCACGAGGTCGACCATCTCTTCGAGCGTCACGTCGCCGTTCCCGTCCGCGTCCAGCTTCTCCAGGATGTACAACGCCTGGTCTTCCCTGTCCTCGCCCATCATGGCCACGATGGCCTCTTCGTCCAACATGTTCTCGCCGAAGTTGGTAAAGGAGTTCCAGATCCGACGAGCCAGCGCCTCCGCGGATTCCGGTCGTCCCAGAGCCGCTTCGACTAACGGGCCCGAGGCCGTCGGTTGCAAGACCTGCTTGCCGGCGATGTCACTGACCATGTATCCAAAGACGGTGGTGATCTTGTCCGCGCCCCTGCCCAGGTTGGCCAGGATGGTGGCCCCGCCGTACTTCTCCCGCCGAAGGCCCCGGGTGTCGTGGAGTTCCAGGTCGTCGTCCTTGAACAACGGGTGATTGTCCGGGTACCGCTGACGCGACACGTCCAGCATGTTCTCGAGAGCGCGGCCGACGGTCTTCAGCTCCTTGATGTTGTCGTAGAACTGCTTGCCGTGATAGTTGACACTGACCAGTTGGATGAGCATCTTCTCGACCAGATACAGGGCCGTGATGCCGATGGTGGCCTTGATGACGTTGTGGAGCACGCTCAACCACTTGATCTGGCCCGCGTAGGCGTGGTGGAACGCCTTGTCAAAGGTGTAGATGGTCGGGAAGGAGATCATAGCGAGGATGGCCCAGAAGAACAGCGACAGCGGGATCTCCACCGCCTTGAGGATGAGCCAGTACTTGCGAATGCCTGTCTGAATCGCTCCGCCCACATTCTGGTAGACAATCGGCACGGCCTGGGCCAGTAGCTTTGCCACCCAAAGGAGCACCCAGACCATCTCGATCCAGATGAACAGACCCAGGAGATGGATGCCTCCAGTGTCCTTCACCGTCGTCTCCTGAGTGACCAACGAGGTAGAGCTGTTGTAGATGGCCGTGATGATGTTGCTCGACGATGGTGCGCCGACCTCGGTGATGTTGGCGGTATATATCGGCGTGCTCTTCTTGGTCTCGATGACGCTCGTGATCTTCTTGCCCTGGTACACAGTGGCAAAGAGGATGATGGGGATGGCCAGCAGTATGGCGACGGGGACGATGTAGATGACATAGCGAATGATCACATTCTCCCTCATCCGCTGCCACCGAACGCCCAGGGGGGTGAGTTGGGTGTTTTCGAAGCCCGAGTCCCTCTCAACGAGGACAGGCCTCTGGCGATATGACCGTCTGTCGCCATGGTAGGAGGCTTTGGGAGAGATCGACTCTTTCTCGGGGTATTCGACGATGGTCTCTTGAATGGAGACGACGGCGTCTCCTCCAGCCATGTTGAACTTGAGATTGAACGACCGAACGAGCGCAGGCAACCCGATGGAGCCAAAAGAGCAGAGCACCCGGATCGACGTCCTGGGAAAAGCATCATTAAAGAACTCGCACAGAGTTTCCACTGTCCGAGGCCTTTCTCAGCGGGCCGTGAGTTTAGGACAGAGGGAACACGACAAGCGAGCCACAACGCCGTCCTCGGCTAGCCATTCTGGCGTTTTTCTCTCTCTGTCTCGAACTGGCTTCCCGATGATCCATCCACAGTGGCAGCTTTGGGTTTTTGGCAGGGTCTAGATACCGATGGACAGCTGCACCTGTGCAGAGAGCAGCAAGCCACCGACATCCAAATAGAGCAACTAGAGTCAGAACAGCCACCGCATCGAGGGTGTTTGGGACAGACTAGAACAGCACTCCCGTCCATTGACAGATGCAAGGAGAAGAACTTACGAGACTATGGAGGAGACCGTCATGCACGACCTAGGCTGGTTCCAGCCAAGGGACAGAACGGGGAGCGCACGCGAGCCGGCAAAAGTTCGATCAGACCTCACAGGAACTCACCTCATCAAGGGACAGAATAATTGAAGGTTTAGACGGACTCACTCACGCGCGCAACCGAGCTGGGCAGAGCCGGCCGCCAGAGACTCGAGAGAAGGGAGTTGAAAGAGCGCGCAGCCAATTGCGAGGTGTTGCTTTGCAGTGCTTGTGTGAAAGAAAAAGGCGGTCTTGATCGAAGAAGTTGATGTCTGTGCGTGCAGTTTCTCCACTTGATATCGGCTGGAATCGTGGGTTGTTTCTGGAGCATTTCAGCCCTTCATTCAGCCTTCAGCCGGTCGATGCGCCTTCAGCCCCTTTTTCCCGCCCGTCGTGTTCCAGACCGCGCGAGGCTGAAGATGCCCAGCTTTTTAAGCCTGGAGTATGGAGTTGAACCTTTGCCAACGTGCTTGGACCCTTTTCTCTCCCTTAACTACAGGTAGGTATCTATCTACCTCCCTGGTCTTTATTCACTTTTCCCATCTCCATCTCTTTTTTCCCCTTTCCCTTTTCTCTTCTAGGGCCAGACAGAGCTCTTGCTTTCGCCTTATCTCGTCTAGCGAGCGACCGGTGTTCGCATCAGCGCCGCAGCGGTCACGTCAGTCTGCTAAGCAACTCCCTAGTCCCCCGTCTCCCACTTCGGCTTTGATATAGTTGGCGCCACCGCACGGTGTCTCCGAGTCGTGTCTCACTTGCGGTACCAAAGGCAGGGACGAGTAGGTAGATGATTCGCATACGGCAGAACGGCATTTGAAGCAGTTCCGCTCGAGGGAATGCTGTATCGACGGGACCGAGGGAAAACGATCCAGTGGCATGATTGCCTCAGGTCACCTCTCCCTCCGTTTTCCCTGCATCTCTTCCACATGGCAATAATAATATTCTCCTCTCGCTTGAAAACCTCCACAGTTCAGTTCAGGTTCAGCAAGCAAAAGTTTGTTCCTGGCCACAGACTCGGATCTCCAAAGTTTCTTCCCCAGAGCCTCAAGCTAGGACTGGTTCCTGGACAAGGCGATGAAACACCACGGACTCTTTTGGTGCTCTACTCGCAGGCAAGCTCGGTACCTGGACCATATCATGGGTAAGGGTACACACACTAACAAAAGTGTATTTTGTTCTTAGCTTTTTAGCTGTTCCGATTCTTCGGGGCTGCCTTTGGTCTGTGCTCGCTCGCCTCGGAGCGTGGCTATTTATGATCAAAAGTCCTCAGGAGCTCGTAAAGATGAGTGAGTGGCTTACTCGTAGCTGCACATTGAAGAATGTTTGTGAGATTCAACAAAAGACCCGTGGAGATTTGTTTATTGACATGGCCTATTTTCAAGGTGAAAAGGACTTCTGGAAAATGCAACAGATTAATCTGAAGCTATCATGCGAGACTGAACAGAACCGAAAGGTAACGGGCACGAGACCTCCATTTCTGTCCGCTCCGGGCCTCCTTCTCGACATTTAAAAGAGACCAAAACATCAAGATCCAATGCCCACTTGCTATTCTTCTTTCTTCTCCTCCGCCTCCGTCAACCCAACCATGAACGCGCTGTTAAACTCGTCCGCAAACTCGATCGAGCATCCATGTCCACCGGGCGTAGTCCGCCACGTCGCACCGGGGATCAAGGCGTGCAGCTCCCTCGAAAGTGATACTGGGATTAGGATGTCTTCTTCACCTGCCAGGACGACGACATGCGTTCCCTTCTTCTTCCCCTCTTCGTTCCCGCCAGATCCAAGACGACCGACATCCTTCCTAGTATCAAAGCCAACAATGACATTCAACTGCGCGAGATAACTCTCGATCCCAATACTCTCCACCGTAGCCTCGATCTCGGCCTCGATCTCAACGATGAGTTCTGTATTCGCGAAAAGAGCCGGCGTGAACAGCCACAGGAGCACCTCGCGCATCACGTCGACGAGAGACATCCGAAGAGCCATGTCCCTCCACAAGCTGAACATGCGGCTGCAGAAGGGGCCTGGGGACGCGTACGTGCATGCCAATGTGAGGCTGAGAATCTCATTTTCGTTGTCGTTGTTGTTGCCCTTACTTCCACGACCGTATGAGTAGTCCAGAGCGTACTGCTGCGCGATCATACCACCCATCGACACGCCCATGACGTGGTACGGCGCGGGCACGGCGACGGCCTCGACGAGACTCCGCAGGTCGCTCGCCATGTCTGATACTGTCCAGAGTTCAGCTTCAGAGCCCCCAGTCGCCGCGCGGTAGGATGCTCCGACGCCGCGGTTGTCGTACGTCAACACAGTGTATCCGGCCGCTGTGAGTGTCGGGAGCTGCGGTGCCCAGTACTCTTGCGTGTCGGCGAGGCCGTTGATCAGCACGATCCATGGCTTCGTCGGTTCTTTTGCCGTTGCAGTTGCTGAAGATGCCGGGCGGTGGATGGTGTAGTTGATCCGGATGGATGGTGAGACGTCGTGGAAGGGCATTATGGCGCACAGTCCGATCTTGACTCTTGAGGCTTGGGTCGTCTTGTTTCTCTTTCCAGCACGCTGAGAACGGTCGACTCTTGACTCAAGAAGCTGGAATCCACGGTCCACGTCAAAGGGCCACGCCTCCACTGACAACTCGGATGTCGACGGGTCTCAACGGAGAAATTTGTATCCACCTCCACGTGTACGCCTCTCCAGGATGGATTTCTGGATATCTCACGGATGAAGAAAGATGGAGAGCTTGGTCTCGACGCTGACTTCCTTTGCACTGATGTCGTCGCGGAGATGTCCTCCTCTCAATGCCGTAGCCATACAACACTCACATCAGATCTACAGCTTGGCCTGAAGAGGAAGCTACAACAGCACAGCAAGAGTTAAGAGACTCGTATTCGGCTTTTCCCCGTTTCCCGTACTCTAAAGCCTACATACCAGATACATGGTATAAATGTTTCAATATCGTCATGATTAGCCGCATATCCGCTTCGGCCCCTTCTTGCCCTCAAGTACTCCAACCCGGATCCGGCCAAAAGAAGATTCTATCCTCGTGTCCCATTTCTCCGTTGTGCTGTGATCGGATTTCCCCTGGCATCAGTCATACATATCGCTGGATATGGCTTCTGCTGAATACCGTTGACGCCATTACTCCCCTCCATGCCACGTCGCGTAGCAAGACATGTCGTCGTCTCGTGTGTGAAAGGAAATGCCCGCGGATTCTTTTTGTCACTGAAACAGCTTGTGACCTTGTCATACCGAGGCATCATGTTTCTGTTGAAGTTTGTTGACGTTGCCCTCGTCATGACCGTCACCCGCCCATGTGTGACTCCAGTAGGTAATGGCATAGCTAGGCCAGTATTCCGTGCCCAGCAGCGCCTTGCAGCGCTCGGCATTAAAGGTGGTCTCCTTGGAGACCCAGCACACATCGCGGTAACCCTCTCCATCCCGCTCCCAAGAGTAGGGGAAGATCTTGTAGAACGGCAGAATCACTATCGAATGGCCCAGACCCTTTCGGGGGACAAAGTTCTTCGCAGCCGGAACCTTGGCCACGTGTTCATCAATCTTCTCGCCAGCCCAGGGGCTCTTTTCATCCAGATATTCCTTGATCATCGAGTACAGTCGTTCGGGCCCGGTGAGCGCTTCTGGACCAGGCATTTTGTCAGGTTTGCTAACTGCGTCGGCCAGAGTCTTCATGGCGGATTCGACCACGAGGAGGTTGAAGGGATGGCCCGGAGTTGCCGCCATCCAGGCATTGGGGATGGAATTGTGCGAACCCGAGTCGACCCCCATTCTCCCGTAGAATATCTGTCGACCATTCTTCTGCATGGTGTGCGTGGAAACTGGGCGGGGTTTGGCGTGGTCGACCGTCGTCACGTTGTACTCTTTGAACATCTCGTCGAAGGGACGCAGACATTCGACGTCCAAATCGGCATAAACTCTGTCAATGGCTGTTAGTAGTGGTCTGGAAGGCCTCCGTACAAAAAAGCAGCCGAGTACTTACCCGCCGAACATGTACATGTACAAGTACCGCACCATATCCGCCTGGTAGATGACGCCTGGCAGTTCTTGGTATGTCTTCAAGAGCCAGGGGAAATGGGTTTTGACCAGCTCTTCATTGTCCTCATCCGTCCACAGGACCCATTCCCAGTCAGGATGCTGTTTCCGGCATGTTGCTGACCAGCGCTCCATCTTCACCGGCAATTCTGGCGAGGACCAGCTCTGGTGGATGAGTCGGGGGATCGTTTGCAGGTCGCGAGAGGTCGGTCTCGCCATCAATTCGGCAGGGAGGAGGAGTTTGGCCTTCTTCTGCTTGGAAATGTGCCGGTGGGGGCTATGGTTGTGCAGGATGCTGCCCTTTGAGGCACTGCCTGTGCTGGCGGTTTTGGGAGTCATGGGACTGGGAGAGTAGCTGTGGCTCGTCATATACAGTGTGGTCAGAGCGGCGAGCACGATGAAGACCAGCCAGCGGAGGGTTCGCCGCGATCCATATCTCTGGTACAACGGGTTCCCATTGCGAAGGGAGGAGAGCTTTTCTTCGATCATGGTGAAGGAGGGTTGGATGAGGGAGAGATTCGTTGTCTAGGATCAATCGAGCGCGCGAGAAAGGGACTCGTAAGGAACGACTGGTGGTCAACAAGGGAGGGACGAAAAGAAAAGCAGCACGACCTCGAGGCGCGTGCTCTCCTCTACTGCTCAAGATGAGAGAATTTGCGACGAAAGGGAGAGAAAGGAAAGGACAAGGACAGACTCCAGAGTTCCCGGAGCAGGCAAAAGGCAGGTAGAAGTACTACAAGTACTAGCAGACAGGTTTAACAAGGGCGGCGGGCCTGCAGTCGAGGGGTGAATGGCGACTGGCAACTGGCAACTGCCAGACTCCATTAACGAGTGTGCCACTCTGCCACTCTGGTGCTTGCAGTGGCATCAAGATAACGAACTGAACCCGCATCAAATTCTTTTGAGTCTTGACCTGAAGGTTGAGGTGGCAGATTGGCGGGCTGGCAAGGGCGTCGTGTCTCGCAGGGCCAATGAAGACACCAGGAAGGGCGTTCAGGGGCTTCAGGCTTCAGGCATCACTTAGCAAATGAGTACGTACAAGGACGCGAAGTGCAATGGCTGCTGTCAACTGGCATGTGGACGGAGGCTTAAGTGAGTTAAGCATGAGCCGTGGGCGGCGGGAGGGCAGGAACCCCCCGGTCCACGACCCGGAAGTCGGAGAATCAAGAATGCAAAGTGCCGATGCGATGGTGAAGACCCTCAAGAGTCAGGGCCCAGAGATCTCAATCTCAATGAAATCTCAGGCTGCAGGGCCCAGACACACACGCGATGTGGCGCGATCAGGTTTGATGAGAAGCTGAAACGCTGAAACGAACGCTGGTTAAGTCGGCGTCGTGGACCTCCGACCGGCGCCGCTGAGATAAGAAGCTCGCAATTTCTGGATTTCCCATCACATGCCTGGACTTGAGGCGCTAGGGAGCTCCCAGTGCCCGAAAGTCGGACCGGGGGGAGAAAGCGCCACTGAAGTAACTGGCCGAGAGAGTCGGAAATGGAGACGCGTCTCGCGTCGTCAGCTAATCACGCTTCCTGATTCATTCCGCCGCACACTGCACAGGGGATTAATTTGGCCCGCACCTGCCACCGGCAACGTTCTGGCATCTGTCATCCCTGATCCTTGCGTCGGACACGACAGATCTTTCTCAGGACTCGTACTAGCAGATCAGTCAGGGACGATCTTCTGTTCTGTCCAGTGTTCGGGGGAAAATAAGGAGATCGACGGATCCAGAAACCGTTCTCCCTCTCCGCCCTTGAGGGTTTCCTGCAATGACCAAGATACTATCTGTCACGGCTTCCTTTTGCCAGCAGCTAATTCCGAGTCTCAGTACACTATCCAATCCTCCAAACACGAATGACTACAAGTACCAGGTAGTCTTCGCAATTTGCTAATCTCTCGTCTCACTCTACTCTTCGCGCTTGGGCAAATCCTGGTGTGCCTGCGCCTGTCACAACACTGGCTTTCAGATTCTGATAGACAGGTATCTCGGCCAACCTGCTGATAGCTTCCTGAAGCCTTGGGACGCCCTTGACGGGATCAAATTGAACAGTCGCCCTTGATGTTTCCCACATCGCCTCAATGCGTCCGGTCGGTTCAATGTCGCTAAATGGCACCCAAACCGCAAACTCGTCAAGATTACCATTCCCTTCGGCTTCAGTTCCGAATTTCGGCACCGCTCTCCACGATAGAAGTCCTTGCTCTCCTGGAATTCCGATGACATTGGCCGTGGGTGAGACCGCCGCACCGTTTGCCAGAGGAACAGGATTCGCCTCTTCCAATGTGATGCTTGCCCACGCAGAACCTTTGGGCCCAAGACTGGCACGATAGCTCTGTGAATTGCGTTCCACTGTCATCGGACTGTATACCACGGGGAGCCCATACTCTTCTCGGTCGTGGACAACAGAACCTGCATCATCTTGAAAGATGATGGGAACGTAGCTTCCTCGAATTTTGTCTCCGTGAGACGTCACATAGCTAATTCCATGAATATACAAGCCAAAGATGTTGCAATTGCCTCCTTGCAGCCGTGTCGCCCCGTTGATGGTGGTTTGAGCCAACGTACAGGTCGAGAGACTTCCGGGAGTCTCAAATTGAAAATTCTTGACGCCAGGAGGGAGGAGGTTGCGGATCAAGGTTCGCGATGTCTGGAATGTGACCGAGACAGTACTAAAGGTTGCAGGACCTGCAGATAGGTACCCATCGTCTTCTGAAGAAGGTGTTGTTAGGTTGAGACTCGGTCCAAAGCCAACCGGCATCCTGGTTGTATTCCTCGACAGGCGAGCCCACTTCCACTCACGCAACTTCTGGGCGGCATTGTCAAATTCGTCGTGCCCGAAGTTATATGCTGCATATTCGATTGCTGTTCCTGAGTGTTACCGGCGGCTTCGTCGGGTGATGTGATCGGATGAACTCACTGTTAAGCTTATTGTCCTGAACATCTAGACCGGCCATGCGCGTATACTGCTGGATCTTGCACGCTCGTTCATAACGAATGTCGTTGTACAGTTTGAGCCGCTCAGGAACTTCTTGCGCTTTCAGACCTTGTTCCAAAACAATCCCCAAAGCCACGGCGTCCTCCATGGCAACTGCAGCTCCTTGCCCTTGATGGGGAAGGAATGGATGTGCGGCGTCACCGATGAGCGCAAACCGAGATTTGACCCACGTAGGGAGATTCTCCATGTCGAGCAGCTTCCAAAGTTTGAGAGAGTCAGGGTCCGCCTTGGCCAGCATGGCTTTGAATTCTGGCGCGAAGTCTTGATAGACCGTGAGGAGGGCGTCTTTGCTGGTGCTTGTATTCCAGTCATCACCGGCCTCGGAGTCAGCGTCAGGGTGAATACAGAGGAAATTGAGCAAGGTATTGTTGGAGGTCGGGTACATGACGATTCTTCGATCGGGCCCAACCACCACTGAGAAGACGCCATCCTTCTGACAGAGGGGTTTGGTGACGGGATCACGGAGAGCCTCGTCTCGTCGAATCATGAACCGAAAGCCACTCTTTCCTGATCCAAAAGTTCGTGCGTTCTCCCCCCCTGGGACACGATGTCGGGACTTGGAATGGACGCCATCGGCCCCGACCACCACATCACCGGTGACAATCGTCCCGTCTTTGAGTGTGATGGAAGAGTTCTCTGGGTCCACATCGACGACAGAACTGGACAAATGTAGCTCACACGGTCGTCCCGGCATGTCGGTTCCTAGGGCCTTCTCTTTCAATGCTTCATGGAGACGCACGCGATGGGCCAGCATCCAAGTCTATGCCATGTCAATGTAGTCCAGGCTACAGTGCTCTTCGCACCAGACTTACATGCTGCCATATTTTGTTGGTCTGTCGAGCATCAATCATTCGATTGATCTTTCCAGACGGAGAATATTCACAGATCTAGACTTAGGATTAATCATCCGTCCTCCCACAGATCATAAGTCCCAATACTTGGTACTGACGTGTAGCACTTCATTTGCCCCTGTCGCTGCGAGGTCAATCCCAAGCTTTTTCACCAATCCATGAGCGTTCGGGGCAATATGAACTGCTGCACCAAGCTCCTGTGCGAATTTGCTCTGTTCGTAGATCTTTGTGGATGTGTTGGTTAGCTCAGCTCTCCATGACATGGAAAGAAGACGCCGAAAGATACCTACTTGAACATCATGCCCATTCTTTCGTAACACGATACCAAGAGTCAGTCCAGCAATGCCGGCGCCGATGATGATAACGCGGAGTGGCCGTGCCTTCGCCTCAGCGTCCTGATTTTGTGGCATTGAGATGGCCATTTCTCCCCTGTGTAAGAGTAGAGTAACGAGTTGCGAGATCAGGCAGAGAAAAGAGAAACTGTCCTGCTCTCAACGTAGCCAACAAACTGCCAAGTATGATGATACCTCTTTACATTTGAGGACTTTTGGGATTGCTGAAGCTCACAGGAAAGTCCAGCCAAACCCATCTGATGGCAAACCGGATCTTGACTTTGTGGGACGTTTCCCGGGCCGTTTGCTGTTCACGATGCCGTTCATGATTCATCTGCAGTGACCACCGGTACCGCTGGGACATCATCATCTCGTGGGGAGCTCCCTCGTCTCCAGATCTTGGCCGGTACCAGGTCCCAATTGATTGAGGATACTCCGTACTCCGGAGGAATGACACGCGGGTGAGCGAACTTGATGTTGATTTCTGGACGTATTTGATGTTCCGTGTGGTAAACTGTCCCGGTCGTTAAATGTCCGGAAACCGGAAAGCGGAAAGCATGGGGCCGGACTTCAGCCGGTGAACCGGGTGCGCCCATGACTACCAGGTATCCGAGTCGGATATCTGAAAGGGAGAGCAGCTTTGCCTTGCAATAATAGCATACGACGGAGGAGGACTCCGCTAATAGACTTGCAGATGTGCAGATGGGTTCGGAGTGCGTCAAGTTAAAGATAAAATCTTGTTTCTTAAACGCTTCACCCAATTCCAGGAAAGCACCGTTGTGGAACATCACTTTGCAACGATTCAGCAGGAGTTCAAAATGCCAAACATCATTACAGACCTCAAGGAGACAATTGTCGATGACGAAAACCGTCTGATCTTTGAGAAGAATGTGTCGGTTCCACTGAAAGACTCCGATCTTCCCATTCGAGCCAATGTTTATCGGCCGATCAATACATCACGCAAATATCCAGCTCTGGTGACATATGGGCCTTACGGAAAGGACATCTGGTATGGAGAGTAAGTTTTGTTGGTCTATAATCGTCTGGGACTGTCAAACTAATCCAGTCTGTCGTGCAGCTTTCATCCGGCATCTTATTCTCAGGTGCCTGCGGAGCACAAGTCCAAGTACGCCGCATGGGAAACCCCTGAGCCCGTCTTCTGGACCAAACACGGATATGTCGTGGTACGAGCAGATGAGCGTGGACTCGGCCAGTCGCCTGGAATCATGGATACCATGTCCCGAGGCACCAGCGAGGCGTTTTTCGATGTCATCGAATGGGTGGCCGAGCAAGAGTGGTGCTCTGGAAAGGTCGGGCTTTTAGGTATCAGCTATTACGCTGGGAGTCAGTGGCGAGTTGCTGCCCGAAGACCGAAAGGGCTCGCAGCAATTATCCCCTGGGAAGGAATGTCTGACTACTATCGCGATCGGTGCCGTACTGGCGGCATTTTGTCCAACGGATTCATTGACTTTTGGTGGAATCGCCAGGTCATCACCAATCAATATGGTCGTCCAGGTCGCCGAAACAGAAAATGGGGTGAAGACACGATTGAGGGTGATCTGTCGGTCGAGGAGTTACAGTTGAACTGTCGAGACCAAAATATTGACAACGAAAGTAAGTGATGAATTCTCCTACAAGGATTGACTAACAAAGTATAGAAAATCAATTTCTGGACGACGAGTACTACGCGAAAAGAGACTACAGCCTCGAAGACATTGAGGTCCCCTTACTTTCTGTGGCTAATTGGGGTGGCATCACGCTCCATCTCCGTGGAAACATCGAGGGATATAACTGGGCTGGTTCACGGTATAAATGGCTCAGGTTTATCACAGGCCGTCACGATCTCCCTTTCTATTACCCAGAGGAAGTCGACGTCCAAAGGGGATTCCTTGACTGCTTCCTGAAGAATGACGATTGGGCAGGCTGGAAGTCAGGCAAGATACCCAAGGTTATGCTTCGTCTACGCAAGGGGGATAAAGGCGTGAACCAAGCCGCTGCAGAGAAAGATTGGGCCAACCGTCCCGAAGGCGAATGGCCTCTTGCTCGGACAGTATACACCAAGTTCTATCTCACTGCCGACAACAAATTAAGTCAGGATGCACCAACTACTGCGGCAACCCTAAGCTATGAGGCTCTCGGGACGATGAAAAACCCTCATCTATTACAGTTTCGCACGGCTCCATTCCAGGAAGAGGTGGAAATTACCGGCCATGTCACCGCCCATCTCAACCTATCCATGACACGTCCAGATGGTGATGAAGTGCCCAGCAACACAGCCTCGGAGCTTGACGTCTTTGTGACAGTCCGCCATATCAGCCCAGAGGGAACCGAGATCTTCTACACAGGAGCCGCGGGCGACCCAGTACCTCTATCCAAGGGCTGGCTGCGCCTGAGTCTTCGCAAGGTGGACTGTCAGCATCCAAGACACCGTCCATACCTTCCGAGGCGCAACTACCTATCGACAGATGTCCTCCCCGTGAAACCAGGGACCGTCTACCCCGTGGACGTGGAGATCTGGCCGACGAACGTGGTTTTGGAAAAAGGGGCCTGTGTCGTCTTTGAAGTTTCCTCCGGTGACACGCAGGGTTCTGGACTTTTTTCACACGATAACCCCGTTGATAGATGTGTATCTAAGTTGGCGGGCACAAACTCCATTCATTTCGGCCCGGAGAGCGAGAATTACGTTGTGTTGCCGGTGATTCCTCCTCCGTGAAGCTTGAAAGGTCAAAAGAAAGAAAGGCATCATAGACTGAGGCTGAGCTAGCCGCAAATATACATCATCCAGGATTTAGAAATGAAGATAGAAGTTTATTTTATTCAAATACATTCTCGTCTGCCGACTTGGTTCTTCCCCTCCTTTTCCGCCCCGCGTCATGGTCAGATAGAACGTGAAACGAGAAAGAAGTAGCAGCAGCATGACTTGATACTTAGTCTTCTCCGCGAGTCGCTCGCGTCAAATCTTTGACCAATGTGACCAGTTTCTCCGCCAGTGGGGGGAGAGCATCGTCCGCTGTAGACGAATGATTGTTTCGGAAGATCTCTGCCATCGCTGACGATATTATCTCCACGTCTGAAATCGATCTGGTCTCGTTTCCGAGGCATAGTGCTGGGCTACCCTCTCCCGTGAGGAGATAGATTTTGCTTTGTAGCGATTCTCTTCCGTTAACGACTATGAGATTCGCTCGCTGGTCTTTGTCGTCATTGTTGGCTTGCTGTGGCGTTGGAGCAATGGAGTTCTCATCGCTGCCATCGTGAAACTCCGGGCTTGTCCCAGATGAAGGGAAACAGTCGCTGGACAGGAGGAACGGCAGAGTCAGCGTCAGGCTGGCCTGGTAAACTGCGGTTGCGTAAAATCCGTGAAGCTGTGCCGGACTCATTGAATGTGCTGCTCTCAGGACTTGTCCAGCATGCCATGTAGCATATCGCGGCTCGTCGGTAGCAAACCAAGTCTGTAGGTCCGGGATCATGGCTCGCGACACTTTGGCCCCAAAACGGCCGGCAAACTTTTGTGTGTCGCTTGGTGAGATGTACAGGGACATCATGAAGAGTTCACAAACCATGTGAGCTTCGGCGCTCAGCATTCCCGCTGACCTCATTGTCTCCCTTATATCTGTCAGTCGTTTGTAGATGTCCTGGCGTTGGGCCTCGAGCCAGGATATTCCAGCATTGGACTGCAGTGGTCGACTGGTTCCCTGATACAAGGTCTTCGCGTCCAGGAGGGAAGCTATTTGGGGCCAGAAACAATGCAGAGCTACGAGGCCTGCTAATTCGCAGTCGTGAATTTCAGCGGCTGACACAAGGCATACAGGATCCTGCACAACATCGAGCAGTGTTAGAGGAGGTGTTTTCGAAAGATCTTGCTTTGCAAGACAGAGGTTCTTCCATTCCTGAGCACTTTTGGCTTCCCAGAGAGCCCGAGCTGCAGGGAGGCTGAAGTTGATCTCCGTACTGTAGAAGCATGGACTTCTGGTGTATGCTACAGAGCTCTGCACATCATCAATGAGTGCACGAAGTATCGACCTACATTAGTAAACAGTCAGTCATGCAATCAGACAACCGAATCGTTAGAGTGTGTACCGTTTGTAGGCTTCAAGCTCCGCCCACTTCACCCATTTCCGGTGAAGAACCTCGCCGCTATCTTCAAGGTTTGCAAAGGCCTGCTGATCATAGTATCCTTGTTGAAAAGCGCCCGCTCGACGAATCATCTGAAAGAATTAACTACACAGTAAAAGAGCAGGATTTGAAGAAACATACCGTAGGGACATTATTTGCCGCAGACTCGGCGACTTCCATCTTTCTCCGTGACCCACTCCACAATCCGGCCTCGATCCAGAGCAGTGAGGCTTGTATAACTTCCACTGATCGAACGAGCGAGTTATCGTGATCGAAAGCCCCGATCAAGGCCATCCTGGTCCTTTCCTGGAGGGCAAGACCAAGTTTCCAGAATGGATGTGTGCCCATGGCAGTAGCACCAGCAGCAATCATAGCACTTAAGAGCTCGGCCCGACATTGGTCTGGCGCCAGCAGAGGAGCATGGACAAATGAGCATTTTCCGGCGGTTTCTCGAGTCAAGAAAGCCCATAACAAGAAGTTCAACATCTTGATAGAGGGGAAGGTTCGAAGATTGACGTTAGAGCTTGAGTTGTGCTGCACCAGGAGCAGGATTGCATCACGAGCACTGCTGCCACAAGTGGGAAGCATTGGAGCTGGAGGTCTCTCACCAGTGACCCGTGGAAGAAGCCATTGCTCATCAGCCTCGGATAGCTGAGGGGCCTCTTCTGTCGACGCCGAGTCCAGCGGATCTGGATCCCAAAGCCAGGGTGAGCGCTTGAATGCTTCGTGACTTGACAATACCCGGGAACCGAAGCGACGGGCACGACCCTGTCCACCTGGTGCGTTTGGATTCAAATTCAGGTCCACCGGTTGTCCCAAATCTTGTCCACTGTCAAGCATGAAATGATCCGTCAGAGCACTCCAGTCCAGATCCATGGCCAACAACTGGTCGTCACCGAATCCGAGTCCGGAGTCCTTTGAAAGAGAGACAGGATCTAACAGATACGGGAAACTGTCCTCGAAGTCCAGATTCCATCCTTGGTACGACTGCATGATCCCATAAGGTGGTCCCATCGCGGCTGATATATATCGGGGATCCCTGGTCGTGGCGTGTCTGGAAGGAGCGACATTCACATTGTTATCAACCTCAGCATTAGAGATTGATCTCGCAGAGAGGCCATTGTCGTGATGAAAAGGCTGGCTGGCAGAGTGGTCGTCATAAACCGTGTCGTCCTGGCGAGTTGGCGTTATCGCATTGTCTTCAGCTTCATGCTCGGACAAGTCTGCACTGACTGTGCTGGGACCTCGAGGGGAAGATGATTGGCCTTTCTCAGCGACAAATCCGCACGAGAGTCCTCTGTCTTTACATCGCTTGCATGGTCGGTCATCGGAGCACTTTGCCTTAGCAACGATGCAGCGGTGGCATGCCTTCGCAGTGCGGCTCTTCCGCTTCGATCGACCTGGAGCAAAGCCATCGCCAAGTGGATGTGTGGTTCGATGGCGTTCGAGGAGATCCCTGGCCGTGACTATCATCAGTACAAACCGAAACCTTCCATCTGATCCAACTTCTTACTTTCGATTGAAACTCTTCGAACAGAGAGTGCATTTGTATGGACGTTCGTTTTCATCTGCTCTGGTTAATGAAAGGATGCCAAAGCGAGTGCGTTTGTGCTACAACCGGTAGACATTTGAGTAGAGCAAGTGAAGTGAATTTATCTTGAGGATGCTGCCGAAGGATTCTAGATTGGGGGGAGAGGACATACGGGATCGATAATGCCTCTTGATATGGTCTATCCGCATGTATTGTTTGTCACAACGAGGACACTGATAGACTGTCTCGGCTGCCCGGCCAAATTCTCCAGGTTTCGATACTACGGTTATGAACCGATCAGAATTGGACTCGGGCACTCTCACATCTTCCTGGGACTTGGCCTCCGGCGTGTGTAGAGGCTCAGGTGGTCGTGGCGGATCGTCATGGGGGCCGTGGACCTGAGATTGCCCTGACGGTATCTGAGATGAGGTCTGCATTGCAAGTACAGTATAATCCTTCAGAACGGAACGAACAGATGGCCGTCACTCGAAGCATCTGAGCAGTGTGGAAGAGAGAAGAGGGGCCGGTCCGGCTCTTGTACCCATCTTCCTTTGCACTTGGCAGTCCGCCGAGATCCCTGGCCCTCCCCCTCCCATTCCGAGAAGCCGTCTCAGTCTGTGCGTGGAAAGTTTATTCAATGCGGACAAGATGGGGAATTCTGGATTTCTCCACTTATACTGCGAGACAGTCTACGAGTAGATTGGTTTTCGTCGTGCAGGTCGGGTTTGCGACGATATATAAAAATATTGTCACTGACCAGTCACCATACGACTGTTCTGGATGAGCCATTGAACTCAAAATGTCTGGTCGAACACAGTCTTCTCGGCCTCGACTTACTCCAGTGCATTTCTTCTCCCATGGAACACCAAGCATGTTGGGCGAAGAGTCGGAGTCTGCGGACTACTGGGAGAAATGTGGCCGTGACGCGCTCCGTCATGGTGTTAAACACATCATTATCATGGCAAGGAAGCCTAGAACCCAGACAGCATAGCCATCGCTAAGACTTGATAGGGAGCTCATTGGGCGGCACTCAACGACGAGGTGCAAGTCTCGATGAACCCGAGCCCCGGAAAGGACCCCATCGGTGGCGTGCATCCACGCAAATATCATGACTATAAGCTCATACCTGACCTGGGGATGGGAGCGAAGGTCATCGAAATTCTTCGGGATTCCGGCTTTGCATGCATTCCAAATGAGTCCTGTGTTTGGATACATGACATTTACACGCTGCTCATTCGCATGTTCCCGGATGGGAACATGCCACCCACCACCATTATAAGCACCAATGCGAGATATGACCCGCATTTCCACTTGAGAATCGGCATCGCACTCAGGCATCTTCGACAACAGCCAGATGTCCTGTTCATGGGGACAGGCGGTGCGGTGCACAATTTGTATCGCAACGTGTGGGGACCAATTATGAAATATAACGACAACTTTGCATTGGAAACACCCCCAGCAAGGTGGGCGCTCAACTTTCGACAGGAGCTCGAAGATGCTTTGACCAAAACCTCGGGACCGGCAATGAGGCGGACTGTCACAAGCCTCATGAAGATCCCAGACTTTAGGGAAGCACACGGCACGGACGACCACTTCATCGCGGTTTGCTTCATCGTGGGCCTCGTAGGCGACGAAGAGGATGTCGGAACTCCTGTCGAGCTTGGTGCGACGAGCTGGGAGCTAGGAAACATGTGCAATGACCAGTACACACTGGGGTCTTGGGAAGGCTTTCATATTGTTGCTAGTTAGGTACCTGAATACCAGGATGATTACCTCACACGCCCGCAGCTTCCCCAAACCAATCCCTGTTTTTTTCTCTTTGACACCGATATCTTCAGAACAAGTAGGGGTAGCCGTGTCTCAATGTTATGAACGCAACGTAGCCGACGAGACCCAGGGAAGGCGCAAGGATGGTGACAGCTCCCAGCAAAGCTCCACGATCGAAAAACCCCACGTCCCAGCCAGAAGACTGTTTGATCGGTTTCAATGGCAACAGTGCCTGCTCACAAAGCTTTGCTTCATTTCCATCTGGTGACCCTGGAAGGATTTTGATCCATTGCGGTGCTGGCTTTGACATCATCAAAGGGCTGTATCGCAAAGCAAGATCGGATATCTGGCTGAAAACCGGAATAGAGGGACCGACTGGTCATCCATTACATTAGACAGTGTTGTACCAATGGGCGTTGATCGACTTACCTAGAAGAGAGACTGGAATTTGGTTCACAATGTGGATGTCGCTATCGATGAACTGACCCAAGTACTTTGCATGGTCGGGGCGGGAGAAGGAATATAAAGCCGATGCTGCGCCACTACAACATCATGTTATCAATCAAACGAGGGTCAGACCAGAGATGTCATGAACTCACAGGCTTGAGGCAACAGTGGTCGCATCGACGAGCCCTGTCACTGTCACAATTCTGAGACAGCGGGCCGGCGACTTCTGCTGAAAGATGGATTTCAAGTTGCTTCGAAAGGTAAGCGGAAGGCCGAAACATCAATAGCCGGACTCTGACTCACTTTCTCTCAATCTCGGTCACCGTCACTGCGGACGCCTCAGATGCACGCTCATTCTCGGTCTTCGGTGAACCTTTCTTGCTTGGATCTTGCCATATTTTCAATTTTTGGACCCCAGAATGCCCTGAAATCAGCAAGTCCCCCCTGGTAATGGCCTTGCATGCTTCCACAAAGTCGTTTTTGATCCATTCATTGACCAGCACAAAATCGACCCCGTAAGGTGAAGTGCCTTGGAACCATATCTTCGACCGAATAATGGCTCTTGCCGCCGCGCCGACGTCTGCTGTTCTGTCCACGACTGCAACGGCAATCTGGCCGGGGTGGTGTTGAAGTTGTGCTGGGCTGTGCACCTCGGATGCAGTGGCACGTTGATCGATAATCAGACATTTGCTGAGGAAATCAACGCTCGTGACAGGCGAGCAAACAACAGCAAATGATTCTTTGTCAAAAAGCTTCAAATCCTTCAGGAAAAAGTCGTTGATAGCGCAAGGGTTGGATTCCAGCTATACAGATGTGAGATACACTATCTTAGTATTAACGGGAGCGGCCTTCAACTCACCTGTAGTAGAACAGCGTTACCAGCCGCAAATGCAGTCGCAACTGCAGCGATGATCGAGAAGAACTTCGAGTGGGATGTTGGTCTAACAAGAACAATGCCATAAGGGATTCTTCTCTCCACATCGTCTGCTCCCCGCGCTATCTGGAATTCGCCGTCAATGCTGGCTTCAAAATCGAGTTGATCGTTCAATGTTCGAATAGTGTCCATGGAGAGCCCGAACTCGATGCCAACTTCCAGTTCCGTTGAAGACGAAACCTTCATGATTGTTGACTGGATATCACGAGAATTGGTTCTTAAGGCCTCGTGCAACGAACGGAGTTGCTTCTGACGATATCGTACGTTGCGGCCACGACCGTCTATTGCAGTGGCAAGCAGCTTCTTGCAGACATCCTGGCTTGACGGGTGCACCATGGTTGCTGCCATTTTGTCTGTTAGTGTGACTAGAACTCTAGGGTAGTGATTGCGAAAGAGCCTCTAATGCATGGTATCGCATCGCATCTTCCATGCGTCCAACTTAGGGTTACTGACCCTGAGCCCCAGTATACCAAGAATACTATATTGGCTCCAAGCCGGCCAAGGCTAACCGGGTATATCACTCCCACGAATCGGAAACGGCGGGGGTGGGACCATCAAGACGGGTTTGGAAACAACGTGGAACCTTTTACTTCCCCGGCCTCGTCAGTGTTGCTACCAGACTGTACGGAGTAGTATTTCTGCTCTCCACGATTTTCATATTCTTCGCTTCTCGTGCGTGAAAGAGTCAAAGAACGTATTCTTCACGATGGCCACGACCACTATCACCAAGGGCCAGTCAGCCTCCCAAACGACTACGATCACTCTATCCTCGAGCCTGGCCGACGAGACCAATCCTACGGACACAGATTTGGTCAATTCGCCAGTTCACAGTAACCCCCCGGATTGGCCGACAGATTTTAGAAGAGTGCCGGCCTACAGACCTGTGAATAGACAACTCGATGCGTCGGAGAGACCATATGGTGCGAACGGTCTGGAGTATGTCTTCATCTCTATCATGATGCGAGGAGTCCGTATGCAGTCCGTAAGTAACTTGGACACGTCTCTAAGCACTATTTCAACCTCTCTCCCATGCTGACTATCATCAGGACTTCACGAAATTCTGGGAGGCTACCGGGGGTCACTGGTGGCCAGGACTGACAAGGTGGAAAATTGGAGGTGAATGGTGATGAAAGTTTGGACCTCGAAACGTGTTGTGTGGTCAGTCGGTAGCAAGTCCAGACTGGTAGATAGAAAGAAACATTGCCGTCCAGAATAGCGGATCACATAACATGCTGTGAACAGGGTCATTCCGGTTGGCAATAGCCCGGGAGCGGAAGACACTGCACGGATTGTGAATCGTAAATGGAACGGCTATAATAAAATCACCGGGATCTATGAAGCCCAGGCAGTATTCGTAACGACCAAGATTGTAGTGGTCTTGGACTGGGATCTTTCCTAGTCTCTCCGCTTTCCTGGGGAGACTTCCCACATTGTGGGGTTGATAGATTGCTCTGGGCAGAGCGAATGTGGCAGACTACAGAGGAAACTACAAACTACATATCCAGCAACAAGCTGCTCGCTTTGCAGATACGGATAGATGTTTAAATTCGTTCCACCTCTCGCTAAGTCAAGCACCATGGAGAAGTCAGCAGAACCATCCAAGATGCACGCGAACGACTCTATCGCTTCTCTCTCGCAGATCGAAGTTGCCAACAATCAACCCTCCCCAGATCCCATAACAGAGGGCCATGTCGCTGATAGCCATGCGGACTCCGTGCAGAATCTCTCAATGAGAAGTATCTTCCTCATGCTTGTATGTTTCGGCAGTCCTTGCAGCAGAGTGCAACGAGGTCGCTAACTCTGAAACTTCCAGGCGATTTTGGGAACATACTTCGCGACCATGGTCCAACTTGTGGGCTCCGGACTACTTGCACAAACAATTGCAGGCGCTCTTGGGGCGAGTTCACAATATACCTGGGTTACGAGTTCTTTGATCATCGTGTCTGCCACTCTGACACCATCGGTATCACAAGCAGCCGACCTTTGGGGCCGCAAATGGCTCGTCGTTGGTGGAACGCTCTTTGGCCTTGTTGGTGCACTCATCGTGTCCCGCTCAAACTCGATCGGAATGGCCATCGCTGGTCAAGCCATCGGAGGTTTGGCACAGCCAACTCAGGCTCTCACCCATACTATCATGTCCGAGATCCTACCCAGAAAATACAGGCCACACGCGCAAGCTACCGTTCAGGTCGCAGTTGGTCTGGCGTCTGTCACTGGTCTATATGTGGGCGGGGCTCTGTGCAAGAATGATCGAGAGAATTTCCGAATCTACTTCTATCTTGTAGCAGCCATTTTCTTCGTCACGTCAACTCTCTTCGCCATCCTATACAACCCTCCAACCCGGGAACTTCAGCGCCAAACGATTTCGGCCAAGATTCGTCACTTTGACATTCCTGCGACCCTCCTCACCATTGTCGGCTTTCTAGGTCTTTGCATTGGTTTGGGGTGGTCCCAGAGTCCGTATTCTTGGTCCAACGCCCATGTTCTGGCACCATTCGTGATCGGAATCTGTGGGTTCGCGACTCTCGCCGTCTACGCCACATGGATCAGACGGGACGGCATCTATCACCAAGAGCTTTTCCGGTCTCGAAACTTCATCATTACGGAGATCGCTCTTTTCGCAGAAGGGTTTCTATTCCTGGCCTTCAACAACTATGTGCCCTTCCAAATCTCGGTACTCTACGACAAGGACTTGTTCCAGACGGCGCTCCAATTCGGAATTTCATGGTGGCTCGTACCCGTGGGAGCCATCGCTACGGGCTACCTGTCGACAAAACTGAGAATTCTGCGAATACCTATTGTTTTCTCCTTGGTTCTCATGGCTGCCTTTTTTGGTGCTATGGCCAGCACCACTCTTTCCTCCTCCGCTCAGATATGGGGCTTTGTGGTCCTTTTCGGCTTCGCACTGGGAGTAGCTATGAACACATTGATTGTTCTGGCCCAGCTATCAACTCCAGTACGGTTGATATCTACCGCAACGGGCCTGAATCTGGCAACCCGAGCTGGAGGTGGTACTGTCGGGCTTGCTGTGTACAACGCAATTTTCAACGCTGCCCTTCAAGCCAACCTAGGAAGCAAAGTGGCCCAGGCTGCTATCTCACATGGCCTTCCTCCTACCTCCGTCGGTCAAGTCATAGCAGCGCTAGTGGCTCATGATGAACGCGCGATGATGCAAATCCCTGGAATCAACATCGAAATCATCCAGGCTTCGGTCGTTGCTATGAAAGAAGCATTCAACATCGGCTTTCGCAATGTATACATCGCGTCTGCTGCGATGGCTGGATTTTCTATTATAGGTAAGAGAGGCATCAAATCCTCACATTATGGACGGAGTGCTGACGAACACAACAACAGTTACCTTGTTTATCCGAGATCCAAAAGACCAATTCACTCATTCGGTGGACGCCCCCGTATACGTAAACAAGCGCTCGAAGGAAGTCAGTGGCTGATTTCTAAGGAAGATATGGTTAAAAGACTAGCAATATTCTATGCTTGTCCTTGCCTGCAAGTCTTTGGGATTTACGTAGGCAACTTCTGGTAGTGGTTTGTCGAGGGGGAAGAGCAGATATTGGGACACTCAAATTACCTCATGAGGATAGGAGGGGAAGGCTGGAAAAGAGCAACTTGGACCTAAGTCTTGAAGTCTAGCTCACTATACATAGTCTGCAAATACAAGCCATGTCCAATGTGGTATTCGTCTTCCGACACTTTGCAGGTACTGGACATGGGCAAATAGACTTTTCTTTGAGTATGAAATACTCCTGCATCTTGATCTAAGACAAAGGAATGATTTCCACAGCTCTGTTCTTTTCATTCTAATGGGCCTCACTAGATGACTCCCACTCCGGCTCCGCATCCAAGAGTACAAACAACATACGCGCCCACTCCGTCTCGCTGGCGTTCTTCCAATCGTGATTCGTACCGCGCTGGATCACAGTATCGCCCCTGAGAAGCACGCGTTCTTCTCCCGAGTCCAGGCCCGCTACCACCGACCCCTCAATGACTATTCCGTAGTCCAGGCTCTTCGTCTTGTGCATCGGGGAGTGGGACCCGGGAGGAAAATCCAAGAATCGGAGAACAGTGCCATTGTTAATCGAGATTCCCGGCGGGGTGACGAGGAATTGCTCGTAGGTCTTGACATCCTTTCTGCCGCTGAGCTGGGCCGGGAACTCGTTCGTTGCGTATGCTATTGCTACTTTTGCGGATACTGAGGTGCCTTGCAGCGGTAGTTGGTCCAGGTCCTTGAGTGGCAGCTCCTCGTTTATCTGCGTCGAAAAGATTGCTTTGCCATTGGAGTCATGGTCGGTGATGAAGCGTTTGAGAGGGCGTAGGTTGTAAGGTTGACCCATCTTTCCTGATTCCTTCCGTGTCTCTCTGCTCTTTGAATAGTTGACTCTTAAATACTGCGCTGCTGAGAGAATTATGGCTGATTACTTTCCTGCTAGACGAGATAAAAGATCTCCGGTGCAACGCATGTATGTATTTAAGCGGAACCGGTCTGTAGCAGGCCATTGTACCGGAACTCCATTGCCACAGGCTCCAGCGTATCACCAGCGATGGATCAGCGAGAAGATAGGCTCTCCTCTATTAGGGCCCAATTGTCTCTGCAAAGATGAATGCAGCTCTAGCCATCTCCGCAATCTATGGTCTCGTACGGGGCTCAGCTCCAGACATTCATCCCCCGCTCCGTTCCGGTGGGAGACCCCGGGTGGGTGCCCGGACATCAAATCTGACTGAACCTCGCGGAACGCTGAACTCATCATTATCACCGACACTGTCTTCCGAATAGACGCATAGCAATGATGAACAACCCCTAGCTACCGGGCTCGACTTTCCGAAATTTCCACGGCTCCAGCCTGGGCTGTACGGACTTAGCCGGGGCCCCGGACCTCATTCACTGGTGAGGCTGAGGCCAGGATCTCACTGACTTAAAGACACGACAGTTGGATATGTAGTTTCTCTTAACGGAAAAAGTATCAGAGGCACGGAAAGCTACAACACCTCTGAAATGGCTTCTGTGAAGACTGGCGACACTGAGCTGCTTTTCCGGCCTTTGAAAGACCCGGCATCACACCCTCGATATGACGGTAGCGAGCATTCTTTCCAAGTGCTTCCCGTCGGGTTTAAAAGGACAGAAGAGTGCTGTGCTTTCACAGTCCCAACAGTCTATGAGAAGGATGTTGAGATCAAGTTGCGCGATGGCACAATCCTCAAAGGCGACATTTTTCGACCCGAGACTTCCGATTCCGACGCAGTTCCAGCTATTGTTGGTTGGAGTCCATACGGAAAATCGGGTCGGGGCATTCGATTGATAGATATGCCCGGCAAGATGGGTATTCCTGCCTCAAGGCTCTCGGGCTTTGAAAAGTTCGAGGGTCTCGATCCAGCCGAGTGGACAGCGCGAGGATATGCAGTAGTCAACATTGACTCAAGAGGCTCGTGGGACTCGCAGGGTTATCTCTGGTATGTGTAAAAGCACTCGTTTATCTATATTTTGCTGATAATCTAGCAGCTGGGCTGGAACTCAGGAAGGACAGGATGGTTACGACGCCATCGAATGGATCGCAGATCAACCCTGGTGCAGCAACAGTGTTTGCCTAGCGGGTAATTCCTGGCTCGGGCGCTCACAATGGTTCATCGCGGCCGAGAGACCACCCTCTTTGAAATGCATTGCGCCACTGGAAGCATCGAGTGACCTCTACCGAGAGATCCACGTTCGAGGAGGGATTTCATGTGAGCCATTTCTGGAATGGATGATGAATGGCTTTCATGGTATGTTCGGTTGTCACCATTACAGGAGTATGTATAATTTCTGGAGTCTCTGGCTTACTCTTCTTAGGTCGAGAGAGACTGGAAGATCCAGTGGCTATGCTGAGAAAATATCCTCTTATCAACGACTACTGGAGGGACAAGAAAGCGAGGATCGATCGAATTGAAGTGCCAGCGTATGTTCTCGCCAGCTACTCGACCATGTTGCATCTGCCAGGCAGCTTGCTAGGGTTTGAGAACCTACCACATCAGAACAAGTGGTATGTATACCGTAGCTTCGCAAGACCAGAGAGAAGCAGCAGAAGAACTGAAGCGATATCAAACAGGCTTCGAATCCACGACACCCAAGAATGGCACGACCTTTATCAGAAGTGCAATAACGACGAGTTGCAGCTTTTCTTCGATTGCTTTGCAAAAGGCAAAGACAATGGATTTGCGGAAAAGGTACCAAAAGTGAGGATCTCCCTCCTGGGATATAATCAGGTAAGGCTTTCGACGTCTCCATCTATCTCAACTCTAACCAACAAGTAAAGCCGAACATCGTAAATAGAGCGGTGAGCAACTGGCCAGTACCCGAGACACGATACAGACAATTCTTCTTGGGTTCCGAACTGCGCCTGCTTGAGAATGCACCAACAGAGGAATCAGTCCTCCAATACCAGTCTGATGTACCGACACTGCAGATGGATGGCGACACGGAGGAACTGTGCTTTCGGGTCACATTTTCGGAGACTTCGTATTTCTTAGGTGCCGTCAGAGCAGTCTTGTTCATGTCGTGCAAGGAGGCGGACGATATGGATATCTTCCTCCAGGTACGGAAAGAGGATGCAAACGGAAATATTCTTCGGTATTATAACATTCCAGAGGCAGACATGGAGGCCCAAGGGCTTCCGAAGGCCAAAGTACCCCTCCTCAACACTGTTGTGTACCTTGGGCCTCACGGGCAGATCCGGGCGAGCCACCGAAAGATTGATGAGCAGCTTTCCACACCACACTGGATTCGACACGAGCATCTCGTTGAGGAGAGGATTACACCAGGCGATGTTGTTCGGATTGAAACCAGCGTCTGGCCGGGAGGCATCATTTTCAAAAAGGGCGAATCACTTGTCTTCAAGATTGCGGGCCACCCCATGTATCTGGCTGAGTTTCCTGTGATGCGAGGTCAGTTCAAGGCTCGCAATACGGGCAAGCACTTTGTACATGTCGGTGGGACTCATGCAAGTCACATAGTCGTCCCGTTCGTTGACCTATAGTGCACATGCGAGAGATTTATGCTCATCGTTTACATAGACCAATGTCACGATTATATCAAGATCTATATCTAAACAACCTCGGAGATATGGTGTTACACAAATGTCCACATGCCATCAGATTCGACAAAGCTCTTCCTGGGACTGCTCTTCTTCTTACTCAGCTGATGGAAGGACTTCCACATGCCCCTCGGGCCTCACGAGCTCTTTGATATCCATGGGCGGCGCGTCTTCTGAGTATTGACTTTCAAACACCGTCTCCCCGTCGAGCAGCTTCTTAATGTTGAGCCGAGTCGAATAGACAAGATGTGCTGAGTTGGCTGGCTCCACGACACTGGCTTCCGCGGCCCCGTATCCTATGTCACTCCACTTGGACGTGTTTGCCGTCGGATGGGCAACCCCGACGAGCTGGGGAAATGTCGAGACACACTTGAACTCAGACTCTTTGCGCTTGCAGAGGTCGGCCAGCCCCCAGTCATACTGGCTGTTGAATGGCTGCATGCTCATCCAGTACAGCACCTTCCGGGCCCCGCGCTGAGAGATGGCATATCCTGCAGTACACACAGCTCCTCCCGCCGAGAACACGATACGGGTCTGGTTGTCTCCGTTCGAACCACCCTCCCAATGTGACATATCGGGCTCGTCGACATTTTGGCGATGTTGAGGTGGTTCCACTGTCGGATCTTTCGGGATCACAAAATATCGTTGCTTGTCGTCAGGATGCACCCAAGCTCCGCAATGGCCCAGCCATAGCAGATCCCAGTCGTCACCATACGGAGAATGGGGATTCTCAACTTCAGGAGTCCTTAAGATGTATCGCGATCCCCGCGCAAACTGCACTAGCTGGTGCTTCAGAGCCACATCCCAATCAGCGTCGTCTTCAAAGATAAATGCCGTCGATACTCTGTCACGCACGATCCTCTGGAGAACGTTCAGGTGAGCGCGCCAGCATCCCACCACATTGGGTTTCTGATCCATGGTCTAGAAAACGGCTATCAATCTCGAGTTCCAGTTCATTGTTGGGCAACTCACGTGTGGAAGAGCCTTGGATGGCACCAGTTCGCCATTCACTCCATCCATCTGAGTATATGATATCCCTGCCACGGCTGCCTGCACTGCGAACCCATCCTGTTTATCCGTTCTTGACGGCAACGACACCATGTATGTTTTTTCAAATCCGAGAGTTTCATTGTGAACGTCATATATTGAACTATCAGGGTTGCTGCCATGTGCAGGTTTCGATCGAATGGCGCTCTGTGCGTCTCGGAAATCGAGCAGACCATCCGCTTGCAGTCTTGGTGCCTGAAAAGAGAAATAGAAAAGAATACCAATTAAGAAGACGACAATAGCTAGAGAGAGTGGGCGAACTATACTTGTCGACAGCATTTTGCCGACCAAAAGACCGAAATATTCAAAGGCCGGGCTGGGAAAAGATACAAAGGCAGCAGGGACGAGTACGTATAGTATGTCTCAACTCTTCAAAAGAAATGGCACTACAGAAGAAATTGGTAAGCTTAGGTCTAAAGACCAAACCTGCAAGATGACTCGCACAGAATGGATTACCTTCGGTGCATATCTTACGGACCCCATCTTCGGGGCCCGAATTTGGAATCCGCCTTCCAGGCTCCAGCGTACCACATTGAACAGAGAACTGCGGAGGTACGGATCAAGGTGTCATCCAAAGGGTCGAAATAGCATTGCGGCTGACTCCCAAGGCCGGTCTCACCCAGCCTTTTGCGGTAGTAGTTATTCCCTGCAGATGATACTTCAAGCAGGATCAGGGGCGCCGGCGGGCCAAGCGGAGTGGGTACGGCGTACAATGTACTCTTTCATTGGTCGGGTGGCACAGATCACGTGTGCGGATCCTCCCGCTGCTAAGAATGTTTAGTGGGCAAACTTGCCGGAGCTTGTCGAAAGCCTACAAAAAGCCTTAACTTTCACCCTCCCCTCCTTTCTCTTTCCTCAAATAAATCCCTTGCATGATTTTAAGTATAGTTTCCAGGTTGGCCGACAGCAACCACTCTGATGCATCTACAAAGCATCTCCAGTTCAAATATTGCTCCAGCTACTCGCTGCAGCCGTAAGCATCATGACCGCCCTTGTCTGAGGCTGCTGGAGACCTCCCTCTGGCTCCTGAGATCTGAAACACGACTTACTGCCCCGTTTGAGTTCCCCCACATGCAGAAAGTTTGATGCACTGCGCATCGCGGTTGGAATTCCCCCCTTCTCGCCCTCTTCTTTGCCCTCTGTCGTTGGCCCCCATTTCCAATCTGGCCAATTGACCTAGTGTGCTGTCTCTGGCGGCATGCGCATTTTTCTCATCCTACAGCTGACTATCTTTGATTCTCCATACTACTGATCTGAATTCCAGCACGCTGCCCACCGTTCTCTGGCAGCTTGAAAGA
Organism: Exophiala alcalophila; assembly: GCA_001599775.1. NCBI lineage: Eukaryota > Fungi > Ascomycota > Eurotiomycetes > Chaetothyriales > Herpotrichiellaceae > Exophiala > Exophiala alcalophila. The sequence goes on from BCHY01000003.1 coordinate 3,750,160, forward strand.
AATCCCACCCAGTCCATCCTACTCGAACTGCGGACAGACTTGGTCATGGAAGGCCGCAAGAGTCTGAAACTGACCGTCACCGACTTCGCGTCCTCCACGTCCTCCGGCCCGAGCGTCCCTGCCTCCCCTGGCCGTGTTGCCAATTTCAAGCCGGTCGCCCTGCGAGCTCCCACTCATACCTCAATCGACCTCGATGACTACTTCGTGGGCCCTCTCGACATCACCCATCATTCCAAATGGCCGTATTTCCTTCGTCTCCACGGGAGCGTGCTCCCAAAGATGATCTTGCCTCTCAGTTTTGTGGCGGCTTGGGCGACGGCGATCACCTGCATATGCAAATTCGTGCACAATTTGGGCATCAATTCCGTCCTTTTGACCGTCACGGGCTTCGTCGTCGGTTTGGCCTTGTCGTTTCGTTCCACCACCGCGTACGAAAGATACACAGATGGCCGCAAATACTGGGCACAGCTGATTGTGACGTCGAGAAGTTTGGCGCGAATAATATGGATAAACACTGCAGAAAGGCATGATCAAGGGGAAGCTCAAGGCCGGGCCGATCTTCTGGCTAAGCTGACGGCGTTGAACATGGTCAATGCCTTTGCCGTGGCCTTGAAACATCGTCTCCGCTTCGAGCCATCTGTGGAATACCCAGACCTTCAGCCGTTGATCGGAAATCTGCAAACACTGGCAGGAGAGGCTGACCAGAGCAAACTGCAAATGAAAAAGGCCAAGTCGTGGAAAGCCGCAGGAGAACGCCTCGGGGTGACGTTTGCGCAGTCGAATCCTCGCAAGATCATCAAGCATTCGCGTGAAAACTTGGGCAATGTCCCGTTGGAGATTCTCACACATTTGAGCGCCTATTTGGATGAAATCTGCGCGAGCGGGCAATTGCGCCTCCCGGTGCACCAATCCAATGCACATAACAGCATCGTGACTCTTACTGACATACTCACTGGAACGGAACGCGTTCTCAACACTCCGGTGCCGATTGCGTACTCGATCTCCATCTCCCAAATTACGTGGGTCTACATTTTGGTGCTACCCTTCCAGCTGTACAACTCGCTCGGCTGGGTGACGATCTTCGGCGTCGTGCTCGGTGCCTACATCATCCTCGGTCTCGCCACGATCGGGTATGAGATTGAGAACCCCTTCGGCCACGATGTGAACGATCTGCCCCTGGACGCGTACTGTCGCGAGCTGGCGTCGGACATTGACGTGCTTACCAGTATGCCCCCCCCGAAGAGCGAGTCGTTTGTCAACTCGGTCGAGAACAAAGTGCTGTTCCCCCTGAGCATGAGCAGCTACGCCAGCTGGAACGACCGATCGGTGACGGAGATCAGGACGGCGTTGAGGGCCAAAGCCACCACTGAGGCGACCGAGGTGGATTTCGAGCGCGCGAAAGCTCAATCGCAGAGTACGAATACAGCGGAGACCATCGAGATGCAATCGGCCGGCGAGTGCAAAGACCGAGCGGTGGATGATGTCGTGTGATGGCCGGATATCTGGGCCGTCGACATGGTATAAAAGATGAGGGAAGGTGTTTGGACACAGACACACAGGGAGAAAAACTGCTGCATATTAGCGAGGATGGAGGGTGTGTACGCCCCCGAAAGAAAAGTCACAAAAGGGAATGCAAGATAGCGGCTGCATGGGAGACCGAAGCTCAGACATGGAATTTCCCGGATTTGAAACCGGTCTTTTTGTTCTGATGGGATTTAACCTCTTTCCATTCTCTACTTTTCAAGCATCCTTGCTCTTCTCCCCAAGCTGTCTGGGCATCTCACCCTTCTCAGCCATATCATTCAACGTCTTCTCCGCGGTCTTCATGGCATCCACACCGGCCGGCACACCACAATACGTGGTAGCATGCAAGATGGCCTCACGGATCTCCTCCTCGGAGAGACCGTTGTTGCGCGCCCCACGCACATGCACCGCCAACTCCGGGGCGCGGTTCAATGCCATCAGCATCCCGATGTTCAGCAGCGATCGGTCGCGCTTGCTCAGGCCCGGCCGCGTCCACGCGTAGCCCCAGCACCACTCGGTCACGAGTTCCTGGCCCGGACGGGAGAATTCGGTCGAGCCCGCGGCGAGGGCGCGGTCGACGTAGGCGTCGCCCACTACGCTGCGGCGCATGGCGAGGCCGGCGTCGAAGAGGGCGTTGTGGAGCGGCTTCAGGGCCGGGTCAGTGCTGGAGGTGGGTTTCGTGGGTTCGCTCGACATGTTTGCTTCCTTTTTTTTGGTCTTGCGGGATCGTTCGATGTGTGATATGGGGGTGCGAGGGTGGTCTTGTTGTCTTGCTGTTCTCAAGACGTCAGCGAACAAGTCTGGTCCTCGTCCTCGTCCTCGTTCTCTCTACTCTCTCATGTCCGAGGCCTTTATTGGGTCGCAGGGCACTCCGTCTCTAAATCCTCACCACCGCCCTCACCCGGTCTCACAGATAGAAGCTGGAGGGGAGTTGGAGGGGCAGAGCAAACGTACCTGTTTACAGTCGAGTGCAGTTCTATACGGCGGCCGGGATAGAGAAATCCAATTCAAAGGGTATGAAGGTGGGAAAAGAACAAGAAGAGAGGGAAGATGATGGTCTGACTTAGATAGGTAAGAAATAAAAGACCTCCGAGTCCCTCCCTCCTCTCCCCCACTCTCATCCTCTCGCGACGCTTTTTTTATTTACCACTCCCCCGTCTGGCTCTGGCTCTGGCTCTGGCTCTGGCTCTTACCCCTCAGGCTGTTCCAATGGGTGTTCCAGTGTTGCTCCGCTATCGGGATCTCAAGTTCTTGTGCTTTTCTCCAAATTTCTCCAAATCTCGGAACTGCTCGAGTGGGGAGATGCCACGATAAGGGGGCCTTGGGGGGTCGATAAGGGAGGGGACTCGAAGGCTCGGAGGACGCTCGGCACGATAAATGGACGGCGTGGGTGAATGTGTTGTTTTAAGGCAGGAAACTTGGACATTAATTTGATCCCCAAAGTGTTGTGACTTCTGACGAGGCTGAGGCTGAGCGGGACGGACACACGAGAGCATTGGACGATCATAGAAGAGGCGGTAGATTCTAGTATATTTATTTGCAATCACGTCAATTTGCTTGCCGTGGCCTCGTCAGCATCCTTCTGCCACTCCTCATTCCCACCGAGATAGCGATACACGACTCTGGAATCCAAATCCACACAGCGCGGATCCTTGCTGGCTCCATCGTAGGTAGCCAGCCCGACGTCGCCGAGAACGTTTTTGGCCCCGACCCGCCTCGCCATCTCCAGCGCCAGCGAAAAGTCCTTGCGCATCAACTGCACCTTGAACCCGTTGGTGTAGCCCTTTGACGAAGGGGCCTCGGGGTAGACACCGGGGACGGGACAGAAGCGGTCGCAGATGGTGTTCTGGGCCGTCCCGGCGGCGTAGACTTTGGCCAGCACGCGCGGATCCAGCCCCGAGCGCATGCCCATGTCCATCGCTTCCGACACGGCAATGGCAATGACGCCCGACAGGTAGTTGTTGGACAGCTTGGCCGCGAGACCTTTGGACGGACCTCCGCAGGGGATCACATCTTTGCCCATCAGCTTCAGCAGACTTGTGACCGAGGGCAGGTTGGGGTCGGAGCCGTCGCAGCCCAGAAAGAAAGCGATGGTGCCCTTTTGAGCGCCGACCACGCCGCCGCTGACGGGCGCGTCGTAGAAAGACGTCGTCTTGGGGAAATTCGTCGCGATGTAATCCTTGACCGACAAGCTGCTGGCCGTGTCGATGGTCGAGCAGTCAATCAGCAGTTTGCCGGACACGTCGCTGGAGCAGATGGTCGTTCCCGACTCGCCCTCCATGTAGACTGATCGGACGTGTTTACCCTCGGGCAACATGGTTAGAATGACTTCCTGGATATCGTGGCATCAGTATCAGACGCGTGCCCAACTCTTGTCTTGCACCATGCCATGGGGGTCATACTGATCTGTCGGCCACATCCTTTGCATTTGCACACTTGATTACCCGGTCCGGATAGCCGGTACATAACTGGTCCACGCTGGCCGTGTTGATGTCGTAGACATAGACGCGCAAATGGGCGGGGAGTTTGGCAGCAAGGTGACCGGCCATGGGGAGACCCATGGCCCCCAGGCCCACGAAACCCAGACCGGAAATGCGAGCCAGGTCCATTCTGAGGGATAGCTCAACGTCGAGGTCGAGCGATGTCAATGGGCAGTAGTGAAGATGAGGACGGAGGACCCTGGACGAAGAGGCGAATGAGGCAAGTTTGGGAAGAATCAAGGATATGGCGTCGTCATCTATACAAGACGAGACTCGACGAGGCCCAGATATGGCAAATCAGTCTAGCAAAGAATAGTATAGGCAGAGCCGCACATGAATATTGGGAACACGAAGCAGGAGGTTATAAGCCAACGGAAAGAATCCGACATGTGGAATGAAAAACCCCATGTGGACAGTGGTGGTTCCAACAGAAAGGCGATTGCCGGGTCGAGATCTGGAGCTTCCGGGAAAGGAGAATTGGGGTAATGAGTGAAATGAGGAGAGGAATCGAATCTTCGAAGTCTGTGTTTTGGCATTGATGACGCAGGTTGGAGAAGCAGCAACCAGACTCATAAAAGGCAAGTGTGGCGCAGGGCCGGCTAAATGTTGGACTTGATGCATCTGATACCCGTGACCCGACCGACGCGTCGCGCCTTCTGGTCCTTTTGCAGATTGCCGGGATTGCCAGGAGAGCGACTGCCACTGCCACTGCCACTCAATTGCCGGTGGAAAACAAAAGTCATTTTCTCTCATTCTTCTGGAAGGTGGAGAGTGCACTCAGACTGATCTGTCAACCTTGTCGCCTCTCCTGGTTTACTGATCCTTACCACCTTCAGGTAACTTTTAATGCAACTCCCAACGTGACCTGCATACCGCGACCCCTGCCTGTCGCTCCTGTTTCCCAATCGGCTTCGATTCAACTGCTTCCAGAAATAGCGGACCTCCTTTCACGGTCCGGGCAGTGCTCAGGCCCCTGTTGCTACCCTAGGGCCCCCGGCTCATAGGCAAAAGAACCATCTTCGACCCAATCCGACTTTGGTTTCCTGCCGTGACATTGGCATCCGGTAATCAGTTTCCACAACTGCTTGAGCGAATACATAGGGCTTATCTAATGAATGTGTCATTTTTCCAGCCACTGCTTACTTGGACCCGCGCCTCGATTAACCTTTCTTTCTAGTTGCGATGAGGACTTACTCGTACGCAGTTCTTTCGATCTTCTATGCTCTCCAAGGCAATGGTGCTGTCTCGCTGACTGGTGTCCAGCGCAAGCCATGGTTTGAATCATGTCCCTAACGATGCAACTCACCTTCGACATTGACATCGATAGCTTTGGAATACAAATGCTTTCCTCTCGGTGAATAATTCGGACCACAAGCGCTGACTGAAGCAGAAGGCTGAAGAGTGCTCCCGCCGGCTATCTGGCCACGCGGTGGCGTCGCTCTCCACCTTCGACTCGGAGCACCTAACGTAAGGTACCTTACCTTACCTTGCCTGTACATTGCTGGGCTTGTCTTTCGGTTTCGCCTCCGATTGTCCGTCGTCCGTCCTCCGCCACGCCACGTCGAATCCGAGCGGATCCCGAAGAAAGATTCTCTATCTCGCCTCTCAAGCAATACAGATTACAGATCCGATCACACCGTTTCTATAGCTCAGTCTATAGCATGGATGCGCCTCTGCCTCAACAGGACCTGCATGTCGCCGCTCGTGAATGGCACATGAAAATGATCACCCACCAAGTGGAGTAGCAGTGGCCCCATTCAGCTTTCGGACTTGGAGGCCTCAAGGTTCTCAAGGTTCTCAGGCTCACCACCAACCGGGCCATCGGACCCATGCTGACTTCAAAACCTCGCGCCTGCTGCTGGTCGCGGACGTTGCATCATCCAATCCCCCCGTGTTGGTCGTTTACTCCGTCCTCCAACAGACGTATTCTCTGACCCTCATCACTGTCACCAGCGCGGATGACCGTGTCAGCAACAAGCGACGATAGTCCACCAGGTAAGGGGCGCTCTACTTCCCTCGTACAGCCTAGCTAGGAGTAAGTCGTGATCGTATCCATATGGACAGCTTCAATTACGATATAAAACCCCCAGATTTGTCGTTGGCTCAGTTATTCTTCCCCTCTCGCCATTTTTGTTTCGTGTTTGCTCGCTCTTGAACTCCTCCCTCGAAAACATGGCAGTGCTCTCAGTTGTGAATTTCCTACCCTTCCTTGCGGCTGCAAACATTATCTACGTAAGTTTCATTCACCCTTATCCCCCCTCTATTCTGTTGGGCCAGTTTCTCACCAAGGCACCAAACAGTTCGTTGGACTCTGCATTTACCGAATCTTCTTCCATCCTCTGGCCAAATATCCCGGCCCTCTGCTGTCCAAAGTTTCGCAATGGCCGGAAGCAATAAGTTCCTGGTCCGGGAGAAGACATCTAGACTTCCATCTTTGCCACGAGAAATACGGTACGATCGCAACCCCTTATTTCCTCCCACCGTCTCTTCTAATTCACCTTGGCCCGAGCAGGTGACATCGTCCGAGTTTCACCCAACAAGCTCTCCTTTCGCACCGCGGAAGCTCTTCAGGACATCTACACCGACCGCAAAGCCAACGTGGTCAAGACGGGCTGGACAACCGTGGGTCTGGCTATCAACCCCAATGTCACCACCCATGTTCTTGCAGATCGCAAGCTTCATGCCGCCAGGAGGAGACTTCTGAACAACGCCTTCTCCGAGCAGGCCCTCAAGAGTTTGGAGAAGTATGTACTCGAACGCATCCGAGAGTGGTGTAGCCGCATCTCCGAACCCGAGACAGTTGACGAGAAGAAATCGGGATGGAGCAAGGAGATCGATATGGGCCACTGGTCGACACTGTTGACCGTTGACATTCTCGGAGAGCTCTGCTTTGGGTCGTCATTTGGCGCCATGAAAAACGGAGCCAGCTACATCAACAATTTGCTGCTCTCGAGCGCCTCATTCCAACAGGCGGTAAGTTCTGACGCGTTTAGAATCCCGCTCTCGTCTCCATACTGATGGCCAAATAAATAGGTGGCCTTCATTCCAGGCCGGGAGTTCTTGTTTCCAATCATGACGCCAAAATGGCTCGGCATGATGGGCAAAGCGACGGGGAACCAGAATATACTGCAAAAAGTGCGGTTTCGCAACGACATCGCCAAATATGTGGAAAAGCGGTTCGCGCTGGAAAAGGAGACGGCGGGCCTGCCGGACGAAGAGAAGCGCCGGGACTTCTTCCACTACCTCTTGACGGCCAAGGACCCGCAAACGGGAGACAAGTTCCTTCCCAAGGATCTCGTGGGGGAGGCGGCGCTGCTGGTCGGGGCGGGATCCGACACGTCGTCGACCGCCATGTCGGCCCTCTTCTTCTACCTGTGCCGGCACCCACGCGTGCTGCAGAGGCTGCAAGACGAAGTGTGCGGGGCGTTCAGCAACATCGAGGACATCACGTATACGGCGCGTCTGACCAGCCTTCCTTACCTGCGGGCCTGCGTCGACGAGGCCATGCGCGTGGCCCCTCCTGTACCGGGATCGCTGGACCGTGTGGTCATCCAGGGCGGCGCGGATATCGACGGCGTCTTCTTGCCGGAGGGCACTGTGGTCGGCGTGCCCATCTACGCCATCCACCACAACGAGCGATACTTCCCGCGGCCGTACGACTTCCTCCCGGAGCGCTGGATCGCGGGTGACAAGTCCTCCGAGGTCACCGGCTTCCCCGTGACGGCGACGAGCGTGAATTTGTGCAAGGCCGCCTTCCACGCCTTCTCCTCCGGCCCACGAGGCTGCGTCGGCAAGAACATGGCCTACATGGAGCTCCTGGTCGGCATGGCCCGCATCGCTTTTCTCTTCGACATGCGTCTCAAAGCAGGCGACCATACTGGCGAAGGACGGCCCGGGTGGGAACCTGGTCGTGAGCGCCGCGAGGAGTACCAGCTGACGGATTGGTTGATCTCGGACCGTGAGGGACCGTTAATGCAATTCAAACCCCGCGAGCAAGGGGTTGTTGTGTGAGTGTGTGTTTGGGAGAGCAGAACAGGAGACGTTAGGGCTGGGCTCTCCTCAACATTGCAGAAGAAAGTCTCTTTCTTACCTTGGTTTTATCGTGGAACATTTGAAGGGAATCTTACTTTTTTTGTAGCGCCATACTCCAGAGTGAGCCGGAGATTGAAATGGACATGAGATAATGCATCTATCGGACCTGATCAAAACAGCAGAGTCATGAGAGGCGTTAGGATGGAAAATGGACATATCCAGAGAACATTAGGGAGAAGGGAAAGGCCATTCGGTGTTTGAGATGATGTGACAGTGCTAGATAGTATAACGAGATAGAAAAAAATGAGTCCCTACCATTCACACCATCCAGGACATCAATTCCTATCCCATCCCACCAACCTTTCCTGCTTCCTCTCAGAGTCTGAGTCTCCACCTACCCACAAAGGAGCATCCATCTCACTTTCCCATCCCTTTCTACTCCCAGTACAAGGACAGTTGGCTGTCTGCTCTAGTGTAAGGTGTCAAAATGTCCAGCAACATAAGACTTTTCCCCACGTGGCAGTGGCAGATGGTCTGAAGAAAGCCACTTAAGGTAGTCACCTAATTACCTCTGCTGTACTGTAAGGACTACCTACCTGCATATCCTCGTTTCCACGTATCCACATATGTAAGATGACGAAAACAGCCGCGTGGGAACTGGGAAGAACAAAAGATGGATCATGGACCAGGAGTAAGCGCACGCACCCAAAGCGGGCAATGGTAAGTACTGTACAAACAAGGTCAAAGTTGCGGATGTATTGTGGCAACGGAAAGAGTCTTACTCTTGACCCTTAGTCAGGAGTCGAATGTCAGGCTTTGGCTTATTGTGCCTGGGCAGGATGTTGTCATATCAGTGATCATCACAGTACTTTACTATCTAGGTATGTTCACGGTGACGCACGCCCTTACTTCTCTTCCTTCCCATCCTGGGCTGTCTCGGGGAGATGTACCTGACATAAGGTACTCAGTATGACGAATCGACAAATCACAAGACTTACACGTCCGAGGACGAATCCGATTCTGATTCTGATTCTCGGTTCTCGATTACATATCCCAACGAGCGACCAAAGAAAGACACGGACCGTGGACTGTGACCCTTGCGCAATGTGAAGTGCCGGGGCAGTCCTGGAGGCTGGAGGTGGGACTCGTCACCTTGATCACCTTCGTCAGTTGGCAAGGCAAGGGTTATCATCATAACCTTGTTGTCAGTGTCAGCAAGCGGGCCCGAACTTCATTGTAGAACTTGTATCAACCGGAGAGGAGGCTTAAGGTATGTATCCCACAAAGCTCCCCGGAAGCCATTGTATGTTTCCTCTCCACCCTCGCTCACTGAGCCGCCCATCTGTCAACGATGCCGACGCATGGGTGATGTCCATGCTGAGATCATTCGCGGCCGTTTAGGGGTCCTGCTACCCTCACCACTCCCTCTTGAGAGGTGGTAATTGTGATCGCAACGTCTCAGACGCGCGAGTGCACATGGTGTCTTTCTCCTCTTCCCTCTTGACCCTCTTGATGCTTATGCGAGTGTAAACCCCCTCGCCCCCTTCTTTCTGAGGCTCGCTCCCAAGTCACGCGATTCTCACGCAGACTTGATCTCATCGTCAGCCACATCCTTGATCCATTTCATGAAATATCCCACGTCCTTGACCACCGAATTCGGAATCGCCCGTTTCTGCAACCACTGAGGCAAATCCCCTTTGGCGTCGCTGGTCGTGGCCATGACCCACTCTACCTGCCCGGCCTGCGGCGTGTCTCGCCTCACGACCTCCACGGCAGCGTACGCGCCGATGACAACCTGTTTCCGTTGCTGCGCGTCGGTGCCCTCGCGCACGTTACGCCCGTTGCTGTAGAACGCGGCCGGCACGTTCCGCGTGCCCAGGTTCACGGGCACCGTCACGGCGATGAAGGCATCCTCATCCATACCCAAACTCGCCGTCGCAACAAGGACGGGGAAACACCGCGGGCTCAGAGGCGCCGGGATGGCGTGACACATCTCGTAGATGCCCATCGTCCAGGATGTATATTCGTGTTGTGGTTTGGAACCCTTGATCTTCAGCTTCCCCTGCGCCTCCAACTCACGGATCGTCTCTGTCCAGTCGACCACGCGGTGCGCGTCGTAGATCGTCGGCGTGAAGTCTGCTTCGTGTTTGCTGTGGTTGTCACGAAGTCCGTAGACGAATTCCTCCCAGCGGGCGTTCCCTCGGTCGCCGGAGTCTTTACTCGAGATGTCCTTGTGAATACTCTTGCGCGCCACCCAGTACTCGCCGCCGGAAAGAGAACGGGGCTTGCTCCGCGAGGGCCTGCGGTGTTCTCCCTGTCCGTCTCCCGCGTTGGTCGTCGTCCACTCGATGTTCGCAAGCGACGATGCCGGGACCGAGCCTGTCAGCACTTCGACCTTTGAGGCAGACGGAGGAGCCGGCTTAGTAGAATGGTGTTTGAACATCTTCTCGAACGCGGAGGGCGAGAGGAACTCGACGCCGTCGTCGAGGAGCGTCAGCAGGAACGCGAGAACAGAGGGCCGCTCGCTGCTGCTCGAAGAGTCCGAGTCCGGCAGTTCGGGATGCGCGGGAAGGTCACCAATCTGCAACGGTGCCAGACGGATGAGGTTGCTGCCACTCGTAGGAGCAGCAGCAACAGTCGCAGTAGCAGGTGATCGCTGTTCGGGAGCCATCGCAGCAGAGCTCTCGTCGTTGTCTCTTGCAACAACCGGAGTTGATGGCGGATCGATGGCGTTAATGAATCCAGAGGGTGACTCAACACCCTTGGCTCCGCAGAGCATGTTGCATGGATGTGCGAATACGCTGCAACATATCACATGCGAAGTGAACGTGTTTCAGTTTCACCAGTGTTGGGTGATTGTCCATTCACATCATCACCGGCGTCGTCACCATCAGACACGATCATGACTCGCGATGTCGCCCAGTATCGCGTACGACGAGTCAGGCAAGGCTACAAGGCTGTGACGGGGAATTAGAAGCAAGGCTGCATGCAGGGTCTTAGTATTGCTTGGTAGTACTCCCGACTCCGTCCTGACTCCTGAGAACTCAGTATCAATCAGTTGCCCTCTACCAGGATTTTGGTCTAAGTATTACACCCAATCAATGTTTCAAAACACCGATGGTTCTCGATATAAACATACACGGCATGACCAAACCTCATCAAAATCGTTTCTCGTCATGCCTTTTTCGGACTCGTCTCGGGCTCGTCTGCTGCCTCGACCCTGACCAGGATCTCTTCCAAAAACCCTTCCAAGAATTCGGTCACGCCGCCTCCCATCCCCACGGGGCATTCTTCGTCACACTTTTGAAGTTCATGGAACACCCCGGCTGCTTTTGCAGCAAGCTTCCTGACCTTTTCGTGCGTCTGCACTCGTTGTTGGTGCATTTCGGCCGCCGCAGATGGACTGAGCTTACTCGTCCGTGCCAGCTCCCTTAACATGTAGGTGCGACGATGCATCGCTGCCTCGAGTGCCGGAAGGAGAACAGAATTCAGCGCCGTAAGCTCATGATTAGGGTCATCATTCAGTGTTGATGGCCCTGTACTGGTCGGCGTGGCCGGGGCCGACGGTTGTTGCTGATTAGTTTTGTTCGTCAATGGAGGCAATGGCTGCTGGTTGGCGATTGATGCTACGCCGCTCGCTTGTACCAGCTTTGGAGAGAACGATGGAAGTGGCTGCTGAGAAACGGCTTTCGCTAAGGCAGGTGACTGAGGTTGCTGGATTGGCGGACCTCGTCCTGGCTGGCCCTTGAAAGGAGGAATGTCGGGTATGACCATATGTGGCTTCTTTCCCGGAGGAGTCTGCCCCTGCGAAGACTGGGCGTTGGGGCTGTTTCCGCCGTCGATCTTCAGAAAGCCCATGTCCTTCGCCAACTGGGCCTGAAACGCCTTGTTGTATTCGTTGGATCCGGGACTGTCTTTGTGAGGTCGCGCGAGGAGGTCGTTCTTCGCCACATGACCAGCCGGGGTGGCGGGGTTGGCAGAAGCCGGCTTCAGATATGACGCTGAGACCGGCTCTTTCATTGGAGACGGCGGTAAAGGGACCTTCGCTGGGGTCGGGAAGGCGGATTTGACAGGGGATTTCTGAGGCGAAGACGGTGCTTTGACGGTTTCATCCCACTCCGACTTGTTCTTCGAACCAGCAGGCTCCGCAGATGCTCTGGCGTTGGTGGCCGAGTCATTCATGGGCCGCAACCCCGTCCCACGACCTCCCACAGGCCGGACCGTACCAAAATCCCACAGATCATCGTTGTCGGACTCATACGTGGCTGGTCGTGAAGGTTCTTCCTCTTCTTCCTCATCGTCTGAGGATCGATTGCCTCGAGTAGCCATGTATCTTTCGTTCCTCTCAATGAGTTCAGTCAGGTACGTTGTTTTCTTTGCCTTTCGAACAAACGGATGTCGGAGCAACTCCTTCGCGGATGGGCGTTCTCGGGGGTCTCGTCTTAGACACAGCTCAACAAAGTCCTTGAATGTACGAGAGAAGTTCCCCTGGAGAGTGGGGGGAGGGTTTTTGGGGATCAGGAACAGCACCTTCATCGGGTGTATGTCAGCATACGGAGGCTCTCCCTGCGCCAGTTCGATAGCTGTGATGCCCAAAGACCAAATGTCCGCCTTATGGTCGTATCCTGATTGTTTGATGACTTCAGGTGCCATCCAGAACGGGGTTCCGACAAAGGTGTTTTTCTTGGTCATTGTTGCTGACAGCTGACCCGAAACACCAAAATCTGCGAGTTTGACCTGTCCATTTTGGCCCAGAAGCACGTTGGCAGCCTTGATGTCTCGATGCAGCTTCTTGTCCGAGTGCAAGTAATCCAGCCCCATGAGCAGCTCTCGTATAATGATGCAGATGTAGTCTTCGTGAATGAGGCCCGGCCTCATGAGATCGGAGCAGCTTCCCCCTGAGCAAAACTCCATGATGATCCACAGGTCGGAGCCCTTCAGGAAGGACCCATGGTATTTGGTGACATATGGAGACTGCAGCTCCGACAGGATGGATATCTCTTGGATGATGTCTTCCACCTCATCCTCGGCGTTCTCGACATCGATGACTTTAATGGCCACCGCCTGTCCTGTGCGCTTGTCGACTCCTTTGAACACCTTTCCAAAGCTTCCACCTCCGATGCAATGTTGCTTGGTATACAACTCTTCAGGATCCATTGTTGTCCTTGGGAAGGGGACTCGACGTGGGATATGATATGGACTCGAGGGGCTCTGTACCCCAGTTGACTAGTCCCGCGTTGGTGACTGAGGAAGTGATTGCAGTGTTCCGCGAGGAGAGAGATGCAGAGTCGTCGTCGTCGTTCCCGTGCCGGAAGTCGAGACTTTGAGTCGGAGCCACATTCAATAAACACGCAGACGCCCCGCTGGGGTCAGCGCAGGCTCAAAACACCGGCAATTCCTACGCGCGGGCCGGGTAAGTGGCAACAGGTACTCGCGTTTGTGAAGCTGGGTAATAGGCCGTTGATGTTGTGTCGTGGATCGCAGTGATTCGTGATTCATGTCATATCATGTTTCCGACACACATGTCGCGGAAAGGTTATGGGACGTTTATTATTGTCATCTCGCACGCGGTCAAAGAGAGAGAGACCGCAGTGAGGCCGTGAAAGTGAAACTCGCCCATGTTGACGGCTAACCGCATACGGCGGAACGCGGCGTGAAGGCTCTCATTGGCTGCACCGGACCAACGCCGCAACAGCCAGTGAATGGAACTGCGCTTTTAACTTGGAAAACACTTCACAGTCTGGGCCCCTTACTTTATTTCATTTAATCGCCTAGTATGTAGACATGTCTGGCTGCAGTGCTGGACAACATCCATCGCCCAGGAAGCAGGTTGCATCTCTAAATACCTGGTTATGCAGCTAAAGGTGCAAACGCCGCGCAATGCCACTTGTCGCCGTCCAGGATCCGAATCACAGCCCCTTAAAATATCTGCAATTATTACTCTGTGAACTCCACCATGACGGTTCCGTTCTTCAATCCAGCGGTCTCAATTGAATCTTGCCGAGCGTCCGCCAGGTTCTTGCCCATGGAGACCAACTCAAACGCCACTCCTTCCTTGCCCTCAAGCGGGTCCGCCTTCAGAAATTCGTAGATTCGTTGTACAGGGTCCTGTTCAGCAAACCGTCGGACAATTCGCCCTCCTGGATGCCGAATCTGGACTCGCGTCACACCTGGTCCTGCAGGCGGTTCGGTGTGTGGACGGTCGGGTGGTATTTGTGCAAACACGTTGTCTTCTGCAGCTTCGTCTTCGCCGTTCTCGTCGACATCCATTGCGGTGTCATCAGTTGGCGTTTCTGTCCCTCGCAAGTCTCCAATGCTTCGTGTGAGATCGTCGGGGTCTTCGGTTGGAGGTGGCTTTAGTTCGTGACCTTGGGACGCCAGACTAGCTTGTAATGCCCGCTCAAGCATTTCTTCCTCGCTCAGCTGATCGATCGGCTTCTCCTTCGGTTCAGGTCTCCTCTTGGCCACAGGATTCCGGGCGTTGTTGTCGAGACTATATCTGTCCAGAAACTCATGCAACTGCATCAAGAAGTCGGCAGGCGATGGGACCTTTCGAGACCAGAGCTTGATTTGTTCTCCTGTTCTGGGATCCACGATCGCAACGTGAGGATACTCATTTTGAAGCTCGTACGCTTGGAAATAGTACTGAATGTACGACATCGCGCGCGGGTCGTCCTTGTTGAACTGCAGGAAAATGAAATTCTCCTTGATAGTCTCCACGATGCCTTCATTCTTCCAGAGGTCCCGGTTCAGTGCCTGGCAGTCAAAGATTGAAGGATCCTGGATATCGACGAGGAGCCATTTCTTGTCTTCCTTTCCCTCATCTCTTGCATCGTCCCATTCTCCTTTGAACATCAGCTCCCACGGGGGTTGGAAGAGTCTGGCAAGTCGGTTTGATCTCGCAGAAGCCTCGGAAGCTCCACCCGTAGACTCGGCAAGCGATTCGGTGTCCCAGATGGACGTCGGCTGGTGTTGATTAAATATACCGGCACGTTCTGCTCCGAAGTCAGTCATGCGTTCTTCAAGGGTAAGACCAAACTGACGTTGGGCGCGCCGCCTTTCGAATGCCAACATCCGAGACTGAACAGCAGCATCGAGACCAGGACCAGTCATCGGTAGAGGGTCGGCTCCAGGGCCAACCAAAGTCTCTGCCTGTCGAGCGATGGGTGCTCGAATTTCATCTTCCATGGCACCCTCGCCATACATTTCGTTCTGGAGTCGACGCGCCATCGCTTCGTCATCCTCGAACTCCGGTGCTGCAAAATCCGGTGCTGCAATGGGCGGGGGCGGCTGAGAGGGATTCCTGGACGTTTTCCGGAAGCCAGTGATTTCGGGATCATTATCATCTGATATGTTCTCCTCCTCGTCAATATCTATGGGATTGTCCACCCGACCGGTCTGAAGGTGATTCAAAGACGCCGAGGGGGGAGGAGGCTGAGAGGAGGAAGATCCAGCTAGATCAGCGCCGCCATTTTCGAAGAATAACTGAACCGCCTGGTTGGGATCACCATCAGCAAGCTGTACGTATTGTGCAGCCAGTTCAGGCGTGGTCCCTGTGACAGTGACAACAGTGGCGATTGCCTCGTCCATCCTGAGAAGTTTGTGCGATGCCTGGGGACTCGAGTCGGTAGAAGTGGTCAGAGGTGAGGAGGACTGTGTCGAGGGTTAAGAAGACGACTCTCAGAGAGCCTTTAGCAAGTGAGTTGACTCATGAGAGGAAACAAGCCTGAAACATGGATGGCAAAGCGTGACGAAGAAGTGTGAAGCAAAGGATGGAAGGTCTAACACTCCTCGATCCGAGTCGCAAGGTGAAGACCAGTGAGTAGATGTTTCCTCAGAGGATAAGAACTGAAGGCAACGGCAACTCCAAGCCCCAGGCGGCGAGACTATGACGAAAACCGGCCGGCGTGTTACGAGAGGCTCTGGAGGGGGCTACTGGCTGCAAACTCGCCAAGGCAGGGGTTTCCCACCTGGCGCCGTGGGCGTGGGCGAACACAGAGGCCTGGATTTCAAATGACAGGAGTGAGACCACGAACTTACGGCGGAACAAATAGACCACTAACGCGCGTGTGGTTAATGTGGGTCACGCATGGCTGTCTGTGGCTGGGGCGCTCCTTCCCTCCAACGCGAAAACTTGGCAGTCGTTCCTTCCTGACTCGCGACTGCTACTTCCCGAGTCGTGTCGGTCGCTCTTTCTCCAACTTCAACACCAAACCTCAAAAGCAGCAACAACCATATCAATGGCGGTTTCGGTACTGGGAAAGCGATCCCGAAGGGTCCTGGATGAAGATGGTACGCATGAAAATCGTCTGGCAGAGTCTTGCGACTGGATATTAACCTGGTATCCCGCAGATGTACCCAGCCCTCCTACCTCGAAAAGACGCACGCGACAGTCTGCACCGCGGATATACGAAGATACATTTGATGAGAAGAGGTTGGAGAAGCCAGAGGCTCGTACAAGGTCGGCCAAGAGCGAAACAGCGGTACCAACGAAACGTTCTGTCAGAACCCGTAAAGAACGAACGCAAGGAACCGGTCAAGAGAATTCAGTAACAGACAACGATCGCGCAAGCACCGGTCAAAGAATTGAGACCGAGCCTCCTCAAGTTTCGGGTAAGGCGATTATGTCCATGGGCTATCTCTTCGTGTGCTGATAATCGGTCATCAAGATGAGAATGTGCCGCCGTCCCGTGTCTCGACACCATCAGCCAACCGCTTCAAGGACGCTCTTGCTTCATTCACCCCAAGTACACCAAAGCATCGGGTGCGACTTACAGGCCGCCTCCTTACTCCTCGGTCATCCCGTTCTTCGACGCCATCACGACCACCAAATGTCTATTCACAGGCAAGGCAGCTGTTCACCCAAGCCAGCAACGGACAAATTATCGGGCGCGACGCTGAACGAACCCAGTTGACCGAGTTCATTGCCAGAGCAATCGAGTCTGGTGTCGGGGGCTGTACATATGTTAGTGGGCCGCCCGGGACAGGCAAAAGTGCCTTGGTCCAGGAAATCGTCCACGAGTTCAGCGACAAGTCGGTCAAAGTGGCCACTGTCAACTGCGTGTCACTGAAATCTTCCCCTGAAGTTCTTGCAACGCTGGCAGAAGAATTTGGTTCCTTCAACGGTAGTGCGAAATCATCCAAGGCAGCTCTGGCGAAGTTATTCACCTCCAAGAAGCCCAAATCCGAGATGCATGTTGTGTTGCTTGATGAAATCGACACCCTCCTGGCTGGCGAGTGCGAGATCCTGTACAGCATTTTTGAGTGGGCAATGCATCCGTCCTCGTCTCTCGTCTTGATTGGAATCGCGAACGCCCTGGATTTGACGGATCGCTTTCTACCTCGTCTGAAGTTGAGGAATGTTAAGCCTCACCTGCTCCCATTTCTGCCATACTCTGCGCAGCAGATTTCTACCATCATCTCCGAAAAGCTTCGATCGCTTCTGCCGAACGGAAGCTCGACCGACTCGGATTTTGTTCCTTTGATGCATCCTGCAGCCATTCAACTCAGCGGCAAGAAGATTGCCTCTCAAACCGGCGATTTGCGGAAAGCCTTCAGTCTGGTGCGTCGTGCCATCGACCAAATCGAGCAGGAAACACTTCTGAAAATGAATCGAGAGGAGAGCATCACCCCGACCAAAGGACCACTCACGGAAATCTCCAACCTGGGATTGAATCAAGTGACAGAGTTGTCAAGCGCATCTCCCGTCAAGATTGATCCGAGATCGGTGCTCAGCCGACTTACCATGGAGACGGCACCGAGAGTCAGCATTGCACATGTCGCGAAGCTTGCCGCGAGCATCTTCAACAACGGTGCCATTCCCCGTTTGAATGCGCTGAACTTGCAGCAAAAGGCAGTGCTCTGTTCGCTGGTGGCTTCGGAAACCCGACAACTGAATCGCGATCCCTACACCACTCCCTCGAAGTCGCGGTCAAAAGTACCTACTATCAAAGCGCTCTTCGAGAAATACGCGGGGCTGTGTCAACGCGACGAGGGACTGCTGCAGCCTCTTAAGAACACCGAGTTTCGAGATGTTGTCGCCAGCCTGGAAACCTTGGGCCTCCTCCAAGAAATATCCGGGCGAACGTCGAGCCTACTCACCCCAACTTCGACTCCTTCGAGGAACGGACGAGGAATGGACGACAAGCAGGTGGTGAGCGCTGTGACAGCGAAGGAGATGAGAGAGGCTCTGCAGGGCCCCGGTTCTGATTTGTTGCTGCGACTGCTCGATGAGGAATGAAAGACTGGACGTTTTGTTGATATTGAATTGCATAGCGAGTCGGATAGATTTGGCATACAGCGCCGGAGTTGTTTCTTTTTGGTCGTCAGAGTCAAGAATGAAGTGTGAGCTGCAAACACAGTGCAAGAACAACATTCATTATTTGTTGATGGAGCCTGGGAGGCCGATCAACGGGGCAGATGCACAGTCATGGCTGAGAAACGATAATGTCTTCTTCCTGGTTGCGGAGCTGGGACTCGGAGCAGGGAAGCCGCTGACCGTATGATGTCACAGCTTGGAGGATTGCGCGTTCTTCTGCTCGTGTCCCGTGTGCGCGAGCGATAGACGGGCCCATAGTGGAAATTGATCTTCGGGTGCAAGCTCTACCAAGCCTTTCACCACGCCGTCTGTGGGCTACTAAGTACGAGAAGCCCCAGGCGCTACGAGGCGGCCTCCAGGCTCCGGGCAGGCTAGACCGGGCAGTTGTCTGCGTGCTGCAGGCTGTCGTCAGTGCCCCCCAAATCTTGCTGTCGCTGCTCATTGCTCAACACCCCCAGACTTGCTTTGTACGTACCTTACTCGTATGGTACTCGTATTTGCTGCTTAAGCCGCACCCGACCCCCCCTCCCCTTCACGATCCCAATCGATCAATCCAATTCTCTTCAAAGTTTACCACGCGTCCCCCCCCGCTGAGACCCTTCAAACTCTCGTTCTCTCTCAATGTGATACCTCACCGTCGGTCGTGCCTCAGGATATCACCCCCAGCTTGCACTACCAACGCTGGGCACGACGTCCTCTGCCCTCGTGACCGTCACCATCGATGGCAGGCGATGATGGCGATGCGCCGGTGTTGCGCGCAGAGCCCCTCCATCAAGCTGACCGGTTTGCGCCCAAACTGGTCGACCAGGCCGAGAAACTACAGCAGAAATTTCCTATACACCCAGGCGGCAACGATCCGGAGAAGAAGAAGGGGCCCGCCGGAGGCTTCGACGACACGCCCATCCCCAGCGCTCCTCCGGGATATACCATCAAAATCACCTTCCACAGGGCCGAAAACCTACCCTTTGCCGATATTGGCACCCTATCCTCCGACCCTTATATCCTCGCCGTGGTGCGCACCGACTTACTGAAGAGACATAAACAAGATCCTGATCTCCGACTGAGAACGCCGACCGTCCATCGAAATACGAATCCGGAATGGAACACAGAGTGGATCATTGCGAATGTTCCCAAGAGCGGCTTCCATCTGAAATGCAGGCTGTACGACGAGGACCCCCAGGACCACGATGACCGGCTGGGGAATGCGCACGTCTTCGTTGATCACATTGACGATGCCTGGAAGGGAATCTCACATCAAAAATATACCTTGAAGAAGCGGATGGGGAGCAAGAGAGCCTATACCCTCCGTGGATGCGCCGCCCTCTTCTCTAGACGTGTCAAGATGGGCGGACATCTGGAGGTCAGCGTCGAGAATCTCGGCAGAACAGACACAGAGGAAGGTGGCCGCCTTTACACCGTGGGCCCATTGCCCTGGAGTCGGCACTACTCCCCATTGATCGGACGCCTCGCAGGTACCAAAGACCTCGAGCATGATAAAGATGGGAAACAAGTGCAGAAGTACAAGTACGTATTCAATCTGTTCCCACTACCAAACTCCTGCTGACAATGTCTAGCTTTCAATCAATCCAGATGCAACTACGTGGCCCAGTGCCAGCAGATCTCTATCACAGATACGTCGAGTTCAAGCCATTCGTTGCCGGCATGTTTACGTCTCACACCCTCCGTGGTCGACTCCTAAACCGTGCTCTCCACCATCAACATGCTCGAGTTTACAACTACGATCGCAACACTAAGTACGGCAACTATGCAGAACCGTGTATCGAAATGACCAAGGAATTCCTCGACTTTGTACACTGGGATGAAGGTGGCCGCATTTTTACCTACGTCTTGACCTTGGACGCCCATTTCCGCTTCACCGAAACGGGGAAGGAGTTTGGCATCGACCTTCTCAGCAAACACACCATGCACAGCAACGTCAGCATCTACATTGCCTTCAGCGGCGAGTTCTTTATTCGACGAATCAAAAATCCTCGGGCTCATCATAACGACAAGGGAGTGGACCCGTTGAAGGAAACTCACCCGCCGTCACCTGAGGCGAGCGAGAGCAACGAAGAAAGTGATACGATTGCAGGCAGCAGTAGCAATCCGGACCATCGATCTCAATCTGCGGATGGCGGTAATAAATCATCTTCCGCCTCCTCCCGCAGCAAAGACCCGTCCCACTATGAACTGATCATCGACAATGACAGCGGCACCTACCGCCCAAATGCGAAGAAACTCGACCAATTCCGCGACTTTATGGCATCCAACTTCCCCGGTCTCAAAGTAGTCACGCTTGATTGCCAAGCTGATGAAGAGAAGATGACCAAGTTGAAGAATGAGCAGCGGGAGCGCAAGAAGAAATCTGGCAAACAAATCACCTACCTGCAGAACCACAGCATGAGTAGTTTCAGTTCCAGCGACGAGGAGGAACTCGAAGCCCGCGCTGTCGACGGTACCACCCGCGAGCACAAATACAAGCGCGAGATGCACAAGTTTATGGGTGGTGGGCAGGATGAGCATCATTATCCAGTCGAGAGAGAAAAGCCCGTGCCACACGACGATGCCGGAACCGGGACCGGGGCGGGAAAGGAAGATGCGGACGCAACGCCCGCAGCAGAGCAAGGACTAACGGAAAAGCAGCAGTGATGAATGACACAATGGCGCAGGAGAGGAGTTGTTTGCATCGAAAAGGCCCTCCCAAGAGCCCACGTCGACTTGAGCTGACCTAGGACGGCAAGGACGATCGTGTGGAAGGAAGATGATTGATTCGACTTGGGGAATCCGAATTGGCCACGACCGCCTTCCCCGGGTCTATCCTCTGTTCAAAATGCTCCCTTCTTGTCTTCCTTCGAGGGACTGAGAGGGCCAACACATTCTTTGTTTTCCTGTTTTCTGTTTTCTATTTTCTGTTTTCATTGGAGAGCGGAAGGTTCGTTTGACGCGGGCGGCATTTGGTCTCATCAAGCCTATTCGAGGGTTGTCGTTGTACTTCCCTCGCTGGCCATGTCTGAGACCTCCGACCTCACCGTCTAATTAATTATGCGCTGTGCTGTGCGATACCCATATTGTCTGATGTGTGTACCTTATGTATTTAATTTCACAAATTCCGGCGTCCTTGGTTGTCTGCCGGCATTTAAGCCTGTCTGGAATTCTTTTGCTTCTTTGCCAACGATAATGAGTCGTGACGATCCAAATAGTATCATTTTCTGTCTCTTGATAACATTGCTTGTTAGGCGTGCCTATTGAAAAACGGAACCGAAACCGAAAGGATGTATGTCCTTTCTCTTCTCCTCCTCTCCTTCCTGTCCTTTTCGTTACTTTCGTTGCTTGTGCTTTTGGCGTTCTTCCCGACTTCCCAAAACGTCAATCGTCCTCATCGTCGTCGAACCAACGACGCGGATTCAAACAAGCGTCAACTCTGTGAACTCGGCCTCCTCAACGACGACGCCATCGCCGTGGCCCTTGAATAGCTCGTTGTGCATGATCCCGTGGACGTGCGCCTTGCCTATCACGCGATAATAGTTCCCCCTTCTTTCCTCTCGGCTTTTTCCTTTTCCTTTTCCTTTTCGATCTTTTCTGTCACCTTTGTCTTCGATAGACGATGACACATCAACGTCCACGGCGCGTCGCAGGATGAAGGGAAGGAAGTCGACTGTTCTCGACGATCCAGACCTCGTCGCCCGGTTGCATCGACTCTGGGCCGAGGCCAAGGACTGCTTTTCCGCCTCCGCTCCCGCTCCCGGTCCCAATTCTTTTCCCACGGTCGTCACCGCCGCAAAAGAGTCGCATCGACCGGCCAGACCAAGCCCTCGTTATGATACTGTAGTCAATGATGGCGTTCATTGCGAATTTTTCAGCCTTAACACGACGTGTCTGCTCGACAGCCTCATGAGAGAAGGAGTCCATAAAGCGAGGCACCCACTTCATACACTCGGCCAGCGTGGGGAGTGGCACATTGGTCCCCGCGGATGACAGCCTTTCCCGGCATCCCAGGGTTCTGAGGTGACAAAATGGCGTGATTCAGCGAGCAGGTGCTTGAGGTTCGCGGCGAAGTTCATCACCCTGTCCACGTAACGCACCCGGGTCTTGAATTGTTGGGCGTGCCTATGGTTATACACATAGTACGGGTCGAAGAACTTGGGGGTCGTTTGAGAGACATTGACAGACATTGAGAGGCATTGAGAGATATTGAGAGATGTTGAAGGACACCGCCGTCCATATCTGAGGTGTAGAGCCCATCCTGACTGGGTGGTAAAGGAACTGAGCTGGAGAGCTGGACCGTCGGACCGTGGAACCGTGGAACACGACGTTTGGTGCAGGTTGTTTGGCTGCCTGCAAGCGAGGGTGACGCTCACAGTTTGACAGAAAGGAATTCCTAAGTGTTGAAAATGATGTCTTGACTCTAGGGTTTCGACAAGACCGCTCATTGAGGCGATCCCGGCACCTTTGGGCCGTGAGTTGCGTTGGTCGAGTCTCGCGCGCTAAGGATCCCGCTCCGCCCCGCTCCGCCCTCTATTCCGCTCCGGCTTTCTCTCTCGTTTGTTCGGAAAGAAAGAACGCTGCTTTCCCCAACTCCAAATAGAAAGATCAGGGGGAATACCGTGAGTTCCTTTATGACCACCAACCGTTGTCCTGAAGAAACCAAGAACACCTCGCTCTTCCAGTGAAAGTGACTTTTCCCCACCCCGTTGACAGACCATCTAAGGCGTGGCGAAGTTGGAACGCTGACCGGTCTCAATTTTCTTGCCTCCTCTTCTCCTCGAGGTCTTTTAGGACTTTGCTCGTGGCCTCAACGATCAGCTTCCACTCCGTGGCGTGGATTCTTTCCTCGAGATCGCTCTGGGAGTCTCCCTTGTTGATGTCTACCTCTTTCACCATGACGGGAGTGCCCATATCCACCTCGTCGATCACATAGTGCACCATGACGCCGGTATGAGAGATCTCTCCGTGTTGGAAGGCCTCGTAGGCGCGGCCGATGGCGTTTGCACCGTTGAAGTGGCCGGGCAAAGCAGGGTGGAGGTTGATGATCGGAACATTGGCCGAGGCCAAGGCATTGACAAAGGTGGGGGAGAGAATATGCATCCAGCCCGCGCAGACGACCAGGTCCGGACTTGGGATGTGTGTGAGAATCTTCTGGGCCAGGTCGGCGTCGTATTGGTTCCTCGCCGCATTGACTCCAGCTTCGGTGTTGGGAAACTTCTTCTTGTATGACACTAGGTTGTGGTATGTGACGGGGACGTTGGCATCCTGAGCGCGAGTGATGCCGTATGCGTCGCGGCGATTTGAGATGACATGGGTGATCTCTGCTTGTGGTAGTAGTCGCGGAGGAGGCGATTTGGTCTTGGAGGAAGGGCCCTGACCGCAGGCATCGATGAGGGCCTGGAGGTTGGTGCCGGAGCCGGAGATGAGGACGGTGAGATTGAAGGAGGAGGAGGAGCTATAAGCTCGAGACTTGTCGGTAGAGATGGACGTGGAGCTCATGTTTGCGCACCGGGTTCGAGAACGTTTAGGGTAGAGGATTGCGAAGAAACGAGAGGCAAACGATCAGCAAGAAGCAATCGCGCAAGAGTTGTATCGGATGCGAGGTCAGAGCATGACCTTTTTGTGAGAGAAAGGAAATCAATGTGGAAGAAGAGGATGAGAAGTCGAAGGATGCGACATTTGACTGGTGAATTAAAGGGTGTGTTGCTTGTCGGGCCTGCGACTGCAACTGCGACGGGCCATTGAAAAAAGGTGAAAAAGTTGTATGAGGTTGGTTCGAGCTCCGTGGTGGGGAATCAATCCAGCGGCGCCGGGAACCGAGACTCGATAGGCGCCTAAGAGACTGCAGTCGGATGTCAGTGGCTGCCGCCTGTGACCTGCTGCCCCAGACACTCCTTGTCACTGGGTTCCGGGGGCCGGACGAGGCGGACCAAGGGAGTAGCCGCGCCGCAACCAGTAAGGAGCTGTAAGAGGCAGAGCCTAGAGCCTAAAGCACAGTTTTAGTTAAGGCACTGGCATGATGCATGATGCATCCCGATTCCCTGAGGCCGGGACATCACATGTAGGGTTGGTGAGGCCCTTGGCATATCTCAAGGCAGGTACCTACCAGGTAGGTACAGTACGGAGTACCTGCACCTACAGTACTACTAGTACTCTAGATACATCACACAACTTCCTGCCTGCATGTGCATCTCGTTCTCGTTCTCGTTCTCTTTCTCGTCCTAGTGACAACCTGATGCTGCAATGCAGCTGTGCCTCCTACTAGCACTGCAACACCACTATCCTCTCCTCAGCGTCACCTGCATGAAGTCCTCCGTACAGTACGAACCTACCGAAACCCTACTCCTCTTATGCACATCTCCAGGAAGTCAGGTGAAGCCAAACGGATCCAAGCCATGCAGCGGGAAGAGAACGGGGAACAGTCATCCATCGCCATCCATGATCCACGATGCATCCCTTCCGAGGTTTCAGATCCGATGATCCATGATCGACGCTCCATGGTTCATGGCTGATCGACCGGGTGGACTCGAGAGGACCGGAACGTCAAAACCCCCCAAAATCTCAGACACACATGTGTTTCGCCATCAGACATAAGTGAAGACCAGCATCGTTTGTGATATCCGTGATACACGTCCGGGAGATCATCCGGCTTCGTGTCTGCGGATCTGCTGGCTTGCCTCCGGCCCGGCTACGAAATGTCATACTGGACCAGGGGACATGCATCACATTGAAACCAAACGTCATTCTTTCGGATCTCTTTTTCACAATGATGCTATCTACATATGTAGAAGGAGCATCATATCCCCCCTGGCCCTCTCCCCTTGGAGGGCTTTGCAACCCAATCGGCACTATCACATACCACCCGGTACGGCACCTCGAAGCCACAACCCGCTTTCATCCTGGAAATGGGGAATGGGGTGTACGTGAAAAAAGAGAAGACAGGAGCGCGTGACATGCATGCCCAACCCCCTTGCCAGGCAGCCTCACAACTTGGCCTTGACCTTGTTCGCCGCGGCCTCTTCCTCCTCCTTGAACTCCTTCTTGGCCTGCTCCTTCAAGACCCTGCGCAGGATCTTTCCGGAGACGCTCTTGGGCACGGCGTCGACGAATTTGATTCCGCCGCGCAGTTTCTTGTGGTTGGCCACGCGCGAGTTGAGCCACGAGATGATGGTCTTCGCGTCGTCGGCTTGCACGGCTGACAGGCCGCCCTTGCGCACGATGTAGGCCCGCGGGACTTCGGTGCCCAGATTGACCGAGTCGACGCCCACGACGGCCACATCGTCGATGAGGTCGTGTGCCGCCAGGTAGCCTTCCAGTTCGGCGGGCGGCACTTGGAAACCTATCACAGAGAAAAAGTGAGTTAGTCCAACTGCCTTTTCCGTTTCAACTTCAGCGAGACAATTTAAACCTCACCTTTATACTTGATCAACTCCTTGACGCGGTCCGTGATGGTCAGGTTACCCGCCTCATCCATGAACCCAACGTCGCCCGTGCGGAACCACCCGTCCTCAAGACACTCTGCCGTCGCGGTAGTGTTGTTGTGATACCCGCCAAAGACATTGGGCCCCTTGACGTACAATTCGCCGGTCTCGCCGCGCGGCAGCTCGCGCGAGCCGTCGCTCTCCTCGCCTGGGCCGGGGACAGCGCAGAACTTGGCCTGCACGTTGGGTACCAGCCAGCCCGTGGTGCCGACCTTGGACATCCAATCGACCCAGCGCTGGATGAAGATGGTGGGGCTCGTCTCGCTGAGGCCGTAGCCTTGCTTGACACGCACACCTTTCCGCTTGAACAGGTTCTCCACGAGGTCGCGGGTCAGCGGGGCGGCGCCGCTGTTGGTCATGCGCAGCGTCGACAAGTCGTATTTCTCTACCACGGGCGCCTTGCACAGCAGCAGCACAATCGGCGGGACGATATAGGAAAACGTGATGCGCTGGTCCTGCACGGTGCGGCACCATTTCTCCAGCTCGAACCGCGACATCACCAGCGTTCGCGTGCCGTTGCGCAGCGGCGACAGAACGAGGCAGTTGAGCCCGTAAATGTGGAAGAAGGGCAGACACGCCAGCACACGGTCACCTTGACCCTTGGGCGCGTCGGGGATTCCCGGCACGCTCTGCGAGCCGTTCCACGTCAACCAGGGTTCGGCGGCGTGCACTTGCTCGATGTTGGCCGTCATGTTGTGGTGCGTGAGCTGCACGCCCTTGGGCCTTCCTGTCGTGCCGGATGAGTACACTAGGAAGGCGAGGTCGGATTTCGGCTCGATCTTGGGGATGCGGTACCGTGCCGTGCCCTCGAGGTTGCGCACCGACGTCCAGTGCTTGAATTTGCGCGAGGGGTCGCGCTCGTGCCCGAGGATGATGATGTGTGAATCTGGGATGCCGACCTCGCGCGCCGCCTTGCGCGCCGTCTCCATCACGCTCATGTGCGTCACAACCACGCGGGCGCCGGAGTCCTTCAACTGGTACACCAGCTCTGCCACCGTGTAGCCCGGGTTCGCGGGGCTGACGATGCCACCTGTCCAGAGCGTGCCTAGAACGACGGGCGGCACGTCGATGTCATTAGGCACAAAAAGACCGAGCACATCGCCCTTCTTGAAGTCGTACGTCGCCTTCAGGCCCTTGCCGAAGTCGATGCTCCCCTGGCGGAGGTCTGCATAGGTGTGTTTGAGGCTGAGATCATCGGCCGATTGGAAAATGACTAAAAGACGATGTCACCGCATCAGTTTCTGTGGGATGCATTCTGGATCGGGGGTTTGCAGATTCAAATCCGGGGATGAGGGGAATGGCAAGGAAATGCAATGCGAGTATGATGATTCAGCCAACTTAGTCGCATGTGACGTCTGAGAGGTTTTTGTTTTTCTGGTTCTGCGGGGCAAGGAGGAACAGAGAGCGAAAGGCAAAACATACCATGGTCATCAGGATACTCGCGATCATTGCGCTTAAACAGAAAAGACCAGATATCCGTCTCCTGGAGCTGGATGGCCGGGAAATTCGATTCGATAGGCATGATTACTGATTGCCACTCGCAGATTCCAGCACAAACAATTCGGCACGATCAACAGAACAGTACGAGAACCAGAACCAGAACCAGAACCAGAACCAAAGCCGGAAATGTGTCGTCTGGGCGATCGGTGATATTAAGAAGTTTCGTGTTCTGCTCGAGGGTGGGTAGGATGCAGGTGATAATATACTCGGACGTCCAAGTAATTAAAGTACGCACGTACTTAGGTGCCGAGGAGAGGGGGAAGGTTTCGATGTGCTGCTGTATTCGTGCTCGGGGCAATACCAAGACTAGGGTCAGGTGCAGGTGGTAGGTAACAGCAGAGGCGATACGGTTAGCGACGGACAGAGCAGAGAGCAGAGAGCGGGATATAAGGACGGAAGGACAGCGTGACGTTGGGGATGGCGAGGACGGAGTACGGAGTAAGTATGGAGAGATGTGAAAAGGGAGACATCAAATATATTTCCGGCGGTCGTGGTCGTGGTGACGATGATGAAGGAACGATGGCAACAGCAGCGTGACTTCCCAAAAGACGAAGCAGTCGAGGAAAACGCCGACAGATCTCCAGACTCCAGACTCCGATCTAACCAATCAAACCGTCGACAATTAGCCATTGATCAGCCAGGCCCAATCACAACGCCGCCTCGCCGACCTCTCTTCAACCCTTGTTCCCACATTTTCCCGGTGGACGGAATGGCGAACGAAGGGAGTCGGAACTCGTCCGTACCGTAAGTAGCAAACAAGCGAAGCAGCCATTGTGTCCCTAAGCACGAGTTTCTTCCTCTATCTCCCCCCAATAACGATACCTTGCTCCAGTCTCCAGTCTCCAGACTCTACGTACTCCGTTCCTCTCCGCCCCTCCGTCTTCGCTGAGTCGCTTTCCGATGCCCGGCCCGGGATCATCAGGGTCCAAGACTCCAGGCCTACGAGTACCTTAGGGGCCTTCTGACCCACATCCCACAACCCACAGCCACCCCAACGCCAGCGCCAGCCTTGCCTGCAGTCAAAATACCGAGGCACACTTTACATTGATGGTGTCCTCATACTCGTAGAGTACGGAGTACTGTCGTACGGAGTACTTTTGCAGCTTATCGCCGCTCGCTCGCTTGCCTGCTTCCAGTCCTTTGCCCTACTCCGTCCATCCTTCCTTGTTTGCACTCTACTCGACACCCTCGAGTCGGCGGCCGGCCGGTTTCAACGTTTGCGGCCGAAACATCGGCCTCGCCCTGTTCCCACAAGGCCGACTCGGTGCGACTTTCGGAATCCATCCATCCTTCCATCCTTCCATCCTGGAAAGCTCCCTCTCTCTCGATAATCTCAACCGTTTTCTTTCCCCTGCTCGTTCTCGATTTTCTAGTGCCCTGTTGTTTTCCCTACGTCCGGATTTGGCAAGTGATCAAGAATCAAGTTCGAGAACAGGGCATCCTCGCCCACCGATCCAGCGGATAAGATCGGAATTCGACATGGTTGTCAGCTACTGACTAGCTAGTAGTACCCGTCGTTAATGTTTCTTTATACATAGTACACAGAAATTGTACTGTCGTGGTTCCCCGGACATCCGGAACGCCATCCCCATGCTTTCTGCGAAATATCGTCGCATCCCCTGTCGTTGCGGCCTCTCGTGGCATGGTCACAATATGCTGTCTCCGCCGACCCCAACGATTTCCATTATAACATTGCCCGTCGTTGAGAGGAGCCAGACCAAGATCAATCCAATGCCGATTCTGCGATCCATCTTCCACCCATTCAGCGGCACCACAATCAACAGAGCCACCAAGGTCACCACCAACGTGATCCCAGAGACCATCAGCGTCGTGCTCACCTCGATTTCGTACGGTTTGTACTTGATCGGTCGCTGGGGATGTTTCGCGTGCTTGTGACTCGCGTTGTGCATCGTCATGTACATCCCGCCAATCCCGATGCCCAGCAAGATGTTCAACATCGGCCCGCCAAAGCACGCTGACAGCGCCATCACAGGGTAACCAAGTTTGGCGACCGTGATGTTCGCGACCAGGTCACCGCACGAGTTGCCCACCGCGAAGATCGTCAACCCCAGAATGGCGTCGGAGATCCCAAGAATCACCCCGAACGCTTTCAGCACACCAACCACTTCATTGGCGATCGATGATATCCAACCAATCGCCACCGCAAACCCCAGGAAGCAAAATAGCGGGCGATACTTAGGTTCCCGCGTCGGCGTCGTCAGGGACAGGATCAGGAGGAGTGAGACCAGAGAAAAGACCAGAGACCCGAGCACCAACCGAATGTAGAGCCTGACGTTGAGGTCATCATCCAGGCTGGTCCATCCGATCGTCACCACAAAGATGGGCGCCGTAAAGACCTGCACAAACACGAGCCATCGATTCCACTCTTTGGCTCCCACTCCTTCTCCAACCGGCGCATCCAGGCTTTTGGCCACCCCGTTGGCATGAGGATCAGATCGGTCATCGGTGCCGAACAGCGCTTTGGGGGAGAGGGGAATCCCTCCCGGCCCCAGCACCACCCGGCTTTCAGATCGCTCCCGCCATCCACCTGCCGGCGTCTGTAGCGGCAGATCCGCCTCGTGCACCATGTCTTCCGGTGGCTCCACCACGGGAAGAGTGATGGTGAGCAGAAACACGCTGGGCGCAGTGACCAAGCCCAGCACCCGCTCCAGAGTTGACTTCTCTCGCCATCCATAGATGGTGGGGAAGAGGGTCGCAATGATCACTTGCGGCGCCGGGAGTGTGTGGTACGGCCACCAGGAGAAAACCCGCATCTGTTCCTCCTCTCCCTCCCCGGGCAGCAGAGCGAGGTGATGAGACGAGCCTGGGGACATCGTTGGTTCGGGGAGGTGGATGCTCGGCGCTCGTGACGACGACGGTGACGGATCCCTGGGTGAATCCGCGAAGGGCGGAAAGTCGGGGTATCGCAACGCGCCCCTGGAATGACCCGGATGGGGCATATGCAAAATCGGCACCTCCAGATTGGGGCCACTGTGAGAAGGGTAGATCGGACTACGAGACCCTGGCCCCTCGGAGAGAGGCGACAAGGCGCCTGGGCTTCGAAGATCATCCCCCCGACGATTCTCCTGATAGTTGGGTCGTCGGAAGTTGGTCGACGGCGGAGCCAGCAGTCCTGGCGACTTCGCCGGCTCGGATGTGAGAGATCCAGTGCCTTGGGATCCTGGCGTGGCCGGCCCCAGCCCCGGTGACGGCGGTTTCTGGCTGGCCGGTTCGTTGAGTGTGCGCAGGTAGCCGGCACTGGGTCTTGAAGGTCTCGTTGATGGAACCGGCGTCGATTCTCCGCTGATGACGGCAGATTCGTTGTTTCGATCCCCAGCCGGGCCCTCCTCTTCGAAAGTGGTATCCAGGCTGAGGTGAGTCGGCTCCAGTGCGGACACTGCTCGAATTCGGCCAGCATGAATGTAGCCGTCCTCATCCCTGTAGGGCTCGCCGAGTTGGCCCGGATGATAGGGGCCCAGAGGTGCACTCCGCGGGGCAGGGGTGGTCGGGTTAGAGGCGTCGTCGGAATATCTTCGCAGGCCAATAGGTTGGGTATTGGCCGCTTTCCGTTCCAGCGCGGTCATGACGGATCGAAACTCTAAGGCACCTATCAAACTGGGTCGGATAGGGGTCAACGTGTTCCTCCTCTCTCCACGCACTGCTCGACTGACTCGCATCTGGCTTTGAAGTTCGGCCAAGTATCGATCCCGAGTCTCTTCATCTTCGTCCAGGTCATCGAATCTCCATGCCGGGGTGGCGGGGGTTCGCAACGTCGGGATCGAGTCGGATGAAGGACCACGTAAAAGGCGGGATCGCTCACTAGCCGGCCGCGACTCCTCGTCCTCCTCGATTTCGGGCACGATCAGCTCTTGGGTATCGGGAATGTGATGGTGGAGTCGAGCTGTCGTCTCTGCCAGCCGAACCCTTCGTCGCCGGGTGAGCCACCAATGCCACATGACGACAAACAAGACATAGGCCAGGTAGAATATGATCATGGCGACACACTCCCACAACCGTAGGCTCCCATCGGCCAGAAAAACCAGACTGAAGCTGGCGGCGACGGCGAAGAAGGCGACGTCGCGAACGAAACTCTTTTTAGCCACTTGGAAGGGTTCCACCAAGGCCATGCTCCCAGCGACGACAGCGGTGATAAAGCCTGCTGCGCCCACCAATTCCCCGACGGCCAGACTTCCACTGTTGCTGCGCATGGCGGCGAAAGTGGAAAAGACGTCGGGACTGCCATTTCCAAAGGCCAAAAAGGTGACGCCGGTCAAACTCTCACTCATGCCCAACACGGTGGCTATGGTACTCAAGTTTATACACAGGAAATCGGAGGCTGCAATGCCAATGGTGCTGAAGAGCAGGCTGATCCACAAGACGAGGATGGTAAAGGCCACGGGCTTGACGGCCGAGAGGGGGGAGCAGTAGTAGAACTGGAGGTAGGAGATCATGCCGGCCTCTTCGTCAGGGCAGTTTTCCTTGACGAAAGCACACTTGTCGACGGCGTCGTGGACGAATCGGCACTGGGGTGGACACGTTAGCTTAGGTATGGTCGAGGGTACAGAGTCCAGTCCAACGCACCTCCAAATCGCGGCCTTCGAGCGAGCGCACCGCCAGTGCTTGGGCCCGGTGCGAGTCTCCATGGTGGAAGTCTCGCAGGACGCTATAACAAGCAAAGAGAGTAAACATGAGGGCGGTGAGGTAGAAAGTGCGACTCTGTTGGCGCACCGGGCGCATTTTCGTGGGCGGACGGAGGAAGGCCATGCGAGCGGTCGCAATTCATACTGTCGGAAGAGGGGACGACATGCGGGATGCGGGATGCGGACGGGGCCCGGACAGGAGGGGATACAGATATAAGGAGACAGTTGTCTGTCACTGAAGCGTGTGGCAGAATGAAATAAACTGGAATGAAGTAATGAAGAGAGTAAGTTAAGTTGGTAAAGTAGGAAGAGAAGAAGAACAAGAGTCGGGTGCGCAGTCTGCTACTAGAGTTCTACCGCTGCTACTAGTACTGCTAGTGCACAGACAAGACACAGACCTCCCCAAGTCAAGACTCAAGACTAAAGGCTCCGGCTGGCTGGCAGATGGATCGATTCATAGGCTGCCTCCATTCTCCCACCAATGGGCGGACAGGTGTTGCCCTTCACTGATCCAATGTGCACCCCGGTTGCACTGCTGCCTCTCGTCATACTGCGTTGAGTCTGCAGAAAGCCAGATACAAGAAGATGCACACGAGCTACTGCATTGCACCGCCACACTGACTGCCAGACATCGACTCAATCAACAACTGAGAAGCCAGGACGGCTCGGTGAGGTCGGAAGAAGACTGCACTGCACAACTTACTCTACGAGTAGACAAAAAGCACAGAGCAATCGCCACACATCACTACCCGCATTCCGTGCTACGTACCCGAGCACTGTCTTTTTCGCCTTTCCCCCTCTGAAAATATTATTTTTATCGGTGTGCCATCACCTGCACCTGCACCTGCTGCCTGGCTGACTGGCTGGCTGGCCACTGAGCCTCACCAAGGTTACCTAGGTACCTTATGTTCCACCAAAAGCTCCGTCTTAATTCTCGTGGAAGTGTCTTTGGCGGGTACCTTATGGAGGTGCGGAACAAACTCTCCGCAGTGTCTTCATCAATTCACCACCTACAAGCTACGAGTAGTAAGTACTGGGAGTAGTAGTTGAGCAATGATATGATGATAATGATAATCAACATTGATCGATTGACAGCCAAGTGCTAATCCCCCACACTTTTGGCTTACGAAAGGCATGATCGTCAACTGCAGTTGAGGTCCCTCCCAAGCACTGGCGGTCGCTTTCTTCCTCCCAAGAAACGACGCGCGAGTCGAGCCGAGGCATTATCTCACTTTTGGTTGGAACGCTCTCCTCCGTGCTCTTGCATCAGATACTCTTCGGCCCGCCGGTCAGAACATCGATATCCTCCTCCGCACGACTCACTTCTTTCTTGTTGATATATATTGAATATTACTCATCTCGCAGGCTTCATTCACCCACTATGTCCCCTGCTCTCAGATAGATTCTACCCCGGCTCCCTGCTCATCCATCAGCCGACACTTCCCCTGTCGCACACCCATCAATCATCCATCATGCCTGCAACGACCTTCGCAGACGTGCTCCCAATCAAACAGATATCATCTCACCAATACACCATTCCCCTTGAGAACGAATGGTGCATAGGAACAGGTCAGTCTGCACCTCTCCCAGCGCTCCTATCACTGCTAACTCGTTCCCTCAGTTCCCAATGGCGGCTACGTAACCTCGGCCTTCATGGTCGTCGCTCGAACACACATGTCCCTCACTCACCCAAAGCGCTCAGCACCACACCCGATTAACCTGCATCTCGAATTCCTGCGTCGGACCTGCGTGGGCCCGGCCCTCTTTACCGTCAAGGATGTGAAAATGGGCGCGCGTGTGAGCAACTTGCACATCGTGCTGTCGCAGAAACAGAGCCCGGAAGACACGGAATACGTCGACGAAGCTCAGGGCTACATCACGATGAGCAACATAACGACAGAAGAGGGCCTCTCTCTCGATACTGATTATGAGATCTGGCCTTCAGCCTTCCCTGCCGACCTGGAACTGCTGGGCTCACAGGGCTACGACTCAAACTACACGATCCGCGCCAAAGACCCCTTCCCGCAATTCCGTCGGGCCGCGCAGCAACTCCAGATGTTCTTGCTGCAGCCGGAGAAACGCTCGGAACCGGGCCGACCCAAGGCCATGATAGACCAGTGGGTGCGGTTTGCACCGAACCAGGTGCCCAACGGACGGTGGACGAACGACGCCATGGGCTTTCTGGTCGATATGTTCCCCCAGATCATCGAGCGCTATGTGAACCCGTTCGTCGAGGAGGCCGCAATGGGCAAACACACCGAGGCCGAGGTCAAGGCGTTCCTGTCCTCCAAGGAGCCCCGCGCCAAGTTCTGGTATCCCACGCTCGTCCTGAACCTGGACGTCAAAAAGCTGCTGCCGGAAGAAGGCGTCGAGTGGCTGTTCGTGCGCGTCAAGGCCAAGGGGATCAAGAATGGCCGCTTCGATCTTGACGTCGAGGTGTGGGATGTCGGAGGCGAGCTGGTCGCCCACAGCTGTCATGCCAGTCTGGTCGTCGATGCCGCCCGAAACACCACGCGGAAAGGGAAGCAGGTCAAGTTGTAGCACCAACAAACCGAGCAGGGCAGGTGGTGTGGTTTAGACTCGGGGGCCGAGTAGGGACAGCCAGAGATAAAAAGATGGCGCGAAGCAATAGATTGGGCGGATTTGCATAGCCAAGGGGGCTGGGAACTCTTGACATATACATGATGTATCCTTAGGCGTACTATAGATATACACCCTCAGAGCTCGCAGCTGATGTCAACTGGGACGGCTTGAGAAAGTGAGAGAACAGGAAGAAGCCTCGGAGAAATATTCGATGTGTACCAGGTATCCGTACATCTCTCTCATTGGCATCTTTGGGTAAGGTATACTGTACCCACGCCGACAAAGAGAGGGCAGCCAGCCCACGGGAGGAGCATGGCCATTGAAAAACAAAAGACTTTCAAGTCGAAATGGAGAACCTTCAGTACATACATAGGTAGGACTACTTACTATAAGTACTCTTCGCCCTGCTGCCCATGCGTCGGATGGGATCAGTCAGGACACCGGGACGCCTTACTAAGTACCCGGTACCTCTAGTATGTATTTGGATTCAGAAATCAAAGATTTGCCGGTCGAGCGGTGCTTAAGTATGCAAACAATAACTACTACTGCCTACAGTATATGTCCAGGCACTCGCGACAGTCCTCTCCCCATTGATTATTAAACTCGCGAGTAACTTCGAGTAAAGCATCTGCGACTTGGGATTGACCCGTTTTGGTGTTTCCTCTGCTGACGCACTTCCCTCGGCGTTCTCCACCACTTCTCCCTCTCTCGAGAGAGAGAACACTCCCTCCCCCCCGGCCAGCCTGCCAGAGAGCGCATCTACAGCGCAACCACCAGCCCTAGACCCACGGCGCCCGCAACGCCAGCCCATTGCTGCTTCAGCCCCTGGGCGCCGCCGGAGAAGGACGAGACAGGAGGAGTGGTTGAGCTGCTCGAGCTGCCGGCGGTTGTGCTGGCCGGCGTGGGAGCGGGCGTCGGGCTCGGGGAATTGGGGGAGGCCGATCCGGTGGAGCTGGGTGCTCCTGGGATAGTAATTGTCACTCCTCCTGAAAGACAGTACTGTTGGGCAAATGCAAGGGTTGCTGAATGGCGGAGGTAGATCCACGTTAGCTGGATAGTTCACGTCTTGAAAGACGACGTTCTTCAGAACATACCTTGCTGGTCCGCAGCGGAGCACGCAGTGGTGATGCAAGATGCCACGGAACTCAAGAAGGTGGTCGCCTTGCAGATGCAAGCGGCGTCAGTGACGGTGCAGCCGGTGCTAGTGATTGCGGTGAGAGCACAGCCTTGCTATTCCCCGAGTCAATACCGAACAGTGCCAGCCTCTATTAGAAACTTGATTCATGCAAGACATACAGCACATTGTGGAAGAGATGAGAGGTCCTGCGAGGCGGCCAGGCCAAAGAGGGAGAGGAGGCCGACAGAGGCGAGAGCGAAAGCGCGCATTGTGGTTAGGTGATGAGGGCAAAGGACGGGCACAGATAGACGGTGCTGGGACAGGTGCAAAGATTGCCTGTGTTGAACGTGTACAGTGATGGGATGAAAGCGACTGTGTGAGAGACAAGAGGGAAGCTCGAGAACCCACCGGTCGTTCGTACCTTTTTATCGAACTCACATGGACGGGCAGGACGGGGGGAGGTTACCAGGGTCGACGAACTTAGGTAATGCAACTCTTGACGGGCTCGCCTTTTCTTTCGTCATGAAGCGCAGTAACGAAGCCAAAAGGCAGGCTTGGCTTGTAATCCTTGGTCTGCATGATGAAAAGGTTTGAGCTTTGAGAGGAGCAGTAGACGCTGGCGGATTTCCAGATCATGGAAACTCACGAGTCACCAGTCGGCGACAGGTTCAGCTCTTGAGTCGTGAGATTCCAGCCGTGACGGGCACGGCTAGATCGATAGTCTGCATGTCTCAGGCACCGAAAAGTCTAGTCCTGACGCAGGAGCAACAGGATTGGCGAATGGCAGGAATTGCGGATGCAAGAATACGAAGAGGAGGTTCGTTAGCGGGCGCGCGTTTCGACGAGATTGTGTTGGCGTCGGGGCGAGGAGTCGAGAGGTTTGAGCCTGGGTGACCAGGGATTAGGATTCCGGAACAGGGGACACTGTACGGAGTACATACATACAGTAGTGACATTCACATGTAACAGGCTCGGCTCACAGCAGAGCCGTCGGGCAGGGTAACAGCAAGGATAGCGATCCATTGATCGATACTCTTCAGGCTAGTTTGCGGAGAAACCTGGAGATCAGTGGGCCTGCGGTCAGGACAGAGAGAGGCCCGAGTGATGAAAGTAAAGCTTGAGCTGAACAAGAAATGATACGAGTAGTGATTGAGGATACAAGAGGAGGGAACCTGAGCTCGTGGCTGCGAAGCCTGAAGGAAGGCTTTGTTTGTTTGTTTGTTTGGGCGGCGGAATGAGGATGATGCAGGCTGCAGGAACAGGAACAGGAGCAAATTGTGACAAGAACCAGGAGGCCACACGTGACCTAGGCAGCCCGTTTGCCAAGAGATCCAGGAGGCAGGAGCGATGCTCATTTCCACCGTCGATGATTGATCGATCAATCGCTCTTGCCACGCACTCAGAGTTCTCTCTCCGAGCAGACAAGTACTTTCTACTATCATCCATATCCCATACTGTATGTACACCCGTTCCGCCCACCTCAACACCAAGGTCCGAATCCCGACAACAATCTCGCCTGATTCCTGAACAGCGAATACCAGGAAAAGTACCCCTGGCAAGGCTTCAGGCCTGAGAGGGGGGCGCCATGTGGCATGCTGGCTTGAGGCTTGAGGCTTGAATTGCACGCGACGGATGATGAAACAGAGCGTGAGGCCCGTCCTCTTGGCCTTCAGCCCTCTCACCACCATCTCATAAGCCTAGTACATCCATTCACCTATTGACTGCTTTCCAGTATCAAAACTTCTCCCTCGCTGGCCTCATGTCCAGCTCGTGCACCCACAGGTCACAGCTCTGCTGCATACAGCTCAAGTACAGCTTTCCCACGCTCTCGGCCCGAATCCTCTCTCCGACCAAGACCTTTGACCTTTTCTCCTGAATCTCCTCCCCTCCCTGCGTCGAGTCGACGTCGGCAATCCCGCCGTTGGCAATGGCATGCACGACGTGTACCCCGTTCGCACTGTATTCTCTCGCCAGACTCTGCGCCAGCATGCGCACCCCCGCCCGTCCTGCCCCGTATGCGGCGTAGCCCGGATTCGTCCGGAGAGCTCCCAGCGTGCCGGTGAAGACGATGGTGCCCTTCTTGACCATTTCCTCCTCGCCTTCGGCGTTCTTCTCGCTGTCGCTGGGATACTGGTCCAGCATCCATTTGAGACTGAGCTGGCTAAAGACCATGGCTCCCGTGACGTATACTTGCAGACTGTCGCCGAACCGCTCTGCCGATTCGTCTTCAAACGGGGTCTTGTGGCTATGCTTGATGCTCCAGACGGCCAGTTTGAGTTTCAACCCGGCCTCGATCTCCGCTGCCCAGGTTTTGATCTCACTGAACGCCTTCCCGAGGCTTTGCTCGGTGGTATCGGTCTTGAATGCTCGGAGGACGCCTCCGTCTGACTCGCGGGCCAGACGTTCAGCAAGCCCAGCGTCACCCGTGCGGGACAGCAATGCCACGGCAAGGTTTCCCTGCGATGGGCGGGCGAGGACTCGTGCGACACCGGCGCCCGTGGTGGGACCGGCACCCATAATGATAGCGAGACCTGACGGGGCCATGTTTTGGATTTCGTAGCAGAGGCTGGAGTATATAGATCTCGACTCAGGAATGGAATGTTGTCACACAAAGAAGGAATGTGATTTAAAATGCGAAAGAATCGAGGGGAAAGTTCTTGTTCCCTTGAGAGCGACGTCACGTCGTCGGCCCGTCCTTTGGAGAAGCTGCGGAGAATCGATATGGCATTGGCGACTCGATCCGCCCCTCGTGATGGGGACAATCACAATGCAGCCTCGTCAGCACTAGGTAAGCACGGGCACGGTACAGTGGATGGTTTTTATTAGGAGGAGTTTTCGGATTCAATTCTCCAGCCTCTTACAACCAGAGCGAGTAGTCCCCTAAAAGACGTCGTTCTATCCTCAAACCACACCACCAGGCCACGGCACCTCCTTCGGCTCGGCCGTCCAATTGTCATTACGACCATCGACATAGGCAATCTTCAACCGACTCAGATCAAACCCATCTTGCGGCTGGTCGAAGGTGACGGCGTTGACAGAGAAGAAGCGCACCACCTTGCCCTGGAACTCGAACTCGCCCTCGGCGCACACATGGATCCCGCACGTCCCGCAGAAGTACTTGTGAATTTTGCCCCCGGAGTTGGCTGTCTGGTAGTCGCGCAGCAGTGACCCCAGAGGAGGAAGAGGCGACGATGATGACGACGGCGCCGGCGGAGATGGCAAAGGTGATAACAGCTCAAAGTCCTCGCGGCCCCGCGCCAGCCGCATCCCCGTGAAGCCCTGTCGCACGCAGATGGTGCAGTTGCATCGTGTCGCCGTCGGCGGGTCGCTGAGCTCCACGGCCGCTCGGTATTTGATGAAGCCGCAGTGGCAGGAGCCTGTGAGGGTTGTCTTTTCGGTCGTCGTCATCGTTGTCGCTGCCTTAGGTATGGGGTTTGTTGTTGTGAGACTGAGTGGGTTGGGTGACGACTACTGTATGGCGAGATTCGATGGGATGTTGTCCTTGTAGACCGTAGATACTGTAGTGTTGAACAGAAGAGGGGAGACGGGAGGGGGGAGAGAGAGAAATTTCGAACTCTGGAGATCAGCCTTTTAATATTTATTCCATCTCGGAGCAACTGTCCAGATCTTATAATTTTCAGGTTTACGAATAGTACACCGCCTCGTACTCTATCTCCAATAAAGTACCAGAGGTTATGGAAAGGTGTCCTGTTCCTCGTATCCGCATCTACGGACTTCTTTCTACACAACAGTCAAAGATCTCCTCCCTTCAGGCTGAGGTATCTAAAGCACGGTGCAGAAATCCATGGTCAGAGCGCTGCTGGTGCCTGGACGTTTGGACTTGTCCCGAGTTTCAACCCAGGACGAAAACCACTTGCTCCCGTCTCTTCCTACAAGAACAAATATCCTTCAAGCTGTTTGGACACGTGGTTCGTTCTCGATTAAATATATATATGTATATACACACACAGCTAAAACTCACACTCATCGTTTCGCGAAGTTCGAAGCATGCTGTGAGCTGTCTCGGACGTACATGTACAGTATCATCTTGGCCCGTGGCTCTCGGGCCGAAAATCTTCAATCTTCGCACTGTACTCGTAGATCTCCTCCAATGCGTAGGGAATAATTCTTTCTTAATGCAATGAGCATCTCCCATGTTCTCTCACGCAAGGAAAAAGCAGTCCTAAAAAAGTTCAAGATCTGTGTCAGTATCATTGTTTTTCAACTCGCAGAAAACCACCACTCCTCTTCGAAACGTCGGGGGGGAAAGCACAAAAGAAGTGGGTGAGAAGGTCTCAGAGTTATCATCAGCTTCGTCAAAACATACCTCGAGGAGTCCATGGTCCGTCAGAAACATCTCATTCGGCGTCAACTCGTCGCAATCCAGTGCCGTGTCGTGCATGGCGGTCCAGTCCCATGGGTCGTTGAATGGAGCTTGAGTCGATGATAACGTGGATTGTGAGATTGATTCACCCATAGTCGTCGTCGGCGTTGTTGTCGACGGCATAAATTGGACTCTTCCATTGTCTCCAGACTCCGTTACTGGTGTGAGGATGTTAAGTCTCTCAGGAGTCGCTGATGGTCCCCAAGACCGCGAGATCTTGTTGCTGCTGCTGCTGCTGCCGCTGCCGTTATGCTGCCATGGCTCTTGGGGACCTAACTCGCTGCCGATGTCGACATGTTGCCCAGGCCAAGGGCGTCCCTCTGCGTCCGCTTCAAGCTTTGCATAGACACTCGCCTTCGTGAACTGGAGCGACGCAGAGCACTGCGGGACCTGGTCTAGCGCAGTCATTGCCACTCTCCGGATCTGCTTCAGAACCTCCGGGCCGACACGTCCCTCACGCGACGCCCTATAGAGGTAGTTCGAGATAAACTCCAGGGCAGTCGCGATGTGATGTGGGTAAGGATCGATGCCCAGAAGCGAGACCGAGTCCCGGCCTCGAGCTGACGATCCGAACACGCTCTCCAGCGAGACTCGGCATTGGCTGCCTAGCAGAATGATGTTCACCGTCTCGTGGATGGCGGCAAGTTGCGCCTCGTCGTAGTTCTGGATCAAGTCTTTCCGGTCAAAGGTCTCGACCGTGTCATAGAGGATGAGAAGTCCCAGATGATAATGGAGAGAGAGAAGATCTGGCACATGTTAGCTTCAGTTGACTCGACCGATAGTACCGTCCGTCCATACTCACACCAATGAAGCTGGGCTTCGCCATCCAAAAATATCAATGCCCGCTGACACGCAGCAAGTAGAGGGGCATACGTCAGGTTATATCGTCGAATGCCC
Source organism: Exophiala alcalophila (assembly GCA_001599775.1). Classification (NCBI taxonomy): domain Eukaryota; kingdom Fungi; phylum Ascomycota; class Eurotiomycetes; order Chaetothyriales; family Herpotrichiellaceae; genus Exophiala; species Exophiala alcalophila. Next base: position 3,791,101 of record BCHY01000003.1, read on the forward strand.
TCCAGTGCAGCGGACTGTGCCCGAACGACATCAGTCTCCGGACGCCCGTAGTTCAGAGCCTCTCTTAAGGAGGCAACGGCCTTCCAAAACAATCCCTTCCACCCGCTGGCAGACTGGGCAATCCAGACGGCTCTCTGGTTCGTCACTTGGAACCCATTGGCCCTCCAGTCTTCCGTCTTGTCGTGAAACTCTTGTGTCGCCGCCTTCAGTTGTTGGACTGTGTCCTCTCGTTCGAATCCATTCAGGCCGGCGACGAGAATGGAGGGTAAGCCCGTCGTGATCGCGGCTGATGTGTCGAATACGAAGCCTGCCCAATAGGCGATGCCTTCTCTCAAGAGATATCCCTCGTCGTCGCGGGGCGTTGGTGCGCTTTTCGAGGCAGATGTGCTAGATGAGTGATCTAGGACGATGGCCGCCGATGAGAAACGGTTGATGGGTTTCCTCACTCGGAGGCTTTGCAAATGGCGCATTGCAATATCGACGCAGATGTCGCCAATGCTTCCGTGGCCTGGCAAGTCCTGATCCAAGCCCAGGGGCAAAGGTGTCATTCCGAAAATATACAGTGCCAGCACTGACCGGTAGCTTCGGCTGTGAAAGATCAACAGGATCTTGGATCGGGCATCGAGCCACAGCTTGCGAGCAAGGGCGTTTAAATTCTCCCCTTGCACATGTGTGCCGGCGATGAGCGGCAGCCACCGAACGCTGAAGGCATGTACCGCAGCTTTGAGAGCCTGATTGACGACTTTGTCCGCCTTGACGCAGTCACTGACGCCGGTTGGTCTAGCATTCCCGGCGACACCAACATCGTGATGGCGACACGCGCAGTTCCACTCGTCCAAGCTCACGAATAGCCGTGAAATGATCGTTCTCGAGCCCTGCCGCCAGAAAGAATAAGCAACCAAGGTCGGAAACCCCAGCAGAAAACGACCCGTGGTCTGAGATGAGTGCATGAAAATCCGTGAACTTACATCTGGAAGACCGAGAAACGGATAACACCCACTCCCCAGCCATACACTCAATGCGGGCTCGAAGATGGAGGAGAAAATGTGCCACATGGAAGAGTCGATGATATCTTCCCGGACCTGCCGCGACTCGGGCATCGGGCTTGTCGAGGGGTCAGAGGATCTAAAAGAACCAATAAAAAGAGGGTGAGCGGTTGCTATCATCTGAGATGAAGGGGTGATATGATGGTGGAGACTAACTCATGGTCACGGACAATACTGAGACTCGTGGCATGGCCGAAAGAAGATTCTTGTTGTATATGTCCAGGGAAGCGAATCCCATTCTCATCGGTGACAGAACGTGTCGTCGATGATGAGAATGAATTTGGAAGTTGCCGTCGCGGTCTCGCCGACTGCAGCCACTGTATTCACAGATATACATCGTGTTACTTCGAGATGACTCGAGACGAACGTGTTACGTTCGGGAAAGAGAAAGAATCTTCTTCACTGACCTTGAATGTACAAGCTCGATCTCGCCGTTCGCAGTTGGTACACCTGACACCACCACGATGGATAGCGAGCGCACTGCCGTCATCGCTCACATCTGTATTGCCATTAACGTGGGCGGCATCGCATCTGATTCTGGACGCTCGACAACCGTCGCAGCTGGAGTTCTGTTTTCTCTGAGGTCTGCGCGGCTCATCGGTCATCTTCTGTGTTGCCTGGGATAAGAGCTCTGTTGAGCCTGTCTATCATTTCTTCGGGATGGCCGGTCTGTGATCACTTCATGGTCTGGTCTGGTCTGGTCTTGTCTGGTCTTGTCTGGTCTGGTCAGGTCATACTTGGTGTGAAATGAATGGGAGGGATTGATCATACGGTAGTAGAGGACGGAACTCGCTTCCCAGGTTCCCAGGTTCTCTATAAAGACTGGCTGCTCCGGGCGGAAGTGGATACCGGCCATCGCTTCCTCGGCTCCCCGGCTCCGGTCTCGCTTCCGCGTTTGTACATTGACCCCAGCGGCCCGGAAAACATCCAGAGTCCAGAGTGCAGACCCGCTTCCCCTCTTCTTCTATTTCAACTTGACATACTCTTGAATCCCAGATCTCGGGAAAACAAATCTACAAATCAGGATGCTTGGTTTGGCAGAACGACTCCAGAGCATTCTCCGAAGCCGAGGACACGATCTTCTCCTTCTCCACCGCACCAAGCTGTCAGGACGATTTCATCTGCATCCTGTAGGTAAGTCAGATGTTCGCCGTCCTCGAGTACCTTGGCCTGCGTTCCGTTTTGGGTGGCTTCAAAGAGACAAGCCAGGGAGGTTTTCTTGCCGGACTCGTCCACCTCCTACGATAGGATTCGTGTGAGAAACAATAGAACATCAACAAGACGAGAGAGAGGGGGGCCAGGCTTACCGTGCCGGACAAAGTGCCCGTGCCCATTAGATCGCCCGAGTTGAGGCCACACATTGCCGCCGCGTGGTGTGTGACCAACTGGTAAGGTGTCCAAAAACTCTCGTTGAGGTTGCTCTTGCAGATTTGTGTCTTGACGCCGTTCCCTGAAACAAAAAAAAGAAAGGACTGTAAGCATTCGTTCTAAACCCAGATTGAAGAGGGGGAGACAAACTGATCAGCCACGCCTGCACTTCAATGTCCCAGCAGCCTTTCGAAGAGTCGGACAATTCGAGATGAGGAAGAGGCCTGTCTAACTTGGGGTTGCGGCCGCAAGAGAACTGTTCCAACGCGTCGAGCGTCACAATCCACGGCGAAATGGATGTTGCAAAGCCTAGTAGTCGTGATCAGCGGCTACTTGTCCGAAAGAATCCACGTTAATTGAATACCGACCTTTCGAATGGAAGGGACCCAACGGGTTCATCTCAAACCCTTGGATATCCCGGCTACTCCAATCATTGAGCAGCACAAGTCCAAAGATGTGCTCGGCAGCGTCCTCGATCTTCATCGTCTCGCCGAACGGCACTGGGTTGGAGACGAAGATTCCGATCTCGAGTTCATAATCCAGCGTCTTGGTGTTGGCGTACGCCGGTTTCCCATCTTGGATTACGACTCCCTTCGGTCGGATGACTGGATGTCCCGATACCACCACACTCGATGGTCTCGAGTTGTACACGAGAGGAATTGTGTAGAAGTTCTGAGGGACTTTGCCGCCGGTCAAGGGCGCACACTGTATGCCTCCATTTTTCAGTATCCAGAGATGTGAGAGGCGGACAAAGGCTGGTGAAACAACAGTACATACGTTTTCCAGGTGATGAAGAGAGCAGAGAAAGTCCGAGAAGCCTCCAATCTCCATCGGGTGGTGCATCTTGACATCTTTCAAGGGAATCAAAGCTTCGGACGGGACCGAGTCCTTTGACAGGAGGTCGATAACTCGCTGTCGAAGAGCCGATCTCGAGGCCCGTGGGAGGGCTGCAAATGTGTTCAGAGACGGCTGTGCTCCATACCCAGTGGTAAGTGTTGTGGACGTAGAAGAAGCCAGTCAGCGATGTTCGGTTCTTACCTTGCGAAGGGCATCGCGAATCCTAGAAGAATCCTGAAGGTCGTCCAGCAAATCCGACACAGCGAGGGCCGCAAGATCAAGAGCCGAGTTCCCAATGGCCGTGGCACATCGTTTCTCGGGGTTGTGTTTTGTCGAAATGACACCAAAGGGGATGTTTGCCAGGGTAAACGGCGAGCCTTTTGTTTCGAATCTAGAAGTCATCGTGGCAGCCAAAGAGAAAACAGAGACGTATTACTGGGTTCGGAAAAATCGAGATCTGAACATTCAGAGGTCCCAAGGGTCTGCTTTTTAAATCTCGCGTCCGTCCTGGTGGGCATAAGCAATTCATCCGAGGATTGTTCTATTCTCTGGTCCCTCGCTTCCGTTCAAAGCCGTCGCTATTGACAGGTGTGGACAACGGCCGCTTCCCGGAAGCGAGTATAGGAACACGGAGCACTCAGAGTCAGAACGGGGGCTTGGAGTGTGGAGTATTACTACCAGAACCTGGGGGAGCGGCCCCGGTTTTTTCAGCCTTGTCCGTGCCACCGAGGCACAGGCCCGAGGCGCCTGAGGCTCCTTGGTAGAGAGAGCGAGTCGGAATATTCGCCATTCGGGAAATTCTGGAGTCGGAAAATTACTCCATCTCGGTTGGCAGACGACAGCACGAGTATGAGTATGAGGATGAGTACTTATTCCGCTCTCCTCATCGAGGACTTTCAACGCTCCTCAGCAGCCATACCCTTGCCAAATTCCGAAGGTGTTGCGAAGCCCATTTGAAATTCCAAACCAACCCATCCACAATGTCGCTTCCATTCCCACGTCGAATCGTCACCGGACACGATGACAAGGCGCAAGCCATCTTCCTGTCGGACAAACAGATCCCCCTCGAGCCCATGAAGGCCGGCGGCGCCCTCGGCGTTCTGTGGGAGACGAGGGAATTTCCCGCCAGCAACTCCGGCTCAGAGGATCCCGCGGACAGACGGACGACGGATCTCGCCAACAAGGACGGCGTCATCCTGCGCGTCGTGGATCTTAACCCGGGGACCACTACGGTGAGTGAGAGAGAGAGAAGGAGCGCGAGCGGACCGGAAAATGAGGCTGCTGCTATTGCCCCCAAAGCCGCCCGAGTCGAGTTGAAGATACTAACAGAAATCTCTCTAATTGCAGCGGGACATGCTCTTCCACCGAACCGAGTCACTTGATTTCGGCATCCTGTTCGACGGCGAGGTCTCATGGTGAGTTCTCACCCAGCAGCTGCAGCATCATCCGCAGCAGTCCCCCCGATGATCTGATGATCTTCTAACTTTTTCCGATGAAAACTTAGCCATCTTGACAACGGCGCCAAAGTCGACATGAAGCCCGGCGACGTGTGCGTGCAGCGAGGCACGATCCACGGATGGACCAACACCGGTACCAAAGTCGCTAGAGTCTATTTTGTTTTGATCGGTATGACCACTAACACTCTCACTCTCTTGACTTGTGTCCTCTCATCAATCTAACCGTGTTTGACAGCCGCGAAACCAGTCGAAATCGATGGCAAGCTGCTTGGATCTCACGGCTATAACCCAGATGAGCTCGCCTCTGGAGGTCATTGAGAAGTCAACACATGCAAGCATCGCAATTGTTGGCGCTCGGAGATCGGGATGAAATCCTAACTTAGAGTCTGAACGCTCCGTAGCATTTTCTCTTAAAAGAGGATTGTTATCAGATCAATATTAGCTATGCCGATCCGCTCGATCAGTCGGTGTCCGTACTAGGCACTAGTAGTCATGGACATAGTCAGTTAGAAGTCTGAATCTCTGCATCAAGAGCATTGCTCCATTTAGATCGGAGTATTGAGACTATATGTAGTACGTGTCTATCCAACAAAACACATATTCTAATTGAACGGCGACTTCGTCCAACGCTGCCCACAACTGACTAGAGCAACAAAGACAATAGAAATAGCATATACGAAGAACATCGAGAAGAAGAATCATTAATCATCGATGGCAAAGCCCCCTGACTCGAATTAAAGAACAACTCCCACCCCGTTGACATTCTGCTGACCGATCCGATCCGCCGATCCATGATCAACTGACTTCCATCCAAGTTGGCGACGGTGAAACTTGAGACTTAAGCACCTCTCGCATAGAGTGAGCGCACGAACGATCCGTAGCTGCTGCTGCTAGTCGAACTCGAGAGGGAGTCGGTACTGGAATTGCTTTCGCGGAGAGCGTCGCGGCCGTCTAAGTTTTGATTCGTGGCGGTTGCCTTGGCTGTGGCCGTGGTTGAGGTGTTGGATGTGGAAGAAGAGGAACGTGGGATTTTTGTTGTCGATGATGAGGATGATGAGGTAGAGTGAGATGAGGACCGAGAGTGAGAGTGAGATGGAGATGAAGATGAGGATGATCTGGATGGGAAGAAGACTGATGATGTGTTCGGTGTCGAGTTCATGGAGAGAACCGATTTGCGAGCGAGAAAGGCTGATGCCATTGTGATAGAGAGTGATAGTGGTGGTGGTAGTGATGCTCGATGGTGGACCGTCTGATCTTTATTAAATTGCCAGTGATCTCCCTTGCAATCTTTCGGCTTTTGAGTATGTTGTGTTGTAGTTTGTAGGTGTTGGATAGAACAAGGCGTTGACGGGACGTTTGTTAAATTATACTTGTTTCAATGAGAAATAACACAATTTAGGAAAGATCCAAAGATGAAAAGGGAAAGGATTCCACGGAGATCTTTATATCAAGTTCAGGCCTTACCTCACGATCTATCCTGGTATCGACACTAGGACCTTCTCACCTATCAAACAGGCCTGTATGTGGCAGTGCGTGGTTGCGCAACACTGCACGTATTCCCATTCCATTTAGCTTGATGATCCCTCCCAGGTGTACCAACGAAAAAGAAGAATCGATCGAATTGCTGGACGCCTTGTTGATAGTAGTTCGCGGAAGCCGGTGAGATGGAAGAGGGAGGGGCCAAAGAATAGGGCCATGAGCGAATGGTTGGACCTGAAATCAAAAACTGTGCCACCCTGCCGTGCCCTGCCCTGCCCCTGTATCGCAACGAACGAACCGCGGAAGGGCAACGGATATGCAGAGCTGACCGCGTCGAACATCCGTTATCCAAAAGGAGGACGTACTTCACGTACCCGCCCATGCCTGCAACGTTGTCGGTCCGAGCGAGAACACGATCTAGAGCCGGGCATGTAGGCCATTGCATGAATGGGCTTTTGGGCCAACATCATGCACTGTGCTGCGCAAGCGCTGACCTGACCGGGCACAGGAGGAGGCGTTGGGTTTGGTACGTCCGAACGTGTGATATCTCGCAACTGAAGAACAGAGGTGGTACAAGATGACTGAGCCACGGAGCCCTCAGCCCTCAGGGACAGAAGAGGGTCGGGATAGGACTCGGAGGCAGTGAAGCGGGGCAAGATGCAAGATGCATGCTGGATAGATATTTGAACAACTTGTCCACCGCCAGAAGGTGGGGTCTGACACGTATAAACGCCCTGGCGGCCTGAGAATACTCGCGGTGAGCGACGAACGCCACCATGCACGATCGAAACCAGGGTATATGTACGTGTCAACGTGTCTTTTCAATGTACTAGCATTGGGAAGTCTAATCATATTCGTCAGAGTGCTTGCTTGTTCTAGTATCGAGGGGGTATCTGAATCGTATCAAAGCCCGTTCGCCATTCATTCCCATTCATCAGCTCGTCAAGTCAATACAAACTCCATCATGGAGGGCAGGGATTGGCTGGATCGAGGACACATCCGCTTCGCGAGTCCGACACGGTATCCATCGCATTTCTCAGCTTCGTGCCAGTCTCTCAAGGATTGACAACACACCTGCAGGCAGTCAGCATACATCTCGTCCCGTCTCCACGAACCAAGCCTCAAAACACTTACCGGTGACACCTTGAGTCAATGTGGCCGACGCTTCCGTGCTTCTGGCACCCAACGTCACTGTCACCACATCGCGCATTTTCCCGGCCTTTTCCAAGCGGTGTGCCCAGTTGAACACATACTCGTCTTCCCTTGAGTCCCCAATCACCATGAGAAAGTCGGGGAACCGCTCGCCCTGTTCACGCGCCATCACTTCCAGATTGTCGCTGATCATCTCAGTTGCGAGACCTTTGTTGACATTCATCTCAGACACAAACAATCCGTCCTCGATGGGAACCGCGCTAACATGTTGTGACCGGCAGGCGTCGTTGATATGGTTGGCACACTCGCCGGCCGATTTGAAGGCTGCTGCCACGTCGTCCGTGTCGGAATAGTCAAAGATCAATGACGAGTGTCGTTCCTCGATCCGGCTTCCTTCAATTCTCTGAACATAATAGTCCAGAATCTGCTTCACCCCCGACTTCCATGTGCGGACATGCTCCAGGTCCGTCAATTCCTCCCATTCATCGCTGTTCGGCTCCTGAACGAACCCACCGTTTTCGGCAATCATACCAATGCCGCTAACTGGGCTGAACAGCCGCTCCATCTCCTCCGGCATCCTCGAGCTCATAACATACACAATGTTCTTCTTGTCATCCACGAGGTCATTGAGCACGTCCACAGACCGCTTGGGGGTGGTTAAGATGATGTCCGTGGGCGAGCCCCAGGCAGCCAACGTGCCTTCGTAGTCGAGGATGATGAGACGTCGCTCCGCTCGCTGATATTTGGCCTTGACCGCGGAAACCGACAGCCGGGGCACAGAAGTCGAATCCCGCACCGAGTGCTCTTTCCATGCGCGTTCGAGCGCCTTGATGTAGTTCTCATACCAGTCGATGGCATTCTGCTTAACGACAGTATCGTACATGGCCTTCCATCGTCGTTCTTTCTCCTCCGGTGACATATCCAGAGCCTGTTTGATTGCATCGGCACAATGGCTATAGTGCCAAGGGTTGACCAAGATGGCGCTGTGTCCAAATACTGTCGCAGATCCCGTGAACTCGCTAAGAACAAGGGGCCCGTATTTGTTGTCAGAGATCTTGCCGTCCTGGCAGATCACCCACTCGTGGCTCGTCAAGTTCATGCCTTCGCGCAAGCTGGTGATCATCAAGCACTCGGCAACAGTGAGGAGAGCCATGTACTGGCTAAAGTCAATGTCTTGTTTGAGGAATACCAGCGGCTGATGGGCCAAGGTGGAGTGGGTAGAGTTGACTCGAGTGACAATGTCGGCCACCGTCGCACTGAGCTCTGGATCCTCGGCCGAAGATGTCGCAATCTGAATCAACACGACCTTGTCTCTGTACTCTGGATACTTGTTGAGGAACAGCTCGTAGGCCAGGATCTTTTGGCGAACTCCACGGATACTGTCGAGCTTGTCTCGACCCACGATGATCCGCTTGCCGCGGTACTTGTCGGTGATGGTATGAACCCATTCCTTGACCTCCGGTGTTCGACGTTCTCGGTCGATCGATCCTGGATCAATACCGATCGAGAAGGGACTGATGTGGACAAACCTGCCGTCCTCGAGAATGACACCGTGTCGGGTAGCTTCAACGTTCAGGAGCCGACTGCAAGTCTGAAGAAAGTGATGGCAATATTCGTCATTCTGAAACCCAATCATGTTTGCACCCAACATGCCCAGGAGGAGATCGGTGCGGACGGCCAGACAGCGGAAGATTTCAGACGAAGGGAATGCGGTATGGAGGAAGAATCCGATCTGAGCATCAGGGAGCTTCTTTCGCAGAAGACCGGGTAGAAGGAGGAGGTGGTAATCGTGAACCCAAATCACATCTCCTTTCTTGTAGTTCTTGACGATGCGATCCACAAAGGCTTCATTGACCTTGACATAGAAGACCCAGGAATGGTCCTCGTACGCCTTGCTCTTCGGGTGGTCGGGGATCTGGTAGTGGACGACTGGCCAGAGAATGGTCTTGCAGTAGTGCTCATAGTGGCCATTGAGGTCGCTGTCACTGACATAGACCGACAAGGCGTCGTAATCGTTTTCCAGCTTCTCTGAAATGTTCGCCTTCATGTGATCGTCCAAGGCATCTGTGGGGCAACCCAAGGTGCCAACCCACGTCTTGTCTTCCAGAATTCCGGCCTCGGCCACTGCATCAATGGCATTGTAGAGACCGCCGTTGCCAATCAGCGCCTTTTCCACCGTGTAGTTTTCTTCCGTGAAACCTCGGTCCTGGCTGACGGTTCTCGATTTCTGTCTGCGATGACCCTGAGCCGGGGCTTTGTTCGCCGCCACAGCTGCCTTCTCTTTTGCCACGACTGCGTGTTTCAGGATCGAACTTGGGGGAGGGGACTTAGCCCTGGAAGGCGGCTGATTCCATCCGAGCGTCTTGCCCCAGCCCGGAGAGTGCAAGTCATGCCGAGAAATCGTTCGCAGTGACTGCGAGGACAGCTGCTGCTTCAGTTGCGGAAGAGTCAGGCTTATTGGGCGATCAACGTGCGGGCGAAAGATCTTTTCGTGATCGGTCGTGGCACCAGGAGTCTGAACAATGGGGCCCGGGGTGTTGGTCACTCCCGGGGTACCAGTCAAGGAGGGTGTGAACAGGCTGACCGCCGTGCCATCATTCAAGGTGTGGTGCGAGACCGAGGACTGAGGTCTCTGAAGTTCGGGCGACAGAGGTCTTCGGAGTTCGGGCGACTGCGATCTTGAGGACGTAGGGGCATCGAAGTTGATCGTGTAGGGCAAGAAAAGGGTGGCCACGAAGATCGTCATTGTAGCATGCGATGCTGATGGCAATGAGAGCAATGACGCAGCATGGGAGGAATGCTGGACAGTGTGATGTTTGGTCTTCTAACTGGCGAGCGAAAGGATTACTGTTGCGTCTCAGGCTCTCCTGCCGTCCGCTGCTCTGGTCGTCAAACTGAGGGTAGGTGCGTAGGACTTAAGAATGGTTCGGTGGCGGGGAGAGATATGTTGGGAGGTTTGCGAAGAAAGAAAAGGGCGGACAACGTCAGACTCGGTGGTAACAGCAGAAGGTTAAAAATGCACAGGGAGTGAGTGACACGCGCGGTGGTGGAAGAAACCTGGTTGGGCGCGAGCAGAGTTCATGCAGTGTGATACAGAATGTCTTTAAGTAGGGCCGCGGGGAGAGGAAGGGGACAACAATCGCATCTCGTCATACTGTCATACCGTCATGCTCGTTGCGGTGCTGTGCATGAGGTGAATGATGAGATGGGACAGGAAGAAAAGCACAGGCAGGTTTTCAGTCTTTCATGCGTCCCTCGTTTGCGTTCTGGCGGGTGCAAGCTCCGATCTTTGAGTCCTTTGACTCGACGGGAACAAAAAACATTTGGACAAGATGACGCACGTGGTGGAGCTTCGACAGGAACAACGTGCATCTTTGATAGAAAAAAGCCGAAAAGCCCCCTACGCGTACTGCACGAGTGCGTGTACTCCATCCCAAAGTGTGTACCTACCGTAGTACCAAGCACGGGAGCTTTGAGGACAGACACCCGGCCGGTGGCCATTGGGCAGTCTTGCTGAGCTAGACTTGCTTGAGTGCGCCTGGCCCAGAGCTGCCACCGGAATGCTGCCACCGCCGAGCCTGACGGTGCGACCGTTGCTGCCAACTCTGGGACTCTGGGCGCATCAAGTGGCAGGCATTCCACTGTCCAGGCGTCGCCGGCTGATCTTGACTCGCCCGTTGCCGCGTGCGCAGCTCTTGGGGCACCCACAAGCCCTACAAGCAAAACTCTCTTGCAACCACTTCCAGACCAAAGAGTCACAGGCAGCAACAATCGCGCCCTTCTGGATTCTGTCTCCGTCTCTGTACGCACCTCCTCTTTTTCTCCCAGGGCGTGCGCGTTGTGTGGCAGCGACAGCGTGTGTTTGGCCTCTTCCTCCTGCTGTCGCTCTCTCGATGTAGCCACGGAGTAACTGTCCTTTCCCTTTCTCACACCTCTCTCCTCGGCCTCCGTCCTCTGGTCATGCCACTCTACCTCACCGCGGCCCACTCCTCGCGCGTCAACAAACCGGCCCAAAGACCCGCGAGCTCGACCTCTCGTCATTCCTCTACCTCCTTCGCGAATCTTCCACGCACCAAGCCATCCACCAAGACATCGGCCCAGAGAACGAAATCGGTCACTTCGGCTCTTGAAGATGGTCTGGACAGTGGAGATGATGAGGAGGAGCGATTGCTGCCCAACGGCAAGATCCTGGCCACCGTTTCTGTCGACTCGGCCAAAGATGTGATGACCGCGCTCCAATATGCTCGCACATCCATGTTTGCTCCGATCCCAGATCGTGCCGGAATGAACAGTGTGCGCATTGCCGAAGTTCTTAATTTCCAGAGGAACATGCCCTCCATCGTCTCCCTGGCACATGTCCACGCCCTCCTCGCCGCGTCGTCCAAGACCGAGCGGGAGATTGCGGCCTTGCAGTCGACTGGTAAGCTTCGAAAGATCAAAGTCACTGGGCGAGGCAACGACATCAGTGGTACTGGTGAAGTCCTAATCGCCATGGCTGACCTGCAAGCCTTAGTCGAGCGAAGCGATGTCGCCCCGAATGTCCTAGCCGACTTCTGCGATGTGCTTCGTCGCTATCCTCGGGCGGCCGCAGTCCCTGCCCGTGAGCTGCCCCCCTCTCACGTGGCCACCTTGAGTCGCACCGGCTTTCTTGTTTCTGCCTCCTTGTCTGGCTCCCGCAACGTTGCTCTGGCAGGCTCGTCGCTCGTCTCCATGCCCAAGATCTCCCGTGCGGCCTCAGGCAGCTCCGGAGCTGTTGGGGGGGATGCGGCCTTCGAGAACCTTGGCGGAGTTGGCTCTGCACGGCGGCCCAAGTCTAACATTCACCTCAACCATGATCTTCAGGGCGGGGAATTGGCGCTTTCCGTGCCGAATATTGGCCCATACCTCAGGCTTCTAAACGCCGGTCGAGCACATCTTCTTGAGTTGTTGGGCAAATCCAAATACAACGAAGGCCCTTTATACCTCTTGCGCGAACGGTGGGACGGTGCTGTCGATTCCGACAATCGCGCGTCCGCCGCCAAACGAATCAGAGGCGAGTTCTCCGGTGTCATGCCCTCAAAGACAAAGAAGTGGAAGGATCTGTACGGATTGAACTTCGACTGGATCCTTGAAGAATGTCTTGGTGCGGGCTTGATTGAGCTGTTCGAGACTCGGAGTGTGGGTCTCGGCGTTCGTGCGTTGGCCTGATGTGCCGACTGCAGATTCCTGTATGGCCTGGATGCCTACAAGAAGTGTATATCATGGGATATGTAACGATATACTGGGTTTCTCCGATATTCTCAAACTTGAAACAACGTGCACCGGGACATCGTACGTATTTTGAAATATTCCAAACCTTCTTCCGAATGACTTGATTCAATGCGAACTGTATGCAGTCGCATCTTCCTTTTATATACTAGTACATGTGTCTTTTGGATGATGTTCTTTCTCACCGAGGCATCACACTGCCGCTTGTGATTCCACCGACTCCATGGAAGAGCCCAACCCAGACACACAGGCTCCCTCGTTCTCGGCACCGGCCGGGGTTGGATAAATTTTGAATCTACAACCCAAACTCTTATAGCTTGCCACCGCTCAACCGCTCGGCGATCTTTTTCATACGCTCCTGGTCGCGCAACGCCCGCTCGTTGACGTCGCCCGCGAGCATGACGCCGCCACGGCCCTGGGCAGCCGTGCGGTCGCGGCCGCGCTTGATCATCTCCTCCACGGCCTCGGGCCGGCCCTCGATGCGCCACAGGCTCTCCGTCGTCGTGAACGCCTGGTCGATCGCCGTCGCCAGCGTCTCCTTGTCCGTGATGAACCCGCGCGCGTGGATGTACAGCGTGTGCAGCTTGTCCAGGCGCTCCTCGTGCTTGGCGGCCAGGCGGGCCTCGTGCGCCGCGCGCCGGCTCTCGTACAGGGCCTTTTCTTCCGCGGCGCTGAGGTGGTGCAGCGTCTGGGGCCGCATCGCCGATGGGATCGACACGTTCGTCAGACGCACGTCTTCTCGTTGTGGCTGGGCGATCAGCCGGGCTCGTTCTTGTTGCGTCGCTGCGCTTCTTGCCGCCACTGTCGCGTCCATGGTGACCTTGCGTGCGTGGAGCTCCTTCAGGCTGGAGCGGAGAGATTGTTTGCGAAACTCGGCCATGCGGAGCTTGTATTTGCCCGTTTCGGTGAGTTGTTCGGGAGGAGGGATGTTTTTAGGCAGACGGTCGCGTGTGACATTGTCGAGGTAGGCTTTGCCCGGTTTGTCGGGGCGACTGTTACGGAAGAGCTCTCGAGGCACTGGGAGGAGACCCTTTGGTCGAGGCCGAGAGTCGCGGAGTGCTTGGTGACTTTTAGGGATGTCGATGAACGCCGGAGACTCGGGGGGAATGTAGAGACGGGTCGAGGATGTGCTGAAGCCTCGGGCGGGAGATGGTTTAAGGAGGCGGACGCGGCAAGCTCGACATATCGAGCTCGAAGCTACAGACTCCATGGTCACAGTGTCTGATGTCGGCAGACCCTGGTGGCCGCGAGGTTGTGCAAGAGATGCTGCGATGTTAGTACGTATGAGAGAAACCTCGAAAATCAAAGGCATCGGAGTCTCAATTGGAAATTTCGCGCTTTGCCGAATCTGGAAGCCTGGCAACTCTGAGTCTTGGCGGCGTGACTTGGAACCTGCAGCCTCGTCGAGTTGTTCAGTCAGACGGTCAGACACAGACGCCTCGCAATACCCTGTGCCTCTTGCGTGATGGCTGAGACAACCTGGATATCAACAACTATTTATTATCTCGTTGTCTTCTTCCTCTCTTGCCTTCACCATGGGCATACCTTCTTCTTCTGTGGACGTCAGACATGCTCAGCTCCCTATCTCCAGCGTCAATGCGAAGAGCCGGGACTCGATGAGACTGGGAAGAAGCCTTCCCAGAGAGCCCACGTGACATCAAGGAGCCTGGTCGTGAGGGGAACCGTATATAGACCCCAGCCATGTCCAACGTGTTTGTTGGCAGCAGCAGACATCGTGGTGATGACGATGATTATGACGATGATTTGTTTGAGAACCGTTCCTCGATCTCCCTGGAGGAGCAGGCCGAGGCTCTCTTGAAGAGAAGAGATCCCGATGATCCTACACAAGACGAGGTGCTGCCTCTGGGGTTGCCCCATCATGAGAAGAGGTTTTGGTTCCAGAGAGGAGGAGCATATGATCCACATGCTGTTGCAACTCAGGTATATCTCATCCCATGTTGTGGAATGTTTTATCGATGCTGAGAGTATCCAGCCCAGCGTCTTCGATGATCCGGATACGGCCAAAATCTATCAGCCTCGGCCAGACTGGTAAGTCGATGGAATATCGTATATTATAGTAAATGGGAGATTGAAGCTATTGTTTAGGGAGAATTTGCACAGATTCGACCCATCTGCCCGTTGGACTTGGGGCGAAGAGCACAAGTTGATTCGGAAGATCGATGTGCGGATTATGATCTTTGCTTGCATCATGTTCATGGCTCTGGAATTGGATCGAGCGAACATTACGCAAGCCTTGACAGATGACTTCCTCCAGGACCTGAAATTATCCACAAATGGTGAGAACTGCTGGTGGCCACCCCGCTTGTGATTTCTCTTTACTGACCCATCGCAGACTACAATCTAGGAAACACCGTCTTCAAATTGTCTTTTCTCTGCGCCGAGGTTCCCTCTCAGTTGATCTCTAAATGGGTTGGTCCTGATCGTTGGATCCCTATGCAGATGGTCCTATGGTCCATCGTTGCCGTGTCCCAATTCTGGATTGAGGGACGCACTACGTTTCTCGTCTCTCGAAGTCTGCTCGGTGTGTTGCAAGGAGGCTTCATCCCGGATGTGAGTCCTGGAGTCCTCTAAGCTTCGAGGCTCATGTTTTCTGACTGAACGCCTCTAGGTCATACTCTACCTATCCTACTTCTATAAGCATCACGAGCTCTCATTACGTCTTGGTTTCTTCTGGACGGCCATGAGTTTGGCTGATATACTTTCTGGCTTTCTCGCTTACGGCGTCCTCCATATGAGAGGAGTGCAGAATCAGTCAGGTTGGCGGTGGTTGTTCCTGATTGAGGTAAGCTGGGCCTCTCCCAATCAAGTGCCATTGCATACTAACACAGAGTGCTTGCAGGGTCTTTTGACGATGACGGTTGGGATTCTGGCGTTTGGTCTCATGCCTGCATCTCCAACGCACACGGCAAGTTGGTTTCGAGGAAAGAAAGGATGGTTTACTCAAAGGTGAGAACTTGCGCTCCTAGAAACATGTATAATCTTCTTACGCCAGCAGGGAGGAAACCATCATGGTGAACCGAGTCATTCGTGAAGATCCCAGTAAAGGTGGCATGCACAATCGAGAGGCGATCAGTCCCAGCCTCCTGTGGCATTGCTTGAAAGATTTTGACTTGTGGTATGTCTGAACGGGTGCAAATAGCTGGGCGATGGAACTCAACTGATCATTTTACTTCGACAGGCCGATGTACATTCTCGGGCTGACCTTCCAAGTTCCCATGACGCCTCTTCAACAGTACCTCACTCTGATCCTTCGTGGTCTTGGATTTGATACCTTCCAAACCAACCTGCTGGCCATTCCGTACACAGCCTTCCACAGTATGTAATCCACTGCACGTTTTTCCAAGATCCTGCGAGGGTTGGCTAACACTGAAGAACTAGTGTTGAATATGATGCTCCTCACGTACCTTGCCGAGATATTCCAAGAGCTTATCTTCACCGCCATCCTGGGACAGATCTGGGCTATACCGTTCTTGATATTTTTCAACGTGGTCGACATGTCTCAAATCAACAAGTGGGTTGTTTGGGGACTGACGACCCTTCTTCTGAGTTACCCAAATGGTATGATATGACAAGCATTTGAGGCTTGATAGCAGGTGCTGATATCTATAGCCCATCCTATTCAAGTTGGCTGGAACTCGCGCAACTCCAACGCTGTCTACTCTCGAACCGTTTCCGCGGCAATGTACAACATGTTTGTGCAGGCCGGTGGCATCATATCTTCCAATGTCTACCGCGAAGGTTAGTTTGAGGCCACGGATTCGGTTACCAGTAGAGAGAGATCACCATGCTGACCCATATCCTCTGCAGACGATGCGCCCCGATACAAACGAGGCAACCGCGTCCTCCTCGGTGTTGCCCTACTCAACGTCATTCTTTACCTCTCTACGAAAGCGTATTACATGTTCCGGAACAGGCTACGGGACAGGAAATGGAGCGCCATGACCGAGTGCCAGCAATTGCAATATCTGGCGAAGAGCAAGGACCAGGGGAACAAACGAATAGATTTCCGATTTGCCCACTGATATACATTTAGATCAGGCTACAAGGATCACCATCTCTGGGGCAGAGGATGATGGACGGATCGGTGCTTCTGAGCAGGAGCCTTGAAAGCAGCACCCTAACCAGGCGAACATTTCGGAATAGATAGAGTAGATTTGCCCAAGTACGATGAGATTCGAGACATCGAGGCCACCTAAGACCTTCGACACTCTTCATGCCATAGCAAGATCTTGGAGAATGATAGGGCGGCGTCATCCTCATCACCAAAAACATGCACACATTATCCAGTGCCTCGGTCCACGGGACATTGCTGCTTTAAGGCATCTTCAACGACATCTTTCGACTTGTAACTCCCGTCGGTTCACGGGTACATTACTTGACGCCTCAAGCGTGTCTGTTATACATACTTGAGCAAAGCAACCAATTCGCTGGCTCAAGCAATCCTTGCTTATTCAAAGAGGCTCAAGACTCTGCAGCACGAGTACCTGGCCATTTCCCCGCCTCAAGTTGCTGTCACCGTCGTTGAAAGCCTCGGGATTGCCGATCCCACGACAACGAGTACTTGAAGGTTGGAAAGCCATCTCTTTGATTCAAACGCAGATTTCAATCAGCCTTGCAGAGACCTCAAACCTTTATCATCCATCCCATTTTGAAGAAACAAGAGATGCCCTCCGCTCCAGCGAACAACATCCCTTTCGTCCGCACGCCGGACGAGAGATTTCAGAACCTCCCCGATTTTCCATACGAACCGAAATATCTCCAATACGGAAGTCTACGCATGGCATACATCGACGAGTGTTCTACCGAGACAGGCGTCGGAGAGTCCGCTGAGGGCGAGACGGAGACGTTCTTGCTCGTCCACGGACAACCGACGTGGTCGTTTCTGTACAGGAAGATGATCCCCATATTTCTCAATCCTGGAGGCTCCAAACCCCGTCGACGCCGAGTCATCTGTCCAGACCTCCTGGGCTTTGGGAGGAGCGACAAGCCCGTGCGAGATGACGACTATACGTTCCACTTCCACCGCTCGTCGCTCCTGCATTTCATCGAGACGCTCGATCTCACCTCCATCACGCTCGTCGTGCAGGACTGGGGCGGTCTTCTCGGCCTGACGCTCCCGATCGCGGAGCCGACTCGATTCAAGCGCGCCGTCGTCATGAACACGACGCTTGCGACAGGAGAGAAACCGACGCCGGGCTTCGCCGCCTGGCGCGACTGGGTCAGAAAGACTCCCGACCTGGCCATCGGGGCGCTCATGGGCCGGTCGTGTCCACAACTCAGCGCCGCGGAGCGTCAGGCCTACGACGCCCCGTTTCCGAGCCGCGAATTCAAGGCCGGAGCCCGTCGGTTTCCCAGCCTGGTCATGGTCGAGGGCGGCGCGAAGGAAGGCCTGGAGATCTCCCGGGCGAGTATGGAGTATTACCGGCGCGGCGGCGTGTTTGCGCGACCGGAGGATGTCCTGATGGTGTGTGGCATGAAGGATCCGGTCCTGGGCCCTCCGCTCATGGAGTCACTTGCTACGATCTGGGGCAATGGCTGTGTGTATGCGGAGATTCCGGAGGCAGGGCATTTTGTGCAGGAATGGGGAGACCAGGTGGCGAAGATGGCTAATGACTTGTTCGAGGGCAACGACGTGGGAAACAATGCTCGCAGGATCGTGCCGAGAGCGAGACTCTGAGATGAGTTTCGAAAGTCGCGTGGTCCATGGAGATGCTGCTGAATAACCTTAAATGTATTTATGTACAGACTGACAGCTGTGACAACGTTGCACTGTGCCCAAGCTTCTCTACCTAAGGTAAGGTAGCGGAGGGAGAACCCCGGCGCGCCTAAAATGCCCATTGAACGCCCGTGGCTCAGGGGGTGACTAAGGTAGGGGCCCTAGGAGGTGTCTGAACGCGTCATTAGAGGCACGAATCCTTCAAATGAAACCCCCTTGTCCCCAAGTGGCCTGAGGCTGAGAGGCTGGCACTGGGCAGGCTACTGAGAAGCCTGAGGGTGATCTGCCCCCATTTCTGCCATCATTTCTGCCCTGTGCTTCTCGCATGATGTACCAGGTATCTCCTCGTATCTCGACGCGCACACGTACGACTCTACGAGATTCGTCAGTAGGCGAGAAGACGCGGCACACAGACCCCGTCACCCAGCAGCAGGTTTCACTTTGGTGGCAACCCTAAATGCCCAATGCCCATGCTAAGATTTGCGAAGCTTTTGCTTGTTTCTGCGCCCGTGGCGTCGACGGATCCTCTCTTTCATTCTCCATTCTCCACTGGGCGTGTCGGCGCCCATTGTCTGTGGTTGACTTGCATGACAAAAGAGCATGGATGATGGAGCCAAAGGAGCCGCAAATGGTCAAGTCGGCCATCTGCACACGAGTCTCTGCCATCTGAACGTCGGGGGTCCCTGCAGAGTCGCAGACACAATTTGCTGTTTGAGACTCGAGAGGAGCCCCGGGTCACATCCCTCAACTGAATGAGAACTCTCCTTCATCCATCTCTGAGACTCTGAGACTCTGACCTCTGACGCAGATCCGGCTGCTGCATTGGTGGAACCCAGCGCTTCGAATCAGGGTTCAGGTCCCAGACTCCCACGGTGAAACGGCAACGGCTCTTTCAACTTCCTGCGTTTCTGGCCGCGCGTGCTGTGTGTGCCAGGGAAACCGTTTGATCCGGCCATCTCCTGTCTCTTGAACTCTTCCATCAATACCTTACGCTCGCTATCTTCTTTTCATTAGGGTTGATATCTGCAATCGACGCTGTTAAGCCGACCCAGCATTTCCCCGGCCTTTCCTGCCGTCCGCTCCCTTGCCACAGTGCCATACCTCCCGACCAGCCCGTCCAATCCCTCGAGCATCACCTTGTGGTCTTCGACTTACCGATGAGACCATCAAACCCATCGATTTCCTGTTGAACCTCATATAACACACCACGATGAGGCTCCTCCCTCTGGCGCTTGCGCCCGTCGTGTTGGCCATCTCGTTAGATCTCAACGATCAGAGCAGCATAATGTCCACGACGTCCACACTCGCTTTCGATATGATGACAACCTATAATGGTAACCTGACTGGGCAGGTCCCTGGGCTACTACCTGGAGGTCTGAGCTGTAATCCGAACGTATTGGGAACATACTGTTGGTGGGAATCCGGTGCCATGTTCGGCGCCCTCATCAACTACTGGCAATACACAAACGATACTTCATACAACGAGGTAGTGACGCAAGCATTGCAGTTTCAGAGAGGTCCGGAGAGCAACTTCAATCCCCCCAACCAGTCTCGAAGTATGGGTATCGATGACCAGGTCTTCTGGGCCTTTTCCGCACTGGACGCTGTCGAGTCCAATTTCCCCGAGTCCATCGAAGACAATGCCCCCTCGTGGTTATCACTGGCACAAGCAGTCTTCAACTTTCAACAACCTCTGTGGGACAACAATACCTGTGGAGGTGGATTCCATTGGCAAGTCTACTCTTTCAATGCTGGATACAACTTGAAACCAGCCATTTCCAATGGCGGCAACTTTCAGCTTGCTGCCAGATTAGCATATGTTACCGGCAATCAGAGCTATGCGGATTGGGCCAACATGGTCTACGATTGGATGGAGCAGAGTCCCCTGATGCAAAACGACACTGCGAATGACTTGTTGTATATATGGGACAACACGGATACAAACAACGGCTGCGCCGATCAGCAACGATTCGTCTGGACCTACAATTATGGCACTCTCCTTGCTGGCGCCGCATACATGTACAATTTTACCAACGGGAGTACATTGTGGGAGCAGCGAGTGAACAACATCCTCGACAGTACATACAAGCTGTTTTTCCCGGCCAACTATGGTGGCAACACATTGGTCGAGATCCAATGCGAGCCGACTCAGGTGTGCGACGAGGATCAGAAGAGCTTCAAGGCCTACCTTGTCCGCTGGATGGCGGTGACATCGCTTCTCGTCCCGAGCACTGCAGCAGCGATGGCTCCAAAACTAGCTGGCAGTGCACAGGCAGCCGCGGGACAGTGCGACGGCGGTCCTTCAGGGAGGGAATGTGGCTTGGAATGGTACACGACTACCTGGGATGGCTCGACGGGTGTTGGACAACAGGTGAGTCGATTACTCTTGGGTCTTGTCCCAGCACATTTCTGTGGGTTTGTACTAATCAATTCATTGTCATTAGATGGCCGCGATGTCGGTTATCGGAACCCAACTGAATCGACCCGGCTTGATGCCCTTGTCGCTCAGATCGGGTGCAACATCCAAGAGCGATCCTGGCGCCGGCTCACCAGCTTCTTCAAACCCAGCACAGACGAATACTCCGATCACCACCGCGGATAAGGCCGGCGCTGCCATCATCACAATCATCGTCATTGTGATCACCATTGGAGGAGCAATTTGGATAGTGATATGATAAAGCGGCGTGTCTCGGGGCATTGGAGGGCAGGTCTTCTTTACCAATGTTGTGCCACATAGATATGGAATTAGCGACGGCAATGTATCGGTCTCGAGTTGGGAATGTTTGAATAAATCACGATATCTGGAAAAGCACATGAAGGCATGTTCATTGTTGGGTGGTTTCTTCGAGACATTACTAGGGCGGCGCAGTCTTATATCCGAATGGGGCAGCTTCGGGCGAATTTTTCCGGCCTTGGCGCGAGCCATCTTTTTTTCTAAGGCGACATTCTAGACCCCGGTTTTGTAAGGCTCTGCACTTCTCTTTTACACCCGCAGTACTTTCTCCCTATACCGACGGTTTTTGTAGAGACATCTCTACTCAAACCTCGCTGCTATGGGGTCGTTCAAGAAAGAAGCCGCCCGCCGGGAACGGCAGGGCGTTTCAACCGACGGCATGGCGAACGTGAAAGTCAAGGGCGAGAACTTCTACCGGTATGGGCTGGTCTCTTGGGGTCGCTGTGGTGCAGTGCTAATGAGATTCACAGAAATGCGAAGAAGCTCAAGACCCTGAACATGCTGAAAGATGGCAAAGCCCAGAGAAACGCCGCCGGAAAAGTCACAAAGGCTGCGTCCTTCCAGTCACGAGAAATCCCCAAAGCACGAATCGAGCCCAACCGCAAATGGTTCGGAAACACCAGAGTCATCTCTCAAAATGCGTTGGATTCCTTCAGACAGGCCGTTGCCGAGCGGGCCTCGGACCCTTATCAGGTTCTCCTCAAGACGAACAAATTGCCCATGAGTTTAATCCAAAACCCTGAAAATACCAAGAATGGAGTCAAACAACATCAGGCGAAGATCGCGGTGGAGTCTGCTCCCTTCTCTGACACCTTCGGACCCAAGTCGCAACGGAAACGAGTGAAGCTGAGCTCCGGCTCCGTGGCAGATCTGGCCGATGAGTCGGTTAAGATGCACGACAACTACCTCGACCGGTTGGAAGAGAACAAGTTGCTGAGCGGACAAGCCTCGGAGCAAGTGGAAGGACAAGACGATGGAGAACTCACTATTGCACGTGAGCCGATCTTCTCGAAGGGTCAGAGCAAGAGGATCTGGAACGAGTTGTACAAGGTCATCGATTCCTCCGACGTGATTATCCATGTGCTGGACGCTCGGGATCCTGAGGGAACAAGATGTCGCAGTGTTGAGAAATATGTCCGGGAAGAGGCGGCACACAAGCACTTGATCTTCGTGCTGAACAAGTGCGACCTGGTGCCCACGAAAATTGCGGTAAGTCTTTTCTCTTTCCCTCTATCTCTCTCTCTCTGCTCTCTCGACACGCCGCAAACATATCGGGGTAATCCCCTTCCATCGCTAAGTCAAGGCGCCTTTCTGCGTTATTCGCAATTTGTCAATGAAAGTCGCCTGTTACAGCTTTGGTACATCAAGCAGCGCTCGCCACGTTCCGTGGTTTTTGATGATCGCATCCGTCTTGGAAGCTTTCTGTCACCAGAGTGCACGGCGTGTTTCGTTTGAGTTGAGGTTTGCTTCTGCGCCGGGATTTTTCTGGCTGTCAATTTTCATAGCACGCTTCTTAGTAATGTCTCACACATACTGATTTCTCTTTCTCCAGGCTCAATGGGTTCGACTTTTATCGAAGGACTATCCTACACTTGCCTTTCACGCTTCGATGACCAACTCCTTTGGAAAGGGTTCCCTGATCACTCTCTTGCGACAATTCTCCACCCTCCACGCTTCTCGCAAACAGATTTCCGTCGGGTTTATCGGATACCCGAACACCGGCAAATCCTCCATCATCAACACTCTGCGAAAGAAGCGAGTCTGTACTGTCGCACCTATTCCCGGCGAGACGAAAGTGTGGCAATACATCACGCTCATGAAGCGGATCTACCTGATCGACTGCCCCGGTGTGGTGCCACCGAGCCAGGGCGACAGCGAAGAAGACATCCTGCTGCGCGGAGTCGTCCGCGTCGAAAACGTCGAGCACCCTGCACAGTATGTCCAGGCTGTCCTGCGACGGACACAACCCCGCCACATCGAACGGACGTACGATCTCAAAGCTTCGGATTACAATGACGACCCTATTGAGTTCCTGTCCATCCTCGCGCGGAAAGGCGGGAGGCTTCTGAAGGGCGGCGAGCCGGACGTGGACGGTGTGGCCAAGATGGTCCTCAATGACTTCTTGCGCGGCAAGATCCCTTGGTTCACGCCGCCGCCGAAGAGAGAGGGCGCAGGGCCTGCGGATGCCGACGCCGATGCTCACGCGGAGGTTGTCGAGGGCCGTGAAGGGAGACTAGGCGAGATGCCTGGCAAACTGAAGCGGAAGGCCGAAACCTTGTCCACGAAGGACGAGGATGAGGATGAGGATGAGGAAGTCGAGGCAGAAGACGATGATGATGATAGCAGCGAAGATGTCTTTGAAAGCTTCGATGACGAAGAAGAAGCTGACGAGGATGCTGAGGATGATTCGAATGATGCTGAAAGCGACGGCGGCGCTCAAACATGAAACGATAAAATATAAAATCGGATCGGGGACGGGTCACCTCCTCGGGACATAGGACGAATGTTATGTTATGGAAAGGACGCAATTACTGCGACGATCTCAAAACTCTTTCTTTGTTCATTGCATTGATTTCTCATGGCGTTCTCTGCTTGCGGGATTTCCTGCTTCTTTGCTTCTTTGCCTCCCTACCTTACCCAATTATCCTCCAATTGTTTCCGTGCGGTATAGTCTCCAGCTACATTACGTTTCATTTCCCAAGTCCGCTCCAGAAGAGATCTCGCCAGCTCCTTTGCCGGCGGGCTTCCTTTCCCGACTCACGTTGGTCTAGAGCGACGGAGTTCTCGTCGGGACGTAGCAACGACGACGAAGAAGAAGAAGAGTGACCCTCAGCTCCAACACCCGCTGCCTTGGAGACCAAATTCTGAATCGCCGGCCCCAAGGACGACTCGCCAGCCTTAGTCCCAGCATCCGTCACAGTCACCGGCACGAACCCATCGTCCACCCCGTTCCCCAAGAGCGTAGCCCGCCACGGCCGCCACGCAGCCATCCTCTCCTCCCGCTGCCTCCTCCACCGTCTTCGTAGCCACGAACCCTTCCACCCCTCCCACCCACTCTGCACAAAGCCCGGGAGCGTCTCAACACGGCGCTCGATCCAGTCCCGCTCGAAGAGGAGCGCGTCGAAGCCTCCACTGCCGTGTAGCGCGTACAGGGCCAACGGGGTCGTCAGCGCGAAGATGCCGAGTATTCTGGGGCCTGGGTATCGTTTTACGCGCGCTGGGTGGACTTTTATCCTGTAGCGCACTTGGTTGGGCGAGGGAAGAGCGGGGCCGGGCCCGATTGCACGTCGTGGTGGTGTTGGGGTCTGTTGCTTCGATGTTGTCGTTTGTGCTGTAGAGGTTGCTGTGCCTGGTCTGGGCGCTCGTGGGAGTGACGTGTGTGGTTTGGGATGGTGCCGGGGTGTCGACATGGTGATATGTCGTTGGGTATTTGGTCGGGATCGATAAGTCAACACCTTGTTGAGTTGTCGAGGATCGTTCGTCAGAGGTGTTCGACGAGAGATGAAGCGTCGGGCGCTGTGGGCCCAGTTGTATGAAGCTTCGGAGCAATGTGCTGCAAGTCTGTTCCTTGCTGAACCGAGCGAATCTCCCGTGTTCATCATTTCGTCAGAGTTCAGGGACCTTGATGTGCTTCAAGTTTGACGCAGAAGAAGAGGTAAGAAATCGATGGGAGCATAGATCACGGTATATGCTATCGAGACATGATATCTGGCTTCAGGGATCGTATATAGGACGAACACGCCCGTGTAATTACGTCTTTAATATCAATATAAAGTGATCTGAACTGGGAGGAGTGAGGTTTGAAGCTTGCTATATCAGGCAAATGCTTCTCCGAATACATTCTACGGAGCATATCTTCACAATACGCACTATCGCCGCTAGTTCGGCACTCGGCTCCGGCCGCCCAGGAACAGATCGGAAATCCAGAATATGACGTCGGAGCTACGGTACAAAGCTTCGATGCGTCATGTGACCCCCCTCCTCCGCTTCCTCTTCTCTTTCGGCGCATCGGCACTCATCCATCAGACCACAACCGCCATCGTCCTGATATTCCTCTCATAGCCCACCGCGGCTGGCCGTCGCCCTCGAGCAATCACTCACAACCCAGAATGATATCTCTATCCTGTCCTCTCCTCTAATCTGGACTCCTTGATGGCTAAACTGCATTTCTGTCTCTGGCTGTGGTTGTGGTCCTGGACGGTGGTGGCGAGCGCACTACCGGCGCAGTTGCGGACCAACGATGGAGGAGAAGTGTCTCCCCTAACCTTCGAATCCCTAGAGGAACTCGCGCGCATCGTCGATATATCCTACTGTGTCGGCACCACCGGCATCCAAAAGCCTTTCAAGTGTCTCAGTCGATGTAGCGACTTTGAAGGGTTTGAGCTTGTCACCACTTGGAACACCGGCCCTCTCCTTTCCGACTCATCTGGCTACATCGTCCTGTCGCATCCTCCCTTTCCGAAACGAGTTATTGTCGCCTTCCGTGGCACGTACTCCATCGCGAACACCATTGCCGACCTCTCTACCAACCCCGCCGAATATGCCCCTTTCCCCTCGAAGTCCGATAACGATTCGGTGTGTGCGGCCGTTGAGCCGCCACACAATGCTAAGGAGGCGTTGCTTCCACAATTGCTCAAACAGTCGGAGAAGAGAGGTGAATTGGAGGTGCAGTGTCCCAATTGCACAGTTCATTCGGGATTCATGACCTCGTGGCGGAACACTCGTTGTACGGTCGTGCCGCACGTCGAGAATGCCTTGAGGGACTTCCCCGGCTATGATCTGGTGTTGGTTGGCCACTCGCTCGGAGGTGCTGTTGCTGCCCTGGCAGCCCTTGAGTTCCAGGCGCGTGGGTGGACACCCCATGTCACGACCTTCGGGGAGCCGCGGATTGGGAACCTGGCTCTCAACAAGTTCATCGATCAGCGCTTCAACTTGAACACGACCTCTCCCGAAGATGCCCTCTACAGGAGAGTCACCCACGTTGACGATCCAGTCCCCCTCCTACCTCTTCAAGAATGGGGATACCGAATGCATGCTGGCGAGATTTTCATTTCAAAGCCATCGCTGCCACCGGCTCGTGCTGATCTGCGGCATTGTCAAGGCGATCAAGACCCTACCTGCATCGCCGACAGTGTCTCGACGGATAATCTGCCCGATGAGGCCGATGTGAATGCACAGGATGAGCTCGAGTTTAAAGCTCTGTGGGGGATTGGCAGACGGTATAAACTCTGGGAGCTCTTCTTTGCCCACCGTGACTATTTCTGGAGACTCGGCCTCTGTGTTCCAGGGGGTGACCCTTGGGACTGGTCCAGAGGCAAGTACAACGTCAGCGATATCAACGCCGAGCTGTGAATCGGAACCCTTCCAGCGGCGCGGCTGCTCATTTGTTGGTGAACGATTGTCTTTACGATGTGACGGTTACAGTTTGTCGGTGGCGATATGTATCAAAAAGCAGGGCGTTGGTTTGTGGATTCACCGTTGGGAAAAATCAAAGTGGACATAGCATCAATGATACACATGTTTTTAGGAACCTGCGTCCAGTCCGAGTCAATCTTGTCGACACTTGCGCCACAGTGAAAAAAGCAACAGGTCCGAACCAAATGCCACCCTTGTTCCACTCTTGGTCGTCTCCAAAGGCAAATCTTCGCATCCAATGCCTCTTTCGACCGCTGGGGCCACGTGGGAGCCGAAGTAAAGGTCAAATCCACATTGTGCGTCTGAGGTTACCTTCCAGAAACTTGAGAGAACGCGGGATGCTCGCAGACTTGCCACCAGATCTCAGATGGATATAGGTACCTACTGTTGCCAACGTTTGGGTTGCGAATAGGCAGTGAACACCAAGACAAAGGGCAACGAAGACCCGTAAATCCAGGCGACGAGAGCCCCAGGAGCAGCCTCCTTGCCCTCTATACGGAATAAGGACCGAAGCACGCCAGCCTTTGCCAGCGGAAGGCAACGTCCAATTGACAGAACCAAAACCCAGCACCTGAGCAATTCTCTCAGCGCGTGCTTGATAGCAGGCATCTCTTTGGCCAGCTTGATCATACCGGAGGTCTGGGCGCAAGGCTCGGCCTTGACGCCGTGGACCCGCCCAGCCTCGCCTCGCGCACAGGGCTCCCCTCTCATATGTCGACGACTCGACCGCACAGCCTTTGCGGCGCGCGGCGCGTTGCTTGTCGCCGTTAAGCGATGCATCGCCTTCCATGCAGAATGGAACGCCTGCGAGGGCGAGGCAAGTGTAGTCGGGGCCCTTACCGTTCACTGCCGCAGGCGTGATTTGGCACAGTCAGTCAGGCCTTTTGCATTTCCTGGTGACTTACAGCCCTTTTCACTCTCCTTCTCCTTCACGTTGTACTCGTATGTGAAGGAAATCGTTATTCAATAGAGCACTCAGCGTCAAACGGCCAAATGGATCATCTGGTCGTTGAACAAACCAAGTCAGCCTCACAGTCTCCTTGATCCGGGGCCCTGCTTCAACAAGGGTAGAGTACATTTACCACAGGTGAGTCTCCCATGTGACAAATCTACTTCAGGGCTCACTGATTTTTTAGTCGATCGCGATCGAAGCCTTCCAATGGCTGTTCTCTCGCAATACGACTACATCTTTGCGTTGACCACCATTTTCGCCTTTCTTGATGCGTGGAATATCGGTACATTCCCTCCCTTCCCAGCTCCAAATCTTCGCGTCTTCGTTCCTAGAGGAACAAGTCTGCCTTCTCTCAAATCCCGCTAAATGAGGAACACTGTTCCCTTCGGTTATTGAGATCGAGATGAGATCCACGGCTAACCCTAATCAGGGGCCAACGATGTAGCCAACTCATTTGCAACTTCCGTGTCATCACGGTCGTTGACCATGAAGCAAGCCATGGCTATCGCCTCAGTAATGGAGTTTTCTGGTTCTGTCGCCGTCGGCTCGAGAGTGGCAGATACCATTCGAACCAAGATCATCGACCCCGAGTTGTTCGAGAGTCAACCGGCCATCCTCATGCTTGCCATGATGTGTGCTCTGATCGGATCGTCGACGTTTTTGACCATCGCCACTCGCTACGGTCTGCCCATCAGCACCACGCATTCTATCATTGGGGGGATTGTTGGGGCTGGTACGGCGTCGGTGGGAATTCGCAACATCAACTGGGGGTATAGAGGGGTCTCGCAAGTCTTCGTGGCATGGGCGGTCGCTCCTGGTATCTCTGGTGCCATGGGTGCCGCCTTGTTCCTGATCACAAAGTATTTCGTCATGACCCGACAGAATGCAGTGGTGAAAGCATTCATCTCGATCCCAATCTACACATTCATCACAATTGGGGCGCTGACGAGTAAGTGGCATTTGTTCAATCCGAGGTCAACTGAGCAACTGACTCATACCGCCTACAGTGCTTATCGTCTGGAAGGGCATCCAATTGAATACCGCACTCACTGGTGCCGAGATCGCCATCTGTGTCCTGACCGTTGCGACAGGGGTGACGGCTTTGGAATGCCTGTTTCTTCTCCCATACCTCTGGCAAAAGATCATGCATGAGGACTGGCAGCTGCGCTGGTATCGCGGCTGGCAAGGTCCCTACCTCCTCAAACGCCCACAAGCGCCTCCAGCGCCTCGCGGCACGACCAGTCTCAACATCAAGGACTATTATCAAGGCCATCTCACCACCGAGGAACTTGAATGCCTCCGGGCCTCAGAATCCCTTCTTCAGTCGATCCAGTCCTCCAAATCCTCCACCGATCTCGAAAAGAGCTACTATACCCCGTCGACGACAGCGACAGCGACATCCACGACCATTGACGGCATCTCACCTCGGCCCGCAGGACCCTGGTATACCTTGCCCGTCCTCTATTGGAAGGCGAAGCGCATCCTCTTCCACGGTCTCGAACAGGATGTGATTCGGATGCAGAAGCGCACCAACACGTTCGTCAAGTGGAACATTGCCGACATGCACGCCCGCGCACCGCGCTACGACAACCGCGCAGAGCACATGTACAGCTTCCTCCAGGTCCTCACCGCGGCGGCGGCCTCGTTCATTCACGGGGCCAACGACGTCTCCAACGCTATCGCGCCTCTCTCGACCGCCTACTTGATCTGGCAGACGGGACACATTCAACCGACTGCCCCGGTGCCGATTTGGGTGCTGTGAGTATTCTCTACCTGCTTCTGGTGTTTTGTGTTCCGAAGAAGTGGGCCCTGTGCTGACCGATGTTTTCTCGCTTCTTCATAGTTGTTTCGGCGGCGTCGCAATCGTCATCGGCCTTTTGACATACGGCTACCAAGTGATGCGTAACCTGGGGAACCGACTCACTCTCATGACGCCCTCGCGTGGGTTTTGCATGGAACTCGGCAGCGCCATCACGGTCCTCATGGCTACGCGGTTGGCCTTGCCTGTGTCTACTGTACGTGATGTGACAATTTTGTTCTCCCTTCCCGGATGTGATATCTGGTCCAGTTAAAATATTTACTGACATCTCAACGCACGCAGACGCAATGCATCGCGGGCGCCGCAATCGGAGTCGGTCTCGCAAACGGCGACTGGAAAGCCATCAACCTGCGTCTGATCGGATGGATCTATTTCGGTTGGGTCATCACCGTCCCCATCACGGCTTTGATCTCCGGATCTATCATGGCGTTGATTATAAATGCTCCCAGGTGGGACTCGCCGACCTGAATGATTAAACGTGTCAACGGTCATGCTGTTTGGATTTCTTCGACGAATTGGCGCTTTTGATGCATTGTTTTGCGAGTCCAGCGGGATGGTTGGAGTACTTCGAAAAAGCCCCGTGAATGTAGAATATTAGCGATGAGAGGGCACAACCGGCGGTTACCGGACCCTCAGGAGATATCTATCTTTTGGACATTGGAAGGCATTGAAGCACTTATCACTGGGGTTCTTTTCACTGCCCATTCATGCGTATGGGGGAGTTACTTAGCCAGTCGTTTGCCATTGGCCAAGGTGGCTGTTTCTCACTCCAGCTCGCGAGGCTGTCGAATCGCGTTAGATAGAGTCAGTCGTGCGAAGCATCGTCCGAAGGGGATATTCTGATATAGTGTTTCACGCGGTCAAGATGAGTGAAGATGAGTTGAAGTCCATCGAATGAGATGGGAGTACTTTTAAAGCGGCAATGAGCTCGCTACTAAGAGTTAGAGTGTCTTGTGCCAAGACTTCCGGCCTTGGCATCAAATCGTCTCTGGTTCCTGTCCCGCCTTGAGATTTGCGTTCATGTTGCTGTGCACCTCACCAACTCCGCTGCCTTCTCACGACCTTTCGCGCCCGCAATCGTCCAGACCTGACAGCTACTGGACCTGGAATTTACCTTCAATCAACCAATGTCCCAGGATTAGTCCGACGGCCATTCAGCCCTCCGTAAAGACCTCAGAACCTCTCCTCGGCCATCATCCCAAGCCATGGCCTCGCAACTCCTCCCCTTAGGTATGCGCCCGGCATTTCCTATCTCATGTGTAGGCAGATTGGCTGACTTGATTCCATAGAATTGATCGACAAATGTGTCGGTTCGAGAATCTGGATCGTCATGAAAGGCGACAAAGGTGAGCAACACGCGGTCCCGCCCCCAACAACTTCGTTCCCCCGTCGAGGACATGCTTCTTTTCCATGAAGACCTTGGCTTCTCAATGGCCCTCCTTCTCCGAATAGAACTGACCTTATTGATGTTTTAGAATTCGCTGGAACGTTACTCGGCTTCGATGACTACGTCAGTAAGTCTTGTCGTCTCCTTCAATGAGAGTCCCCGCTCCATGCCTTGTGGAGATTCTGTCAAACGCGACAGTGAAGACATTTGCTAAGTAACACGTGTTCTGCTGCATGAAGACATGGTCCTCGAAGACGTTATTGAGTTGTAAGTGACAGCCTCTGCCTTCTTTCTTGAATTGATTTGCTGACCGCCATACAACAGCGATTACACCGGCGCGCAGACGAAGCTACCCAAAATCCTGCTCAACGGAAATAACATTTGCATGGTATGTGGAAATCTCCCTCTTCTTTCTCAGCTTCTCGGCAGGATGAATCTGGTTATTGTGATGTGGTCTCTTTTGGAAGTCCAATGTTGCTGCTTTTTCGATATGCACCGTGACTAATCATTGCTTCAATAGTTGATCCCAGGAGGCGAGGGCCCTGTGGCTGCGGCTTCATGACAAATTGTTGCAGTCGGAAACAAAAGAAAATGAGCAATAATACGATTTGGGTTTCCAATTCGGCCAAAGCGGACCGGAAATAGTACGGCAGATTGGTTCAATGATTCATTACCAAAGGTCAACGTCAATACCAGTCCGAGACCCGCGTTTCCACCGAGGTGCCCTGGCGCACTAGATACATCCTCCGTTCGATAGAGCTCAACTTTGATACCTTGACGCCGACTTCTGCAACACCTGCACGGCGTCCTGCTGAATACTCGTCACAATTTCTGCTGCAGACATAACCTTTCCGATCAAACCGATTCCCGTTCCTGCGTAGGTCGTCATCCTGCCCTCAGGGCCCCAACCAGCATCTCCCATCTGCATGGCTTCTTTGTAAAGCTGCACATTCTCCTCGTTGCTCATGCCGTGTGCGGCGTCGATAAAAGTCCGGTTGGCCACGCCTCTCCCCACGTACGTTGATGGCCAGCCATGGATGTCCCTGACAACGTCGTAAATCGTCGAGGAGACAGTACTGACTCCGCCATCGGTGACTCGTAATACCTCGTCCTGATAGCCCTTTGCGATCACAGCTTCGTGGCTGGCCAGAAACCTCGATCCCATACACAGGCCATCGGCCCCGAGAGTCAGTGCAGCAGCCGCTCCTCTCCCATCGACGACTCCTCCAGCTGCAATCAATGGGATGCTGATTCTCTCCCTGGTGAATGCATCTGCAACTTCTGGCAAGAGAGTCATCAGACTCGCTCGTTGGGACAGGCCGTGCCCGCCCGAATCCGAACCCTGCACGACAATCACGTCGGGTTTGGTCGTCTTTGCGACCTCGATGGCCTCCGCGACGGTCCCAATCTGGACCCAGATCTTTGTTTTCCCGTTGCTGGCGGCCCGGATGGCTTTCGCCCAATCCAACAGATCGCTCAACTGGTATGGTCCGAAGAACCAGACTGCCGCGACCGGGTGTTCCTTGAGAACCTCGAGAGCTGATTGCATATCGCATCCCCAGACCAGAAACCCCACGCCGATCGGAAGCAGGCCGTCGCTAAGAGGCAGGTCGCTGGATTTGGCCAGTTCCGCCGCCTCGGAGAGGTTCTCTGCAAGAGCCGGCATATCCCAACCGGCCGCCAGAAACCCAAGTCCGCCAGCTGCAGAGACGGAAACCGCGAGCCGGCCCAGTGCAATCCTCAACATTGGCGCAGACACCACGAGCGGTGCATCTGCAGCCGTCCAGGGATAGTCATTGTAAAGGATATTTGGTGACATCTTCAGAGTTCAAAAGCAGTCTGCCATCCAGAAGAAGATAGGATTTTCCCCGACTGAGGACTAAAACGAATTCAAACAGTTCATTTAAAGCTCCCGGGACATTGCCTCTGAGCACCTCCGCGGATAAAGCATCAAGTGTGGTTTGTAAATGGGATCACAATTAAGAGGAAAGAGCGGGTCGCCACGACTTGGGGGTGATTCACCAGTGACCGCGGTCGAATGGCAATCGGCACGTCCCACAAGCCCGAGCGCGTTGGAGTTGAAGCACCATGACGGATCTGAAAGCGAGAGTTTAGAGGCGTGGGATTCGCGGGCAATTCGTGCCTCGGATCAGATCCCAAACAATGACCAACTTGCCAAATTGCCAGTGACTCACAGAGACAATTCAGTTCTCGTTCGGGTTCGGGTTCGGATTCATTCGTTTTGATTCGATTTGTCTCTTGGCGAACAATACCTATTAGTGAACAATAGGGAGCAACTCGGGCGTCACTGTTGAGATGAGATTGAATAGATGCCAAAATCACGTGATCGCAGGTCCTCCGCGCTGCCACGTGACTCTTGGCAAATTCTCACTCCCATTCATCATTTCATCTCGCCTTCGCAGACGACGACCAGCTGGGATCTTTGCTTTCTTCTCCCCTTCACATCCACTACTTCTCTTCCGCCTCGCTTGCTCTTCATCCTCGTCCTTTCAAAATCTCTTTTGGAAACACTTCGAAGACACATTTCGCACGGTTTTCACTTTCCGCAAACTCATCGGACGACTTTAGCTTCTCCTCTCCTCTTTGGCTGCTTTTGGGACTTGGTTCTTTTGATTCTGCAAACATGAATGCCCCCGATCGGTATGTCCTCACTGTTTCCTTACATTCTTCAGTCTTTGTTGCCTTTATTTGCTGTCTTCGGAGTTTGGGCCGTCGTGCGGCGAAAGGAGCGGAGGAGCTGTCAGGGACGGGAGAGGTCCTTCTCATGGACACCACCTGGATAGGACGCATCGTGGACTGTCTTCTGGTTGCTGGAGGAATAGCAGAAAGGAACCGTTAAAGTGCACGCCTACCTGGAGAACAAAGGTGTTTCCACAGGTTTGCGTGTAGCCAGCCGTGATGTTTGTCTGGGAAAACCGGCACCACGGCCACCGCCCTCGCCTTGGCGGTTGTTCGCCTCAGGCATCCATCTTCCTTCTGCCATCTGCCATCTGCGCTCGCCCATCGTTCATCGACCTCATCTCTGCGCAACAGCCTCTGCGCAACAGCCTCTGCGCAATCACCCCTTCTTGCTCTTGTTCAACTCCTCCGGTCGAAGAAGCCATGTCAGAGAAATTGCCAGCAACAATGTCGGATTCTTCGGTCAACGAACCTGCTCCTGCCCTTGCCAAACCAATCTCTTCTCCCTCGCGTGCACGACGTCTTTCCACCAGCGCGCATCGCCCAGCCGATTGGAAGCAATGGCCAGACCATCCGAAGAATCAGAAGTACTTGGGGAGTGCCAACTCTTCTGCCAACCAGATCAGTGTCGATATCCCGGCACCGTAAGTCAACCCTCTCCACAACGTGGCGCCGTCTCTGGATCATCCGGGAGATACTGGACGACTGGACGACTGCGCTCCGAAGTAAGGACACCGCCTAATTTGGACAATCTCTACAGCGACAATACACCGGAGTCTCAGGCCAAGCCCAAGGTTTCACACGTCAACATTTTTGAGAAAGATGTCGACA
Source organism: Exophiala alcalophila (assembly GCA_001599775.1). Lineage (NCBI taxonomy): Eukaryota > Fungi > Ascomycota > Eurotiomycetes > Chaetothyriales > Herpotrichiellaceae > Exophiala > Exophiala alcalophila. The sequence goes on from BCHY01000003.1 coordinate 3,825,262, forward strand.
CCAAGCCAGAACCCCCGACCCCAAAGCCAGGATCGACATGGCCGGGATCTGGTCCCCATGGACAGCCAGTGGACGGCATCGGCTGGAAAGACCATCCGGCCAACTGCCGCTATCAACGTTTTGGTGGAACACCGATCGACCATACGGCTGAAAACGTTCCTGAACGGTGCGCACTTGCAAGACGATGGATGGGAAGCGGATCGCGCCGATTGACAGCACTCCTCTGCGCCACCCTCCATAGTTGCCTGCCTTTTGTTTACGCGTTTCGCATTGCACGTGACGAGCAGCATTAACTGACTTGCAACCTATAGTACCGAGGCGTTTATCCTGGGAGATGGTGAAAAGAAGATCGAGGAGAAGATCGATACTCGTGAGAACATTTGAGTATGCTCAGTGCGTTCGTCTGCTGATGTCTATCCACCAAGGTACTCCAAACACTACCATCTTCACCTTCAACAAGGAGGACCACACTCTCGGCAACTTGCTCCGCGACAAGCTCCTGAAGAACAGCCATGTCACCTTCGCTGCCTACCGAGTAAGCCATGCGCAGAGCGATATGATGCATCGACACGCTAACCTGTCTCGTTAAGATTCCACATCCTCTCTTTGCGAAGTTCGAGCTCCGAGTTCAGACTGATGGCGAGATCACTCCGAAGGAAGCCGTATTGGCAAGCTCCCGCGACTTGGTTCACGAGCTCGACGGTCTCAAGAACAACTTCACCCGAGAGTATGAGTTGCGAAAGATGGTTGGCACTGCACAGAACGGACAGTGATTGCGTGTCGCTTCCCGAGGCAGACATGCTCTAGCATGAGATCATGACCACAAATCGGGTGATACCCTGTACGATTATTACAAAAGACCAAAGGCCTAGGGAGAGGGCGGATGGCGTTTGGCGGCTGAGAATGAACTGTGCCTTGCGTGGTTGAGCTGCCACCACCCGTGGTTAGATCCCACAGCGAGAGATCACAAGGGGACGAAAACTGCTTGTTACTTCTGAAAACCATTAACTCACACCTTTTGCTTGTCTCGATGCTGACCTTTGCTGTTCTTTTCTTGTACTACTCGTTGTTTTTGGTCGTCTGATAATGTTCCCGGTGCCGCTTTAACCCGCCCACACTGAGGCTGGGTGCCAAGACGCGCATCAGCCACACTCCGGTGAACTCAATCCGCGTCATTCGAGTTAGCACTCCCAGCAACTTACTCTCGCAGCCTGCGCCCAACTTACGGTCGTCTCACCTCGTTTCCTGTCTTTCATCTGCCTTTGATTGTGTCTATTAGCATCATGTATTCGTCTTCCAATTCGTTTTTGGGCGGCAACAACAGTGCCCGCCCGGGCCCTGGCGGCTTCGGACAGCAGCAGTCGTTTGGATCGTTCAACCAAGCTCCTCCAGCGCAGACTCCCTTCGCGCCGCAGCCGACCGGCTTCCCCGGGCAGCTACAGGCACAGCAGACTGGATATCCTGGATATGGACAACAGCAGAATTTCCAAGCTCCTGCGCAGCAGCCTCAGTTCACGGGCTACCCTCCTCAAAACCAGGCCCAACAGCCTCCGCCGTTCCAGCAACCGCCGCCTATCCAACACCAGCCATCATTTCAGGCTCCCTCTCAACCGCCTCCTCAGCAACAGCAACAGCAGCAGCCTGTTGCTTCCCCTCTGCGGCCTCAGCAGACCTCCTCGCAGATTGCGCAGTCATTCACGGCCGGCTCATCTAGCGCTCCGGCATCGACCCAAAGGCAAAGCAAGAGCTCGAGCAGGATCCCAAACATTCGCTTGTCCTTTATCACCGCGACCGATCAAACAAAGTTTGAACAGCTGTTCAAGTCTGCGGTGGGAGACGAACATGCTCTCGATGGAGAAAAAGCAAGAGATCTGCTCCTCAGGTCCAAATTGCCTGGCAGCGCGTTATCGCAGATATGGGTACTTTCAGATACAACCAAGTCTGGCCAGCTCTTGTTCCCCGAGTTTGCTCTGGCCATGTATCTGTGTAACTTGAGGTTGACGGGCAAGGAGCTACCGTCTGTCCTGCCGGAGAAGGTCAAGAACGAGGTGTCGAGCATGGTCGACATCATTTCCTTTGCCGTTCCGGACGATAAGCCGGTCCCACCGCAGCGAACGAACGCCCCGAATTTTGATGCCCCCCTGAGGCAGAATGCGGTCTCTCCTCCTGCACCCCAGGCGCCTCAACCACAGCAGGCGTCAAATCAGCAACTTCTTGCGCAACTCACGTCCCAACCTACGGGGTTCTACAACCAGGCGACAGGGTTTCAACCCGGTCCCCAGCCGCAACAACCTGGTTTCCCCGGTCAACAGCAAGGCCTTCAATCTCAGCCCACAGGCTTTATGAGTCCGGCTCAGACCTCAGGTTACTCCGGCCCTCGTCCACCTATGCCTCCAATGCCAACCGGTTTCGGAAACAACATGTCACCACAGCAAACTGGCCCTCTACAAGCGCAGCCCACTGGAATTCCAGGCCAATGGGGATTTGTCAATGCCCCAGCAGCTGGCTTGCCGAATCTTGAGACCCTCCAGCAGCGCCTTATGCCCCAGGCCGGCCGCGAAGGTGGTTTTACGACGCAAGGTCTGGCCGGTTCTGCAAAAGTGCCGTGGGCAGTGACAAAGGATGAAAAACGTATCTACGATGCACTGTTCAAGGCTTGGGATGGCTTGGGCAAAGGTTTCGTCTCGGGAGATACTGCGATCGAGATCATGGGTCAAAGTGGTCTGGATAGGAACGATCTGGAGACGATCTGGACCCTTTCCGATCCAAACAACAAGGGCCGACTGAACATGGACGAGTTCGCAGTTGCGATGCATCTCATCTACCGAAAACTGAACGGATACCCCGTCCCGAGCCGCCTTCCGCCTGAGCTGATCCCTCCGTCAATCAAGAATTTCAACAGCTCGATCGATACCGTCAAATCTCTTCTTTCTCAAGATGCTGAAGCGAGGAAGACGTCCGGGGCATTTTTGCAACCCCAGAAGACAGGCGTGAGCTACCTCAAGGACCACTCATTCCGATCTGGTTCGAGCTCCCCTGGATTCGGGCGCAAAGATGCTACTGTCTTCCGTAACAATGATGACGATATTGGTTATCGCTCAAGTGCAAGACGCCGCCTTGGAGGTGGGGGTAGAACTCCATCTCCCGCTCTCTCATCCGAAGTGTCCGAAACTGCTTATGACGATTTGACGCCCGATCAAATCCGAAAGAGGATCAGAGAGAAGAAAATTCTCCTCGACGCGACTGATTTCCAAGATGAAAGGCAAGCCGACGATGAAGATGTGCTTGATCGAAGGGATAGGAGAGAGGCCGAAGAACTCTTCCGACAGATCCGTCGCATTCAAGATGACATTGACACACATCCGAATGCCGGCCTTGCTGGAGGGGACACTGGTGCAGAAAGACGGTCGATGAGAAGGGAACTACAACGCTACCAGGATCGTTTACCTGCGCTGGCTTCAGACGTTCGAAAGATCGAGAAGAGCATCACTGACGCCAAGCTGCAACTCTTCCGTCTGACGGATGCTAAAGAGCATCCGAATAGTGCCTCCAACATCGTGGGAACTGGACCAGGCGGCTCTGTCACCGAATCCGATCGTATCAAGGCACGCGCGAGGGCGCGAATGCAAGCCCGAGCTGCAGAGCTCGCAGGACGACCCGTGCCAGCGGCCGATGATGAGTCCGGGGCACAGAGGCGCCTGGAACAAGAAACTTCGAAGGTCAAGTCCGAACAAGAACGCAATGAAAGCATGACCCGAGATGTTGAAGACAGCGTTAAAGACTTTGTGGGGAGTCTCGAAGATGGCCTTCGCGAACAAGGAGAAACCGCAACTAAAGAACACGAGCGGCGAAGATGGGAGGAAGCACTGGGCGTGGAGGACGAGATCAAAGAACTCATCTATGACCTTCAACGAAGCAGCAGGACCGCAAAGGTCCGCAAAGAAGAGTAAGTCCCCTCCACTTGATGTTAGGTTCTCGCTGACACATTCAGGCAACAACGCCCGGCCCGAAAACCATCTCATGATTACGGTCGCGAAGAGTCGAAATCTACGAACGGCGATCTTCCGTCGCGCCCAGCACCGACGTCGACCCCTTCATCATCTTCCCTGACCACCGGAGCTTCCCAGCAAGATCGTATTGCTTCAGCGAAAGAAAAGGCTTTGAAACGGATCCAAGATCGTATGGCCGCTGCTGGTATCAAACCCGCAGGCGAATCTGGAGAGACATTGCAGCAACGACAGGAAAGGGAGAAGCAAGAGAGGTTAGATCGAGTCCGCAAAGCCGAGGCCGAAGATGCCAGGCGTGAGCAAGAACGACAACAGAGACTTGCCAACGAGGGTGTTACACCTCCAAGCCCGAAAGCCGACAAGAAGCCTCCGCCGCCGCCCACTCGAAAGGCCAGGCAAGACAGCAACGACTTCTCCAATCGAAAGGCTGCGGAGGCAGCAGCTCGCGCAAAGGCTGAAGAGGAAGCCGCAGCACAAATCAGGGCTGAACAAGAAACTGAAGCTCGAGAACGTCAAAGGCTTGAGTAGGTGTCCATTGTCTAGGTAGTCGATATGTTGCTAACAAAATCTCAGGGTTGAAGCCAAGTCGCAAGAAGATGATCTAGAAAAGGAGCGAGAAGCCGCTCAAGCTCGGTTGCGAGCCCTCGAAGAGCAAGTCAAAGCCGGGAAAGTCAAGAAACAAGAGGAGAAAGCCCGGAAGAAGGCAGCGGAGAAGGAGGCCAAAGAAAAGGAGGCCAAACTTGCTGCCCAACGAGCCGAACTCGAAGCGGCTCGAGAGAGGGAGCGCCAACTCCAGCTCCAGCTTGAGAATCTAGGCGATTCATCTTCAGAAGACGAAGATGGGCCGGAGCAAACCACACCTCAGGAAAGCACACCGGCAACAAGTCAGGTCCTTACGAGCTCCATTGCCTCCCCTCCGCCCTTCGCCCCGCCTGAGCCATCGGCAAGCAGCGGCCACGAACCCACACCACTCTCCAGCCCGCCTGCTGAAGAATCGAGAAACCCATACTTCCGAAAACTTTCTCAGCCTTCGGAGAATGGGAGGCCAGTCTTTTCACCTCCTGCTACGTCACCTACACAGCCATTCTCATCTCCGCCAAATGACCTTCCTTCGACGAACCCCTTCCACCGCATCGCTCATCAGGAAGCCGCCAAGCCATTGACTCCTACCTTCACCGGTCTGCAATCACGCCGACGACCAGAGGGGGATGATTGGTCGGCAGCTGGGTCTGAGAAGGAAGAATCCAGCGACGAGGAAGACGAGCATCCTGGCGGAGGATCCGCGAAACATTTGGCGTCGATCCTGTTCGGCACCATGGCCCCGCCGAGACCATTGTCCGCAATGGACAGCAAGCCTGATACACCTGTCCAAGAGACACCGTCTACTCCAGGAGCCCCTGATTTCGCGCCTCCGCCTCCGCCCATGCCTAGCAGCGGAGCTCCATCGGCACCTCCTCCTCCTCCGCCAATGCCTCAGTCGGGAGCTCCAAGTGCGCCGCCTCCGCCGCCTCCGTTCCCTGGTTCTAGTGCACCGGGAGGCCCGCCGCCGCCTCCGCCAATGCCTGCTCCGGCCCCTCCAGGCGGTGCTGATATTGGTGCTCTCTTGGGAGAGATTCAGTTGGGTAAAGGATTGCGGAAGACCGAGACAAAGGACCGCAGCGCCAGCTCGGTGGCTGGAAGAGTGTTGGGTTGAGATGGTCGATAGCGGAGGTAGTGTATCAGTGTACTAAGGTGAGGACTGTTGATGGCTAGGATAGCGGATAAGTAAGCTCGACATAATTGATCTCTTGTGTCTGTCAGAATCTCAAGAGGGCATCTTGAACTGATAGGGGCCGAGCTGGATGGTGGCACGTGACCAGGCACCACCCGCGTTTCATCCGCCACTAACCCCTTTTGGGACACGCATAAACAAACTCAACCTCCCGCAGTGACTGACATATTATTGAGCGCAATCATTCACTACCAATCCTGCGTTTCTGATGTTAAGCGGCGACGACAATCTGAGCACCAGGTGAAGCATCGGAATGTATGCATAGTCGGACGACATCGACGTTTTGACCGTGAAGAAGGTGCAGCGACCTCGGCTCTTCGAAAGCGCCCATCAACAAACACCCTCGGAAGACGGAATCGCGCAGAGGGCAAACCCACGATGCCTCGTGTTGCAAGTCAGTCGGGCGGCAGGCCCAGCCGTCAGGCTGTTGTGATGAATATGGCGCGCGAGAAGAGTAAAGCGGCACCATTGAAGTGAGACAATCTATTTCTCTCCGCGAGGCCTGAGTGAATTACTCTGGGTGCGGGTAAAATCTCGAATGTCGCAGCTAACGTGTATTAACTATCAGGCTAGCGCTCAACGATGACAGAGGCGAAAAGGCAGCACGACTGCAGTCGCGACAAGCCCTACAAGAGATCCATATGAACGAGATACGCGCCGCCGCCAGTCCGATCCGGAAGATGAACCAGCGGAGAGAAACGATGGGCAGAGCCATGTCCGAATCACCACATACCCCGAGAATACAAGGCGGAGACGCGCGAAAGAGAGGACCGACACAGCGAACAAACAGCCAAAACAGCCCTGGCATGGGCGATGGAGGGTCTGGGAGCGGCGTTACACCCATGAAGCGCGTACCTATTCTGGCCAACTTTGAGGAGTGGATGAAGATGGCGACGGACAACAAGATCAACGCGGCCAATTCTTGGAGCTTCGCCCTGATCGATTACTTTCATGACATGAGCCTGTTGAAGGAGGGCGACGGCGTGAACTTCCAAAAAGCAAGCTGCACGTTGGATGGTTGCGTCAAGATCTACACAAGCCGAGTCGACAGCGTCGCGACGGAGACGGGACGATTGCTCAGTGGCCTTGCCGATGGAAGTGCGTCCGAAGGGAAGAAGCGAAACAAGGGCGACAGCGCAGAAGACGACGACGAGGACGAAGATGGAGAAGATGGCGAGGAAGGAGAGGATGGTGAGGGGAAGAAGAAAAGGAAGAAACCTGCTCGAAGTCACGAAGCAACACTCGCACCGGGCTTTGGTTCATTTCAGGGCAAAAAGTTGGAGTTGGAGTTTGCGGTCGACCCGCTGTTCAAGAAAGCATCAGCAGACTTTGATGAGGGAGGAGCTAAGGGCCTTCTGCTCAACCACCTGTCTATCGACTCTGACGGCCGAATAGTGTTTGACAGCAGTGACGATGCCGGGGATGCGGCTCTGTCTGGAGAGAAGCATCAATCGCAAGACCGCAACGAAGACCGAGATGATACGGAAATACCGGCATCGAAGAACGACGCGGACGAAGAGGAAGCTGCCAAACCTGACGACGACGATGAAGAGATTGATCTCGGCTCACTGGCCGCCAAATTCTTCCCCGATATGGACATACTCGATTCGCAAGATGTATGCCCATCGATGAAGTTCTTTACGCTGGGCGACCCATCAGGAGACCTCAGCATACCGTTCTTGAAGGCTCCCGAGGACTGGAAGGACCATAAGAAAGGGTCTGCCACGCCGGCGCATCCTACCACCAACACTGGCCTGAATTTGTCCGATCAGACAGGAATATTCCTTGACGGAAGCAACGCCATGGGATTCGATGACGATGATGACGACGGTGGGCTTCTAGGAGGCTTTGACGTGGCGGACAATGTCGGCTTTGGTGAAGGAGGCGAAGCTTGGGCCAAAGATGCTGCCATTGAGGTCCAAACACGGGTTGCCGGAGCAGACGACGTTGACGACAATTTGATCGAAAATGCCGATGGATATGCGCTGTCTCTACAACACAAATACCAAGAAGACGCAGAGCACGAGTCAATCATGGCCTATTTCGACAAGGCCTTCAACTCCCGAGCAAAAGGCAAGACGGCATTCATCACGCTAGCAAATTGGCGCATGCAAAAGATCCAAAAGGCCCAGCAGAGCGAATCGAATGCACCCACGAGGCAGAAGAAGGAAAAGGAACCATTTGAAATTGATTTCTTGGGGCCAATGTCGGAATCTTTGCAAGAGTTGTTGGACGCACCCACGGTCCTAAACTCACAAATCAGTCTGCCAAAGGCTCAATGGAGGACGAAAGGCAGGAATCTGCTGGACAAGGATGACGAAGTCATCGATCCCAGGGCGCTCATGCGATTATGGACGAAGCCCAAATGTCGAGTGGGCAGACGGAAAGGAGGACTGGGAATCATCGACGAAGGGTTTGGAGCGCGAAACCGTGTCGGCACTGCAAATAGCGGTGAAGTGGATGACGAGGACGACGAAGAAGGAAGAAAAGGCGACTATGATGCCAATTTCTTTGCCGACGACGACCAAATGCCCTTCTTTGACGGGCCCCTCCCGATTGATGACGATGATGACGACGATATCCCTGAAGGCGGCGACGATGGCGGCCAGGCGTTCATGGATGCGAGAGAGATGCTCAGTCCCCAGCCGGAAGGCCATCAGCAACAAGATCTATTAGGTCCACTTGACGGCGACGGGGACGGAGTGGGCGGGCCTCAGGACCTGTTTCCTCCGGAATCGCAAGCACCACAAAGCCAGAATGAGTTACTTCCTGGCAGTTTTGGAAGCCAGCTGGTGACACAGGCGGGAAGGAGGCTGCGACCAGAGTATGTCAACTATGCGCGCACGGCAAAGAAGGTGGACGTTCGCAGGCTCAAGGAGAACATGTGGAAGGGGATGAGCGCCCGGATGATTGCCGTGTGTGAGCAGCCTGACAGAAGGGAGGCACCACCTCCGGCGGTGGACGAGGATGTCGACATGATGGACGTGGACGAGCCCCAGCAACCGACGTCTACACCAGCACCCCCAGAAGCAGGCGATGAGAAGGCCGAAGTACTGAATTTCACCGAGATGATACAGGACCTTCGGACCGTGTATCCCGAGTCTCAGATGAAGGACATCAGCACGTCGTACTGCTTCATCTGCCTCCTCCATCTGGCCAACGAGAAGGGCTTGGTGCTCGACATCGACCGCGACGGGGAAAAGGCAATGCAGGAGATCCGCGTCTCGAGAGATCCCACCGTGGGAGAAGGGTACGAGGGTGAATAAATAATAAGGAATGGCGATGGCGGTGCCTGTGTTGTTTAGCTAGCGATGAATCCGTGTGTGTTTCTTTGAGGGGCGGGGAGAATCTTGTTCTCCGTCTGTACATTCAAAGTCTTGATGAGTGAGCGTACTTGGGATGCCAAATTGAATACTTACTTTCTGGAACCGGGTGGTCATTGTACTGTATGTCATGATCAAAAGGACCAAATCCAAGACTCGCGCTTCTATCCCCGCATCGCCGTCCTGACTCTTCTCCCTCCTGGCTCTAAGTTGTTTTTATTGACATTGGGCACTTGCTTCTTGAAAGCGAATACGACTTTGACTCCTACAAGCAATGAAGCCCCAGGGGAAGGTGTTGGGTGGTGTTAAGATAGAGCGAGACGGGGCGGACTTGGATTGTGACAAACCCATTTAAAATATACAACTGACAATTGACGATTTACCAATCGCTGCAACACCAAGATATGTAAGGTACCTAAGGTAACTAACTACCTAAGCGCACCCAGCGTAAGGCTGCTACTTACAATCATCATCCCTTCAGAAATCGACCGCTGCGTGCGTACCTAGTGGACAAGTAGACAAGGCTGTACCTCCCAGCGCTGCTCTGCTCTGCTCTGTTCTGAGCCGAGGCAAGGCTACGTTCCCGTGCACGGGATGGGATGCCTTGGCCGTCCCCTGCACTCCAGAGTCCAGCCTCGTCGGAACTCGGGGCTCGGGATATCAAGTAGATTTTCGCACTCAGTATCCGTACAGAGGATCGCGAATATCATGGTAAACGAAGACGGTTGTGAAGAAGACTCATATATACGTATGTATATGATCTAGATTCTATCTCTAGTTTAGGTGTTTTAAACCTCTACTCGCGATGTTGTAGACTTTCTCTGCGACGGGGATTGGCATCTCCTCGTTCATCGAATCGGAGGATGTCATAAGACGGAAAGACTGAGGAGGTCGTGTGGTTCCGTCTGGCCGCGACGTCAGTCTCCCTTGCTGAGCTTTGGAGGACGATTGGCTTGGTAGCGTGGAGCGAAGCGAAGTGAATGCGCTCAGGGTGATGAACGGTTGTCGAAATAGGAGCGGTTCCAGGTTAAGAGGGATGAGATGATAAGGCCCTCTCAAGCTTGTCGCCGCTTGCGTCCTTCCCAAGGTCCCAGCCACTTTCAAGTCTCAACACCGGACGTATTCAGCCTTTTGGTTTATAACTTTTCTCGTCGACCGGCAACCAACACCCAAAGACCCTCTGCCTCAGCCAACACCTGGCCGTCCTTGTCGACGATTTGGCCGTGCGATAGCCATTTGCGACCCTCGATGCCAACCAACCAACACCGCACGAACACCTCGGCGGGCGTGGGAATTGGAGCGCGAAAGGTGACGTTCAGGTTGGCAGTGAACAGCGAGTCGCGGTTCCCCGACAGGTGCTGGCGACGCAACATGACGCTCAATCCCATCAACTCATCGAGGATGGCGCACGAGACGCCGCCGTGGATGACGGACGGATGCCCGTCCAGGCCCAGCTCTCCAAGCTTCAACAGCATCACACAGTCCGGGTTCTCCGGGACTTTTGTGGCTTCTTTGCTTCCTTTGATTTTTAATTGTCCCTTTGGATATTCGACGATGGGCGGGAACTCCTTCAGTTGCAGCGTGACGAGGTGCGGGATTGTAGACGGGGTGTTGATGGTGCGCGAGAAGAAGTAGTCCTCGCCGGAGTTATCCTTCAGGACCCGCGAGAAGGTAGGGACGGCCTTGTAGAGAGGGTTCGAGAGGAGTTTGCTCGTCCATTCGATGGATTTGAAGAATTGGAGCGCATCTTCGGGGACGCGGTGCGTGTTGATGAAGTTGGACAGGAAGTCCGCCCTTTCGGGTGCCATGATGACGATGATGAAAAAGAGAGAAGACAAGGGACTATCTGTCACACATTACTCGGACGATGTCTCACAGATTCAAGCAACGAGTCAAGGAACTGGAGAGATGTTGTATGACCTTGATTGAAGATAATTGTGGACGGGTGTTTCGTTTTCCGGGGTCATGTCCGATTTCGTTGTCTAAGCACGAACCTCGGTTCAGACCTGGACTTGTTGGGGGTGCGAACTTGGAGGTGTGAACTTGGAGTGCCTTGTGGTCGGGGACTTGTCGGTGCGGCGGAGGGGTGGGATGACAGATGTGAGCAGGGGCTCTTATCGGACTCACTCTGGCTCTCAGCGGCGGCGAGGTGCTGCTGGTTGGGCGCGGAGAGCTCAGGTCTCAGGTGCTCTAGCCTCTGGCCTGCAACAGCCCGGCTAGACTGGTCGAACGTCCTGCGGTGGAGGATGCGATGCGGCTGCGATTGGCGCGGCCCTTAATGTGTTTGAGAATTGCGTGGACCAGCATGCAGCCGTGACGAATCCCTGGGCTCGGAGGGCTGGCGGGCGCCTTGGGTCGCTTTCTAGGGCATGCACGTTGGCCCGGGCACACCCACAGCGTCACCAAGTGCCCCAACGACTCCCTGCCGTTGACTCGTTTGCCCCCCCTGCTCGCCACTAGCCCACCCGGATGGTGGACACGACGGCGGCGTGGAGCCCTGCAGGCCGTGAAAAAGGCCAATGCAAACGCACCCAGACGAGATACTCCGTGCTGGCCTGGTGGAAAATGCGCAGGACCACGACGCCTACGCCTGGAGGTTGCGGATGATAAAAAGCCACCGGCGAGAAGCCTGCGTCCCAGCCATGAATTTATCCCGTCGTCGTCGTCGCCCTCATCAAGCTCCTCAACCTCAACCTCGCCCGCCAGAGAAACGGGAGAATATCTGAGAAGAGCCTCGTGCCGTACCAGCCTCTCCTCTGATAAAGGTACGTACCTGACCCAGCTCCTTCCCTCCCTCACGTACCGAGCACCGTTCTCTGTCACTGTCACCATCATCGTCACCTGTCAGCGTCACTACTGTCCCTTCCTCCACTGCTGCCCTCTTCGTGCGCGCTCTCACGCCTTGAGGACTTCTCATTCCACTCTCCGTTTACCTTTCATCATCCTTCCCGCTACCCGCTACTCTTCTTACCACATACTGCAAGCATCGATTGACATTTGGCATCGACACCCAGACTCCTTCGTCGCCTCCACCGTCACCATGCTGTCCGACATCCTTCTTGCAGCTTCCCTGGCTGCAGTCGCCTCTGCTCAGACACTGGCGACCTCGAGCGCAGCCTCGGTTGCGGCCTCGACCACTGTCTCACAAGTCATGCCACCAGTCGCAACAGCGGCCTTCAACCCGGCTGGAATTGATTCGACAACTGCATGTAAGAGCAAAAGAGCTAGGACTGCCTGCAACAACCAAAACTGACAAGAACACAGTCAACTGGTGCCATGCTCAGCTGAACACTTGCCCCCAGATCTGCGGCGGATCTGCGTCGACCAACAGCTGCAATGATGTGAGTTCCAGCTCGATTCCTTTTTCCTTTGCTGCTCAAAACTAACACAATCATCAGAACACCTTCACTTACAGCTGTATCTGCGCCAATGGCACAGTCCCCGATGTCACCGCCTTTGCCGAGACTCTCCCCTTCTACATTTGCGAAGAGACCTATATCCAGTGCATCAACGGCCACCCCAACGACGCCCAAGGTCAGGCAGTGTGCGCCCAAAACGAGCAGTGTGGCAGTCGTAATGCGACCGCTGAGGCTCTTTCTGCCTCTTCCGCCGCGGCAGCATCGTCGACTACGACCACCTCATCTGCAACTTCATCCTCCGCCTCTCAGTCCGCAACTTCTGCGACTGGTGCCTCCGCTTCTCCCTCTCCTACTAATACCGGAAATGCTGCGGTTGGTCTGCAGCAGCACATGGCCACAGGTGCATTTGCCGCGGTGTTGATGGCTGCACTCAAGCTCGTGGTGTAATGTCCCTCCCACTTGGGATCATCCCACGCCACCATTCGATTCGATTCGCTTCTCAGCGCTTTTAAGATATTGGACAGCTTTGTTTCTCTCAGGGCGATGGACGTGGATCCGGGGCTGGAAACACATGACTCCATCGGTAATGCTGGTGTCCCCGAGGCTCTGGGAAACCTGCGCGGCGAGGTACGACTTGGTATTGAGATCACATGGTACGGGGGGATGATGACTTTAGTGAGCGATGATTCATGTTTTTGAGCGGCCTTCTACTAGTATTACTGTCCAGGCAAGAGCTCTTTCAATCCTTTAGCGAGGCGTGTGCAGCATGTATGCATCGGGGTTCCGCGGATGGCATTTTGCAGAGAGAAAAGCAGAGAGGTTGTGCTTTCGTTTGGTAATAATCAGATTCCCGAGTGATGATGTTTCCGCTGTCCTCGTATTCGAATATATGTTTGGGTTTCGCATCTTAACGCGATCGACATGAGATCGATCTTCATGACAGGCTGCCGATGGTTTCCACTTTTTTCCCTTCTGTGACGCGCACTGGCGTCGATATCCGAATCTGCGGGGTGAATTGGAGTCTCGGAGTCTGAACTTTGAAGCTCGAGCGCGGCAGCCACAAGGCTGTGTAAACAAGTGGCGGTGCGATGAGGCTGAAGAGCGAGCTGTGGCTGACTGGCTGTGGCTTTGTCGCGTCAGGCCACAGACACGGACACGAGTCCCAGGTTCCCCTCATCAACCTCCCTACATTTTGGTGACCATATCCACACACCAGTGTCCACCTGGTTGACCTCGCTGCTCCCTTCTCCCTTTTCCGCTGGACCGTGTTGATGACAACCATGACATCGAGGTAGGAGTTTCATTCAAAAGCTGGCCCTGCTCCGTCTCTGATATTCTGCAACCTTGACGCCCTCCTTCTCTCACCCTTCCTCCCCACTCTCTTCGATTGACCAAACCATGCGAGCTCTTCGATACCACGGCGTCAAGGACCTCCGTGTCGAGGACGACATCCCCGAACCACAATGTGGAGACAACCAGATTAAAATCAAGCGTCAGTGCTGCCAGACTGTTGGGAGAGGGGATTGTGTGCTGACTCCCATTCTTTCCTGCCACAGCTGCCTTCTGCGGCATCTGCGGAACAGATTGTGAGAAACACCCCCCAGGAGAGAGAGAGTTGCGAAAGGCAGCCAGAAATGAAAATCCGTCCCGTTGTGATTAACTCGGAAGATCTGACACGGGGCCTGGGATTTTAGTACACGAATACTCGTCGCCGACCTTCATTCCCACGAAAGATGCCCCTCACTCACTGACCAAGGAGTCCATGCCCGTCACCATCGGGCATGAATTCAGCGGCGAGATCGTGGAGATCGGCACCGCGGCAGAAAACCCACAGAACCTCAAGGTCGGGGACAAGGTCGCCGTCCAGCCCACGATTTGCTGCTTCTCCTGCGGGCCCTGCGACGACGGGTACATCAACTGCTGCGACAGCGCGGGCTTCATCGGCCTGAGCGGACGCGGCGGCGGCATGTCGGACTTTGTGTGCGTCGACCCGCAGTTCGTGTTCAAGCTCCCGGACGGCGTGCCCCTCGACGTCGGCGCCTTGGTCGAACCCCTCGCCGTCGCCTGGCACGCCGTGGACCAGTACCCGATCAAGGATGGCGACGCGGCGCTCGTCCTGGGCGCAGGCCCCATCGGTCTCGGGGTGATCCAGTGCCTGAAGGCGCGCGGCGCGAAGATCATCATCGTCGCAGAGGTCGCGAGGGAGAGGCAGAACTTTGCAAGGCAGTTCGGCGCGACCCACATCCTTGACCCGCGCCACGAGGACGTCGTCCAGAGGAGTAAAGAGATCTGTGGCGGTCAGGGGCCCCATCTCGCGCTCGATGCTGCGGGTGTCCCCGCGAGTATCAAGTCTGCTGCGCTGGCGGTCAGGGCGCGAGGTACGGTGGTGAACCTGGCGATTTGGGAGAAGGAGGTATGTCATTTCCTTTCCTTTGGCAGCGGGGCGTGCCGGACGGCTACTAACACCCCTTCGCGCGGTAGATCCCCTTCCAACCGAACAACTTCGTCTTTGGAGAGAAGAAGTATTTCGCCAGTAAGTCCTCAGTCTTGCGCCTTTCAAGCCCCCCTCTCCAATGAATCTATCCCCATCTCCCGTCACCATCACTCATCTCTCCATCGCAATATAGTCCTCGGATACCTCAAGGAAGACTTCGCCGGCGTGATCGCCGCCCTCGCCGACGGTAGCCTGAAGCCCGCCCAGATGATCACCAGCAAGATCAAGATCGACCGGGTCGTCGAGGATGGATATCGCGCCCTGATCGACGAGAAGGATAAGCATGTTAAGATCTTGGTTGATTGTAGGGCGTAGAATTGGTACAAGAAAAAAGATGGTACTGGGGGGATTAGAGAGATGGCTCAATGTTATACCACGTACGTCTACGCTCATTATGGAATGAATACTTCAACTCGTTGATACTTTGCAATTGCAAACGTGCCTTCTCCCCTCCCTGGGCCACTGAACGCTCACACCCTTCGATTCAGTTCATTCAGTCATCCGCAGAGAACTGCTTCCACTTGGTCCCCAACAGCACTTGCAAGGCGGTGAACTTGCCAGCGTATGCCACGGCCTTGCCGTTCGGTTCCATCGTCGTCGACATGCACACAGCGCCCAAGTCCTTGCCACCGCTGACCAGGCCCGAGGAGATGGCGTAAGTTTCCTCGCTCCATGTTTGTAAGGATATGCTGCCTTGGATAAACCGGCGGAGTAGGACGGCGTGGAGAACTGCCTGAGTGACCGCCGAGCCGCTGTGTGGTCTGGAAGGGGTTAGAGATGACCTTCGGAAGAGACGAGAGGGGTCCTCTGTGTTTGGAACTGGTCTATGAGTGTTCGAGATCAAACTCACCTTTGGCCTGCCGCAGCGTCTCCCACGAGGAGAACTCTCCCGTCGTATGCGACGTTGCCACTGGCCAACGAATCTGTAATGACCTGCACGAAAGGACTGGTCGTCTTCGTGACGACCTCTGCGAATTGCGGCGGGAGGTCGATCGTCGCGCGCGCCCTGATCTGTTCCGCCAACGCTGGCTTCATGCGGCCCTGAGGCAGTGTGAAAGTATGTCGAACCCCGTTTGCGCCCGTCATCAGCTCTGCCAGCTCGTCATCATTTTTCATCGCATACCAGCCCCAGTTCAGTAGGGCCCGGCCACCGTCTTCCGTCGGTGATGTGCTCTTGCTCGCGGGCACCGTATACGAGAGAATCTGGGAGTCGCTCGTCCAGCTCATAGTGGCGCTCTTGTTGAGCACCTCAAGCGCAGACTCGGATAGGTCCTCGACTGGAACCAGGCCGCGCTGCAGCACGTAGCCTGCGTACGTCCGCTGTGTGCCAGGGATCGTGATGTCGCGCACCGTCGAGGACGCTCCGTCCGCGCCGACCACAATGTCCGCGGACAGGGTCTCCCCGGTGTCAGCCTCGTTCGTGAAGAGAACCTCGACATCCGATCCGTGGTCGTCAACGTCCCGAACCACGCAGGAGTATAGATATGAGCACGCCGGGGTGTGGGTGTCCTCGTCGTGGCTACCACTCAGAAACGCCCGCCTCAAAACCCGATATAGCTGGATCCATGTCGTCGCAAAGTTCGCTTCCAAGTCGATCGAATGGAGCACAGCGCCCTTGCTGCCCAGGAAGCGGTACACCTCGATTGGGAGTGAGTAGTCTGCCGTCGTCGTCCCAGCGTATTTGGCGAGGAACTCCTCGACTTCCGCGGCGACGCGGATCCCGGCTCCTTGGTCCTCGATTTGGTCTGGAGCGTTTCTCTCAAGGATGGTGATGGATTTGACTTGCCGCAGTGTCTTCAGCGTGACGCCGATGCAGAGGCCAGCAATGGAGCCTCCGATCTGTTTTCTCCCGCGTCAATGCCTTCTTTCTCAGGCTGGCCGTGGCATTCCTCTATTCCAATTGGAATCCGGCCGGCAGAGACTTACAATGACCACGTCCATTCTTGCGTGTACTCAGCCGCGACAGTCCGTAGTTGATCCAGTATCTTCAAACTCTGTCTAAAAAGCGCTGGTCGAGCTGGCACAACGAGAGGCAGTTGCAGAACGTCGGACATACTTAAGCTTACCTTATTATTCCAGGTCCATGCTGACCGTCATCTCGTCTCTTCAGGCGAACCGCATCAGGATTGAGTAGCCCACCCAACCGTGATCCTCTGGCAATCACGCCCAGAATATAAGGCGGGCAATTGCCCGTCTGGGAGTGGCGGGCAACAACAAAATGGGCAAAGATGGCCCAACAAGAAACTCGATGAGCTTTGGCACCGGTAGTCTTTCTCGTTATATTCAGATCTGTGAGCAGCCGAACGCCCATCGTGTTACACCAGATGCATGATTTCTCAGCTCCCTGAGAGTGCTGAAGAGGGAACCAATCCCCAGCCGAGATTAACGAAAGGGAAGAGTGAGAGGCCCTACAGAGAGTGAAGAAGTGAGTATCTTGAAGTCGAAAGACATCTGCTTGTAGTCCGCAAATTGCGGGGGATGTTTGATTGGCTCGCCGGGCACAGAAACCACGACCGCGAAACGCGTCGTTTCTCGCCGCTGCCGCAGGCACTTAAACTTGACGCGTCGAGGTGCCTAAAGTGAGTCATTGGTCCTTGGAACGAACTTGGATTAAGGCTGGAGCTGCGACGATGACTCCCTCCTCAGCCACCGCTCCGCCATCACCGCCTCCTTCTCCCTCTCCCTCTTCTCCTTCCTCTCTCCCATCCGATCCGGAACCTCCAATCATCTTCACCGATGATTTTGGTATGATTGCCGACGATGAGGGATCTCCGTCGAAGATCAAAGCCCCCAAACCGACACCGCTAGGCAAGAAGCGCAAAGCCGCCGTGAAGCGGCAGCGCATTACTTATGTGTCGAGGCATTTCGTCAAGAGCGAGGCGAAGGATGAATCGCCGCAAAAGAGCTCTCTGAGAGATGGAGCTGGGCAAGCTGACTCTGAAGCCGAAACGAAAAATGATTTGGATGGTCAACTGGAAGATGAATCGGTGCTTGCGACACCACCAGTGACACCGGCTAAGCCTCGAGCTCGAATTTACTACGGAGTCAACATCGATGGATTCTCGTCGGATTCCAGTCTAACCGATGTCCCAGACGATATTGGGCCGGATCCCTTTTCGACACAACTCGCGTCACCTTGCACTCCGTCAAAGGCCCGAGTCGTCAAGGGTCGGAATCCTACAAAATCGCCTTACTTCCCGCGGCCACACAAGCATCGACCGACCTTCTTATCGACTCTGCCCTTTCCGCCACTCTCTCATGACACTTTCGGTCTCATGCAAGAGAGGCTGGCACATGACCCCTTTCGCCTTCTCGTAGCCACAATATTCCTGAATAAAACCCCCGGAGAGCGGGCAATGCCGGTCTTTTACCAACTCATGGCTCGATATCCGACCCCGAAAGACCTTGCCGATGCCCAGGTCAGCGACATCACCTCCATCATCTATGGTCTCGGCTTCCAGAACCAGCGGGCACGAAAATGCGTCGAAATGGCTAGAGTTTGGATCGAGCGACCTCCCGAACGAGGAAAGCGATACAAGAAGCATGACTACCCCTTGAAAGGCGATGGCCGGGATGTCAAATTGGACGAAGTCCTCGACGACGATGATGGTCGCGTGGCTTGGGAGATTTCACATCTGCCGGGCCTCGGACCTTATTCACACGACAGCTGGCGAATGTTCTGTCGGGATAAACTCAGGGGCGTCGCTGAAAGCTGGAATGCTGAAGGCTCTGCAGGAGGAGAAGCCTTTGAGCCGGAATGGAAACGCGTGGTTCCGTTGGATAAGGAACTGCGAGCCTGGCTGACTTGGATGTGGTTGAAGGAAGGCTGGGTGTGGAATAAAGAGACTGGGCGCAGAACAAAAGCCGATGAGGAATTGATGATCAGGGCGCGGGGTGGTGGAATTGTGGTTGAAGAACGGGACTCTGACCATCTGATTATCAAGAAGGTCGAAGATGAAGAGCTTGAGGGTTTGAAAGAGGACAAAAGAGTCGAACGAGCAGCGGGCGAATACCTGCCTGGACCATTGGATATCACATGACTGACGAGGCGAAGGTGTTGGATATACAGAAACTTGTTCCTTGGACAATACGCAAGCAATACGTCTTTCTGCACCACGACTCCTTCACATGACCTGCAAAATACCCGTCACACACTGAATAATGCCAAACACGACGGTGACGACGGTCAAAATCACGACGAGTAAACCCATCCAAAAGGTAGCCCACTGGACTTCATTCCGCCTGTCGTACCAATACTGCCTCAAACTCGATGGCGTGGATTGGTTGTACTTCTTCTGGATTGCCTGGAGTTGCTCATGCCAGTAAGAGTAGTTCTTGAGGTCGAAGGAGGCGTACGTCGCCATCGCCAGTTCCAGGTCCGTGTCGCAGTACTTTTCCATTCGGCGGATGTTTCGTCGGGCGTGGCGTGTCTCCAGGGGTCGGTAGAGGAGGTAGAGTGTTTGCAGTGTCTCGCTTGCCAGGCCTGGTGGGAGGGGGTCTCTGGTTCAATTAATGAGTATCAAGTATCAAGTATCAAGGACTCCGGTTCCAATGCATGAGGGGAGGGGGGCTATCTTACGAGGCGGGCGAATCTTGAAGAGCACGTAGCAACGCCGAATGTCGGAATACATGCAGAGTGTGGCCTTGCAGTTTGAGGTGTTGGCTGATGTCGTCTGTCCAGCGGATATAGATCCCGCCAGCTCTCGACAGCTGCTCGGCACAGAAGTCCTGCGTGAGTCTGCCGTCGATGGGCTTGCTTGTTGACGTTGCGGCTTTCGGGAGAGCGTCGTGGACGAGCTCTTTCAGCGTCCGTTGTGCGTTCACCGGGTTATGCTCGAGTCGGATGTGCAGCCACAGCTGCATTGCAAACGTGAACGCCTTGGACCCTTGGTCCTTGTTGAGCACCACGGGACATCCCTTCGGTGGGCTTGGGTAAGCCGTCACGATCTTGTCCCGGATCGCATCCACCGTGTCATTGAGACCGGCGCGCACGAGGCCCACCAGCCCGACGGCGACGAGG
This sequence comes from Exophiala alcalophila, assembly GCA_001599775.1. Lineage (NCBI taxonomy): Eukaryota > Fungi > Ascomycota > Eurotiomycetes > Chaetothyriales > Herpotrichiellaceae > Exophiala > Exophiala alcalophila. Next base: position 3,845,236 of record BCHY01000003.1, read on the forward strand.
CTGTCGTCGAGCAGCAAATCCGGCTCGTTGGCCTCCTGCACGCAGTTGGCCCAGTAGTCGAAGTATGGATTTGGAGGAACCCCTTGGTACGAGCCGCTGGCGTTCCAGTCGAGTTCCCACACGTCGCGGAGGACTTGCTCGCACGTAGCCTTTGTGACGTGTCGAGGGCATCTGAACCGGCGTGGGGTCCGTGATTGTCGCAAGCCGCGCATCATTGCAAGTAGTAAGGAAGACCTGGGGGGATCAATGCAAGACCTCAGCTCATCGACCTGAAGACCCCGATATGTAACGAGTGTCTTGTTCCACAAGGCTGGCACGTCGAGGCAGTGCCCTCGTCTTCGTGTCTTTGAGCCTCGAGGCCATGTCAACAGCTTGAGTCTTTCAGCTCAGCTGGTCGGGCTGCGGCCGCTCTTGCTGGCAGCTGCATTAGCTACCTGCAGGGTTTGGATCGATTCGTTTTCATGCGACGACATGGGTGTTCAATGGATTTGGGTTCGCGCTCGCATGCGGACCAAGCGAACCAGCCCTCGAGCGGGAGGCCGCAGGGCGGAGCACCCACTATCATGGATTCATCGGCGGTCGGCCCAAAGTCGCGGCTCGGCTCCAGCCTCCTCCCATCATCCATGTTGTTAGGTATTACCTGGCAGAACGTGTGCCTGGAGACGTTCAGGACATATCTGACTTCCATATCAGCTACCGTATGCCGCTGTCGTTATGAGGACAGGACTCAGGTGGAACTTCTAACGTGAGAACACATTTTGGAGAGAGTGTGCTTCTGTGTGAATAGACAGGACTACCTTTAGGAAGGGAGTTGAAGGAGGAAAGTGCTAGTGACTTTGTTCATCAGGCTGAAGATGGTTTTAAATGCGTAACGTACTCGTACAGTATGTCAGGCATCGGGTATAGATCTCTCTTAATGGGGCGAAAGCGAAGGAGCCATCACATGATCTAAAAGCGGCGTCCTACGTTTTTGTACTGTTCTTCTTCGACTTGTTCTTCTACTTCCTCACTTCGTAACTTCCTCACTGCTTCACATCACCGATACCTCTCTTATTACAAGCTCAAGATAGGCCATTCTCTGCGGATTGCTGACTCTTAGCCTGCTCTTCCAGCTGATACTTGGGGACCTTCTCCCCAGCTCGCCATTTGAACTTGCTTCCCGGATGATCTTCAGGGAGCCTTGTTGTCCCGATAAGAGCCTCTCTCGCCGTCGCACCCTCCTTCTCGACTTTGGTTCTGAACAGTCCCCTCCGCTGTAACTCGGGAATCAAAAACTCAATGATGTCTTCGAAAGACCCCGGATTGGCGAGGTGGGCTAGGTTGAAGCCATCGATGCCAGTCAGGTCGAGCCACTTCTCCAGTTCATCAGCGACTGTTTTGGCGCTACCGATGATCTTATTCTGAGAGCCACCAATGCTCAGGTATTCCACGACTCTGGCCTTGGTCCATGGGAGATTGTCCGTCCCGGGGACAGTTGCAGCCCACCGCCGGACGAGCGACTGGACATTAGGCGAGTCGCTCATTCGAAGATCCTCATCATCTCCGTATGGACCCAGGTCTATGCCTGTCCATCCACCGAAGAGAGTCAAAACGCCTTCTGGATCAGCGTACTTGAGATGCTCATCGCGCTTCGCCTGGGCTTCTTCGTCGGTTGCAGCAACGATGACTGTGATTCCAAGAATAACTTTGATGTGGTTAGGGTCTCGGTTTTCCTTTTTGGCCACGCTGCGGATGTTGTCCACCGTTGCCTTCACGCGCTCAGTCGTTTGCCCGCCAATGAAGATGGCCTCTCCGTGTTTGCCTCCAAACCCATTCCCGGCCTCCGACACACCGGCTTGGAACAGAAACGGAGTTCTTTGGGGCGACGGCTCACAAAAATGAGGGCCTGGGACCTCAAAGTACTTGCCCTTGTGGTTAATCTGCCGAACAGCGTCCTCGCTAATATATGTGCCGGTTTCTCGATCAGCCACGACAGCATCGTCTCGGAAACTTCCTTCCCACAATTTATACAAGACTTCCATATACTCATGGGCAATCGCATACCGCTCATCATGAGGAATCTGCTCCTTCAACCCATGATTCCGAGCCGCACTGTCGAGGTACGACGTCACTATGTTCCAGGCCAGCCGGCCCTCCGACAGATGATCGACTGTCGAAAGGCGGCGAGCCAGCGCATAAGGTTTGTCATACGTCAAACTGGCCGTGACTCCAAACAGGAGATTCTTCGTGACCGCAGCCATAGCAGGAACCAGGTACAACGGGTCATTGACTGGATACTGTGCACCAGATGACAGGGCTGGCACCACGTTCGCGGGACCTTTGTACACATCATACGGTCCTAGGGTGTCGGCAATGAACATGGCGTGGAAATTCGCCTTGTCAAGCAGCTGCGCCAGATCTGTCCAGAAAGACAACTTGGTGTATTTGTCGGTTTTGTTCCGTGGGTGGCGCCACTGTCCAGCTGCTAGATGGCCCGGCGTGTTCATGACGAAGGCATTGAGAATGATCTGTTTCTTGCCATTTCTGCCTCTGTCATCTAGGGGCACATTGGAATCAGGACTGTTCAGCGCCATTTCGCCTTGTGAGCTCTCGAGTCTCTCCTGCTGCAGTCAAGCAACCCTTTCTGGTTGATTAATTGAAGCCGACAGATGAACCTGAGCTTGGAGGATGTGAGATCGAGCTCGAGCTCCGCGAAACTTCCGTTGAATTTAGGTCCGACACAAGACCTTTTCCAAGGAAAATCTTAGTTACCTCAACTGGCTTGGGAAGCTTGTTCAGACAGCTGGTCCTGTTCGCATCATGTCACTGCATGGAGATGAGGACTCTTCGGGCCTGAAATGGGGCGACGAAGTATTCGACCGGCAATTGAGCGCTCGCCTGATTCGCGGGAAGAGTGGCGCTCTACCATCCGATTGGCCATCGCTCTATCAACTTGAATGTCGCCATTTTCTTCGAAGGTGAGCAAGCGACGTTCCTTATCATCCTGATCATCCTCAATGTGGACTTCCCTGATCACAAAATCTTTGTGTGCGAACCCATTTGGAACACGATATACAAGTCACAACACTGACCTTTCGGGGAAATATGCTCTCAGTCGCCCAAGGGCTCGCGACAGAGCATAGTCACTCTTACTGCCAGAGCAGCCCTATGATCAGGCTCTGCCCATACTGACTCGGTTTGAAGTCGATATTTGCAGATCCAATACCGCTTTGGCTTGAAGTAATGGATCTCCGTCCTAGGTCAGCACTTGTCATCTGCCCTGGTGGACCTTGTCTCTGGAAACACCGATTCATCGGAGCATGAGTCAGTCCGCTATATTCGCAATGCGTTCCTGATTGCACGTAATTCCGTTGTTCATTTCATGTGTTGCCTCCCACGTTCGGTATCGCTGGCCGCTCAATCGGCTTCACGCTGGTCTCCGCCACCGACATGGGTTCAAGGATGCATGGTTGACAGAATTTTCTGACAGGAGTGCGATCTTCTCCGTCCCAAATTCCCAACGGCAACAGGCTGTCGCAATCGATAGGATATCAGGCGTCATGGCCTATGTCCGGATCTGGTGGTTGCATTCTCGGATTCGGCCCTAGGTCGGTATCAATGTTTGGCATATATCCAGTCGCCCTCCCATTCCAATTCACAGGTTTCCAGTGATCGGCTCAACACAGGCAAGGAAAAAATCCATCATCGTTCTTTGTTTGTCTATTACCACAAAAGTGCTGTCACAAAATGTCAGGCCTTCAGCTGGGATACTCGGGAATTGACCTGGTTTCGCAAGGCACAGCCTATGGCTTGCTCGTTGGTCTGGGCGTCGCCTTTTGCGGCGTCATTCTGGTCGCCATCAAAATCCAGAGACTATACCTAGCAGAGGATTCAAGTACCTCTGAGATGTTTATGGTGGCCAACCGTTCGGTTGGCACGGGGTTAACAGCGTCGGCGGTGTTTTCCTCGTGGATGTGGATCAATGAGACTGTGTTCGCCGCGACACAGTGCTATCGTTTCGGGCTCGCAGTTCCAATGGTAGGCCACTTCTGAGTCTTCTCATGTCTCTGATTGCAAAAGGAGCTAACAGATCCGTCCTGAATCTAGTGGTGGGGAACCGGCCTCTGCTTCCAGATTGCCTTGATGGCAGCGCTCGGTGTCATGGCCAAAATCCGAGTCCCTTATGCGCATACCTCTCTTGAGATTATTCGCCAGCGGTACGGCAGAATCGGGCACCTTATTTTTATGGTTCTGAATCTCTCAAACAACGTGTTCGGATGTGCGTCCATGATATTGACGGGATCGCAACTAATCCATGGTACATCGGGAATGAATTTTGTGGCCGCGACCATTTTGATTCCCCTGGGTGGTAAGCAAGACAAAAACAACATGGAGTAGAAACACAATCGAGGCTAACGAACCTCTTCTAGTGGTTCTCTATACTGCAGTTGGCGGGCTTAAGGCGACATTTCTCACCGACTTCCTGCATACGGCTGTCGCTTTGATACTGATCATATACTTTACGCTCTCGGTCTTGACAAACGAGCACGTCGGAGGTCTCGGCGGTCTGTACGACAAGGTCATGGCCACTGCGGCTGAAAACTACATTCCCGGCAATTATGAAGGGTCGCTCCTCACTATGAAATCCAAGCAAGCCATCGTCTGGGCTTTGCTTCTCAAATTTGGTAATCTGGCTCTCGTGGTAATGGTAAGTGGTATTGAGACGTCGCCGTGTTGATGTAGCTAATGCTTCCCTGCCCCACAGGACACTGCATTCTGGCAAAAGTCCTTCGCTACAAGAGTTGATGCAACTGTTCCAGGCTACGACATTGCCGCTCTGGCTATTTTCGGCATTCCATGGGGCCTTGGGACAGTGATCGGACTAACGGGACGAGCCCTTCATAACACCCCGATTTTCCCGACTTATCCCAACCCTCTCACATCCAAAGAGATTGGCTCCGGCCTGGTCATGCCGTACGTGCTCAAGGCACTAATTGGCGATTCTGGAATTGTTGCCTTTTTTGTCCTGCTCTTTATGGCCCTGACCAGCACGGTGTCGTCGTCTATGATCGCCGTCAGCAGCATCTTGTCATTCGATCTTTACAAGACTTATATCAACCCAAAGGTTTCGGACAAAAAATTGGTCCGGGTCAGTCATTTGGCTGTCGTTATCCATGCCGTTTTCATTGTGGCTATCTCATTGGCCCTCAATTATGGCGGCGCAGATATGACTTGGATTGGATACTTCCGACCTATTCTCTCTTGTCCTGGGATCATCCCCCTGATCTTCACTCTATTCTGGAGCGGCCAAACGCGCCTTGCCGCCATTCTGTCCCCTGTTCTGGGCTTCTTCACAGGCCTTGCAATATGGCTCGCGACGGCCCATTCGATATATGGAGAGATCAATCTCAAGACCACTGAGTCAGGCTATCCTGCCCTTTACGGCGCTTGCGGGTCATTCTTCTCTCCAGCTCTCTACTCGATTCTGATCTCGCAGTACAAGCCCTACAAGTTCGACTGGCGCGAGTTTCTGCGCGTTGAGCAGGCAGAGCAGACCAAGCTTGCGATCACTCCACCCAATGAGCCAAGCGAGGAGGCTGGAAGCGAGTCAGACGCTATAGCAGAGAGTAAAGCCGTCAATGAGGTTGTTCTCCCAGTTCCCGAGCCGGCGACCGTCGAGGAAGCTGTTTTGCGGGGACCCAACGAGGTGGCTGCCGGTGAGGAAAAGGTCGTGGTGGGTTCAACCACATTCCCCATCCCAGATTCGTCGTCCTCTTCGACAGTTGTCAGCCTTGATGATGTCCGCCACCCATTCAGCGACGACACCATCCGCGAGCTCTACAGATGGTTGAAGATCGCCTGGATCTTCTTCGGCGTCATTGTCCTCGTCACCTTCGTCGCATGGCCACTGCCGCTGTACCGCGACTATATCTTCAGCAAATCCTTCTTCTCCGGTTGGGTGACTGTGGCCATCATCTGGACGTTCTGCGCCTTCTTCGCTGTGGTTGTGTTTCCTCTGTATGATGGTCGACATGCGATCGCTAAAGGCACAAGGGGTGTTTGGCATGCTGTCAGGTCCTTTGTAGAGAGGAAGAAGGGAGGGCAGACGACCTCCGCTCTATAAGAGCACGACACCCAAGGGAGCTGAGGAGGAATTTCAGAAACATAGATGCTAGAGAATGATAGACACCATAGGATCTTTCCAGACTTCTGAGACCTCATCCCATCCCCCCTGATTGATCGGCGATTAAGGCGGCATGAGCCTTGCCCCATCGTGGCCCGAGTGTTTGGTACCGTATCGTCCCGTACCGAGACTCCGAAAGTGGGGCCGGTAACTGTATCGTATCCCTTATTCGTACCTCCAGCTCCTTGTCACTCCCGTCTTCAAGGTGCCAGCTTCTTCCCTGCGTTGTTCTTTCACTTCCTGCACTGCCCCTCCAGCGCCCGGCGCCCAGGTCCGATGGGTTCCTCCTCCTCCACTAGTTTGTCTTTGTTAAATCAGCCTCACGATGTGAATCGCTGCCTCCATCTTTCTCTCATCTCTGTCGTCCCCGCCACGAGCTCCCATTCTGACGATGAGATGACCAGCTCATTGTCAACTGGCCTCGAGGTAGCCAGGTAGCCGTCCGTTGTCCTCCAGCTATCATGTCTTTCTGGGCGAGTCTATCCAGCCAGGAAAAGCAAGCCTGTGTCAACAACAACCCGAAGCCTGACAAGGTCCTCAACGCCGGTCCGTTGAATAGGGTCGAGGTTTGGCGGCCCCAAGGACGTCTCAACAACGAATGGATCTTGAAACTTCTGCCCAAGATCACTCAAGTAGCCAACGAAAGCTACTTCACTGACCAACTCTTCCCCAAAGATGATCGACATGCGTCACCCTCACTCCCCGTTTGGTCGTTGTTTGTCGTTCGCAAAAAGAAAGACGAGCTCGTCCCGACAATCTTCGCACTACACAGAGATACGACGGTTGCAAAAAAAGCGCGCAAAATCTTCGAGCACTTTCAGAGAGGGACTCTCGGACCGCTTTTGCAAGGCTACAGCTTTGGCCACGCAGAATACGAAGTGAAACTACGTGCTGACACTGATTCTTTGGACGAAAACAGCATGGAATCATCAAAGGAATCCTTGACAGGAGCACATGTGCTCATCGCTTCTGGAAACGCTGCCGCGTCGTCCTCGCAACGTATCTGGACACACTCTACTATGGGAGGCTCTCTTCTCATCAATGGAAGATATTACGGTTTAATGACTGCGCACCCTTTCTCCAAGGCTTTCGAGGTTGAAAAAATTGTCGAGAACGACGCAGTGGCAACAGATCAACTGCCCGGTGAACCTGATACTGAAGAAGACTCTTCGAAAACAGAACTGGAAGAGAAAAAGACCAGTCGATTGCCGAACTTCCAAGTATACGCACATGAACACGACGAAATTGGCGACACATCATCAGAGACCGGTATCATTCCTGTGCAACAACCCGATCCATCAGAGCTCATCAATAGCCAGCCGAGCTCTTCAGACGCCAGCACCAAATCGAACGGAGTGGTTGACCCAAGAGTCATCTTCAATAGGAGTCACGACTGGGCTTTGGTGCCAATAATCAATCCTCGTTTCAGCACTACCAACGTCATTTCCTTCGGTAACGGCCAGCGCCTTCCTATCACCGGTGTGGCAAACACAGTTCCATCCGGACAAGTCCTTGTCGGAAGTGGCGTATCTGCCCGGGAGTGGACAGAATTCCCACATTTTGCGTCAGCCATTGCACTTCCGGATACCAACACCCTGCAAATTGTTTGGAGCGTTCAGCAGCAGACCCGTAGGTTCTTAAGTACTATAAAATGTCCTTTCCTCACTGACCATGTGAATCTCAGAACCTGGAGACTCGGGATCATGGGTATTCGATCGCGAGGGGCGAGCCTTTGCAATGGTAGTCGCTGGCTCAGACGACGGCGAGACTTACTGCCTTCCCCTGGCTACAGTATTCGAAAATATCCAACAGCAGTTCGGTGGTGGCAATGTTCCCCACATCGTCGCTGAACCGTCCACTGAGGCGGCAGTCATGGGCAAGGAGCCGGGGTCACCAACGGATGCGGACATTCAACATCCTTCTGAAGATGAGATGGAAGGACACAGTCCGCATAGGTCTCTTACTAGAGAGCTGAGTTATGCTGGTGACGCGAGTACAAGGCCAGGATCTGACGACGAGTTTACGTCCCCACAGCCGCTGTATCGGCGGCCAACTGTCAACGAAGATACTGAAGACACAACCAACGCAGGCGCAGAGCAGTTGAATGACCCATCGACTGAAGGAACTGACATCCGAGATTATGGTGAAACTGAATCCCGTTCAGACGAGGTCTGCGAAGTGACTGTCCGTCTGATAAAATGATCATTAACACTCTTGCCAGGACACGGAAACAACCGTTCGGCCAGTCTCGCGCCGCAGCCGCAAAGGAAGGGATAAGGTGCCTCCTATTTCTGGGCAGGGGACATATGAAGGTTTATAACTCTTAGTCTATACTGAGAAGTAGAACTGCTGAAGAATCTACAGAATCTCACAATAGGGCGAAGGTGGACGAAGAACCTGTGCTTGTCGAGTACAGCGAAAAATTCAAGTTGCGCAAGAGTACCGTTGATACCAAGGTCCTGAGAGATCGCGGTTTTCTGTTCCACAAAGAGGTGCGTATATATCAAACTGTTTAAACTTCTTGAGCTGAATATCCCAGGACGATCACATTGTCGTGACCGGCAAATCTCTTGGATCGCAAGATACAGCTCTGTTGGCGGCGATCCAGGTTGGAAATCTTCCACCTAAAGGTATGCAGGCATCAATCAATGATCGAGCAAAGTATGGAGGCTGACTGTAGGAGACCCCGATGAGCACCATGAAAGTGAAGGAGGTACCAAAGACCTACCACGCACGTTGACAGTCAGAACAGATGACCAGCCTCCATCACCCCCGCCTGAGCCGGGGTCGAACCCCGATAGTGTGCTGGAAGAGATCACCAGGGAGGAAATCCCCAACAATGAAGAAAACGCCAACCAGATCTTCGTGAATCCCTCTGATAGAGCGGACCGTCAGGGAACAGAAATTGGCAGATCTGAAGGAGTTCCAGAGACGGTAACGTATCGTTACTTGGAAGTTATGCCACCCCAGGAACGCGAAAGGTCTCGTGGTCGACTTATTAATCCCAGTGAAACAACACGCGATCTGATAATCCGAGAGAAGTCAAAGGATGGCAGCGGTGTCCCGGCCCGCGAAGAAATTATCATCCGTCGAAGGTCAAGGTCTCGGAGCGGACGAAAATCTCGTGAAAGGTCCCTAGAAAAAGAGTACAACAACTGGAGGGCCTTGAATATGGCAGCAAATTTATCTAGTGGGTCAGGCGCCGTGTCTAGGTCTCCTCCAAGGCATCTTCAAGACTACGCGCCGGGGCCGCCCAGGAGTCGCTCCACACGCGTTCATTGCAAAGAAATTGGGCCGGCGTCTCTCGACGCGTATGGAGTACCATGGGCACGGGATCCCTTCGACCAGGACTACATTCTCGTCAATGACTATCTGACGAAAGACAGATGGCAGGAGCTGAGAATGCATACTGCCAAACTGCAGAGCAAGGCACCGGGGTGGCGGGGAGCCCAACCGGCCCGGAGGTACAATTCAAGCCGCCCTTTCAATCTGGATGACATTTTCGACACTCCGATCGAACCCTCGCGATCAGCGCTCGTTCATCGTCCAGCTGACCAGAGACGGAAGCGTCCTAAGTCCGTTACGATTGATGAAAGGCGAGATTACCATGATCGAAGCAGGTCAAGGTATGAAGACAGACTGCAATCCGATTCCAATGGGACAAGGATCCGCATTGAGTGTCGAAACCTGGACAGCAGATTTGAGCAACTCTTATGGCATACGCTCTTGGAAAGCGGCTTGAGCCACATCACAAGCGACATCATGAATAAAACCATGATCGAACACGACGATAAGGAAAGGAAGATCTTGCAACACTGGGATACGGCAAGAGCAATAATCAGTGGGAATGAAACAACCTCAACAAGCGGGAATGTGCTTACACCAAACACGAGGGAGTCCAGCCACAAGTCCGACAAAACTCCAGGCTATCCTGTCATTGTGAACATCGGATCAGGAGCTGGAGATAGAGAATCTCCCGACACCGAGCTGTACGGTGCGATGGTCCCTGTGGCAGTGAATCGTGACGAGCGTTCGATGGCAACGGTCGGGTCTCGAGGTACTGTTTTTACCATAGATTGACTTGCTACATTTTCATACATAGTTATGTGGTTGACGGACATGAATGGGAGGTCATCATTTGCCGATACTGGATACATATGCATACCTAGAACTGGGAGCACAAATCGTGGTGGCCGTGGTCTCCGTCATTTTGCACGACAATAACACCAACCTTCGACGTTCGGTATCACACAATACCCTCGTCAAGAGAGATACCTCATAGGCACACGACACGACGTACTGTACATTACTGTACAATACAAATCTGAGGGTTCACGGCGCATGATGAGGCTGCCTTCGCCTTGCATTAGCTTGCATTGATGTCTCGAACTAGGAGCACAGCCCCAAGCCTCATCGAGGCACTGCTGAGGGATTGTGCAAGTCACACGAGTACTCCACCAGTAAGTAAGGCTGGGATAGCTTGATCTTGCAAGTTCAGCCTCACCGACCCTGTCAACCACCTCTCGGAAGTCTCTGCTCTCTCAATCAATTGCCTGCTTCCACCAAAAGTGCAAACTAAAGTGATATCCAGGAACAGCGAAGCATTTGACACTCAAGCGATATCCGTTCCTAGACTCTCGCGGCGACTGGGAACAACTACAGCGACCAAAAGCTGACTAAAACAATGTCAGGTCCAGGCGCAAGGCCGGATGGCGATGGGTCGGGGGATCTGGAGCGAGAGGTCACTATTCGACGTGAAATCCGCATTGATCGTGAACGTCGTTATGATCAGGACCGGCCGGGGTCCCCAGATTCTGCCAGAGAGGAAGAAGCCGAGAAAGAATTCGAGCGCCAGGCAGCCGAAGAAAACTCGCGATTCGAAGAGAATTTGAGAATGAGACTTCGATCCGCGGGGCTCAGTGACGACAAGGTCAACCAGCTCATCGGGGCACACCAGAGAAAAGAGTCTCACAAAGGTCAAATACGGAGGCTGGGAGTCGTCAATCCTCCACCTGCGCCAATGCCGCGAGATAGAAGCTCGGAAAGAGTACGTGAGAACGGATACCTCCCGCAGCAAGATCTGTTCCTTGAACGGGAAAGGGAGAGGGAGCGGGATCGGGCCCGGATAGACTACGATGGATATTCAAGGCACGATAGCTTTGAAAGGGAGCGGACGCGTCCGTCGTCAGAGAGATACGGGCTAGACACCGTGAACGAAGCTCACTACAATGATCGCGAGCTGGTCGAAGAGGCGAATTACTACAACAACAAAAACATGGAGCGAGCCTTCGTCGGCGAAGGATATGACGGCGCGACCGCCAACTGGACTCTTGTCGACGTACCACCGGGAACCTCGCGGGTGAGGATGGAGGGCAAGGGCGGCGCCGCACAGGAGATCTCATGGCAAAGCTTCAATGGCGTCCGAAGGTCAATGTTCTACCCTCCAGGATCTTTGGGCGCACCTCTCCAGATGAATCTCGGGTCGACGGGGAAGGCGACAGCCAAACAACCCGAAGATGGCATTGTCAAAGAGAATGAATTGGCCCCGATCACCGACTTGGTCACGTTCCACCCCCCGGAGGGCGGCGGTGACGCGCGGGAAACGAGCCATCAGCAATTCACACTGGGAGACCGAGCATGGGAAGAACCACTGGCCGCACTCCTGAAGAAAGAAGTCGAGCGCGCCGAGAAACGCGCGGAGAGGGAAGAGAACAGCAGCGAGGCTGGCACCGAGGTCGACGTCGACCTTGACCTTGACGAAATCAGGGCCGAAATGCGCAAGCTCAGACGAGAGAGGCGGAAACTCCGACTAGAGCGGTATGATCGGAGGGACCGGGCCCGACGTGTCTCTCGCAGGTCCTCGTCTGGAAGCGATGAGGTGGTTTCCGGCTCAGACGAAGAGTCGTCGGGCTACATCTCGTCAATACCGTCGTCCTACGCGTCGTCCAAGTCATCGTCGTCGAGATCATTGGGCCCGCGTGATAGGCGAAAGCGCCGAGAGAAGGAGAAGAGCAAGAGAGAAAAGGAGAAGGAGAAGGAAAAGAAGCGAGAGAAGAAAGAGCGCAAGGAGCGCAAAGAAAGGGAAGAGAGGGAGAAGAGGAGGCTGGCTAGGAGAGAGAGGAGGGAGAGGATCGAGCGAAGATAGATTGACTGAAAACGGTCAAAGGTAAGTAATCGTCGCGATTGAAGATGAGGCTGAGGATGAGGATGAGGATGATGAGGCATTTTCAGAAGTACGAGTGACGTGCCACAAACGTGGATTGATATAGTTGGTCGGTATGTTGGACTGCAGTATACATGGTGCGTCGGGTATATGCACAATGCAGCCGCTTTCATCTAAATCACACACTCACATTTGAGCGGCACTTCTAGACTCTCTGGATCGCCGGGGGGGGGGTCTTCCTTTGGTCTTCTTCATGGCCGCTTAAGCGAAGGACATGAGATGAATCATGAGTGAGGCTGGACGCAGGCTTTTCGTCCAGCTTCAAGGCTTTTGTATATATTCTCTCGTTGACCTCGCGCACTACTGATCTATGTAATTGCCCTGATACCTCCCTCCCCCTAGTCACTCTAGACTCCTAACTCTCATCCTCATGAACAACTCTGTAAGTTTGATCGACGAGATTCTTCTTTCCTCCATGGCGTTGAATTGTTGAATCGTTGATGGCCCTGAATCCGGCGATGGACAAGGCTGACGAGGCTGACGAGGCGACCAATCACATCTCACCCACGAGTCGTCAATTTCTTTCCACATGACGCGTCATTTCGATCTGTCACCGTAAATAGAAACATTTTCTCACTCGGACACCCTTTTCTCATCTCCTCCTCTCCTTTTTCAAAATGGGAGATCGCCGACCGGTTGCGAGTCAGGGACCGAGATCCTTTCAGGCCGCACCATCCTTCAAAGATCTCGTGGGGTTCCTTCGGTACGAGTACAGAAGCCATCGCAGATCCTCCATGTCTCCGCCTTGAGCTGCCCTTCTCTCTACGACCTGACAACTTCCACTTACCTACTGCATCTCCTCTTCCCTCACCTCTTCCCGTTGCGCTTTCCAGGCCAGGCATTCAGAATGGGAGAGAGTGAAGAGCAAGCGCTGGGCGCGGCAACGTCAGCGCCAGTCACCGTTCCACCCAAACCTGTGCCTGCTCCTCCTCCACCAGCATCCCCGAGCCAAAAGCTTAGCCTCCTCGGCCAGTGGAAGAGTCTCTCGCGACGATCCCGCATTATCCTTCTGGCCTTCGTCCTCATTCTGGTCGTCGCCGTCGCCACCATCGCCCTGATCATCGGTCTCGCAGCCGGCCTCTCGAGGCGCAAAGGCGGTGCCCAGAACCTACCTCTCCCCGGCGGGCACGGCGGTCCCTACACCGGCGACCTGACCTACTACCAACCGGGCCTCGGCGCCTGCGGCGTGACTTCCAGCAACAGAGACAAGATCGTCGCCATCTCGCACGTCGTCTTCGACGCCGCGAGCGCCGTCAGCAATCCCAACGCCAACCCTCTCTGTGGGAAGAAGATCCGAGCGCGGAGGAACAACAGGAGCGTGGATTTGACCGTGGTCGACAGGTGCGTGGGTTGTCAGCCCAACGACATCGATGTCACCGTCCACACCTTTGCCAAGCTGGCCGAAATCGAGCAGGGCAGAGTCCTGGTGGAATGGAACTGGTTGGAAGATGTCCCAACCGGGGCCCAGGCTTGATCTTGTTGATCTAGAGGACCGGTGCAATAGCCGTCTCAAGTGCGCGCACCGGGACTGCGTGTACGCGACGAGCCTCGTTGTGGAACTCAAGAATTTCTCCAAGACGCGGCGGCAGATCATGGAGATGACCGCGCGACGCACGGACATCTGCGTTATCCATTGATCATCTCCCCGACGTCGACTGCGCACTCCCGTTTCTAAATCTCGAGAGCCTATCTCACGTTTTCGAGACATCTCAGCAGGGAGGATAGTAAAGAAAATGTCTATCGTGGCACTGGCAGAAGGACAGCAGTATGTGAGCCCTGACCGACCCTATGCGTGCCTGGTCTAACCATCGTGGTGTAGCTCGAGCGTTACCCTCGACGTCCTCCACGATGTTGCGGCGCGGAACAATATCCGGATCTCATCCAAGACAGATGAAGAAGCCTACCTGCTGGTTCTCCAGTCGGCGGACGTGACAGCCTCGAGCGTCAACGACCTCCCCGACTATATCGACCCGAGACTGGCACCGGTCCCCACCGTGGGAGGAAGAATATACACGAAACCACAAAAGAACAGCCACAATGCTTGGAGCCATCATGCGCAGTTGGTCGCGCAGAAGCCTGTCTCAGATGTGCTCAAGGCCCGCAAGATCATCATGAAGGATAACATGTCAGTCGCAGGGCTGCCGCATACTTGTGGCACCTTTCCACAATTGGTTTCCCGGGACGGGAAGTATCCGATTGCAACGATCGATGCAACCATTACCAGGCGCATACTCGAGGCGGGAGCGACAATCGCCGGCACATCGACATGTGAAAACTACTCGTTGACGCCAATGTCGTACACGTCTGCCAACGGGCCGGTACACAACCCTTGGCTCCGAGACCACAATGCCGGCGGGAGCACGAGTGGAGGTGCCTGTCTTTTGGGACTGGGCAATGCTCGCAAGGCAGGCGTCCCTGGTCTCGAGGATGCGGGCGAAGATATCGATCTGGCCATGGGCGGCGATCAGGCAGGGAGCATTCGTCTCCCTGCCTCGTACTGTGGTGTCTACGGGCTCAAACCGACCCATGGGCTCGTCCCTTATACGGGCATCGCGGGACTCCATCCTATGATTGACTATACTGGGCCCATGGCCAGGAAGTTGGAGGATATTGCCACTTTACTGACCGTGGTGGCCGGGTACGACGGGCTGGACCCTCGAATGACTCCCGAATCTCCCCTGAGACAGAATGTTCAGGACTACGCAAAAGATCTCTCTTCGACACCGAGTCCTGGCAAAGGGTTGAAAGTCGGAATCATCAAGGAATCCCTCACCTCGCTGGGAACCCAGACGGAGGTGGCTGACGTGGTACAATCTGCCGCCAAAAGGTTCTTCGAGGCCAGTGGAGCGATGGTGAGTGAAGTCTCGGTGCCGATGCATCTCCTTGGCCCCGCGATCTGGACCGCCGCTACAAGAACTCACCTTGCCGGGCTGGCCATCGGTGGTCGTATCCCGGACGTCCTCAGCCACAACATGCCCCATCTAGCTCTGCGATGGCCGCCGGATCAAGAGATGTACGATCTCCTGACGGCCTCCAACCCGGCCGTGATCAACATCCTCTTCTGCGAGACCTTTTTGCGAGACAAGTTTGGCTTCGACGCCCAGGCGAAAGCCCACCGACACGTGCTCGAGTTGCGAGCCGCGTACGACAAAGCCCTGGAAGACTTCGACATCCTCATCACACCCACCACACCCACTGTGGCGCCTCCCCATCCGGATTTGCGATCCGAGGCCGAGGGCGGGAGCACAGTCATGGACAAGATCAGACTTGCCGTTGGCGCGACCAACAACACTGCCCCCTTCAATGCCACAGGCCACCCGGCGTTGAGTGTTCCATGTGGATGGGCTCCTTCACGGACAGGGAAAGGGATGCTGCCGGTGGGCATGCAAGTAATCGGCAAGAGATGGGACGATATTGGTGTATTGAGAGCCGCAAAGGCTTTTGAGCTCAGTGGAGGTGGATTGGGTCAATGGCCGGGCGATTTGAAAGCATGAATGCCTAAAGGGACTGTCATCTCTCCTTCCCCTGCTCTGCCCGACAAGTCGCATGTGAGTGTGAATGACGCTCACAACTACTACTGTTGACCGCGGCAAGCTAAGAGACAAACAATGTGAGACCATCAGAATCACGACCATCATCCCTGTTCACTACTGTGCCTTCATGATCCCGCATCATCTCCATCGTCATCCACCCCTCGGCGTCCTCTGCCGTCTTTCCCGCCTCTGCAAACCCGCCAAGGCATTCACAGACGAATGCCCACCGGGATCACACCGAGGCCACTACTTCCACTACCACGGGTGTGAACTGTGACAGGCAGGGAGGGCAACAATGCACTTGAAGTTTCGCAAGTGATGCAGTCAACCAATTGGCTTTGACGAGCGCGCGGGGAATGTCTCGTCTCGCCTCGACCACACGCAAGCTCGGCCCCAGGTCCGAGTTGATGATGTTCCACAGGGAGATTTGTGAGCAAGTGGGAACTCGCAAGCAGAACATCATACTCGTAGTAATAAGATCGGTGTTGTTACGTATGGGAAGTTTACGTCGCGTCTTGTTGATGAGACTGGCTGGACAACAACTGCTGGACAGCGGACCAACAACGTCGGCGCCAAGGATCATGACACGCGGACAACAAGCCGGGCACTTACAGTAGTACTGGGCTAGACCTGACAGGAGTTTGCGAGCAAAAGTGATGATATCATCTGTCTGACTTGCCTTGGCATATGTATCGTCATATTCCCTCGGGTCCATTCAGGCTTTCCACCCGTCCAAGGAGGAGCGTGGGAGCGAAGGCATTCGACCTGCAAACAAGAGGAGCTGCAGAACATGAACAGAAAGATATGCTTTCGTCGCCCGTACGAGTACAGCACACGATGCTTCCGAACATCGTTCTTCCGCCGTACTTGTAGACTGGTCTCGCCGTCATTCCGCCACCGCTGAACCCCGGTGTCCCCATACTTGGCACTTTGATCATCACCAAGACCTCGTCAACTGTGGAGAGCGGAACATCCGATTGGTTGGGAATCGGGCGCGAGGCTCGGCAGACGGAGTCGATCCCATCATCCATCAAACCAGGGGGGTGCGGTTTTGCCAAATATCGACAACTATGATCTGATTCCTTCCGGGTCGATGTGCGGCTCCTGGGGCTTGGTATTGCCTCGGGTGTCCAACTTTTGGAATTTCTGGCGTGTTTCGCCCCAAAAGCACGATGCGCGTCTGGCCGTCCTTGACCCCTTCTTTTCTCCGTGCTGCTCCTGATTCGCAGCCTCTTGTCCGCTCGATCGTGCACCAATAGACCAGATGCTCACGGCGGCAGACGGCCATCTTGGTTGGTGGTAGACACCGAGTCGCGGTGCTCGGCATCCGACATCTACCTCCCAGTCCTGGCCAACTCGATGGGTCAGGTGTGTGTTTTGCCTCCTCATGCCATCCCTTCTTACCGAATCCAAGACTTTGCTGCTTCACCCGCAGGGCCTCTTCCAAGAAGACACAAGCTCCTCTGGCGCTGTGAAGGGTGGGTTCGGTCGTCATCGACTTCCAGCTTCTCGACAATCTCCCATCCAGTCCTCTACCCATTTGTGCGTACTTCGATCGATCATCGCTGCAGATGCTCTCTCAGCCAAGGCTCAGCCTTGACCTTGGTTTGCTGGTCGGTCCGTCTGGGTGGCACACGACTGCGTTCCATTGGAGTTGCGTAGATATCGGCATCATGTCGACATGGAAGTGCCCAATCCTGCTTCCAAGAGGGGCCAACTGGTCATTTGCCATCAGCATTGACAAAACAGCTCCCGCCTTTGAAATACTTCTACCCCTGCTCCCACCTTCAGCTTATAATCTTCCTCTTGTTTCTGTTCCAGTCGTTGCTCTCCTACCGGTCGATATCATTGCTGACCTGCCTCGATCCGACTTACCTTCCTCTTGATCGCATTCAAGATGTTGTTCAAATCATTGGCCATCGCGGCTCTCGCGGGAGCAGCGGTTGCTCAGGAAGTCACTGACCAAGTCCCTGACCTCACCACCCTCCTTCAAAACGCCACGGAGTTGTCCAGCTTCGCCGAGTTCCTCGGGCGGTTCCCAGACTTCACCCAGACTCTGTCAGCATTGGACAACATCACCATCCTCGCACCCAATAACGAGGCCTTTGAGCAAGTGCTGAACTCGTCGGCCTTGGGCGAGACCCTGTCGCAGAACAGTACCGAAGACCAGAGCGAGGTGGCGCTCATTCAGGCTCTGCTCTCTTACCATGTGTTGAGTGGAACCTGGGAAGAGTTTAACGAGACGCAATTCATCCCAACTGCCCTGCAGCAGGGCGAGTTCTCGAATGTGACCGGAAATCAGGTGGTTGGAGCGTACTCCGACAACGAGACCGTCGTCTTCTCGTCCGGCTTGCTCACCACGGCCAACGCTTCTGGCGAACCACTCAACTTCACCGGTGGCCTCGTCTACATCGTCGATGCCGTGTTGCTGATCCCCGAAAACGTCACCGAGACGGCCGTTGAGCTCAACCTGACCGCTGCTGTCGGTGCGCTCCAGAACGCCAGCCTGGGTGAAGCACTGGATGGGTTGACGGACGTGACCATCTTCGTTCCCAACAATGAGGCTTTCAGCGCCATCGGCTCCGCTCTCCCCAACCTGACCATGGAAGAGTTAACAGAGATCCTCCAGTACCACGTCATCGAGGGCACCGTGGGCTACAGCACCGACTTGGAGAACGGTACTTCCCTGATGACGCTGCAAGGCAACAATGTGACCATCTACGTCGACGGAGACGACATCTTCGTCAACAGTGCCAGAGTTGTCAACCCTGACGTCCTGGTGGGCAACGGAGTTATTCATGTCATCGACAACGTGCTCAACCCTGAAAACGCGACCGCGACTGCCGACCCAGCTGAGTCAAGTGGCCAGCCAGCGTTCCCCGATGCCACTCCGGCCGACGATATTCCCTATACATCTGATGCTCCCACTCCTACTGGAACCGTCGCCACAGAGTCTGCTCCCGGCGCCGCGTCCGAGACAGGCAGCGAAGGAGCCGCTATGCCCATGAGGACTGGTGCTGTCGGCGCAGCTGCGTTGTTTGGAGGTGCCGCGTTGGCCTGGAACATGTAAATAGGACATGCGTCCATGATATGTCTGCGGGACGATCGTGAGGAGGAGGAGGATTTGGCGGATCTCTCATTGATGTGACCTTGTACGGAATAGAAGAGATCCGGAGGAGAGGCACGGTAACTAGTCAGTCACAGTTGGCGTTGTTGCCGTGTATCTGTTACGATAATATCTTGAGAGTTGTTAGCATGAACAAATGTGAGATTACCTTCGTTTGAACTGAAGCATGTGGGTGGTTGAATCAGTGCAGTGCGCAAGTGTGATATGATTGATGTTGTATGGTAGATTGGTGAGGTGAGTTGAGGTGTGTTGAGGTGTCGTAGTTCACGGGCGGTGAGTGGCCATCTGTGAGTGACCCCGTGACCATGATCCCGTTTCCTGCCACCGCACTTTCTTTGACAGTGGCAGAGGGAGCAGCCGGCTGCCGCTGTGGATCGCACCTACTACTCGTACTGGGCAGTGAATCGGCTGCGCCTCGACCACCAACGACATCATCAACTCCGCCGAATCGTTCACTCTCCCCATCTCACGAACCACAAACCACAGCGTGACACGACACCACAAGATTCCCGACAATCCTAATCCTCCTCTATTCTCCGGACTGTCAATTCCTTCGTGCGGGAATGCGCATCCTTCCCTTCCTCGAAATCCTTGATTCAAGCCTCGATTCGATGCCCGTGGCATGAACGCTTCACTCCTGCCTAAGCGCCGTCCCATTTTGCCGCCCTCTGCACAATTCCTCCTTGGGCTCGAATGATACCTTGAATCTAAGCGCCTTGTCAACATCCAAACTTGGGTGCATGATGCAACCTCCCGTCCGCCATGCCTTCCAAAATCCGAGATAGCAGCGCCGAGAGGCGGCGGGACAAAAAGGATTACTCGCGCTCCGAGAAGCCGGACAGAGAGAAGAAAGACAGAGACCGAGACCGAGACCGCGACCGCGACAGAGACAGAGACAGAGACAAAGACAAAGACAGACATCGATCACACCGCAAGCTGTCGACCAGGGAAAAGACGTCCTCGAAAACCTCACTCTCGCCAGCCGACACCAAGCGACGATCGTCCATGCCTGGAAAGGTCGAAGATGGGCACCTGCAGTCCGAGTCAAAGTCCAGTCTACCTTATCCTTCGTTTTCGAAAGAGCATAGTCGTGAGGCTGTGGGAGCGTCTAGTAGGCCAGCTTTGAATATTTTCACACCCCCGACGACCGATCTGAATGCTTCCAAAGACAAAGTCTCGACGTCAAGACCTGGGCAGACTTCCAGCCAGCCACCCCCGAGTCCTCCTCTTACAGATCAGAATTCTGGGTCCGCGAAATGGAAGCCAAATGTTGGCAAACCTGTCTCTGTTGAGACGATTCGGGAGGAGGAGAGGGCCTCGAATGCAACTGCGGATGCAAAGATCAGAGCACGACTAAAGCCCCAGTCGTCAAGGTCGAATGGCCACCTGCGCAGTTCTTCTGAGTTGGGCACAGATAATTCTCCGACCAAGAAACCGCGAGATGCCTCACTTACGCCTCTCCAGGCTACGACGCCGGTTCAGGCGACGCTTGGTCAACGATCCGTCAGTCAACCCTCAAGAATGGACTCTCCAGCGACCACCACGACCACAGCTACGAGCGCAACTGGATCGGCGACGAATCTCAGTTCCGAGGCTACCTCGATAGCCCCCGAGCAACCCAATGTTCAACAACCGATATCAAAAGTCCCTTCAGCGTTCGTCGATGGACCATATCATCAGAGTGGACACGTTGCCAGTGCCGAATCGAGAGGAGTCACGCCCATGGAAATCTTTGTCGATTCAGGCTCGCTTGAAATGAGCACACCTGTGGGGGTCACTGCAACCCCAGGACCGCCACCTCCCCCGCCTCCACCGATCCCTATCACAATTCCAAAGGTTGATTACCTCCTCCAGCACGGCGGGTTGAGTCAGCCAGTGGCAAAGAACCTGTTGATAGCTGGAAAAGCGATACCGATCCAACAGGCTCAATCACCCAGCCAACACCCAATTGTTGTTGCCAATCTCTTCGCGCCTTATACCACGTTACTCGATGACTATGAGAAAGTAATCTCCAAGAATGGTTCATTGGCTGTGGCAACAGGCTACCGTTCCGTCGCTAGACGACTACTTGATCGCCTTGAGGCTGTCTTTGCTCGTGACATATCCTCCGAAGCCTGTCAATGTCCCATGTGCGGGTATGACCAAGGCGAAGATGTGAGGAGTGTGAGCTGGGGCGAAGTCCTCGAACTTGTGTCTGGAAGGAAAGATCTTCCTCCATGGCCCCCATTCGCATTCACTCAGTCCCCTGTCGGTTTGGGGATCTCCCTCGAACTGCATGTACCAATGCAAAAGCTCGATACTGACGTCCCGGAAGAGTACAGAGATCATTACATCCGACAATCGCGAAAGACAAAACAAAGCGTGGATAAATGGCTCAACCGACAGAATCAGAACCAGAGCCAGAACCCGAGCTCGCCACCCGAAGATGTTGACGAGGAAACCTTAACCTTCGCCATCTTGACCCATCTGCCTACTGAGCAGCGACCCGCCTTCAAAGACCTACTGGGGATTGTCGACAGGCCGATCGAACCACCGAGGAGAGTTCCTACTCCAGAGCTTCCGAAACAGCATGAAAACGGCTCTCACGTGCCCCTGCCCGTCCCAACACCCACTCCTGGACCTCGTAGTCGTCCAGAGCATATTGCCATTGCCTCAAGCGCGATCCAACGGTTGTATCGACTCGCCATGACACCACGAGACTCCGAAGCAGCCCTTTTCTTGCTGAACAATCCCACATTGCACAATGCCCTGGCAACACTCGCTGCCATTTCCAGCGACGAATGGGATATCCTTATCTCTGGCCGCTTCGACGGTTTCCTGAGAAGTGGTGCAGAAGAAATCCCTTTGTCCGAAGTCGGTCCGTCCAGAGGCCCGACTCCACATCGTCCGCCCACCAGAGGCATGACCCCAGGGTATCCTGGACCGGGCCCCGGCGTGAATGGCAATGCAGACGGTCATCGCTCTCGGCAGGGCAGTTACTCAAACCCCTATGCCAACAGCAGCGCACAGTTTGGTGCTCCCATTGCGTTCGACGAAGAAACCGAACTTGCTACTCTTGCCGAGCTTGAGCGCGATATCTACGTCAGCATGGAAGCGCTAGAAGATGCGTTTGAAGCACTCCATAACAAAGCCGAGATCGTACGACGGGCCATACGAGAACGTTCAGCAGGCCTAGCGGCTGCCGCTCAACGAAGACGTGGAACGATGGGTGGCGGCATTGAAGTTCGAATGGACACTCCAGCCAGCGGAATCCTGCCCTTCAACGAAGGGGCCGCAGCTAAATGGGACACGGAAACTGACGACGGCCTAGGGGAATGGGACGGGGCTGACGAGATTGAGCCGGATGACTCGGCAAGCAATATCTCGAGCGCAAGACGGAGGAGGCCCAAACGAAGGAACGAGAGACGCACGCCGGCGTTAATCGAGGAGGAAGATGAATTCGAGGACGGTGATGGGATGAGCGAAGGGACAGGGAGTCCACGCAAACGATGAATGAGAGACGAACCCTGCGCACCAAAATGTGTGACAGTTTGAATGAACAGGAAAACGCTCTAATGAGACCATATGACGGGCAATTGCGTAGCGTGCGGGAGACGACTAAGGCGAATTGAACAGTTGTACAAAGCGTGCGAACGACTGACGACCGTGTTTGCAAATGAGTTCAGCATAGTACCCTGAGATACCAGATCAAGCTTCCTGGAGGCCGGCCCTCGATAGATTTGATGCGAATCAGCGATGTGGCGGGATGTGATTCGGAACAGTAATGATGGGACATTGGACATGAACCACAGCGGCGTCGAGGCGTTTTACTTTTCTCTATAGTCCTGCCTCACCCTCAGTGTACAACCACACCCCACAGCCAAAAAAAGATAATTCGGTCGAAATACCTTTCGGTGTTTGACAGTCAGATTAAATTCTCAGGCCCAGGGAGTCGAACCCCCAAGATCCTGCTAATACCTTTCCCGTGCCCCCCCTGATCTCTCCGGGGAGAGACTCAGGTTGAGGTGGAGCGTGATGGATGACCTCGTTTCATCAAACTGGTCCATCCGGGAATTAAGCTTCTGGGGGGATTGTACCCTTTGCCCAGTTGCAAGGCCCAACCGCCAAACCGTAACATCGCAAGGATGCTGAAGTGAGGTCTTTTTAACAGTTTGGCTTAAGCTGCAGATGTTGGGAGGAATTGCGTGGCTTTAATTCATATGGTGTGTTGTTTTTTGTACCGCCTTAGGGGAGGTGAGGTTTAATGTACATACCTGGCTCTTGTCTTTGCTTGCTTGGTAAAGGGAAGGGACATTTGATATTCTGTTTTTTACCGACTTCCATGTTGGAACTTGAAAGTATTTGGAAAACCGGAAGGCCCCTTCACGCAGGTGATTCCTTGCGTAGGTATGTAGGAGAGAGCGTTAAGGCATGGTTTCATTATTATGGACTGTCATACTCGTACTCATACTCATTACACATACCATATATATGGGACCAACAGGTGGTGTGGACCAGATGGACTGACTTGGTTGGAGAAGGTCCCTGAGAGAGCGAGCGAGCGAGAGAGGTGCTGCTCCTTTTCCTCTCGTTGGTCTCCTAATCTGTTCCTCTGCTCCTCCGTAACAACGCGCTCGCGCGTCTCGCCTCGAGTCCTGGTAGAGATAAAAGAGACGACCTGCTTCCTTTTCTCTTTTCACTTTGCCCTCCCAATCCTCAAGAAGTCCCCTTTTGATGTTTCGTTACCGGTGGGTCGTCCATGGCTTTCGATGTCGTCTGGCCATGTCGTGTTGGATGCGGCGCGCGGCTCTCCGCGGGTATGCCCCGCGGGCGACGGTCTTGATATCGATGGTGATAATTGTCGGGTGTGTTCCGCATTGGGGAAGGTTTGGGGTGGCCATTTTCGTTGTATGGAGTATCACACATAGTAGACAATGCCTCGCGCTCGAAACAGGTGCTTCGTCGGTGAGGAGTACTCGAATGGGCGAGGTCTTTCACTCTTCTGTACCGGATGGGTTGATCAGTTGACAGGTAGATCGGCAGGGCGTGACATCATGTATAATTAAATAAAATGAATGGTGGATGTTGTTGTTTCACAATGGTCGTATGAAATCCATGGTTTGTCTTCAACCAGCCATTTCGTATATACTCCTCCGCGGTTGTTTATCTTTGTCTTTATCTCCCGTCGTCAGCAGCTCGGCCGGCTGTCTCCTGTCCCCGAGTACTTCGTGCAATCCAGGGATATGTTTCTCCGTCAAAGTGATCGAGGAGGCGGTGGCGGCAGTGTCGGTTGGTGAATCGGGTAGGATGCCCCACGAATGCTTGTTGGAAGCTGCCTTGACGCGCTGCCGGAGACGCAGCGCCCAGAATAGGAGGGCGAGGATGATAGCGACCGCCGTGACGGCGGCAATTGCAATACCCGCTCTAGCACCGGGGCTCAGAGATGACGAGGATGAAGCTTCCGAAGAGGGGACCGGCGTGAAGGCTGAAGTCGCCTCAGGAGTCGCTCCTGATGCATCCGTCGAGATCGTGGTGGGCACCGTGGTCATACTTGTCAGTCCAGCAACAACACTACTGATGATAGTGGGCTGCTCAGATTCTGATCCTGCGGACGGGGTTGAAGTCACAGGTACGACGCCGCCATTTTGCAGTAGGAAAAACCCGGGACTGACGATTTGATCGAACAGCTCGTTCTGATTGATGTCTGTCCTTGTGGGCACAAATTTCAGCTCGAAGCGGTTATCGATGCCGATCTCGGTGTCGTTGACGGTGATGCTCCATGGCAGGGTGCCGGGGAGAGTAATGTTGATGTTGGCTGCAATCCGGAAGGCATAGCGGTTGTTTGCGTCGAAGCTAGTGAACCATAGATCGGACAGCGAGTTGTTCAATCCTTGCCAGGAAAGAGTGATGAAGTCGCCATTGGTGTAGGTTGAGGTGAACGCGGGAGCATAGCTTGGAGGGTTCGTCCAGCCGGAAGCTTGCTCCTGGGCGTGTGAAGACAAGAAGAAAACAGCGAGAGCAAGGAAAAGAGGGCGACGAGACACCCGGGTCAGCATTTTGAGCCTTGTGGACGCGTCGATTGAGGCATAGAGAAGAATTGACGGGTGTAGGAGTTGGAAGCGAGGATCGTAGGAGCGCGGACAGAGTACCGAGTACAGGAGAAGGAAAGGTTGTTGTTGAGGTCCGCAGAGGAGAAAACAAGGCCAACCTCTGCGCTCAGGAGACTCGAGAGTCGAGACAAGAGAGCGATTGCGCACGCAACAACAGGCGTGCCGAGTCTGCCGACACCTCCCGGGCTCAAGCCTCAAGGCCCTGTCATCCAAGCCTAGCGATCCTTAGCCAGGGGCAGAGGCCGCAGAGCCCGTTGGACCGCTGGACTAAGCAACCTTCTGGAGGTATCGGAAATGACTAGGAGGGGCAGTGATCTCCAGCTTGGTGTCAAAGTAGAGTGCTTTGACGGCCATTTGGAGGGCAGACCATTCATGATCTGAGACAAGGACAGTCGGCCATGCGGGAGTTGGCGGAGAGGTGGAGTTGTCAAGCCGCTTAGCCTTGAAGACTTGAAGATTGGTAACGGAGAGGATTGAAGACATTAGAGGTGATTTAACAGAAGAAGTAATAAAGTGCCCGGTGCAGGACTCCGCGGACACTTCGCCATTGACAATATTAACGATTTCTTGGCTGTTGCTCGAAGTGATTCTCAATGGAATTGATCACGAAATGCGGAGGAACACGAGACTGCAGTCATAGTGATACTTACATCGACATGCAGTACTCCTTACCCAGTTAAAGTTCGGTCAGCAGCATCACTCATCAACATTCATTCTGCTGTACTCCGTATTGAAGTCGAAGCCATGGGATTTGGGCGATGCAGAAGAACGCGAAAGGCGACAAGGCGAAAGGTGAAAGAGGCCCAAGAATGAAGAGTCGAAAGTGGAGAAATGAGATTGATGAAGCTTCAAGCAATGCAGCAAAAGAAGTCAAAGAGGACGAAGAAACACGCTCAGCTCGAAGCGCGTCATCATTGGTGGATTTATGTCGCGAGCGCCAGGCACCTAGCTTTTCAGCGACAACGATTGGCTGAAGTGCCGGCTGTGGCTGCGCCTCCTTCTCGCGGAACTAACTGTATTGGGCTAGATTGACGAACCGCCGGCCGAGCCACATCGTCGCTCTCATTGGCGAAATCGCGGCAGGTGCGGCGTGCCACCGTGCCACTGCACTGCCAGAAGTACAGTACGATCCGAGTACGAGCAGCGCCTTTGACGAATGCCTGCGCTGATGCAAGGATGGGATTGCAACATTCGAGTACACCACCACCTTCAGGCCATTCCGCGAGGTAAGGGTCGGGCTGGGATGGATGGGATGCAATGGGTGAAACGACAAAATGGCTATATATTCATCTCTCTCTCATCGTCTCCCAAGGTAGGTCTTCATCTTCATCATTCTCATCGCAACATCCCTACTGCATACAAAAGCATTCAATCTACGAACACAGTCAAAGCCATCCCTCCAAGGCCAAGCAAGTCCTGCTATACAAGCACATCTCTATACTCCACAGCCTCATTCCAAGCTTCACCCAACCCCACAATCACCATGTGCCACAGACGACACAATATCGTCTTCGCAACTCCCATGACCATGGACCGCCAAATCGATAACCCCTTCGTGAGCTCCAACCAATTGGGCTACGTCAACGCCTATGACTATGACTACGAGTACTGCCCCAACTGCGGCCACCGGATGCACAGATGCCGCTGCAGTCGCCGCGGTGGTGGCCGTCGTCATCGTCGCCGCCAAGGTCCCATCACCATGCTCATCGGTGGCATCGTCCACATGGTCGAGGAACACCAGGCCAAAAAGGAGGAGCGGCGCCGCATTGAGGGCGAAGAGTTCGCCAAAAAGTTGAGGAGTGACGAGAGTGAGCGCCAGAGAGAGGGGGAGGCGGAATTACAACGTGAGAGTGGAACGGAAGAGCACGCGACGCCAGAGGAGAGCCGCCGCGATGATGTCGTCGTGGAAGAAGAGGAGCAAAGAGGGAAAAGCGGGAAATGGGAGGACGCTCCGCCCTCGTACCACGCTTCCACCAGGCTATGACAGGGCTTGTTTGTGCGAACGTTCGTGATATCTTAGCGCTGGAGGTCACTGTAATAATATGTTATCATTTTTGAACTGTTGTTCGTCTTTAAGCATGATTTTGGAGAGGAAGCCCATGTTCTTCTCATGAAATAAACCTCATGGTTTTCTCGTCACCATGACGCTTAGGCCAATGTTTGTCTTTCTGGCTCGACCGCTTGGTTGAAGTGCCACTATCACTCTGAGTGACACTAGGGCCATATGTCCATTGCCTCCTGAACTGTTGCCGGCCACAATAGACCAAAGCTCAGTCATAGGGAAAGCTGCGCTCTGGAATTCTCAGCTTATTCCGCACTCACGAGGAGCAGCTCGAGCTCCGAGGGTCATTGGCAACACAGTAGGGAGCGTCCAACAGCAGTGATACTTGAGATCCTCCATGACGATCAGTACTGAGCGGTTGTCGAGCCCTCATTTCTCTCCACCAGGTCCCCAACTCCCAGTCCCCGGCCGACCTTGACTTTAATCATCTTCTCCTTCTTGGCCCCTTCGCCGTTGACCGCCGCGTCATCCTTGCCCAGCGAGCCAACAGCCTCGCCCTCGTCCTGGTCGTCCGGTTCAGGCAGCTGCTTGATTTGCATGCTCGTCAAATTCATGCGCATAGCGTACGCATCCTCCCCGTCGGCGTAGTACTTGCTCTCCACCTTTTCCACCTCGAAACCCAACGTGTCCCGGTACAGATGTAATGCGGCGACGTTGGACATGCGCACATGCAGGCTGACATAGTCGGCGTTGAACACCTCCGCCATGGCCCGTTGGCTCATCCTCATCAGTTTCTCCGCGATCCCCAGTCTCCGGTGCGTGCGCATCACCGATAAGCTGGTGATGTGGCCGTGTTGGATGCCGTCCGAGGGATCTTCCTCCATCTTTGCCAAAACGTATCCCACGACTTTAGGGTATGCCGAGAGCTTGCCCCCAGGACCGCGGACGACAGCAACAAAGGATAGTTGAGGCCATGTGAGGGCGTGGTAGAGGTAGTATTTGAGGAAGTAGTTTTCAGGCAGATTCGTCAGGTTGCATTGTTGGATCGACGGGAGGAGAGATATGTGTGACGGGTAGGACGAGACCGGGACGATGTCGACCATTTTGGGAATTCTATCTTGAGAATTGGGGAGATTAAAGGAAAGGGTGCAACGTGGCGGGCGACCGAGTGTGAGCGCAGTGTTGATGTGATGCGGGAATGTTTCGACAAAGGTTGAAGTCGGGTTGATTCTCTGAAGTCGAAAATGCGCCCCGGCAAAACTGCGGAACAAATTTGTCCCTGCTTTTAGTGTCACGGATCTCAGCCTCGTCCAGCACAAGTCACCAAGTCCTAGCACTATCAGGCAACAATCTAGGTTTAAGCATTCTTCTTGTGAGAAAACGGTTCATCATCTATGCTATTGACATTTTCATTCCGCCATTTGCGCAGATGACACTGCCCGTCGTCCACCCACTTTCCTCAGAACACAGCATCCCGACCACGCCTGCGATCTCATCTGTGAATGCCGGTCTTTTCCCTCCCATTCCCTTCAGCACGGTTCGGTCATATTCCTCTGGGTCACCCCCGGCGCGACTAGTGACGGCTGCATCGCCGCCGTCATAGCTCATCAGCGGGGCGCTGTCCACGTATTTCTGGTTCGTTGCCCAAAATTTCTCTCCAGCCTGGCTATACATGTCTCCCCAGACGGGTCCCGGGTTGATCGCGTTGACCGTACAGTTTTCTGCCAATTCTCGTGCCCAGACCCTCGTCATGGCTTCAACGGCCGCTTTGGTGCCCGCATAAATGGACTGCGACTCGCACCCGAGGGCGGAGGACACGCTGGATAAATTCACGATCCGACCCGATCGGTCCTTCGGCAGGTAAGGTTGGCAAGCTTGAACAAGCAGCAGCGGTGCCAGAACATTCACATTGTACTGTTTGTGGAATTGCGTCTCTTCAATGGGGCCCAACTCGGGATCGTTTAGCAGCTTATTCCCTGCGATGCCGGCGTTGTTGATGATGATGTCCACCTGCAACGCCGCTGTCCGCGGGTGCGAGAAGTGGTTTTTGGCCGTGGTGAGGATATGAGGAACACTCCGAGTTGGGTCCGCAAGGTCGGCTTGTACAGGCACGCAGACAATGTTGTGTGCCTCTGAGAGTTCCTTACAGAGAGCATGGGTCGGTTCGGTAGAAGTGTCGGAGGTGTAGACGAGCAGAAGTGAACACCCTTTGGCGGCTAGATTTCGAGATATAGCTGCTCCGATACCTGCAATCCATCAGTTATGCTGCCCCGGTCTTCAGGTTGCGCCCTGAAAGGAAGATGGGAAATGACCTCTTGATCCCCCAGTTACAATGCCGAACTTGCCTTCGTGCGGCCGGTATGCTGCTCCATTGGGGGGCATGTTTGCAGAGAATGTTCTGACAATGATCCGTGATACTGCTGCAGGTACAGGATCTTCTCGTCCTGGGAAGTCTTATATAGCTTTCGGCTTCCACAATTAAAACTTAACATTCAGTGAGACTGCACTTTGTCTGAGGAGTGAGTTTGTGGAGTGGGCGTGGGGTAACCTCCAGCAGGCGCGTGTCCTACGATTACAGTACCAGCGGGGGAAGATGGCCCGTAAAGGCGAGGAACTTCGGCGTCAGAAGGTCCGACATCAGGGGCTACGGGCAGCTCTCTAGCCTGGTGCAACCCCTGCTGCTTTAACAGCATCTCTAAAAAAGGGCTAAGAGCACCCTGCAGAGAGAGCCCCGCAAGCGCATGTGAGAGTCTTGGCACCCGCCGTTAGAAAATGGACACCGAAGCAGCCCTGAGGGTGAGTATTGACTCTGATCGCGACACTTCGGGCACGCTTGCTGCCGACGACGAATGGACTTTCTCAAATCCGCCGTCGCTTCTGCTATCGCCAAATCCAGCTCCTTTCCGGTGACCATCGGAGATAGAGTCGACCTTGGAGACTCGATTTGGTCGTTGTACAATGGCGTCAAAAAGGTACGTGGAGCAGGCCCTCGAAGACGCGGTGTAGGCGCTGATGAATGCTCTTACAGGATGACAATTCTCCTTGCTCCCTTTTTCAGTTCGACATCAACACCAACAAATCTCGACTACCCCTAGCCAAGAATGCTGCGCGGAAGCTGCGAACCCTCCGTCATCCTGGCGTCGTCCGTGTCATCGACGTGGTCGAGACCGAGACCAACATCTACATCATTACAGAGAAAGTCAGCCCTCTCAGCTGGCATATTCGCCGAAAGAGCTTGAGTGAAGAGACGATCAAATGGGGCTTATACAGTGTTTCGTCAACGTTGAAGTTCATCAACAATGAGGCCTCATCTGTGCATGGCGCGGTCCGCGTTTCGTCAATATTTACGAGCGAGAGTGGAGAGTGGAAACTGGGAGGGTTTGAACTTTTGAGCTCCATGAACGAGGATGATGCAGTCATTTACACATATGGAAGTCTGCTGCCCGACTCAAATCGATATGCTCCTCCGGAAGTGGTCAATGGCGGCTGGTCCGCGATCAAAAAGAATCCTTTGGGGGCGCCAGATGCTTATGGCTTGGGGATTCTTGTCTTTGAAGCGTTCAATGGTGGCTACATGGGTAGCGACCAGTTGGGTCAACCCCGAAGTGTCCCGGCCAATATCGTTCAATGCTACAGGCGACTGGTGAACGCCAACCCGAAACTCCGACTGACTGCCGGGCAATTCGTGGACCAAGGGAAGAAGATCGGAGGATTCTTCGAGACCCCTCTGATCCGAATCACAGAAGGGGCGGACAGTCTTGGTCTGAAGACTGAAGAAGAACGAAACGAGTTCCTAGGGTACGCAGTTGCCTGGCCCAAAGTATCTGATGTTCAACTAACGTATTCTTAGGGAACTCGACAGCCTTACTGATGACTTCCCAGAGGACTTCTTCAAGATGAAGATCTTGCCCGAGCTTTTGAAATCGGTCGAGTTTGGAGGCGGAGGGCCAAGTGTCTTTGGTGCCATCATGAAGATCGGCCTGAAGATGCCCGATGATGAATTTGAGTCAAGGCTTGGACCTCTCATCATACGTCTCTTCAGCAGTCCCGACCGAGCTATGAGAGTTTGCCTCCTTGACAACTTACCATTAATGGTAGACCGGATACCTCAAAAGGACATCAACGGCAAAATCTGGCCAGCGATGACAACCGGCTTTGCAGACACCGCCCCTGTTGTACGCGAACAGACAGTGAAAGGCGTCCTGTCTGTTATTTCCAAATTGTCCGACCGAGTTATCAACGGGGAACTCCTCCGATTCTTGGCCAAAACGGCCAACGACGAACAACCGGGAATCCGCACGAATACAACGATTTGTCTGGGAAAGATTGCTAGAAACCTGGGAACCAGCTCTCGGTCCAAGGTCCTCATCGCAGCTTTTGGCAGAGCGCTGAGAGACCCCTTCGTTCACGCCCGGAGTGCCGCATTGATGGCCCTCAGTGCAACAATTGATGTCTTCAGCGACGATGATTGTGCGACCAAGATCCTTCCCGCAGTCTGTATCAGTATAGTCGACAGGGAGAAGATTGTCCGTGATCAAGCGAACAAGACTCTCGATGCCTACCTCCAACGAGTCCGGAAATATGCTTCTACACTTCCGGACAGTGTTCTTCCACCAGAAGCTGTTTCTGGGAACGCTCCACCTGCTGCCCCAGCACGGATGGGCAATCAAAACGATACGAGTTGGGCTGGATGGGCGATCTCTTCATTCACAAACAAAATGGCCGGGGCGAGGGGTGAAATGGCGCCCGCAGTTGCAGCGAACGGGTCAACTCTTTCGCAGACACAGTCTCTACCCACTTCTGGGCGTTCGACACCGACTGTAAACGTTATTCCGGAAAGGCCGACCACCAGTGTGTCGAAGGGGCGGACTGCAGCCGTGGCAAAAGCTTCGACACCACAGTTACCAGAACCAGATGATGTTTTCGAAGATGAAGACACATTGGATGCATGGGGCACGATGGACGACGATGGTGACAACTTTTTTGATGCTTCGTCTGCGACCCCAGCAAAGGCACAAAGCCCCGAACCTACCACTCGATATGACGATGGCGGCGAACCGGATTTTGCAGGATGGTTGGCGGCACAGTCGAAAGCAAAATCCGCGAAGCCATTGCCCAAAGGCTTAACCAAGACAGGAGCTTCGGCATCAACACTGGCTGTCAGACCCTCAGCGCCGGCCAGAAGCGTCTCTGCTGGAGCTGGAGCCAGCGGGAACGTCAAGAGACCCACTGTCACCAGCACCAAGAGTACAGCACCTCCAACCCCGAAGAAAGATGTCAGAAAGAGTGTACCAAAACCCAAGGAGCCGGATGTCAATGAAGATGACTGGGGAGAAGCTTGGGATTAACAGCCAGCCTTCGACGACATTCCCTGTATCTAAATTGAAGAGATACGCCGGGCCTCTCATGATGGATGATTATTAGACAACTGATTAAGTATCTTGGTTTGGCGTGGGACTTTGTTTGCCTCTTCCTCATCTGTTTGGAATCGTCCACAACCGTTTACATTCCCTTAATGATGAGGTCCATAACGTGGAAACGGGCAGCAATATTCGCCTCGTCGCAACAAACGGGTTTCGAGCATAAAGGCTCGAGTGACAGCCACACCAAGAGCAATAAACTATGTGTTGTCTCTACAGAATTCCCAAGAACGGCAGCTCTAATTTTCTAATGTCCTATGGGAGTCCCTCTGTCAACCGAAACTCGCGCCGCCGGGACAAGTGCAATATCCACGCCCTCAAACCAATCCCAAGAATCCTTTCAAACTTGTCTCAGCCCGGCACGTCTGTCAGCGGAGAACAAGCGGGAGGACAACACAACTCGTGGGCCAGATCTACAGCATGGCGAGCCCGACAATAACGGGTATGAGGACATCCCCTCGACAGATCTTCTCCGTGCGCCGGAGACTGATTTCAACGCTCTCCGTCGAAGCAACCTTCTCAAAGAAGCCCGTCAATTCAGGGAGCGCCTTGAGGCAGAACAAGTGGCAGCGATTGTGAAGGCACTGGAAGCAGTTGAATCGAAAACGTCGTCGGTATCAAGAGAGCGTGGCCTCGAGGATAGATCGACAGGAAAGAGGCGAAGCAGGAATCGAAAAAGACGCCCAAAACTTGCTAATTCTCAACCGTCCCCGTCTCCGTCATCCAGTTCGTCTCCGCAAGAAAGACATGGAGTGGAAATGCCAGATGAAGAGGATAGTTCGACAAGAGTGATTGAGGAGATAGATTGGCAGCCACTGGAGGACGACCCCCGATCGCCCCTTCCGCAGCGGCCAAACGTTTGCATCCCTTCAATGCCTCATAGGAATACCTTGACGGAGGATATGCCATTCACATCACATAGCGACCAAATCGCTCGAGAACACCGAGCATTGTGGAATGTTGTCCGACGGCGGCTGAATCTGACGGATGAGGAGATTCAGGCCCACCTTGACGGGGAGGCTGACGAATGGATGGATGGCCGTTTCGATCTGGCTTTGGTCTGATTTGTCCAACGTCGTTGGAGCAGAGAAATGCGCGATTGGCGACACTTCGCGATCCGATGCGGAAAGATCAAACGTGTTGAAGAGCTGGTAGTAGAGACATTGATTCAAGAAGAAGCCCAATCATTGCGGCCTCGCGTCACGCTGCTCATAAAGCGCCTTTCTATTTCGTCAATCATGCCTGTGTGTCGTATTCTGCTTTTCCTTGTGCCAGTAAAAGGTTCTCGCGGCATTCAATCCGTGGCCATTCCATGTGTTGACTATTGTACTTTCCCATCCCTGACCATCTCCCGCATGATGCGAATCGTGTCCTCAACAGCCGTCTTGGCCATCTTCCACTCCTTCTCCTTCGCCGCGGCCAACGCCTCCGTGACGCCGTCCCCCTCGAGCTCCGGATGCAGCCACTCGAAGGTGTAGGTCATATACAGCTCGCCCTGGCTGCCGGCGCTGACGATGTTGATCACTTTGCTGCCGTCGGGCCGGATGAACTCGACCTTCATGGGCTTGTAGGCGACGCAGGTCTCGTGCACGCGTCGTCCGCCCTCGCGGAAGACCACCTCGCGCTCCGTGATCGGGTTGCCTGCCTTGTCGGTCGAGGTGGAGAGCACGTCGGTCGTGAGAATCGCGGCCGGCACGAAGACTTGGCCCGCTGTGATCTTGATCTCGAGGAGCTGCCAGACTTGGTCGACTGTGAGCACGGGGCTTGCGTCGGACGGGTTGATGGGTGCGGTGTACGCGACGTGGTTTGCGGGGATCTGGTTTGTGGTCGCCATCTTCGCGGTGTTTTCGAGAGTGTGTCTTGGTGGTGTTGTTGTTAGCGAAGGTTTTCAGGTATGCATCCCATCAGTCAGGCGAAGGACGAAGGACTCTGGACGAAGTCTTTACTACGGTGGCATGCTGTGGCTGCTCGATTGTGTGTCCAACACGTCACGATGTTGCACGAGGAGACGACGCGCCGAATTTGGTATCCATTAAACCGGCAAGGAGTTTCGCCAGAAGGGGCTTAGCTACTTGAGGCTCAAATCATAGCTCTCTCATTCATCGCCTCATCAACTTGACACGCCCACTTCAACACACGGTCTTCCTCAATCCGCCAGCCTTGTCATGGAAACTCCGAAACACCAGAGCCCCGGCGCCCGGTTGACTAATTCTCATTTGATATCCCTTCCTCTCGGCCCGTGGGGAGCACGTGCCCTGCACTCGGATGGATTCAGGGGACCCCTGTGTTCTCACATCAGAGCGAAATCGGAGAAGGTCGGACATTGTCAGAGTCCACATTACGGAGCAAGTGGATGAGGAACTCCGGGGGATCTCAAAGAGATTCGCATAATTGAATCGATGGAATTCTCTATCTCCTCTGACGTCTTCCCGAGGCTGGCTGGTTCTCCACCATTTTTCAACCGTTTTCCCCGGCGCTGCTGAGGCACAGCCGTGGCCTTCTATCCAAAGGTCCAAACGGCCACTCTCAACAACGGGGGTTTTCTTTCTTTTTTGGGCCTCTCGACTGTGTGCTGTCGAGACTTGGCTTGTGGCTTGCAACATTCCCATTATTGCACATTGCGCAATCGTCCTTCCCTATGGACTCAAGGTACAGCTGTCTGCCAACTGATAAGGCTGGGGTTGCACTGCGTCGCCAAGTACCAAGGCTCAGATCCCAAGACCTTGGATGCCCCTTGGATCGTTGCGACACCGATTCTCTATGGATATTTCCACGTTATCCAAGAGTTGATCTCGCTGTCAGTCGCCGATCCTTGCTCGTGAGTTTATCACGGCGCGATAAACGTCCAGCGTCGATCATCATTCGTGAGTTTTGCTTTTGTGACCAATCTACGTAACTACAGTGTATCTTATCTCAACGGTAAGTCATCAAATTGTTCGAGTATCGACGGAGCATACCGGGGTGGTGAATGAGGAGTGAGAAATGAGGGTTCGCCCCTTCAAGCATAAAGAGTAGGGGACCCTCGACCATGTGGGTGGCGAGGAATCATCTTTATACCCTCAATCCGACCCCAGAGTCGACAGGTTCAGTCCAAGAAGCCAAACATGTCGGAATTATCTCCTGCTACTCCGCCCTTGAG
This sequence comes from Exophiala alcalophila, assembly GCA_001599775.1. Taxonomy (NCBI): domain Eukaryota; kingdom Fungi; phylum Ascomycota; class Eurotiomycetes; order Chaetothyriales; family Herpotrichiellaceae; genus Exophiala; species Exophiala alcalophila. The sequence goes on from BCHY01000003.1 coordinate 3,880,932, forward strand.
CGAGGGAGCCGGCTATGGAGTCCTTGTCGGGCTAGGTCTTGCCTTTGCTCTGTTCATGATCGTCACCACGTGGGCGTTGAAGCGCTATCACAACGAAGTCCAGACCTCCGAGGCGTTCAACACCGCAGGTCGAACCGTCAAGTCCGGTCTGGTAGCTAGTGCCGTGGTTAGTAGTTGGACTTGGGCCGCTACATTGCTACAGTCCTCAGGCGTGGCATACAACTATGGGGTTTCAGGTCCCTTTTGGTATGCCTCGGGAGCGACTGTGCAGATTATCCTGTTTGCAACGCTGGCCATTGAGTGAGTCACAGTCTCTATTTCACTTGAAAGCAATATTGGCTGACCCTTCTCAGGCTGAAGAGACGAGCACCAAATGCACATACTTTCCTGGAGACGGTAAAGGCCAGGTATGGGACAACGGCCCATCTGGTCTTCCTGACTTTTGGATTGATGACGAATATCTTGGTCACGGCCATGCTGGTCACCGGTGGAAGGTTCGTTACAGTTACTCTAGCAAGCCAGGAGATAGACAGCTGTACTAACTCTGCTCCAGTGCAGTCACCGAGTCGTTGACAGGCGTCCCTTCCGCGGCAGGCTGTTTCTTGATTCCCTTCGGCGTTGTCTTCTATACCATCTTTGGCGGATTGAAGGCCACCCTGCTCTCTGACTACACGCATGGTGTTGTTGTGTTGGTCATCATCATGATCTTCAGCTTTTCAGCCTACGCAACTAACCCCGACCTCGGTTCCCCTGGCAAAGTCTGGGATCTGTTGGTCGAAGCCGCCGCCGCCCACCCTGTCGAAGGCAACCGAGAAGGGAGCTATTTGACCATGCGTAGCTCCGGCGGAGCGACCTTCTTCGTTATCAACATTGTTGGTAACTTCGGGACGGTCTTTTTGGATAATGGTTACTACAATAAGGCCATTGCCGCTTCTCCAGTCGATGCTCTACCAGGTAAGTGTGCATGCATCTTTCATCTTTTCGGTCTCTACCAGGCGGTTCTAACATGTAACAGGTTACATTATGGGAGGTCAGCAATTTTCTTGCCCCTATCATCATGCTAGTTCTAACCCTCTCTAGGTCTCTCCTGGTTTGCTATCCCTTGGCTGTGCGCAACGACTATGGGGCTTACGGCGCTTGCTCTCGAGAGTAACCCCGTGTTCCCGACCTACCCCTCCCGAATTCCTACCAACGAAGTGACGGCGGGCCTCGTGTTGCCTTATGCTGCACGTGCGTTGCTCGGTCAAGGAGGCGCCGTCGCTTCGTTTCTCCTGGTCTTTTTTGCAGTCACGTCGGCGTACTCATCGGAACTCATTGCCGTATCGTCAATCTTTACCTACGATATTTACCAGACATACATCAACCCCAACGCCAGTGGGAAATTCCTCATCCGAATGTCACACCTCAGCTGTATTGTGTACGCTCTTGTCATGGCTGCTTTCGGCACAGGTCTGTATTACGCGGGGATTGGAATGGGATACCTCTATGTGATGATGGGCTGCATCATTTCGTCTGCTGTCATCCCAGCCACATTGACCTTGATATGGAAGGACCAAAACTGGATCGCCGCAGCCGCGTCCCCCGTCCTCGGCCTGGCCTGCTCCCTGACGGCATGGCTCGTTACTGCTCGGACCACCTGCGGCGAACTCAGCGTCGAATGCACCGGCAGCAACAATCCGATGCTGGCTGGCAACGTGACGGCACTCCTGAGCCCGCTCGTTTTCGTGCCTGTTCTGACCTTCGCATTTGGTCGGCAGAACTACGACTGGGTTTCGATGAAGCTCATCCGCCGTGGCGATGACTCGGAGCTCATTCGACGAGCCAGTCTCACCCCCGAGGAAGTCCATGAACATGTGGAAGCCTACACCCCGGAAGAGAGTCAAAATCTGATGCGCGCCGCGAAGATTGCTCGTATCGCGACGGTGCTTATGGCCATTTGTTTCCTCGTTCTCTGGCCCATGCCCATCTATGGCAGCGGATACATTTTCAGTAAACCGTTCTTCACGGGTGAGTGCCGGCGCAGACTTATCGTTTCACCACATGATACTGACTCTGGTTTTTCACAGGCTGGGTCGTTGTCGGCTTCATTTGGATCTTCTGCAGCACGGCTTGTGTGGGCGTCTTCCCTCTCTGGCAAGGCCGCAAGACGATCGTTCACATTACCACCGCCATGTTCGCCGACTTGACAGGCAAGAAGAAACCGCATACCATCCAAGGAACCGGCCGAGATGGGACAAGCACCCCAGAGTATTCGGGGCCGGAGACCACCGATGCGGTCAAGGCTGGCTAGGGAAGTCCTTGTCGATTTAGTCCGCTTGCAAGGCGGCGGCGGTCCTTTGTGCAGGAAGCCATGCCGCAACGAAATTCATCTAACGCACTATACCCCGTGAAAAGGCCATTGATGTGGGAGATACCGATAGAATAGAGGAAAGAGTGATGCCCTGCGACTTGGCGCCTAGATCATCCCATCTTATGCTTGACTCTGCAAGTACTATCGTGAATCCTTCTCTGCTCATCTCTTGATAGTTACCCCCAATGGACTGGCACGTGATCACGGCTCAGGTTGGTCAGTCATCCTTGTAGGGCGGCGTCACTTCTCCACTTCATTCTTCGTTCCGAACATTGAACACACTCGGAAATATCGCATTGCTACATAATTGGCGAATCGAGATGCTCAGATCGCCAAAGCTTGTGACATCACAGGCGTCCATCGTCCAACTTGATTGCTCGGAGTTACAGGGGTCGCACATCCGGCGTCTTTCTGCCTGGAGCTGCCTGTTCAAAGCCTGTTGAACTGCCAGTCATTGTCAGCAGCGGCAGCCACCGGCGATTGAAATATACGCCCCGACCAATCACAGCTCACACTATAAAGCCTCACGAGCCATGGCTCCGCTCACAGACTTGCAAAGACCAGAGTCCCCCCATGGGAAACCCAACATCGTATTCGGAAACTCGAGAGAAGAGTCATTTCGAAGAAGATACATAACTGACCGGTGCCCCGCTTTGGGGGCGGCCAATTTGGAGCTGCCTTCCTCATAGTACTCCCACCTGACGCCTCTGCTCGCGACAATGTTGATCGAGAAGCTTCCGCTGGTAGAGGGGCCGAAGCGGACGCGCAAGACACACAACAAGGTCAGGACGGGATGCTTGACCTGCAAGTAGGTCAACTCCTCAACAGGGAGTCGAGGCGCGATGACTGACGTTCAATCCCCAGAATCCGCCGAAAGAAATGTGACGAAGAGAAACCCTTCTGCCGACGATGTGTCAGCACCGGCCGGAAATGCGACGGCTACATCACTCAGTCTCCTCCGCAGACGACGTCAACCTCCGAAGGCTCATCACCATCAATCTCTGAGCCGGGAGCGAAACGGCTAAAGACGAACGCAAACAAGGTGGCCATTCCGGCCGTGCCCAGCTCCAAGTCGAAGAACTCGCCGGTCAGCAGTGAGGAAGAAGATTTACTACAGTTGTACCGACCGCCCTCAGATGTCCGCTTTGACACGGACAATGACTTTTTCTGCTTTGATTTCTTCCGCTCCCGCACCGGACCCGAGTTCGCGGCATACTTTGACAGTTCGATGTGGCGAAGTTACATGGTTCGCGCATGCTATCAGCATCCCACAGTCCTCGCGGCTGCGGCTGCAGTCGGGGCGGTCCATCGACGGTATCTGCTCGGCATCTCACGCGAGGCATTCGAGTATTGCGACATTTCGGAAAAGCTGTATCAAAAGGCGGTGCGGAAACTGTCGAGCGACATGGCCTCGGACCACCCAAACTCGGCGGAGATCAACATGATCACCATGAAACTGTTCAGCATCTACGAAACGTTCCAGGGCAATTACGAAACGGCACAGATGCAAATGGCGGTTGCGTTGAAGACTTTGCTGAGCGGGAACCTGCGCACTACATACAAGGACACGCAATACCGGAGCGTGAACCTGACATACGAGAGTCTGCGGAGACTGTTTTTGAAGCTGGAACTTGAGTCTGTCCGGATGTTTGGCGCGCAGGCCACCATCCTCAGCGATCCTGAAGCATCCACTCCAGTGCCACCGCTGGACCTCTTCTCCCCCGAACCTCCCATTCCTCTCCCAGACCCGAGCCCATACCCTGTGCCCGGCGCATTTCTGTCACTGTCACAAGCACGCGACGTTCTCTTCACCGAGGCGAAATGGATATGGCACACGTGGACGCTGCTGGAGCGGGGTCTCTTGAGCGGGACGGGCTTCCACCGGCACCAGACGCACATCTCGCGTTTGCTACAATGGTCAATGGCCTACGCGGAGTACAGCAAAGCCGAAGTGTCACATCAGAGCCCACAGGACCGACAACAAGGACAGCTCTTGAAGGCCTATCGAGAAGCAACGTACCTCCTGATCCTAACACAGATGGCCTTCCACTCCCCAGAGACAGGCGAAGTGATCGTGCCCATCTGCGACCCACCAGAGACATGCGACTGCCATCGCTCGTGCCGAACATACGCGGAGCGCAAGGAGGCACTGAACGCGCACTTCGCGCGCCTCCTCGTGCTGAGCGAGAGTATCTTCAACCAATCTTCTTTTTTTGCATATGACGAACACTCCCTCAGCGTCGACAGCGGCATCGGCCCGCCCCTGTACCTGGGCGCCACGCACTGCCGCTCCACAAAGGTCCGCCACCAGGTCACTTCCCTGCTGCAGCGGAGCGAGATCCAGTCCCGCGTCTGGGACACCCTGGGCGTGTACACCATCGCCGAGAAACTGTCGAGTATCGAGGAGCATGCCGTCGTGCGGTGCGGCGCTGTCCCCGAGGAGCTCGAGCCGAAGTGGTTGGATATCACGCTGTTTTTGGATGAGCGACGCATGTTGCTGAGATATTGTACGGCGGATAAGGAAGGGAGGGTCGCGAAGGTGCGTGGCACGGGTCTCGTTGGAGATCGGTTCTCAGAGAGTGGGAGTGGTGGGTTGGTTTGGACGCAGGAGTGGATTTCTTTTTAATCCGTTGTATAGAAGTATAGAAATCATTCGAATTTCGGAGATGCGAACGGGCTTCGGTCACACAGTACGTGAGCACTGAGGGTATACATAAACATAAATACTGCCGGGGTTTAATGCCATATCTTTGTATTGTACATCCTGTACAAATCGGCTATCAAGAAATCAAACCGTTGTTGAATCTTTGGAGTCTCTCCTAAACCCCAATGAGAAAACACGAATCTTTCCCATATTTGTCTCATAAAAGCCCCTTGCGGTTGCCTCAAAACGCCATCGCTGATGCACCGTTTAAATATACACTGACTTGACATTTTTGATCAGACACTCCCCATCCCCCAACCCATTTCTCGTCAGTAGACCTGGATCTGGATGGATTCTCAGATAGGTGAGGTAAGTTACCTCTGCGTAACATGTCCTCTACTCCATTCCGCTCAATCTACCCGTTCTCGCTCTCGTCTCCGAAATCCAAAACTGCCCGGTTCCCTCTCCCCGATCGGACTCGTACTGGAAGACTCCTTCTCCCTCGTGACCTCGACGGCGGTCGAGCTCGAGCCCGTCACCACCATCTGGTTCTTCCGGATGGCCCTCTTGCGTCCCGTGCAGCAGCAGACGCCACAGCACGTGCCAATCTGGATGAAGAAGCCGACCATGTTCAATCCCGTGGCGGTCCACATGAAGGCCAGCATGGGCGTGCCTAGGTGAGCGCGGATGTTCAGGTCCGCGGCGCCGGAGAACTGGTCGCGGAAGATGACGAACATGATGGTGGCGATCAGGGACCCGGCCGCCGTGAAGAGCAAGGAGGCGAATGTCAACACCGAGATGGGCAGTTGGCGGAGCAGGATGCGGCGGGTCTTGTGCTGCCAGCGCGGTTGTGATGAGAAGCCCAACGGCGCGATGAAAATGCACAGAAAGGTCAGCACGGAGCCGACCAGGAAGCAGGCGAACATCCAGGCGCTGGCCAGCCGGACGAGGCGCAGAACGTCGACGACGTCCGTAGGTAGAGTGATGGATGCCCCCGCGAGCAGCTCGTTCAGGATGATATCGACCGGGTTGAACCAGTACAGCGTCTCTGTGGGCGAGCAATAAGTAATGCCCTCGCCGTCGAAGCCCTCGCAGAAGTTCCACAGGCCGACCTGGTAGAAGTCGTGCAGGCCAATGGATTGGGCGATGGTGTTGATGAAGATGGCGTTGGGCACGCTCGCCGGGATGATGTTGGCCAGCTCGATCTTGAGGAAGTACGTGTCGCGGATCACGGGGTTGTTGTTGATGCTGCCGATCTCGACGAGGATGAGGAAGACGATAGAGATGAGGTATGATAGACTGGTGAATGTGCGAAGAAGTGTCGGCCGCGGCTTCTGGTAGCCATCCAGCGCGGGGTCTTCGGTAGCGACCTGCGGCTGCTGCTGCTTTTCGGAGCGTCTGAAGATTCCCATGATGAAGATTCACAGCGAGACCTGGTGGTCTCGAGCTCTCGGTGGACCAGCGGATTGAGGATGGTGTGACGGTGCAAGGTCGACGAGAATGAAAAATTGACCTGGGCAGCTATAGATGAAGGAAGTCAAGAGCCCAGATGCGTCATGGTCATGGCCTATGGCAAGAAGGAGTCAAGGTTGAATGGGGAGGGTAAGAGCTTGTCTGAAGTTTGAACCGTAACCGTATCTGGGGGACTGGAGGAGCATGGGCCTGATTAATCAGGGACAGTGCTACGAGTACTTGAGTACGAGTACTCTAGACTCCCCCAGGCCCAACTTGTGTGCAAGCCTAGCGAGGCCTGTCTCTCCGCCTGTTGGTGCCAAGGCCTGAACCGGGCTCAGCAGCCGGAGCTGATGTGGCGGGTGGAGACAGTGGAACCAATGACATAATGAACAGGCTGAGCCGGTGCCGGTTATACCAGTTATGGTTAGCCTGCCCCGTACTGCGGGTCCGATTGCCGGAGGCCCAAAAGTCTATTTGCTCAACTGTTTCGGGCTGTGAACAGGAGATGAGAAGCGAGAAGCCAGAAGCGAGAGTGTTCGCATGTGGTCACGCAGGTACGCATGTCCAACAGACACTATGGTGGCTGCTGCAGTGTACTGTATCTGTGTGCTGCCCAGAGCTGTGGCGGAAGAGCCACACATTCACCTTCGTCTATTCCTCGTGTTTCCAAGACAAGTCGCGTCAATGCGTCATAGTCAACTGTCATGGCCACCGCCGTGTGGGTTCGTGCTTTTGCTTCGCCATCAAAGTTTCGTCGCTGCCTAGTCTCAAAACGAACTCGCCGGTCTTGAGTTCTGAGTCCAGCCGAACGTCGCGAGCTCTCCACAAACCCCGTCAAATCCGTAGCACTGGGATTTTAATCCTCATTCTGTAATATCCATTCCTCTGGCAATTCATCTATTATTGAGAACCATCGTGTGCTGCTGCTCTATGTCAACTCCTTTCTGTCTTTAGCATCGTCTTCGTCTTGCCGATGCTGGGGCGCCTCGACGCACCTCTCGCTTCTTCCTGAGCAGCACCATGCGGTTGAGCTCTTATGTCGCCTTGGGCCTATCCAGCCTTGTGCTGGGGGCATATGCTCAATCTTCAACTGCAGATGATGCGAACGTGACGGCGACCAACACCACGGGGTTAGCTACGGCCACTGCTGCCGACTATGCCACCAGTGGAATCACATATGCCAACCCGGACACCACGCTGACCATCAACGGCACCGACTATGCGACCATGACGGGTCTCTCCAACATCTTCGCAACGGTCAACGGCACCTTGATCATCAACTCTACGGCGCTGGCCAACATGACAACTACCGCCACCACCACTACCCGTCCGACAGATACGCTCCTCGTCGGTTCGGAACGCACGACGACGACGCTCAACGGCACCACGACGGGCAACCACACGGCCTCGGCCACGACGAGTACGTCCCGGCCGGTCAATACTGTGCCGTGTAATGGCTATGCAGAGTTCTGCAACCGCAAATTCAGCAACATCACGCACGTGGGAGCGCACAATAGTGCGTTCGTGCGGCCTGGGAACTTTGCCTCCAATCAAGTATTGGACGTCGAAACCCAGTTGAACGACGGCATTCGATTGTGTAAGTTTCCTGCAAAGTCCGATGTATGTTGTCTAGGCTGATCATATTGCAGTACAATTTCAAACACACCTCGAGAACGGGACTGTGTATCTGTGCCACACGTCCTGCGAGATCCTCAACGCTGGGACGCTCGAAGCGTACCTCACCATCGTCACACGGTGGCTACGTCGGCATCCCTACGACGTGATTGCCATGGTCATGGGCAACTACGATGTTATCAACCCCTTGAACTACACGTCCCCGGTAATCAACTCGGGCCTCATCAACTACGTCTACACGCCCCCCACGAGCCCGATGCCGCTGGACAACTGGCCCACGCTGGCCGAGATGATCTTCAGCAACCAACGCGCCGTCGTCATGCTGGACTACGAGGCCAACCAGTCTGCCATCCCCTGGCTCCTTGACCAGTTCTCCATGATGTGGGAGACCCCCTTCTCCCCGACGGACCGCGATTTCCCGTGCACGGCTCAGCGGCCGCCGGATCGCTCCCGCGAAGACCGCATGGACAGGATGTACATGGCCAACCACAACCTGAACATTGACGTGACGCTGGCTGGCATCGATCTCGACGTGCCTGCCACCCCGCTGCTAAACGAGACCAACGCCGTCTCCGGGTATGGCTCTGCGGGCTGGGCGGTCGCCAATTGCACGGTCATGTGGGGGCGGCCGCCGACGTTCCTGCTCGTCGACTACTACAACGTCGGCAACTTCAATGGCAGCGTCTTCCAGGTCGCGGCCGATGCGAACAATGTCACTTACGATCGATCCATGTGCTGCGGGACCGAAGGGGTGAAGAGTGCAGCGAACGCGGTGGAAGTTGATCGTTGGTGGCATCTTGTGGTGCTGGCCGCGTTGACCTGGGCCGTGGTTCAATAAGAGCTGGACCAGTTGATCACAACACTTGGGTCTTGTATAGTCTGGATGGGAGTAGAATTGGCATGAGCGTATTGGCGTTTTGTGGGATTTCTGCACACAACTTGTACATGTAAATACTTGGGAGACGAAATCAATTAAAGAAACAGGTGCAACAGCCATAGTGGTCAGTCTAGAGAATCAAGATCCGGGTGATCGCCAACGGGAAGGAGAAGAGTTTCCCGGATACTCGGACCTTGACTTATTACTGGCCCCCGCTGCCGGCTTCCCGCATTCCGATCGGGATAAATAACGGGCTTGAGGGATGTATACTAACTCACTAAGAGTTGCGGGGTCTCTTGTATTTATCCCGACCATCGGCATCGCCAGCCTGATTCCGACATCTCTGTTTTATCTCCCCATTTCATCGCTGCATTCCTCTCCTTACTCATGCTTATCACTGTTATCAGCGCCCCCGTTATTTGCGCGAATACGGTATACCACGCCGAAACACTACCTGGTAGGTAAGGCATCTTCCCAACCATGCGGCCAAAGGCCTGTACAACGTGTCGCCAGTGGAAAACAAAATGCGACGTCGAGGAAACAACGCCGGAGCCGTGTACGCGATGTCAGTCCCTGAACCGGACCTGCATCTTCGACCGGGGTTTCAAACGAACAACAAAGGCCCAACAACTGCAGCAGATGCAACAGGAGATCCAAAGACTCCGACGCAAATCCTCCCAGCCATCACCACCGACGCAACCACAGACTCCGTTGTCGAAGACCGGCCCCCCGTCGGTCTCCATTGCGAGCCCGGCCAGTGTTACCCAGTCTCTCGTGGTCGAGAAGGCATCAGTAGAGACGAGCGATGCGGCGTCCATCCTCGCCCCGCCTCATCAAACAACAATAACGACAACGACAACGGCCCAATACGACCCGTGTCTCTCCTCCAAGACGATCGGCAATGTCCATTTCAGCGCGGCGCAGGTGACGGAGCTGTTCACCACCTTCTTCGACCGCTGCCTCCCTCACCTCCCCATGAAGATGTGCAGTTCGCCCGAGACGGTTCATCAGCGGTGTCCCTTTCTCTTCTGGGCCATCTGCTCGGCCGCCATGCTCGGCCACGCGAAGCCAATGCTCCAGGAAGAGCTGTCGAAGCTGGTTGCCGCCGCCATCGCCACGCCGCCGCGCTCTGTCGAGGTCGTCCAGGCCTTGCTGGTGCTGTGCATGTGGCCGTTCCCCTTCTACACCACGACCGAAGACCCGTCTCTCTTGTACTGTGGCATTGCCGTCCAGGCCGGCCTGCAGATGGGTCTGCACCGGCCCGGGTTCACGCGCGACTTCAGCTCCAGGAGGGTTCTGCTGGCCGAACCGGATGATGTCGTCAACTCGACGTGGCTCGCTTGTTACATCGTGAGTCAACTGCAGGCGTCACGCAGCGGTGTTCCACATTCTATACCGGCAGACTTCTCCTTCGAAGCCGCCGCGGCCAGTGAGGGTGTGTCTCCCGTGCTCGTACATCTATACCGGATCTCGCGATTCAACGGCCAATTCAACGCCGTCCTGGGCAGCAGTCCCTCTCACCCGTCTGGTCTAATGGATCCACGCTCACGGCTCAGCATGATCAAACTGTTTCTCTCGGAGTTTGACCAGCTAAAGACCAGTGTCAGCAGCAGCAGCAGCAGCGGCGGCGGCGGCGGCGGTATGCAAGTCCCTCAACCCGTGGAACTGGCCCTGCTGGGATCGAAAGTCCAACTCCTTTCCTACGCAATCCGCGAAGACACACCTCGGACCGAAGACCTGATCCCTTTGTACTTCGAAGCCCAATCCACCGCCATCCAACTCATCCAGACCGCCGCACGAAGCAACCTCTCCGGCGCACCGCACCAGATCGTCCGGCACCTAACCTTCGCAACCTTCACACTCATCAAGATCTTCTGGTCCCCCTACGTGACAGAGAGCGAACTCGTCCAGGACAAGATCCAACTGTGCATCCAGACGCTATCCACGGCCGTAAACACCCCCGACGACCACACGGAGAGACTGATCCGGTCGATCCGTGAGGCGTTGATGCTCAAGGATCCCAAGAAGACGGCGCCGGTGCATTCGCGCATGGCGGCGTCGTTGGTCTTTGACTGTATTCGTATTCGGAGGGAGTGTTTTCAGGATATCATGAGTATGAGTATGAGTGAGACGGATTGGTCGGATCTTGATGGTCTGGATTGGCAGGAATTATGTGTGCCGCCGGCGGGGATTTAAAACATAGTGTCTCGACATTCTTAATGCATGTATCAAATCACGAGAAAAATGTCATGTCGCTCTTTGTTTTTCTCATAGCTCTCCAGCAGTATCCTCCATCTCACTCCATTTACACGGTCTATGGCTCAAGGAAGAAATCCGGATGATCGACACCCAACTCTTCAATGGTCTTCTGCCGCAGCTCCATCGACACCGTCTCCGGGGCAGGCTTCTTCGCATTGAAGCGCCGGGCATACCACGACCCAGCCAGCGCCGAGAAGGGGATCAAGGCGACGAAGCAGAGCACGATGATCAGACCCTTACGGTAGAACGGCGGGTCGTTGAACTCCTGCAACACGCCGACCGTGATCCCCTGCGCGACGACGTTGACCGCCGCGGACAAAGTGGCCCGGTGCGTGAATACCGGCGTGTTGACCGCCACCCAGGTCAGATTGATCGTGACGATGGGGTACAGGCCCACCGCGGCCAGGCAGACGCCCGCGTACCGTGTGCTCGTGGCCTTGGTCGCGATCAGCATGATCAGGCCGACGAAGGAGATCCCCGAGAGACCCGCGACCCAGGGTCCGCGCACGGAGGTCTTGTCCGAGAAGTACGGCACGATCAGCGTGCTCACGAAGGCCACGGCGTACACGGGGACGGTCATCAGCTGCGCGTGGACAGATGAGTAGCCCATGCCCTTGATGATGGAGGGGAGAAAGCTCGACAGGCCCGAAAGCGCGATCTGGTTGGCCGTCAAGATGATCGTCCACACGATGAACATGGGCGACTTGAACGACGCTGGCACGTCCTTCCATCGCAGCTTTGCGTGGGGGGTGTTGTTTGCCCACTGTGTGCGGATCACCGCCATGCGTTTCTCTTCTGCCGTGAAACCCCAACGCAGCTTTTCCGGCACAGGGGGAAGAAGTCCCAAAGTCAGCAGACCGAAGCAGAGGGAGAGCAAACCCTCGACGAGGAACAGCCATTGCCACGGCGCAAAAGGGGGTCTGTTGGCGTAGGACTTGACGATCCCGTATGCGATCAGTCCGTTGAATGCTCCCGCCAGGCTCGATGTCGAGTAGATGATGCTCCCCCTCGTGGCCAGCTCTTTCGGCGTGTACCAGAGCGAGAGATACAGGCCCGTCGAGTGAGTGAAGCCTTCTCCCACGCCAATGATGATGCGGATCCCGGCCGCTTGGGCCCAGGTTTTTGTTTCAATAAAGCAGCACATCTTTGAGAATCACTCAGTCAGCGAGGTTCAGGTTCAAATGACATAAGGATAGTTGGAAACTTACAGCAACAGACCACAAAGTCACGCCAACGCCGAACAAAACCGGCGGCGTCATCTTTCGCAGGAACCAAGCCCCGAAAGGCTGCGACACGATGAAGCCCACATAGAACAGCGACACCACCTTGGCCCACTCGGACGGAGTCGCGCCCAGGTCCTTCTGCATGCCTGCCACCTGGGCGTTGCCTATATCAGACCGGTCCATGGCCGTGATGAGGTAAAGCACCGTCAGCATGGGCAGAATCCAGAGGTCGATCTTCCACAGCAGACGGCGGGCGAGTTTCTTGTCTTGCTCGAGGATGTCGGGTCTGATGCCCGAGGAGGCCAAGGTGGTGGTCTTGTTGTCCTCGACATTGGTGACGAGGATGTCGGATTTGTCGTCAGCAGACATTTTGATTTGGATATGCCTTGGGGCTGTAAGTTGTAAGAAAGAAGTTGGTGTTCTTGTGAGAGCGAACCGGACGGTGCAGACGTCCCATTAAGTACTGCTCTGATACAGACGCCTTCTCCCTTGACCTCCAACTCAACGTCCCTGCCAGTCAGCCTCCCTGATCAAAAGTCGTCCCCTGCCCCGGTTTCTTCACCCCATGGGGCACTCACGGGGAAAGTTCAGATCTGATGGCAAGGGGGGTGCTAGGTGACTGGCCAGCCGTCATTGCGATTTCGGCATCATGTTGCCGAGGCTGTGGAGCTGGATCTGTAAACAGGGCAACGGACGCTCTCTTAAAGAAACATCTGCATCAACCAGGGCTGTTCTGTTGGCAGGGTGCGTGTTCGGCATTTCATCTCCTCCCTCCTCTGATCAGGGAACGCAAGTGTAGTGTCTCTGCAAGGTTCATTCGTCAACAAAAAGATCATCCGCCCAGAGTCCCAGGCAAATAGACTGGAGACAAGTCCCGTTTAGCAATATCTAGCTTTCTTTAGACCAAAGCTTCCGCAAGATAAATTTGAGGGGGCTTCGCACTCTGGGGGAGCGATCGGAATGGGGTTTGCTTCTTGCTTTCTACCCGGAAACATTGCGATTCGGAGACACGTGGGTGTGTTCGATGGGCCGATCACGCAATGTCGTTCTTCTTACTCACCGGTGGATAGGGTCTCTGGCTGGCAGATAAATGATCTTGAACACCCTTTTAAGCAGCTGGACGGAGGCAGGCTCTTCCACAAGTTTGCGCAAGTGAGTAGATGTGGTAAAAATGACGGATAGATATCAAAATGGGGAAGGAACGAAGTTATTAAGACAACCCGGGAAAACCAATAATCCGAAGATCCCCACGGAACAATGTATCCCCGCTCCGATTGTCTATGTATCTTCCTTTCAATATGGGGTTAATCTCTACATGCTCTCCTCTATACTACTGATGCATCGGAAACAGACAGGTAGGAGGTACAGATGAAATTGGGCATTCGCCACCGAAAGACACGCCGTGAGTCATCGTCTTTCCCCACTACGCGGTGGTGCCTGATATCATGTCCTTGCCGCCTGGCTCACTGAACACACTGGAGACCACGCTTCCGGTTCCTTGACCTTCCCGAGAAATGGAACACGCCCCAGAGATGGCCTAATGATGATTAACCCCCTCCAGAGATCGCTCTTCGTGGGCGGATACAAGACTCAATACGACCATGCTTCGATTGTTATCGCCGAGGAGCGGTCACCGGTCGGGATGAGAAGTGGCCGAACTCCGAGTCGAGAAAGAGGTGTCCGGCTTCTTAAATAGACGTCTATTAAGGCAGCCAGCCCATCAATCATCATTCTCATTGCTCTGGCCCTTGGAAATTTCTCTCGGTGTCGCTGCTGTAAGTCATGCAGCATGGCTCCTCCCCAAGACAACGCCGGCTTTGGCTTCGTGGCCACCAAGCATAACGACACTTACCCATTCATCGACCCTTTGAGAGGCGACGCTTCCGGTCTGCAAGTTCTCGTGACGGGGACTTCCAAGGGGATAGGACGTGCGACAGCGGTCTCATTTGCACGCGCAGGCGTCTCAGCGATCGCCCTGCTGGCCCGCTCAAATCTCGACGCGGTCGCTCAGGAAGTGCTCGAGGCCGCAAGGGAAGCTGGTCGCAAAGAGCCCAAGATCCTCAAACTGCAGACCGATATCCGCGACCCAGCCGCTGTAGAAGAGGCGATCAAGACCATCGAACGCGAGTTCCAAACCCTGGACATCGTGATCAACAACGCCTCGAGGCTGGAGAAATGGCTCCCCCTCGCGGAAACGGACCCTCTCGACTGGTGGGCCACCTGGGAGCTGAACGTCAAGGGCACATATCTTATGACACGGGCATCTTTACCCTTACTTCTGAAGGGTAAACTGAAAACCCTGGTGACGATCACGAGCGCGGGGGCCCTGGGTACAGCGTAAGTCGCCTCCACTTCCACAAGACCGCGAAATGGAGGACAACAACCACTAACCAAGAGGAACCCCCGCCTATCCAGACCCGGAGGAAGCGCCTATCAAAGCAGCAAGGCCGCTCAGATCAGACTGAATGACTTCGTGATGAAAGAATACGGCGAACAGGTGAGTTCGCGACTTGAACTTGAAACATACAAACTCAGCAGCTAAATAACTCGGGGGAAAAAGGGACTCCTCGCGTACGCCGTCCACCCGGGAGGCGTCAAGACCGAGACCGCGCTCAACATGCCCGAATCCATGCACCACGTGCTCACCCAGACAGCTGAATTGTCTGCAGACTCGCTGGTGTGGCTGGCGAGGGAGAGGAAAGAATGGTATGTTGTTTTCCATTTCTTCTCTGTGTGGAGGTTCTCTTTACCCCTTAATTCTCTTAAAGGGGGATGTGGTTGACTCTGACTGACTGACGATACCTTTGATACCAAAACAGGCTGGCAGGACGATACGTCAATGCTCCATGGGATATGGAGGAGCTGTCGGCGAAAAAGGATGAGATCGTGGACAGGGATTTGTTGAAGCTCAGGCTGCAAGTCTAGAATGTCACGAAGAACAGCGAGGCGTCCTTTTCAAAAAGGTTGAAGAGCACGCATGACGCACGACATTTGACGATGGTCATGTAAAGCAACAGCGTGATGAATAGAAACATTGTTTATCCCAGCATCCATTATCATCCCTAGTATATACGTAGGAAAAAAAGTCGAATCAAGTCAAGTCAAGTTTATCCATCCAATCCATAGACCCTCCGCAACGGCTTTGACGAAAAAGCCGCACGCAAAGTCTCTTCCACACCCTTGGGCTGGATCTCGGGAAACCGATCATTGTTCCACGGCTCGGGGAGCACCGTCCCTTCTCGGCCCTGGATCAGCTTATGGCTCGCGGCCAACTCAGCTTCGATGTCGCCGCGGGATTTGGCATCTTCTTCCTCCTCCCTGGCGCTCTCGACGTCCAGGTACGTGACCTCGTATGTCTTGCCCTCGAGGCGTTTGAGGATTTCGAATATATCGCTGTAGGTGGCGTTGGTTCCGGAGAGGCGGTATGTCCTCCTGATGGCACCGGCTTCGTTGGACTCGGAGTATGATGTGTCCTTCAGTGTCGCCACGAGGTACTTTGCCGTGTCTCCGGCGCTGATCAGGCTTTGACGTCCGGACGATGTCCCGTAGATCTTCGCTTTGGCGTTCCTGTTGTCGAAGCCGAAATGTGAGATGATCGACCATTCCGTCAGACGGCCCAGGAGGTAATACGTCCACCCGAGGTCCGGGACGTCTCCTTGAGCGCCTCTCTTCTGCAGATGTTCTCTGGTTTCAACCTTGTACTTGTAGTAGCGCTGCGTCCAGTTCTCGCCGACGAGGATGTCGGCGCCGTATTCGCTGGGGTAGAAGTGTCTCACGCCGGCTTCGATTGCAGCGTCGATGATGCTGGGTTGCAGATATAGCCCGTGGTTTCCCAGGAAGATCATCACGCAGTCAAAGCCTTCATACGCCTTGGGCGAGGTGTAGTCGGGCGACGAGACGATTTCGAACCCCAGAGACTGGAACCCCTGTAGTCGCGCCTTCTTGGAGTCATCCGTCGGCCGGGACGTGTTGTTGAAGATGGCCAGGCGGTTGAAAGAAGCCTTGGACTTCGCCAGCTCGGCTGCGACAAATCCACCGAGGCCAAAAGGACCTGTAACGCCGATGAGGAGGATTGATTGGAACATCGTCGTGTTTGTGTTTTAACTCGCAGTTTCTCGAATCTTATTGCGACTTGCTCTTCGCAAAGACAGAGCCATTATCTCAAGGAAGTGATTGCATATATATGCCCATGGAATATCTGTAGTTCCTCCGGTTCCAGACTCCAGAAGAGACACATAAGTAATCATGCGAACCAATGACTTGCGTTGTTCTCAAGTTTTTGCCGCGGCGCCCGGAACAAAGATACGAGATACGCTCTCGAGATAGCCGGTGACAGGTGTTGCCTGTCCGTGCAGAGCTACTAGTTAACTGTACGAGTCTTAATGTAAGGTGCCAATGTTGTTGAATATTGTATAGTAATATAAAATAGAAGACATGGGCGTTCAAGAACGGGTACGCGACTGGCCAGACCTTGAGAGACCGAGGTTAAAACGCGTGCATCATAGTCACGTCAGACTCGGACAACGTTGAAACAGGGGCCAGAATAGGCTTCGTTCTATTGACCTGCCAATCGGGGCCGGGACAATCTTGCCTCCGACCTATAAGTAAGTAGGTACGTACCTGAGATATCAAACTGCGACCGGCACTTGATCGCCGTCTCTCGGACATGTACAAGGCCGCATTTACTAATCAAACCCCCCAGCATCCCAGGGCAGCTGTGAAAATGCTCGGAAGGAATAAGGACGCTCTGGAATGATGTTTTCGAAAGGTAAGTGGTCTTCTCACCGAGATAGATCATAAGCAGGGACAAGAAAAACTTGTAGACAAGCTGCTACTGTATCTCAAAATGGGGACTCGTAGTTTCAAGGCACTCGACGGCAATTTCATGGTATCTATCTTACCCGCCTTCTTTCTGGCTTTTGCTCTGTCTTGCGCGCTGGCTCATTCTTGAGTCATGACCGAGACTAACCGTGATGTACAGCTTGCCTTTGGAACAGGCTCGACATGGAGAAAAGAGGATCCCCAGGCCGTCAATCCCAAGCTGGTTGAAATCGTGAAGGATGCACTTCAGGCGGGATACAGGCACCTTGACACGGCAGAGCGTGAGTTTGTATCACTGAATCTTTCTCTTCCGGAACTGAGTATGATCAGTATACAACACGGAAAAAGAAGTGGGAGAGGCGATCAGACAGGCCGGGATACCAGTTTCCGAAATATACATCACAGCGAAAGGTAGGAAGAAACTCGCACAATCGCAATTCATTTTCCAGAAAAGAGCGCTCGACTGATTTGACGACCCGTAACAACGCGCAGTCTTGACCATGTCAGACATCCAAGGAACCTTCGAGCGTACCTTACACAACCTCGGCGTCGACTACGTCGACATGTACCTGCTTCACTTCCCATACTTTGCGAAGACCCCCAGAGACCTGCAGACCGCGTGGGCGGAACTGGAAGCGATCCACGACTCCGGCAGAGTCGGGGCAATCGGCGTGTCGAACTTCACGGACGAGCACATCGAGACGGTCCTGGAGACGGCGCGTGTCAAGCCCGCTTGTAACCAGGTCGAGCTGAACCCGTACCTCCCGCGGGTGAAGCTGCGAGACTTCCATGACGCGCACGGTATACGGACTATGGCTTTCTCTCCGCTCTCGCCCATCGTCAGGGCGTATCCGGGACCGCTGGATGGGGTGTTGGAGGCCATTGCGCAAAGACATGGGGTGAGTACAGCCGTCGTGCTCATTCGCTGGGCGTTGCAGCTGGGCATCTCGGTTGTGACGACATCCACGCAGACGGAGCGCATGAAGGATCATCTGCGTGCGTTGAGCGTCGCGCTGACTGACGACGAGGTGGCGCTCGTTAGTCAGGTCGGGTTGGAGAAGCATTTCAGGGCCAGATGGAATGATAAGTTTGCTCCGGATGATAGAAGCTGAACGAGGCCGAGGCTCCAGAGGGGACAGGAGATTGAGGAATGGTTTTTCATGGTACAACGAGACGAACAATTTTAAAGATGAAAGAATTCAGACCCTGTCACTCGGCGACTGTGTCGATGAGCTCAGTTCGTTAGCTTCGTGCTACTTCACCCTTCTCGCCACCTCCGGGAACAACTGACAGGAATTGTTCGCAAGGGTCCTAGGGCCGAGACGCATGGCCTTCTTCACACTGCCTAATGAAGTCCTGTTCATCCTCGTCCGTGGGTTGGCAGTCCGAGCGATAACTTCCACCGCAGGAGCCAACACTTTTGCCGGAGTTGAAGCTTTGTCGGCATACAGCACCGAGAGTGGCTACCCAGTTGCTTCTCGGGTGGGACCTGTGTCCCCGTGCCGACGTTGTCTCGTCTGTCGTAAAGGAATGAACATTATCCCATAAGAGAGGACGAGTCTCCTGGGCCACAGTCTTCAGGCATCAACCATCAACTCTTCTCGCAAGCGAGTGGTCAGCAGGGCCATTCTCAGATATAACGTTAAGCTCTGTGCCGTGGTTAACGCTGCACATCATAGAGGCAAAATTCTCCGGGCACGCTCCCGCGGCACATCAGTCCTGGTTGAGAGATGGAGCGCGCAGATGTCCTCTGCGGTCATGACGGGCGCCGCTGTCATCACGAATCATCTAAAAGGGTGGCGAAAGGACGCCGCGTTTCAGAGATCATGTTTTCAAGTTCTTCAACTCCGGCTTCGTTTCCATCGTCTGCGAAATGAACCCCCTCAGAGCCGCGAATCTCTCACTCATAGAAGGAACTGCTTTGTCCGCCCCAGATTGAGCAGCAACGGGTTTCGGCGTGGCCAGTTGAGCCATGTTCTTCGCAAACCGATCCCGCTCCGAGTTGTCGAGTTTCTCCCTCCTCTTCATGGCTCCCGGCCGCGACTTCATGCTCTTTCGGCGGATGATGTTGACCTGGTCTTCTGGTCGAGTGCCCGCAGCAGAGTTGCCGTTCGCGTTGTCGTCGCCATCGTCTGGGAGCGCATCGGCTAAGGAGTCCAAGGTGGTGATGAGTTTCTTGTTTGGCCGTCTTCGCCTCTTTTTCTGGGTTGCTGATTTGGTGACCTTGTTGATGAGTTGGGCATGCTTGATTCGACGTTTGCCCTTTTTCGAGGCCGTGAAGAGGAGGTCAGAATTCGACGTTGCAGAGGAGGAGGAGGAGGAGGAGGCGGTTTTGAGAATTGATTTCGGTTGGGACGTCGTGCGCGACGCCGCGCCGCGCAGAGGAGCCTGTCGGGGGACAATGGTCAGAGTACAAGCCAGAAAGGGGGAATGTCAATCGAGAGGACTTACCATGTGAATTGCACACCCCCCATTGCTGGAACTCCTGGGCCGAGACTGTGCGGCCGGTGAGAGCCATCTCGGTGGCACGCTGCTTGCCTACGATCTTCATGATCCGGGGGAGCGCGCCTCCGAAGGGCGTGACGCCGCGTTTCACCTCTGGCAGCGCAAAAGTCGCATCACTCGAAGCGATGATGAGATCGCAGTTAACTGCGGCTTCACAACCGCCTCCGTAGGCCGGTCCATTCACCGCAGCGATGACGGGCTTCTTTCCATGCCGAAATGAGAGCCCTGCGAACCCGTTCTCCGGTAAACGCATCCGAATGCCTTTTTGGTTGTTCGCCATCCACTCTATACAGGTTCCCCAGGCGTGAGCGGATGCAACGTTTCTTCAGGCTTTGTCCCGAGTATTTGCGTAGAAATAAATGTACGTACCTTTCAAGTCGGCGCCGACACAAAATGCTTTGCCCGCCCCCGTGACGACGGCCACCTTCAAGCTAGGTTCCTGGTCGAACCATCGAAATACCGAGTCAAGTTCATAACTAGCCTCGACAGTGAGACTGTTAAGCTGTCGGGGTCGATTGATGGTCACGAGCAGGACTCCTGGTCTGGGGTAGGAGAGGAGGCAGTTGTTGAGTGGCGAGGGCCCATTTTTCGGTGTGCTGCTGCTGCTATTGCTCATGCTGGGAAATTAGAACAGGTTGGTCACGCTGAACTTGGGTTCGTGACAGTTAATCTCACAGTACAGTACTGGAATCAAATAATAGCTGGGTTCATTCATGGTGCTGGATCCTGTCCGGCCGTCCGCCCGGTAAGCGGTGTGGAGAGCGCGGGCCCTCACGGTCCCGCCCGGTATCAGAGCCGGATCGCTACTCCTCGTGAGAGTCCTCCCAATCAATCAACCGGATGCCGACCAGGAATCGAGGTCAAGTGGTGAATTCATGAGCCGCCTTGACCCTTGGAGTCGCGTCTGGAAGTTGGACAGCCGGTCTCTTCTCTTTTATGAAGTATATGTGGTTGTTCTGTGTACAGGGGGGATTTCAACTTTGTCGTCACAACTATACTGTTACTGTTAGCACCTCCCTCTCTGTTCTATAGAGCCGACCACCATGCAGACTTCAACGACCAACGGAAGATCGCAACATGTTTCCTCGCGTCTCTCTCTCATTCGAGGCGCGGACCGGCCAGCACTGGTCAATCTGACCCTCGGACAATTGTGCGACGAGCAAGCGCGCAAGTTCCCCAACAGAGACGCCGTCGTCGTCGACTGGAGTCAGGCACGGATCACGTTCGGGGAGATGAGTCGACGAACCAAGCATCTGGCGAAGGGCTTGCTCGCCCTGGGGATCAAGCGTGGGGACGGAGTGGCCGTCTTCTCCGGAGACGATGAAAGATATATCGAATTGTTTTTTGCAGTGGCGCGGATCGGTGCGATTTTGGTCATTTTCAACAAGACATACACTGTCGAGGAGTGTGAGCGGGCCATCAAGCATGCAGGTGAGTGAGAGAGACTGGACTCGGACCCATCTCGAGGCTCTGTGGAATGAATGATTCATGTCTGCTTCTAGACCCCGTTGCGCTCTTCACGTCGAATGAAGTCAACCGCAAATCCACCGAGCCTTTGATCGAAAAGTTGAGAACATCAAATCTCGGTGTCAAGCATGTCGTCCGGACGAGATGGAACGACCCAGTTTTCGGCCCAGAGCACACTTGGGACAGCGTTCTCCAGGCCGGACGATCCGTGACGCCAGCCGAGCTGGAACGAGCAGAGAGGCTTGTCGACAAGAACGATATTGTCAATATCCAATTCACCAGTGGGACCACGGGGGCACCCAAAGCGGCGATGCTTACGCATTAGTACGTCTGCCAGAAGTCCCCTCATCCTTGTGTTGCCGGATCGGTTGTTAATCTTGTGTGTACTCGTGCAGTGGCATTGTAAACAACGGCAAATTCATGGGCGACTACCTCGAAATCCATGAAAGAGACGTCCTGTGTTGTCCTCCGCCGCTGTTCCACTGCTTCGGTCTCGTCGCGGGCTTGATGGCCGCCTTCACCCACGGAACGGCCATGGCGTACGCGAAACGAGACTTCGATCCGGCAGCGGTGGTCAAGGTCTTGGTCAAAGAGCGTGTCACCGTGCTTCACGGAGTGCCCACCATGTTTACGGCGATATTGCATCACATGGAGAAGGAGGGAATTCAGATCAACACGCTGAGGACGGGAATTGCGGCGGGGACGAAAGTGCCACCGGCGCTGCTGACCGAGCTTCGGCAGAAGTTGAATTTCAAACACGTCGCCATCACATACGGTAAGTTAAGTTGTGCACCTCCTAAGCGATAGAGGGAAAGAAGAAGACCTAACCATGTGGTAATACATTCATCAGGAATGACCGAAACCTCTCCCGCAAGCTTCATGACCAAAGTCACAGACACACTCGAACAAAAGCTCGAAACGGTCGGCCAAATCTTCCCCCATGTCGCAGCAAAGGTGGTCGACAGCGAGAACCGCATCGTCCCACTCGGCGAGCGAGGCGAGATCTGCGTCTCCGGCTGGCTCCTGCAAAAGGGATACTACAAGAACCCGGAGAAGACGGACGAGGTGATGATCAGGGACGAGGATGGCGTCTTGTGGATGCACACGGGCGACGAGGCGACGCTGGATGAGCAGGGCTATTGCCGCATCACAGGGAGGATCAAGGATATTATCATTCGAGGTATGTTCACGATTGACTCCAGCCCTTTTGAGATTGACTGCTAAACAAACATCTATAATCCACAGGCGGCGAAAACATCTATCCACTTGAAATCGAAGAGCGAATCCTCGAACACCCGGCTATCAGCCACGTCTCCGTCGTCGGCCTGAAAGACGAGCGCTACGGAGAGTCCGTCGCCGCGTTCCTCGAGCTACGGCCTGGCCACGACAAACCAAGCCTCGCCGAGGTGAGAGACTGGGTGCAGGAGCGTCTTGGGCGGCACAAGGCTCCCGCTCACGGGTTTTGGGTCGGTGCGTCCGAGAACGTCAAGAGTTACCCTTTGACGGGGAATGGCAAGATTCGGAAAGAGGTGTTGAGGGAGATTGGAAATAGGGAGATTCAGAGTTTGGCGAAACACGTCTCGGCCAAATTGTAGGTTGAGTCTTGACGCATACACGGGAGTCTTGTTTGGCATATAAATACATTTTATACAGTAGACCAAAAGGCACCAGGTGGTGGAGTAGACACATGCATTGTTTCTAAGATT
Source organism: Exophiala alcalophila (assembly GCA_001599775.1). Lineage (NCBI taxonomy): Eukaryota > Fungi > Ascomycota > Eurotiomycetes > Chaetothyriales > Herpotrichiellaceae > Exophiala > Exophiala alcalophila. Next base: position 3,903,874 of record BCHY01000003.1, read on the forward strand.
CTAGGCTAAGCGGGAAACTGACTCTCTGCTTTCTGCTTTGTCGTGACATTCACTGGGTCGAAGCATCGAAAGGCGCCAGATGCCCATTGAGATCTTGAAAATCCCAATTCATGTCCGGTGCCTCTGACCAGGTGGCGAAATCAAAATCGAAAAAGCTGTTTTGCAACGTCGAACTCTGTCCTGGCCTATTCACATCCTCCAATACCGGTGTCCCTGGTCGCGTCGGGATCGAAAGCATGGCATAGTCGACGCTTTGCCACAAAACCTCCAGGTCCGTTGCCGACTGTCCGGTGTGTTCTTGTTTGGGATCGAGGAGGTAGGAGTGCTCTGTGCTCCGGCGATGGAACCTTTGCAGTCGCGCCAGCTGGTGCGCACGGGGGTAATCAAGTCAGCCATCTGATCGTAAAAAAACAACTGCGTGGTTTCGAATTTCGCAAACAACAGGATAAGACAACTCAGGTATCGATGGATACACTGCAAGCCACTTACCATTAGCTCTGCATGCTTCCAAAAAAGTGAGAGCTCGCGCAGAAATTCTATGCAGTTGTTGTAATGTACTTGCGCGCCTTCGTGGACTGCGGGGGTTTGGTCGTGGATAGACAGAACGTGAATCGTCCCTGCAATCATGGTCGAGTATCCGTAGAGAGAGCTCAGCAACACCAGGTTCTCACTCCTCAGTCGATTCAAGTCGCTCAGACAAATCGCATGGGTCCTGCCAATCTCCCAAGCCCTTGAGAGGAAGCTCGAAGGAGCCTTCTGTTGTGACCGGTGAATGAGCTGCTTCAGGAGAAATGGATGATGCAGCAGGCTGTAGCACAGGTGGAAGAGAAGTCGCGAGTAGATGAGCGGGCCGGCAATGTGCTGATCGACTTGTCCGTTAGTGATCGAGGTACATTCCAGTTGCTGTTTGATCGGCTCGTTCATCCCAAAATGGGATTCCAATTGCATGAGATTCGACACGATTGCTGCGTATGGTGAGGAAGGGGACCATGGCGGGATCGGCTTGGAAGCTCTTTCTTCCAGAAGAATGTACTGCGTTACCCGACTAAGTGTCGCAGCAAGAACAACGCATTGTGCCAACGGGCTGCATCTGCTTATTACCGTTTGATCCACAAAATCTCCGCGAAGATCCTCCAGGCTAGGGGTATGTTCGTCAATCCCGGCGCGGAAGGCGGCTTCGGAGCATGGCAGATTGACTCGGCATTGGTCGTCACGGAGAACTGGCACGTTCTCGCGAGACAGAGAGATCAGCTTATCTTGAATGTAGAGAGCCCAGAACACTCGCCGGCGTTCTTCTCTGACTTCTGGTGGCAGTGAGGGATCGGGTTCCAAGTGAAAGCGTGCACGAAGTGCAAGACGAAGCGCAAACCCCAACTTCATGTACGCCCCGGAGCAATGCCCGGCTGTAATTTTCTCGTTAGTATATAGGCCTAAATGCGTTTTCTGGACCGGCTAGCTCACCTGGATGCTCGCTTGAAACGATCAGGATAATGGTCTGCAGCAAAGGGAGAATGTCTTTGTCCCCGGAAGAAGGACTCCAAGGCAGCTGGGTTTGATCCCATGCCACTTTTGCATATGAAACCGCCTCATCATAGCGAACCGGCTCGTTGTGAAGTAGGCGAGAGAATCGAGTGGCCGAAGCCATCATGGCCCAAACCAGGCAATCGGGAAGATCTCCCGAGACCAGGCGCTGACGAAAAGTTGCTTCGTGAAACAATGAATAGGGCTGATTGTAGCAAAATCTGAAGTACAGATCTGCGGCTAGCTGCAAGGTAGGAGTGGGCGGTAGTGATGGTGTTGCGGGCGCGCTGTGAGTTTCCATCATTTGATGTCCAACAGCAGTGACACTGGGGCCACTGACGCCACTGATGCCACCGGAGCCGGGCGTTGTGGAATCTGAGAGCGGCATGGTCGGTTGCTTCGCGAGTGAGGAGAGCAATGGCACAATGCTGCCAAAGGGTTAACATCGTGGGTTCATTCCACAAATGGTTCATTTCATTGGGTCGGGCTTCGCACCTTTGAAGGACGGCCTCCATAGAAGATAGTCTGTCCTGCAAGCTTTCAAGCTTGGATGTGATCACCTCCTGATGGTCTGCGTCAGAATTGAATGATAGCGAGTGTGGACAAACACATACGGCAGAAAGTGCGGCCCCATGCCCATTGGCGAAGGAACCTGGCGAGGCAGGGTAAAAGGCACCTGGATCGGCAAGTTCTTCGTAACGGCATGTCTGAACCAGCCTGCTGCAGAGACTGCATACTGGCTTTTCTCCAGAACAGCGGACTTTCTTCTTCCTGCAGTTGAGACATGCTTGCCTCGCTCTCTTCCGGCTGCCCTCGGCTCCATCTCGGTCGTCGGCTTGGTCACTCATGCCTGTATCTGTTGAGGGACCCCGAGTTACTACACCATGCATGGAAGATGGGAGTTTTACGTCTGGAGACAGTAGAGAAGGGGATGCTGGTGCCAGGCTGTTTGCCGTGCCGGGGTTTGGGTGGAAGCAAGAGGCAGGTGATGAATCTGGGGAAGCCAAAAGGACATGCGAAAGGGAAGGGCGTCTGGGGTATGCATCGCGGTAGTTGCGGTTGACCGTATATTTACGGGGGAGCATTTGCAGCGATGTTGAACAGCAGCAGAGGACCCGTCAGGAATCAGGATATTAACCTGTACACTACATCCATCTATAACAATACCCTGCTCTGGGCTATCTACACCTATTAGCCAAGAAGGCCTATACATTTATCGGAAATCTTCTTTAAACCAGGGATGTGTTGGAGCGTCTACAGTAGGGTGCGTCGTCCGAGAGTTCAGGAGGAGGCACGGAAGCAGGCGGTCAGCCGGCTCCCCCGAATCCCGGGTGCGAGTCCCGTTGTAGCGCGTCTTGGTATGTTTGCTCGCTTTGGCGCGTTTGGTCGTGGGACATCTTTCGTATTACTCCCCGGGTTCATCAACACTCGCAGTCTCTCGACAAGCACACGGCCACCACCATCCTCCCTCTCACCTCCTCCGCAACGAAACCACCCAAACAAGAGCCATCTCGTCCCTCCCTCGCTTCCCATTGCACGGCCATACCTGCTCTTTCTGACCCTCGAGGGCAACTCTCGCAACATCAACCAGCCACTCTCCCCCCGGCAATCACGAACGCCACAACATCCCCTCGCATTTCCGGAGTACTCGTCGCGCAATCAGTGCATGAGAACCCTCTTGCCTGTGCGCATGACCCGCTACTGATCAGGTCTGCCTAATAAAAACCGTCCATCCCTCCCGTGGTTGTCGCGATTGTGTTACACAGCAGCACGCTACGCAGACTTGACGAACTCTCTTTAATTCTTGCATCTTCGCAATCCCAGTCTTGGGCCATCTGCCACAACCTCAAACATGGATCTCCTGGCGACGGTGCGAAAAGAAGGCTCGAGGGGTGGCCGTGGCGATTTCAAGTGGTCCGACGTGCAGTCGTCTTCTCACCGAGAGAACTACCTGGGCCACTCGCTCATGGCCCCGGTTGGTCGCTGGCAGAAAGGGCGCGATCTCAATTGGTACGCCAAGTCAGATGCCGATTCGCAGAACAACGAGGATGCTGCTGCCAGAGCTGCACAAGAGCGGAAGGAAGAAATTCAACGGGTCAAAGAGGCTGAAGAGGATGCCCTTGCCAGAGCGCTGGGATTGCCAGTGGCTCCACGAAACAACCCAAACATGGAAGAATTAGGCGGCCAACGCGAGGTTGGAAAGGTTTTGAAAGAGGCTGCAGAAGACCACGACACTGCAGGCTCAAGGGGTGTTGGATATGGGCGCATGACTGGGATCCCGGGTTCAAAAGAGAGCGGGACGACCCCCGAACGGCTGGAAGGCACGCTTCCCGAGCAGGACAAGGAACTTCACTACGCACTCAAGGAATATAAGCGGCGTCATGGTGAACGGAGACACAGAAGTCGGAGCAGGAGCAGAGATCGCGTCAAGGATCGTGGTGAACGGCAAAAACACAGCGATCGTTCTCATCGACATCGAGAGCGCCGATCCCGGTCACCCCGGCGGGAGAGGCACGAAACAAGACGATCGAGATCTCCATCCCGAGACCGAGATCGTTATCGCCGTAGACGAGACAGATCCCGAAGCAGATCAGCTGGGGATCGCGAGCACACGAGGAGTCACCATAGGAATGGGACAGAGCGACGAAGTGAGCGACGCTAAACACTTTATTCTAACGATTTCCGAGTGTATTATTAACGCAATCCGAGAGAAGCATCGAAAATATCGCCCTCGAGGTCCTTGACATCCACATCCACGATGCTTGATGGCCGCCCACCGCCAACTCCCGGTCTGGTCATGTCGGCCGATGCACTCGTGTCCACGAATTCTTCCAGCTCCTCGCTGACAGTCTTCAACTTCTCCTTGACACTAGCCACACCCTCAACACCGACAATGTGCCGTGCAGGAGGGTTCTCGTGCCCTCCGATCGCTGTCAATGCATGGACAGTTTCGGCGATCAGTTTTTCCGTATGTGCATGACTGAGGGGCGGATACAAGCTGACCACCTCGTCCTTACTTAAAAGAAAGGGACCACTCTGCCTCTCGGCCTCCGAGGATGGCGACTGGATCTCGTTTTCCAGCGCCGGCGGGTACTCAGCGCGAATCCCAGGCAGACGATTCAGCAGCCCGTCGAGGATGCCTCGAAATATGGGAGCGGTGTGGCCAAACTCGCGTGCGTAAGCCTTCATCGGAGGCGCCGATGTGATCTTATTAGTGAGGATCCCGATTTCCACGCTGGCTTGCACAATCGTCAATTTGATATTGAACGGCGCAATTTCGTAGGCGATGCTGTCGCAGAAGCCCTCCAGTGCCCACCCGGAGGCACAATACATGCTTAATCCTGGCGTTCCGAGGTGGCCTGTGATGCCGGTGAGGACGATGATGTGTCCGTTCATCTGAGAACGCATCTGTGGAATAACGGCCTTGGTGATGTTCATGGGACCGAAGAAGTTTTTCTCGAATTGATCCCGGACTAGGGTTAATGTGCGATGAGTTGCCGCAAGCTCTTCGACTGTGCCGACCACCACTTCACTGGTACAGCAGAACAAGATATCGACTTTTTGGAATGTATGTACAGCCTCGGCGACGGCAGCCTGGCATTGCCCTACAACTCTGTTTCTGTGTCAATCCATTGTCATGCACTAGTAGTCCAGAACCGATAGAGAATTGAATGCCCTGCAATACTAGGAAACACATACCTGATATCGAGGGCGACCACTTTTAAGCGCTCCTTCATCCCGGGAGTGCGTCCCACCTCGGACAAGAAATTCTTGAACTCCTGACTGCGTGCCCCATCATTCTCGAACTCGGCTTGAATGATGCCAGAGACAACATAGTCGCCATGATCCAGGACCTGCCGAGCGACAGAGATGCCGATCGGCGAGTCTCCCGAGGTCAACAGCCAGACTCGAGGCGCATTATGCGTAGGGAACTGAGGCGTAGGCGTGCCCACCAACCCTCCATGTGCCATCGATGCGCGGAGATGGGATAGTCATCGCCTAATCGCATGCAAGATGGAGTGCCATTCCTGGCACTGGAAAGCCGCGTTAACACTGTTCGGGTGAATTAAAGCTGCAGATTAGGTGAGGTGAAGAGTCAAAGTCGTGATCGAGGTTGGCGAAGTCATTGGCTTGAATGCGGAGGAACAGCGGGACGCCAAGGCCGGATCTTGTTGTCGGACCAACCTTTCTCCGCTCCGAGCAGGGACAGAACATCCTCCCGCCACCACTTGCGCAGGACGACCAACCTCTCTCCGCGGCGACATGCAATTCTGTCCAGAGCGATAGGTGCCCTCTCCGTCAGCTTCCTTTGCAGACCTCTGAGACCGCGAAGATGCCAGAGGCTACAGGCAGTGGCGCTCCCGCCCGGGGGCAGCAGGAAGGGGGACAGAAGGTATGAGACTCTCACGAACAGGGTGCTTGTCCGACTCAGACACTGACACAAGTCGCAGTCGATGCTCCAGACGATCATCCAGGCAGTCGCGATATTCATGGCGATTCAATTCATCATGAACCAATTCTTGGGCTCCAAGACCCAGACCGCTGGTGCTGCGAACCAGAATGTCAACTTCGAAGAACGAGCCGATGTCACTGCGCTCACGAACTATTCCCAAATCCCGAACAACATTGCGCCGATCTGGCCCGATGACAGCAGCGTCGACATTCAGATGTATGTCTCGCCGAAGCTGAGCCTGCCGCCGTTGTCGACCGTGCCAAAAGAGCTCCTGGTCCTGGACGAGAAGAACTTTGGAATTGGGGATTTCAACGAGAACAGAGAGGTCAACACACACATTGCGATTCCGACGGAGGTGCAACACAACGGAACCCTGTGGGCGCATTTCTTTGTGGCTCTGAGTGGCCAAGAGCTGGACCCAAGTAGTTCGGAGTATGATCCGGCGAAGGCAGTGCATTTCATGAGGCCACTGAACCAGTACCTTCCCAAGAAGAAGGTGCGCAAGCTGAAGAATCTCCTCGACAAGAGTGACGAGCCGGAGGAGGAGCCGGAAGTCCCACAGGGTCCGCAGGTGGGATCGTTCTTCCACCCGAACTTCACGTTGGCCGTGATCCCCAAGACAGGGGTGCAGAACTGGCGACAGATGCATCCCTCAATCCGCAAGAACATTGTGCTAGAGCCGACGGGGGCCAGAGATGCTTCGGGCCAGAATGGGTGGTATTACCCGGTGTTCTTCTTGAACACTTTCTGGCAACTGCGGTCTCAAATGACCGAGCTCAACGATACCGTCACGGAGATGCCCCTGAACATCCAACTCTACAACCTGGCCGGCTGGAAGTACACGCTCCTTTCCAGCATTGATGAAGGCATGAAGCAAAATCAGCAGCAAGCCGCATCCGGCGGGCCGATGCCAGCAGGTGGAGACGGAAGTGAATTCGAGAAATTCAAGGAAATCCTCCTCGACACCAATGCGTATCTGCTGGGCACGACCTTCATTGTGAGCATCTTGCACATGATCTTTGAAATGCTGGCTTTCAAGAACGACATCTCTCACTGGCGGAAGAAGAAGGACAACGTGGGCACGTCGGTGCGAACGATCCTGGCCAACGTGTTTATGCAAATCGTCATCTTCCTCTACCTCGTTGACAATGCGGACGGCACCTCGTGGATGATCCTAGCCAGTCAAGGGTTTGGAATTGTGCTCGAGGCGTGGAAAATCACCAAGACGGTCGACGTACGGCTGCGAGTACCAGCACCGGACTCGAAATACAGCTTCTTGCCCTACGTGGTCACATTCGAAGACAAGCACAAGCTCACGGAGAAAGAAAAGCAGACACAGGAATACGACGAGATTGCGTTCCGCTATCTCTACATCATCGCCGTGCCCCTCCTACTGGCCTACGCCGTCTACTCGCTAATCTACGAGACCCACAAGTCGTGGTACAGCTTCGTGATCGAGACGCTCGTGGGCAGTGTGTACGCCTACGGCTTCCTCATGATGGTGCCAGGTCTCTACATCAACTACCGCCTCAAGTCCGTGGCGCACATGCCGAGCCGCGCGCTCATGTACAAGTTCCTCAACACCTTTATCGACGACCTGTTCGCATTCACCATCCGCATGCCCATCCTGCATCGTCTCGCAACGCTGCGCGACGATGTCATCTTCTTCGTCTGGCTCTACCAGAAATGGGCTTACAAGATCGACTACACTCGAGTCAACGAGTTCGGCCAAGGAGGGGACGACGAAGACGAGGAGGAAGAGACGCCGGCTCTTGAGGGCCAGGATACCAAGGAGCTCAAGCCTTCGGCACCTGTTGCGAGTGCTACGGGCGCACAGGCGAAGGCCAGTGCGAAGAAGAGAAAGTAAATGGGCATCTTCTGTCTTGGCTTCACCCAGTGAGGATGGATATTCAGGCACGCATTTGTGTATGCGCGTGGAACAGTGGAGACAGGGACAGAAGGACAGAGGGAAAGGGAGAGGCAGGGAAGGAGATGAGAGGCGTGGGAAGAAGATGACGCCGAGGGAGGGATGAGAAAATCCATCGAGAGACAGACAAGGGGAAGAAAATAGTGCGTGCGTGCGTGAAAAGGAGCAGGTTTGGTTTGGTTTACCAGACACGATACTATCCAATATTTTTTTCTCCTTTATCAAAATTAGACTACACTTTTGACTTTTTCGAATTTTGGACTGGACTGGATTGCGTTCACTGTTCATTGCGTTGAATTGCTGTTGCCTGTGAATCAACATTCTTGGACTGAAGGGTAGGCTGAATGAAGCTGAACCTTTGGGTTTGTCCTTCGTATCCAAAGGACCGCCCGCCTGAGGCCCTGGCTAATCGTTTTCTGAGCAGGCAGGCAGGCAGGCAGGCCCAGGGTCGTTTGACGATGATCCTCTCCCATTTTCTCCTGGTGCGCGGGCGTGTCATCAGACCGGTGAGAGAACCATCAGTCACATGGTTGGCCTGCAGAGGAGATCAATGCATGATGCAAGTCGTCTGCGCAGCAGATGATGGCCATGATGTCGGTGGTGGTCTTGGTGTTGGTGGTGTGATTTGTGATCGGGTGTGTTCATGGTAAGGTATAGGTAGGTACCGGTAAGGAACGGTACAGATACAGAACCAAAGACAGAGACAGAGACACATCAGTGAGAGTCTCAGGCAGACGGGGCCGCGATTGCCACCAACCTCGTCCTCGCATCCGCCGTCCTGGTCGGTGGCAGTGGCTGCCGGTCGATCCGTGCTTCAAACCTGGTAAGCGCCCCTGCACGAGTCCGAGTATGCAGGTAGGCCACAGGCTCGGTAGCAAAAGTACGTGAGGGACGCTCAGAGGGTCAAAGGGTCAAACGGCCAAGCGTGGATAGGAGGAGTGATTGACTTCGGCTCCGTTGAAGTGAGGGAGAGAGGACGAGCAGCCCTAAATCAATGTACTGTCTTCCGCGCTTTGTGTGGGTCCTTTGGCGGTTCCCACGCGCTTCCCTTGCGCGCTGTTGAAAGAACCCCAGGAGTGCCAAGGAGTTGTGAACCAAGGAGACAGATGGGAGGCGACTGAACAGTGCAGGGCGTCGGTCCGCAGATAGTTCATGCTCGCTGGCGGGATCCCATTGCATCGGATTTCTCGCATACCATGATTCCCAAAAATGGAGAACGAAGGAGCCTGGCATCCCGGATGGTCCACGCATCCCACGAGAAGGAGGGATGGGTGCGGATGGGGAAAAGGGACCCGGAGCCCTGGACTCACCGGCGTAGCAGGGTTATCTTTCTGGGCGCTTCAACCTTGTCCACGCAAACATTGGGCAGAGGACTTTTGAGCTGGAGCCTGGGTCTGATGAACCGAAGCAGAGATGCCCACGGCCACGCGAACGGCCAGGTTAGAGAAAAGGGGGGACCCACCAACCAGCACGAGGCCACACCAACACCCTCCCTCGTACCCGTTCCCGCGGGAGTCATGCGTCCCTCTGTGTTTGTGAGCTGCATATCATACCTCCGGGGTCTCTCGATGGCGCTGGGGTTGAACTTTTGGCGCTTGGTTCTCGGATGTGCTGGCCTTTGGCGGGGAATTGGCTCGATGAGCCGAACAATGGACCAGGGCATTTGGTCTTCTGCACCAGGTTTGCGTCACTAGATGCCGTCCCGCTGGGATCGGACCCTGCAGGCCGTCCGGAGGTGGTGACCGGTGATGACGTTGTTGATGTTTATCGCATGGGTTGAAGCCGAAGTGAAAGAGAAGTCGACGTCGAGCCAGGAAGCGAAGAAAGCTCTGATTGGCTGATATCTGACCTCATCTCTCCTGGTTCGTTCCTGCTGTTTTGGGAATGGTCGCTGCCTTCACCGGTTACAACCTACATACTAGTACTCCGTACAAGCCCATGTATGAGCCTTTGGTCCTTTCTTCATCTTTCATCTTTCGCTTCCGAATCTTCTCAAGCTCTCTGATCTTCAGGGAACACACTCACCGACTGCCTACCTCCCCAGCAACCCACCCATTGGCCCGCGAGGCCCAGGCACACTAGAAATGTCGGTGACACGCCGCAGCGCGTTCCCAAAGATCATCACCCTGCCCGGCTGGCGGGGCATTCCCCTGTCCTCAGCCGGATCTTCATCAAACTGCGTGGGGGTATGCGAGAAATATTTTCTTGATTACTGATGGAAACCAGATTCAGAGGCCAAAGCAACTCGAGCTCCGCTGGAGCCTGGACGCATGGGGTGGTGGAATCGAACTGTCTCCGTGGGTGGATACTCTCTCTAACTGTTCCCCCCTTCACCTTTTGCTCGGCATGCCCTTGCAGGCCCTCCTTCGATGGCAGCATGAATTCCTGATGATGATGTATTTCTCAGGGCCAACCAAAGTCACCTTGCATCTACAGCTGCCAGCCTGCATGAGGCCTGGATCTACTGCACGCGGGATATTTGCTGACAGGGACCGGCTAAATTGAGTCATTCTTGTCCAATGGAATGCCATCTGAAGCAGTGTAATCTATGTGAGGAGTTCCTGCAGCAAATCCCGTAGTGCCAAAGGGTCAGTGACCAACAGTGGATGAACCCGATCACTGGGACAAGATCTTGGCCCCATGAGCCCGAAAAAAAGGAGCATGGATCCCCGTCCGGGCTGGTCAGAACGCCGGATCCTTGTGCATTTTGCGACGATTGGGAACATCTTCTGACCCCGGAAGAACTCCCCAGTGAGCGTCTAACTAGCATCCTTGCATGGACTCCTGACGGAAGGAACTGAGAACGGGTGACAATCACTCTGTATCGGACCTGGTGTGGTCGGCTCCAGAGGAAGGGCAGACAGGGGCAGAGGCCTGAGAGTTGGTGACTCGGGGGGCCCCCGGGCAGGTAGATCTTCGGCAGGCTGGGGCGGCAAGGACGTCCCTGCATGGGCCTGTAGCCCAAGAACTGAAAGTCAAGCCGGCTCGGGTTCAAAGCTTCAAGCAGAAATACCCTGTCTACTGTCTCGTGACGCCCACCTGGCGATAATATCTTTGAGATCAGATGCAATCTGATCCATTCATGGCTATGTGGGATGACCAAAGTACCGTGTACTCCTCCCTCATTTGGGGCATTGAAACATTTGTCCCCATCTTCTAGCCTTTAGACAGAAAGATACAACGCTCATCAGACTATCTAAGTTATGCATACAACGATCCTTGTGTTCAACTGTTTCTAACAAATGATGCTGCATTTTGGAATGCAAATGCAAATGCATACAACGCAAACAATCTTAAGCCCTTGCGAGGCCAGCCCGCGTGTGTTAGGTGCTTGAGGAAGTCCCTGAGTACATCAACACCAGCACCAACACCATATACTCAATGTAGGTTCTGATAGGGCCTCAAGAGAGGTTGTTTGGCAAAATATGGTCTGAAATGTGAAAGGTTTGGTTGTGAGGCTTTCCAAATGTATTTGACGCTTCTGACTTGCCAGACTCAGGTCGGTGGGGAATGCATTGCATCCAAGGGGAGGGAGGCTCTCAGGGTGATGAGTATTGGTTCTTTGTCTTTGTCTGAAAAGTAATGGGATCAAGATAGAAGAATAGAATCGTTCCATTCGAGGTTCGTAAAAGTCGTCCTGGGTATATCGTTCATTCGTCGTCCATTTATGGATCTCGCGTGGCCATGTCTCGCTCTCCTGGACTAAAATAAAGAAACAGGAGTCAGATGGAGGAGTCCAAAGCATGAATAAGGGGTGTGAGGAAGAGGGTATAGTATAGTACAGTACCATCAGGATTCAGCGCTCCGTTTCTTCGAAGCACTCGATGCAGACTCCGACCCCGACGGCTTGCGAGACTTGATGTGTCTTGGGACACAAGTATCGCATCGAATGTGCTCGCAGAGACGACACTTCTTGCCCAAATCCCAGAGGTTGGGAGAGTAAAGAGGGATCTCTTTGGGATGAGGAGAGGTCTGAATGCATTTGCAGCAATCCCAGTAGTTTGCTTCCGCAAGTCGAGTCATTGTGAAAGTATGTTTGTGTGTTTGATGTATTAGGTAGCAGGTCTCGGTCTTGTCAAAGCACTGATGGGAGGAGAATATCGACAGGAAAAGGGGAAAGGAAAACGGACGAGAGATAAATAGACGTCAGGACAAGCGAGTAAAGAGGAATGAAATGATGTCCATCCTCCTTTCCTGCTGGCTTGCCCTGTTGACTACTCAGTAGATGAGTGATAGAGGTACCCTGGGTCTAATTCATCGGCGCAAGCAAGCAGGCAATTGGCAGGCTGGCTCCCTGGAGCAGTGGATTTGGGCCAGTTGCCCAACGAGGCAGACAATGAAACTACCCCCATCCCTGCTCCAGGCTCCCAGGTTTGATCAACGGAATTCTTCGAGGAACCTCTCGCCATGAAACATCACTGGTGACCGTGAGAGGTCCAGTCAAAACAGAGCATCTAAGCAAAGGTCTAGCTTGTGTTGGAGGTGAACCCTCTGAGTGATGAGTGTTGTTCTCTACGCAACTTGTCTGCGATGGGTGCCTTGAAGGCATCAGCCACAATCTCCGGTTGCCCTGTCGCCTTCTGTACTTCCATTTCCGTCTCACCGTCGTGAGTTCGCGAAAACTGAGACTGTAGAAGGTGGCGGAGTGCGTGCTTTGCGTTGGAACATCACTTTTCGAAATGCTAGATTGGTCGGTCCCCCATCGAGAACGACCATGGCCGCACACCAATCCTGGCATGTGATAGTTTGGAGATGGAAAGTTGCGAAATGAAATCACTGATGACCGAGAGTCCAATCCACATAACTGGCTGAGGTTTCCCAACTCACACATAGCCTGTGCACCTGGGTCAGCCAAAAGGGAGATGTTCATGGTTTTGGCCCTCAACTGACTTGCTCTACCATACTGTGCAAGTGAACATACGCCAAGCACTTGAAGGGGGCCATCTCAATGGTCCAATTCAATCACAGCAGTCTCAGTGGCGGTGGCAGGGGGCGAAAGACCCGAGACCACTGAGCCGTTGACCTTTCGCGATGGCCTGCGACTTGCCACGTGGCGGAAGCAGGGTACCACATCTGTGTGATAGCCACTCCTCGGTTCGGAGGGATTCGACGTGCCAGAGGCTCCCAGACTCAGAGAACAACTAGCACTGGCCAATGAGCATAGCAAGCACGACAGATCTCGTGGATAGAGGGGATAAAGATACACCCGACAGGGAGTCAGGCTCAAAGGGGGTGTCGCGCGCTTCGAGACAAGCCCATACCGGAGGCTGATTGATTGATGGATTGAAAGTGAAGTTGTGTAAGGAAGGGCATTGGGTACGCAAGGTCGACCAAGATTGCGGGAAGCGGGAGTAAGAACAGACGAATAATATCAAAGAAGGCCGTGTTTCTGAAAGTCTCAAAGGTCGCGGCCCATGGCGAAGGTGAGAGAGTACGCTTGCCAATCGGTATTTTTGTCAAGTGACGGGAGGGACTCGGGCAATGGTAATTTCAAGACCCGTATCGCGTAAGGTCCCTTACGTTCAAATGCCGAATCTCGTACTGAAGACATTTGGCTCGGAAGGTCGAGCTTGGTGTGCCCTTCGACCATTCGAGACTCAGACCGGCGTTCGTGATGGGTAGCAGGGAGTTTGTGGGAAAATGTGGGTCTCGTGTGTGTGTCAAGGGGTGGTATGGGAGGAGACGGGGGATTTGGCAAGGAAGACAACGGATAACAAGGGTATGGAGGTTTAGTTTGCTGGCTCGGTATATATTTGCTCCATGACACCACAAACATTCAGAGAGGTCCCTGATCGTATCGGTTCTCCCTCGAGATTGGCAGCTTGTACTTTCGACTTCGAGGGTATCTCCTGCCCAATCTTTCGATGCTTGAATTTCTCTTCACATGTGATGGGACAGAGTCCATCTAAGGTGCGTGCCGGGGGTGTGCTCCATTCAATCGTCCGTTTTCCGTTACTGGTTGCTGAGGTAGCTGCCAATAGTTGCGTGGATGTTGGCCTGTTTCTTTCGTATCAGTACGAGCGGTCGAGGGTGAAAGGGCAGGTTGGCATTACCAGGGGCTCTTTTTTCACCGGCGGCCATCCATCGGAGGTGCTCTGTCTTCTCTTCGGGAACGATTCTTTTGTTTTAGGAACGTCGCAGTGCAACGCCCGCATCTGATGACGTTGCACCTTGGACACGAGGAATGCATGTCGAGATTGGTCTCACGACAGTCGGACTGGCAGCATTCCCAGGCATTGGGACGAACCTCGCAGGCTCTGTCCATATCGAAAGTAAAATGGAGACTGATGATACAAGTAAGAAGTGAAAGGTATGGATGAAGCTGTTGGAATGAAGGAGAATTGTCCAGAGCAGAACTGGCAGTTAGGCCTTTTTATGCCAACAAGCGAAACAGCAATGCGACATTTTAGAAAGATGAGAGAGGCATCATTTGTCCAGTGAACCTGGTAGAGTCGAGCCAAACCACAGCCACTATCAGGCAGACTTGCAACACATCGATTACCGTCGTCGATTGGCCCGAGAGTCTTCCAACTGTGCACTGGACCGAAATAAGTGGAGTCAAAGCGCGGTCTCACAGAACCCTGAAAGGACACCCGATTCTCGTAGGTTTTCAAACAAAAGAGTCAGAATCCGAAGTTGTGGAGAATGTAGGCAAACCTCAACCAAAGATTCAGGTGATGTGAGTGACCCGGCCACAAGGCTAGCCCAGCCCAGCCCATGCACAAAAGGACAGAGACCGGAAAGACATTGCAGCAGTTGAGGGGCTCGAGAAGAAGAATCCTGGCAAGTCCAGATGACCAAAGGGCACGATGCGGGAATGATTGGCGCCGTCGAGGGCAGTAATTGATGCCAGGGGCCAACTCGGATTGTGCTTAGCGCATTAATACATGCTCGACCAACCATGTCTCAGAAGACGACAATACATTGTAGAATTTCGCGCAACAAATGACATTTGATGGGATGATTGCGTAGTCCGGAGCAAGGAAACAAATATTCAAGGCTTAGCGGCTGCCTCTGGGCAAACATCAGTCACAACAAGTCAGCGAGCAGACGACGTAGCTCGACCCCTGGTCACAGGGATGAGTCGACAAATAATGTCGCGCTGAAGAAACCGCAATGAGAGACTTTGAACTTGCCTCGCGGATTGGCCGAATCCTGGCAAAAAGGACGTGAAGGGTAGACGCCTATTGGGCCGGGGGCTATGCTGGGAGCAGAGTGTGGCCTTCACAAACAGGCACCAATCCTGTGGGCGACGTACTTCAGTCTTCGGAGATGCTGTCCAGTATTTCTGGCGGCGCTGTACCAGATCATCAGACGGGGCGGGGGCAGTGGTGGTCGCGGCTCGCCTCCCTTGCTAGCAAAAAGACCTGTCGCGAAGCAAGGCTCATCGACTTCGTTGGGGAATGACACCGAGACTTGGATGGGTTTTTTGCTGCAATAGGGAATGTCCATTTGTGCGATCGAGGCAAGGCCGTCATTCGGCGTGAGTGGTGTCTGTGGAATCGGAGTCTCCGCGACCAGGGCCACTGGATCGGGCTTTGCCCGCTGTATCGACAGGCCTGAGTCACATGGAGAGACACTGAAGGCTATTTCCACGCACTTTGGTGTAAACGGGAATGTTTCGAGCAGAAACTCCCACCAAAGATGGGGTTGACGCCAAAAGTCGCAAAGGTTGTCAGCCTTTTCTTCGCCTTTTGGTTGCCGGGAAATCAGGCAGCGATGTCTTGGCGAAAGCAAAAGCCTAAAAGTGCCTGGTCATTATTCGTCGTTCGTGTTTGTTTCGTACTGTCGCGCTCACTCATTGCCTTTTGATTCAGACAACTCCGACCTTCACACCGCCGGATATTGGCGGCAAGTGCCTCATGGTGCTTGTGTTCGTACCTGTTGGCGCGGTGAGTAGGTACCAGACTGCTTGCGCTCTACTCTGTTACATGGATATCATGCCCGATGTTGCTCATGACTGGCTGCTGCTGATGGGCCACATCCCAAATCGTGTTAGGCGACACAGCCTCGTCCTGCCTTGCGAGTCTCGTGACATCCAGGCTGCCAGGCTGTGATTGTCTTCAGGTTTGGAATTTCGATACATCCAATACTTTTGAGGTTTGGAATGTCTGTAGCAGCCTTGCACTCGGGTATTGGAATCAGAAAGTGAGAGGCTGAGCACTGTTGGTGGCGCAGCATTTGCCCTACTACCTTCACCTCTGATCCACACGGGAAGAAGGATGAAAACGCCTATCATTTCGAAAGGGAATGTTATATTGCAGTGCGTTCAATCTTCAGACAAGTCTCGATGATCTCATGCCTTGCGGTCCAACACAGCCATGTACTCTCCGATCAAACGCTGACCCATGTGCTGGTGAATTTGGCTTCGTCGAGTGGCTCTGCTGCACAACAGTGGACAGTGGACATCTTCGGTTCGCGAACGAAAACGGCCGCTTCACAGGTGGGTGCACGAGGTGAGCGGGATACCTTCAAAGCAGAGGAGAGAACAGCAGCCAATATCAATCGCCAGGATAGCAGCCTTGACCACAAGCAAGTGGAGTTGCACTTGCTGGACATACAGGTATCAGCAGTACTGCCTGACGATTCATGCGAGTATTCGTAGGATGGGTACCTTTATCCTCTGTATCGTCAGGTGCTACCAAGGCTCACAAAGGATGTGTGTGAGTGACGGAAGTTGCCGGTGAGCAAAATGAACAGAGGATGTTGCACATCATCGGGGCGGCTTCGTTCACGAATTCCCGGGCCAGGGTATGCGCGCCAGGTTTTGGTTGATTTCAAGCCAATTCATAGTTCCAACCTTTATGGATATCTCTCCAAGTTGTGAGCATCACAGCCACGAATTATTATGACAGTCTAGAATAGGTTGAGAGAAAAGATCCGGATCTCTCCCGCATCTCTTGGGTCTCACGACGTCGAATTGCGAGTTGTGCGCAATGCTCCGCCGCTCTATCACCGGCGCGCATTTAACCGATTTTCTGCCATTTCTCAATTCAACTGCGGACTTTCGGGAGACGAGCAACAGACAACACTTTGGTACATGCATGGGTGTTCGCCATCTCTGGAGATCACGGCTCTCCTTTGAGGGCTATCGGGCCCCATGTCGGCACTGGTCGAGCTCTCCGAGCCGACTTTCCGGACATAGTAGGTGGTCAAAGATCCGACACGACAAGGGCAAAGAAGACCGCGCGAAGAGCAAGGCGAGGACGTACTTGTCTCAGGACATCATATTCGCGTCAAAATGTACTGTTTCATCTGCGCGGTTCTTGCGGAGTGCCCAAGGCTGACAGGCTCCAGATGGCGGTCCCGATCCGACGTTGAACTCTCGCTTGGCCATTGCCATTGCGAATGCGAAAAAGGGCCAGCTGTCCAAAACCTCGATCGAGCACGCCATTGCAAGAGGGCAAGGGAAGTCTCCCAGCGGTCAGGCCCTGGAGAACGTCACGATCGAAGCCCTGCTACCCCACGGCGTTGCGGCCATGATGGAATGCCAGACGGACAACAAAGCGAGGACAATTGCAGATCTACGCTCGATCATCACCAAGGCCGGTGGTACCGTCACTCCCACAGCCTTTCTGTTCGAGAAAATGGGGAGGATCTTGTTTGAAGAGCAGGACAAAGTGGGAGTGGACGATGCTCTGGAGGAAGCCATCGAAGCCGGGGCCCTGGACATTTCATCCGAAGACAACAGGCTCGTGGTTGAGACTCCACCCTCCGAGATCATGGCTGTAGCTGAGAAGCTTCAAGGCCGCCTGGGTCTCCAGCTGGAAAAAGCAGAGGTCATACACGTCCCCAACGCCGAGTCGATGGTGAGCCTGTCCGCTGAACAAGCGGAAGACTTGCAGCGTATCCTGGACTCTCTAGAAGAAGACCCGAGTCTTCAGAACCTGTACATCAATGCCGTTTCGCAATGACCAGAACCACAGTATATAAGGGCTTCATGTCTCTCCGATGGGAAATAAAGTGTTCGGTCAAACATTAGAGCACAAGCGCAGATACGGCGGAGCATTGTCCCGCCAAGTCAATGGAATCTCCTTTCATCTCCATCTTGCATCTTCAACTCCAACGTGTCCTTGATTCGATGCTCTTGATCGTGCCTCTAGACGAACCGATACCCGGCCAGGCAACGCGATCTCTACGTGTACCCACACTCGACGGGACATGCCATCGTCCAAATTGATGCGCTTTCCTCCACCTCCCTAGCATCATGGACCCTGGAACGACACTGTCCACGTGGCAACAAGCCTTCGAGGAATACCGAATCCCTACAACACGGGCCATTGAGAAGCAATTGCGGGCGAGCGCAACGCGAGACAGAGAAAAGCTCAGGACTCTTGTCGGGTAAGGCTCTCACCATCTTTGCACTCTGGGATCATAGAGCGAAGGTTCCAACTCGGGTTCCTCCATCCTGACAGTCACGTGGGAATCTCCTACAGAATGCTGACCCTCCTTTGAACCACAGGGGCAGCTACCGCGAGCTACTGGCTACTGCAGAGGCCATTGTGATCTTGGACGAAAAGACAAAGGTCACAGGGGACCGTCTCTCCTCCATCGGCCACGAATGCAGGCCTCCTCAACAAGATGCTTCTCCTCGATCTCCTCCAGCGGACAAGGTCGCATTGGCCCAGCTCCGTCTTTTGCAGCGGTGTTGCACAGCTGCAACCTTGTCGTTACGAAATCAGAACCTACTTCAATGTGCTCAGATCATCGTCGTTTCCAGGCTATTGCTCAAGTCTTTGCATGACCACAATGCAATGTCCAAAAGCCTCGACTTCCTGAGAACCCAAATCAGCACGCTTCGGCGGCAACTACTTCGACAGGTAGAGGCCAAGCTAACAAGCCCACTGTCGAGCCTTCGCGATCTTCTTGCTGCGATATGTTCGTACTGTTTGGTCACCAGCGTCTCCTCCGAGGATGCCCTTGGTCATCTTCGGCATCTCAGACTCGAAAGACTTCGCCATCAACTCCGCGGTGCCCAAGGTCCATCATCAATCTGCGAAGCCCTCCGATATCATCTGGCATCTCTGCAAACATTCAAAACTCTGATCGGACGTCCTATAGTGGAGGCGATGAACGACCTCCAGAAAAGGCCAATCCTGCTCGATCCAGCAATCCGTGAGCTGGAGTCACTAGACCTGGACAGGGTATTTCCTCTGATCCCAGACGATATCAGGTCATTTGTGCCATACTTCAAGAGAAGTGCTCACACTGCGGAAGAGATGCAGTCAAAATTCGAAGCATGGTCTGGAGACGCCTGTCGAGCGCTTTCCGACTCCTTGTCAAGCCATCTGTCAACTTTGAATGATCTTGCGCCTGTCCTGGAGCTCAGGAAAGACCTGTTTATGATACTCCTGCCGTCATATTTCTCATCACCAGGCAGCTCGGAGATCAAACGCGAGATTTCAAAGGCACTGAATGACAGAATCGCCGCAATCTGCCGTGGCGAAGGTCTGCGACTGGATCGAATCACGCAACTGCTGGTTGAAGGAAGTGGCGCCAGCCCGCCGACCAAACCTCTGTGGGATCCTGAAGTTGCGCAATCCAGCCTAGACATTGGAGGAGCCGGACTCATCAAGAGAGTCACCAAGCGTCATTCCGGTCATAGTGCAGCGCTGTCAAAGTCCTCCCGATCGTTACGTACCTGGATTGTGTCTGCCAACTCGACGAAAGTTCTCATCAACGACCTGACGAAGATCCGTTGGCGGGATGTGCTCGAAGAACCGGAAGAGGAGGACGAACAGGAAGCTTCGAGCTTAGCTGCTATGCTCTCTGAGAAAGACCCTAAGCTTTACATGCGCAATCTTCAAGAATCACTGCGGACTGCGATGCGGGACTTTGAGGCAAAAACCGCCGAGGCGGCGACGCAAGTCACAGGCGGTTCTCCGAACGTGCAGCAGGCCGTGGAGCTTTTGCGGTCGATCAGAGCATCAATCGCGTCTCTACAACAAGCGTTTCCGGAGGAGGCAAGCTTCGACAAGCTGGACGAGATCATTCCACAAATACATCGCGTCATCGCTGTTGAGGTCAGTCGGGAACTGGTTAAGGCGAGCGAGCACGGTGAGAAGTTACGGAAATGGGATGAGACGGTTTTGCTTGAGAACATGCCGTCTCCACAAGCATTCCTGACGCTGCGACGACTGTGCAACATCATGCTGGAAGTCGGTGGGACTGATCTATGGTCGCCTCCCGTGGTGGAACTGGTCAAGCAGGCTGTCAGTGATCGGGTTTTCAGTTCGAAGTCCAAGTCGTGCTATTTGCAACACGATTTCGATGAGGCATATCTCAGCCACGCTCTGAACCATACCCTGGCGAACTCAGGGACAGGATCGCCCGAAGCCAAACAGGTATCCCGATCTGCAGGCGAGTACTGGGCACGGACAAGACTGCTCTTCGGTCTACTCGGTTAAAGAGATACCGTGTTTGAACCATGGAGAAAACACGCCATCGGCGTCAGCTTGGGATTCACGTTCATTCATGCTGGCTGCACCGGAAGACCCGGATCTCCCCAAACCTCGGATCACAGGTGCGGGAGTAGCCTCGACCACGCCAGAAGCTTGCAGCTGGAGCCATAAGGGGAGAATTGCGATGTGAACCCCCGTGGATTGTGCATTGGCGTGACATTTTGCGGGCGCCGGAGCACGACGATCATTGAAGATCCCGGCGCTCCATAAGGCCTCAAACCCCTTCGAGAAGGAGAAGACATTTTGGGACAGAGGCTGAGCATGGCCATTGTCGAGAGGCCCATGTGAGCGAGTGCCGATCCTGGATCCCTGAGGTGGAGCTCGGAGAGAGCCGAGAGCGACTTGCTTGCATTGAGGAAGAGAAGCTGGAGTGAGGGACAATGTCGAGCAGGTGCCCGGTTGCCACATGCAGCATCACCAAGCGACCGAACCCGAGGTCGGGGACTTGGTGGGATTGATGGATGGATGGTGTCTTCATTTGGAAGAAGGGTTGTGCAAAGCTGAATGGGGTGTCTTTCGGTTCGCCCCTATCAATGTGTGCCATTCTCTTGCCGCTGTGGCCCTGGAACCCCGGTCCCCGTGCAATCAAGCAACTGACAAGCATTGCGAGCCTGCTGAGTGACGCTACACCTTACGTGCGAATGCTCAGTAAGTGGCTGACAAGGTTAGTTACTCCGTGCGAGCGCTACAAGTACTACGACTCCTCGTATTAAAGTCGACGCCGAGGCATCTCCGGGTTCCGGAAAAATGGATTCTCCGTGCAGACTGGCAATGGGCAAAATAGCGCACACGTGACTCCACCCATTCCTTCCTGATCGTGTCAACTCCCGCTCCGCTGGCAGACAGCAGTGCTCCCTCCCTCTCTCCCGCTTACCCACTCACTCTGCCACCCACTCATCATTCAATCCCTTTCTCATCCCCGTATCAGTTGCCTCACTCCACTCATCCCTCTGTACTCTGTTTCGACTTCACCACCACGTCTCACACTATCTCCTACCTATTCGGCTCCAGCACACTCTCCACACCCTGTGTCCCCTAACACTGCCTCTCGACGTTGCTCCCGCCACTCCTCCGCTCAGCCCAACACTCTTGCCTCATCCCGGGGTCCCCCCAGCCGTTATCGACCATCCGTTTTCAGCCGTGTCCTCGGCAGTCACACCGAATTTCCAAATCGACATTTGTTCAGCTCCCTATTCGTGCTCCGGGCCTCGCCTCATCCTCGCCCCATGTTCGATTGGGCTTCTCTTGCATGTTCCACGATCCATGTTACATGGGAAGCAAACCACCTAGACACGGCGAGCGCCGTCTAATCGGACTCGCGCTTTAGTCCTATCCGACCACTCGTTTGAGATGCATATATATCCCATGGGATATCCTCTGTTCTCAAGATGCAGTCCATTGAACTCAGCACATTTCCAGGCGAGTCCTCACGGAATTGGACAAAGTATTCTCAATCGGAAGAAGAAACCATACCTCTCCAGATGGACGACGAATTACGGCGAGCCAGTCTCTCCGAGATCCCGGTCTCGGGCGCAAGCTCCACCATGAGCGAGGACGACGACTATCCCACCGAAGAAGAACTCCACAAACTTCCTCGCGTGGCCGACACGATCCCATGGCGCGTGTATACCGTGGCCTTCGTTGAGCTGTGCGAACGCTTCTCCTACTACGGCACCGTGATTTTGTTTCAGAACTACGTCCAACGCAACCTCCTCACCTCGACCGGAAAAGCCCCCAACCCGGGCGGCGACACGAACAACAACCCTGGTGCTCTGGGTCAGGGCCAGCAAATCGCCACGGGTCTGAGTACCTTCTTCTCTTTCTGGTGCTATGTGACTCCACTCTTGGGTGCCTGGTTGGCCGATACGTATCTTGGAAGGTAATCTAATTGCCTCGACCTGTTGTGTCGTGAATCACGTTGGCTAATTGCATTTTGCAGATTTAACATGATCATGATCTCGATTGCCCTTGCCATCATTGGACACGTCGTCTTGGTCGCCGGCGCCGCTCCATCTGTCCTCGCAAACCCCAACGCTGCTCTCGCGGTGTTCATTATCGCCATTGTTATCTTCGGCCTCGGAACTGGTGGCTTCAAACCCAACATCTCACCCTTGATCGCCGAGCAGATTGTCGGCGACAAACTTCGAGTTTCGATAAACAAGAAGGGCGAGCGCGTCATCATTGACCCGGCGCAGACTTCGGCTCGCATTTATAACTGGTTTTACTTGTTCATCAATGTCGGAGCTTTGATCGGGCAAATTTCCATGGCCTACGCCGCGCTTTACGTGGGCTACTACCTTGCTTTCCTCCTCCCGACCATCATGTTTATCATGTGCCCGGTGGTCCTCATCGTCTTCAAGAAGCACTACAAGCTCAGCCCACCTCAAGGATCGGTGCTGGGCCCGGCTGTCAAACTCCTACTGTACGCGACCAAGGGTCGATGGTCGCTGAATCCCGTGCGCACGGTCAAGAACCTCCGCAGCGCCAATTTCTGGGAAGACGTCAAGCCGTCTCGCATCCCGGTCTCTGCTCGCCCGAAATGGATGACCTTCGATGACGCGTGGGTTGACGAAGTCCGCCGTGGCTTCAAGGCCTGCACCGTCTTCCTCTGGTACCCGCTGTATTGGATCACCTACAACCAGATCAACAACAACCTGACGTCGCAGGCCGACACGATGCGCCACGCCGGTGTCCCTCCGGAGATCGTGTCGAACCTCGACCCACTCGCCCTCATCATCCTGATCCCGATCTGCGACTTGGTCATCTACCCGGCCCTGCGCCGATGGGGCATCAACTTCACGCCCATCAAGAAGATCACGCTAGGCTTCTGGACCGGCGCCGCCGCCATGGTGTACGCGTGCATCGTACAGAAGTACATCTACGACCACAACGAGTGCGGCCAGTACCCATCCGAGGGCCTCCCCGACGGCTCGGACTGCAAACCAGCCAGCATCTCGATCTGGGTCCAGACGGGCATCTACATCCTAATCGCCATCAGCGAGATCCTCGCGTCCATCACCTCGCTCGAATACGCATTCACAAAGGCACCCAAGAACATGCGCTCCATGGTGCAGGCGTTCGCGCTCTTCATGACCGCCATCGCCAACGCCATCGGCGAGGCCATGCTCTCCCTGTCCTCGGACCCCCTCCTCGTCTGGAACTACGGCAGCATGGCCGTCATCGCCTTCGTGGCCGGCTGTCTGTTTTGGATCAGCCACCGCGGTCTCGACGCCGACGAAGATGCCCTCAACCAGTTGCCCTCGGGACGACTGGAAGGGAAGAAGGCCGTCCGTGTCACTGACGGCGTCGCGGCTGATGGGGCTAGTGATAGTGGGTTCAGCGGCGAGCATGTGGCCCTCGGTGTGAAGAATGAGAAATTCGTCCTCGATAACGCTTGAGTACCTTACCTCCTTGAGGAGAGGGTGACGCAACAACACCATCTCACAACGAATGTACGACATGCAGTTTCAAAAGTTAGAGCGGATATGAGATGAGTTTCCTTACGAATACATCAGCAAGGCGCTGGGATTGGTGGATCTTTGGGCTCTGGGTCTGGAGTACGGATACAAATGGGGCACAACCACGCATCTAAAAAAAGAAGGAACATGGAATGGGCTGAGTTGGATTTCACATCTTTGGTTGGTAAGACGTCTGCTACAGCAAGACACGATGGATCTAGATAGACAGACTAAGGATTGGGGGAAATACTAAAAGTGCTTTTTTGTTTCACCTCATTTGATTCGACTTCCTATGGAAGACCGCCTGGGCTCTGGATGCTGTCTCCTATCATCCTCCCAGTCTCGTTGGTATCTCAGTCTCGATACAGACTAGCCCAAGTCAGTTCTTTACAGTCGGAACAGGAGAAGTCGATGCGCAGGGGAACAATTAGTACCTTAAGTCAAGACATGTTGGAACACTTTGTATACATATATATTCTGGTTTTTAAAACTCTCCAAAAGCAGAAAGGGCAAGAATCAGTCCGAAACTGATCTTGAATGCCACATTGTCATTGATGGCACTCCGCAAATCCACGTTCTTGACGTATTTCTGCAGCCGGTCCACGGGGATGACATTGTATCCCTTTCGAGCGGCGAACTGCCACGCCACGATGCCCAATCCAAGCAACAGTGTCAGACTGGTCGAGAACGCTGAGAGTAATACACCTGTGCCGAGGCCGAGGACCGCGCCCAAGCTGATCTGTCTGACGGCTGCTGGGTTGAGTCTCTTGCCGTCCTTTGTGAGTGGAGTTTTGGCATCGCGGGAATGTGAGTATGGGGTGGTGCTGCTAAATTCGGCAGATTGACCGTTCGGTGCGGGTGAGTATGGTGAGCTGTCGAGGCGGACGATGGGGAGGGGTTGGAGGAATGGGATCGAGGCTGAGAGGCCAAAGGCCACCAGGACTGGGCGCTTGAGAAGTGATCGCGTAATAGAGGTAGAGGCGGGTCTGAAGACTGAGGCAAAGGACAGCGTAGGCCGGATCATTGTTCGAAGAAGCATTGCGGCTGGGCTGGTGAGAGTAGGTAGTTAGAAATGGCCAAAGGCGCGTCTGTAGAGGTCTTGCGTTCGGTGCGGAAGAAGGCTAGGCTTTGTGGCGAGGATAGACTCAAAGCAGAAGCGAGGTCGGAATCATTGTTTTCTGCAGAATGGAACGCGTTGCTCGTGTGAATTGTGTGTAATGTGCTGCGGTGAGTGGTCAGAAGGTGAAGTGAAGCTGATGAGACGGAGAGTGAGAGTGAGAGCGCAGGCACGGAACGAAGAGCCAATGATGTCATCCGCCTGAGACTCAGAGGCCGCAGGTGCGGAACGCGAACCTCGCGAGTCGCTCCTTCCTTCCTCCTTTGCAGCTTCAGTACGAGTACGAGTGGTGTTCAGGCTGCAGGCTTCATTCTGTCCCACATCCACATCCTCTTCCCGCAACCATCTGACCTTCGAATTGTCCACACCCCGTATTTCCTATTCCTTGTCCTTTCTGAACTGCGCTTACGAGAGTGTTTGCAAGCAACTGTTGCACACCTGTTCCCCTTCCCCAATCTCAACTGAGAATGCCCCGTCACCCCCATCCCCAATCCGCTGCAGCCCGGTCCCGACTACCTCCTAGCCCCAGGTCCGACCGGTTGCAGAACGCGCCCTCCACGTCGGCGGCGATGCTCACACCACTGGCCGCCCGAGAAGTCCCCCCGGACCCTGGCCGAAGAGGTGGCGATTGGCTCCCAGGGGCCTCGCATTCTCCCTTGAACTTGTGGGAGTAAGATCAGTGGGTCTGGGGAAGAAGGGGGTTTTTCCGTGGCAGACTTTGTATATATCGACCAAGACGGCGACGCGAACGCCCAGACTCTTTTCCTCAGAGCATATCCAGCAATTTTCCATTTTACTCCCATCTGGCGGTCAGCGATCCATCAATATTCCCAGACGCCCTCCGCCAACATGTCGGGCTCATCAGCGCTCAATGGAGTGCCCAAAATCACCTCCAGGGTCATCGAGACTCCCTTCCTGATTGTCGGAGCTGGGCCAGCGGGGGGTTCCTTGGCGTGTTTTCTCTCGCATCCGCCATACTCGATGAAAGGCATCATGATCTCTGCCGCCACCACGACCTCTCAGACGCCTAGAGCCCATATCACCAATCCGGCGGCTTTCGAATGTCTGCGAGACATTGATCTCGAGCAGACTTGCCTTGCCCAGTCGGTTGAGGGCGACTGTATGGTCCACACTCGCTGGTGCCACGACATGACCGGCGAGGAATATGGCCGTATTTATTCGTGGGGCAACGACCCGAAGCGGCAGGGAGAGTATGAGGGCGCCAGCCCTTGTCACCATGTTGATCTGCCTCAAACGGTCTTTGAACCTATCCTGGTCCAAAGAGCGGCAGCCCAGGGTTGGGACGTCAGATTCCGGACCAGCTTTATCAACTTCGAGAAGCAGAAGGACGGCAAGATCCTCAGCCGAGTCCGAGACGAGCTGAGCGAGACCGAGTACTACATTCGCTCCGACTACTTGTTTGGCTGTGACGGCGCCCGAAGCCAAGTGATCCGAGAGCTGAAGATTCCCCTGATCAAGAAGCCCGGACAGGGTCTCGCGATGAACATCTTGGTCAAGGTGGATTTGAGCGACTATGTGGAGGCCAGAAAAGGAAACTTGCATTGGGTCTTCCAACCCGAAAGAGAGTACCCAGACTATGCGTGGAGTGGTCTGATCCGAATGGTCAAGCCATGGAACGAGTAAGCGACCCTGACTATCCCGATTAGATATTCACTAACAGCCTTCAAGGTGGATGTTCATTCTTTTCCCCAAGCCGGGAGCAGAGTATAAAGAGCCCACTCACGAACAGTGGGTCCAGCGATGCAAGGAAATCGTCGGTCGTGACGATCTTCCCTTGGAGATTCTGGACATTTCCAGATGGTACATCAACGAAATCGTGGCAGAGTACTACTCGGAAGACAACATCTTCTGCCTCGGCGATGCCGTGCACAGGCATCCTCCCTTCAACGGTCTTGGATCCAACACGTGTGTCCAAGATGCCTTCAACCTGGCCTGGAAGATCAAGTATGTTTCACAGGGCTTTGCATCCCCCTCGCTGCTTGAGAGCTTCAGCCCTGAGCGCCAACCCGTGGGCTTGGGCGTGATTACGCGGGCCAACCAGGGCATTCGCGACCATGTGCCTGTGTGGAAGGAGATGGGATTGATGGAAGAGACTGTCGAGGAGAGGATGAAGATTTTCAACAGCCTCAAGACCGCCACACCCGAGGCCCGGGAACGGAGGAAGAGGGTCAACGCCGCTATCGAAGGGACGAGTCATGAATTCCACGGCATTGGCGTGGAAATGAACCATCGTTACGAGTCTAGCGCCGTGTATCTGGACGACGAGATCAAAGCCAGTACGGCCAAGCCCGAGTGGCCGGAAGACCCTATCTTGCATCACAAGGTCAGCACGTACCCAGGCCACCGACTACCCCACGCCTGGTTGAACCACACTATGCCTGTGAAGGATCATGTTTCGACAATCGACCTTGCCGGCCACGGACAATTCCTCCTTCTCACGGGTATTGGAGGTGAGAAGTGGATCGAAGCTGCCGATGCAGTAGGCAAATCGCTTGGTATCACTATCAAGGCACATTCCATCGGCTGGGGCCAGGAATTCGTGGATGTGTATCGGGATTGGTAAGTGCTCGTTTTCTCCGTGTCCGCATTGATGTGGAGGCTAACATTCGCTCAGGGAACATCGACGAGAAGTTGAAGAAGATGGCTGTGTCCTCGTCCGCCCGGATCGGTTTATCGCATGGCGCTCGATGGGGCTTAGCGACGACTGTGAGGAGAAGTTAGGAAAGGTTATGAGACGCGTGCTGGGCCAGTCATAGGCGACAGCCGTTCTGTGTTCGATCAAGGTTCGCTTCAAAGAACAGGAGTTTTGGGCAATATTGAACTAGGATTTTGGGGAAAGGGTCCAAGCTTTGATTCCGCGTCGGAGTTTCGAAAGAGACTGGCAGTGACTGCCCCTATTCTGCAGACTGCAAGGAGGGAAGGGAAATGAAATCAATCCCCCCACTACGTACTATTTCTGGTCCAGTGACCACGAGGCAGCCAAATCTCATTCTGCCTAAACCATCAACCTCAACTGTCCAAAGTGATTTCCTGGCGTTACTAAGGGCTTACGAAAATATGTCCACAGCTCGCACAGCGCTCGCCAGCACGAAAACCGGAAATGTCACTGCGGGGAAAGAGAGGAAGAGGAAAGTGGAGGTCCCGGCATGTAAAAACGGGACGCGGTGCAACGTGCGCTTCTGTCGAAAGTAAAGGAGGGGGTTTTCCCGGCAGGGAGCGAACGCCACGAACAAGAACCCCGGCTGGGCTCCGGTCGGGGACGCGGCGGGCGGTCGGGGCCCGGTACCTATCTCTCTTGGCGGGGGGTAATTCGTTTCCGCCCTCTCGCTGGCTGTTCTGGGATTCCTTCAGGCCCATGTAAGGTATGGAGTACCCGGTTCTATACGAGAAGGCTATAGGCTATACGAAGCATCGAGGAGGTCCATTCCCATGATTGGATCTCAAAATGGGACCGCTCTAGCCCAGACGCACCTTCGTCCACATGCCCAAACACTCGAGCATATCCCTGCTCGCCCGCCCGATCCCGCCGCTGCTGCTGCCCTTGGACACCTCCAAGTTGGTCGTCGCTTCGGACACCACGGCCACCAGCGCGACAGCGAAGCAGAAGGCCGTCTGGTTCTCCTCTAGCATGTTGGTCTGTTGCCTTTTCATCCCTCCCGCCATCGTCCAGGATGTCCATTCGTCGAGGATCCGGATGATCTTTGAGGCTTCGCTTTCTTCGTTTGGCTTCTTCGGGGCCTGGTCTCCTCCTTCTGAGATTTGGGGCTTTTCGTCTGCGCCGTGTGGGGTATGATTTGCTTGATGGCGATTGTGATTATATTCGACGACAATCAGATACAAGACCGCCTCGGCGAGTTGTTCGACCGTCCACTCGTGCCCGATCTCGCCCCTCTCAATCAGCCACGCGAGACACGCCCGCGCAACGGCCCTGTTACTCATCCTGGGACTGCCGATCGCGTCGGCGACACGACGCTCTTCGCGCTCCTTGCGCGCCGCAATCGACGCCATCATGTCGTTCATTTCCTCGGCTCGCTCTGCCGCCTGTCGGTTCATCTTGTGGATGCGCGCCTGCTCCGGCGGCATGGAAGACTCGAGTCGTTCGGCGTTCAGCCGCGCCTGCATTCGCTGGTGGAACCGCTGTGCTGAATTGACGCCTTCGTTGCGGGTCCCTCCTTCATTCTCGCTCGACCACTGCGGCGCGTCCTTCTCATCCAGCAGGCCCAGGATCACCATCAGGCCACACGGGATCGAGTCCTTGCGCACGAACGTCCGGATCTCTGAAGGGATTTCGAAGGCCCAGAGTGCGCCGCCGCTGGATTGGTCCTGTGCAAGCAGAGCCGACGCCGTGCACGTGAACCAAAGTCCCGCCGAGGACTGTTCGTAGGTGCGAAACGGTTCGCACACGAAGCCCGTTTCGACATTCCCTTGCTCCCAGAGCAGCCGTTGCACTCGGTTCTCTTCGGCGCGGAAACGCATGCTCGAGCTGTCCATGCTGTATTTGTTGGCCGCCTTCATCTCCTCGATCCTGGCTGGCAGATCTTTTGTTTCCTCTTTCCGCTTCTCTGCCGGTTTCAGTAACCGCGGTTGCCGGAGTCGCCCCCAGCCTGGTGGGAGGCTCGCTACTCCTCGCACATCTCTGACTTCGGTCCTACTATCCCTTGTCCATCGGATCGAAACGCTGAGGATGCCGTCGCTTTCATCGGGCATGCTCGTCCTCAGGACCCAGTCCACGTGCTTTTGAGACCGACCATTACCCTCGTCATCCTCTGCTTTCCTTAAGAGTATCGTCCCAGCTGGCGTCCACAAGCCTCCGGACCTCAACTTCTCCCAGCCCATCGAATCAGGAACAGCTCCCCAGTCAAGCAAGAAATGGACGAGGTCGGAGAAATCGATTTCGGCGGGTGGCTCCCGCAGCTCGTCTTCGTACTGGATGCGGTACAGTTTCTTGCCCACGAGCAACTTCTTCCAGTGGAAGCCTCGCCAGCTCCCGCCGCGCAGGAAGCCTCGCACCCGGCCTTCCTCTGCCATGCTCAGGGTACTCTCCGCCCGCTCCAGCAGTCTGTGGTGTTCACCTTCCGTCTCTTGGCCCTCCCCCATGGTCGTCCTCCAATAGTCATCCTCATTCCGCTCCAACGGCGCGATCGTATATCTGGGCAGCTCCACTTCGATCAGGCTGGTCATGGGGGAACTGCGGAGCGTGAACCCGTCGTGTGGCCGCGTCGTGCTGACGGGGCGGTGGCCATGCTGGATCAGCGAGGCGCGGATTCGGCGTTGCGTGAGTATCGCGAGCGTGAATGTGTAGAGGATCGGGAGGACGCCTAGTACCGCGAGCGGGACGCCAATGTAGGTGATGATGTCGGATGCATTGGCCATGTATGCGGGTGCTGTCAAAATCGTTGCTTGTGCTGGCCGCCGCAACTAGAGTAGGGTTTAGGGTGGTTCGGGTCTCGAGTTTCGCGCGCCTGTCGAGGCTGTCTCCGGTGTCGCTCTTCGAATTGTGCGCATCGCCGCATCGACATGCGTCTGGCATTCTTCAACATGAGAGACAGAAGCCATGCCTGCGAAGTTGTGCTGGTCGGAAGTGGGGACGCGTGCAGGCTGCGCTTCTTCAGGGGGCCAAAAGCGAGGAAAAGGGGTAGCATACGATGACTAAGCATCTCAGCCTTGTCCCTGATATCTCAGCCTCGTCTTGCTCCCGTCGTCCAATCAGCAGGTTGGCCACCTTATGCACTGCGTACTGCACATACATTCCAGGTTCCAAGCTTTAAGTAACTCCATATACAGTGCAGCCTCCCGTGTGACCCCAGCTGCATTGAGTACCGACAAGGTAAGGTTAATCTCTGTGACAATCACCGTATTCACAGAAAGCAAACCCTGACTGGTCGTGACAAAGCCTGAGAGAGCTGCAAACGGCACCGCACGTACCAGCACTACACTGTACAGCTGTCACGGTTTGTCCTTCCCAGAATGACAGAGTGACAGGGTGACAGGTTGATATTGAGATGGATCTCACTTTCCATCGCGCGCTTCGGGGTATTTAAAGGGCTTTTTGGATTCTGTTTCGTACGCATCTGTCTTGCAAAGAAGATATCTTTATACATCTCAAATTATATATATTCATATTCTCCGAGGTTCTCAAGAGTCTGACTCCTTCCTCTCCCTCGCCGACATGTGTGTCTCGAGGCGACTCGCATCTTAACAGGCGCAGCTGTGCAGTCTGAAGGGTGGGCTGGGTGTTCTGCACCTGGCTCATCGTTCGGACTGTGACGGGTTCAGATGTGCAATCTTGCGGGCGTGCTTCACATCGACAAAATCACAACGGCCCTGGTGCCTCAAAATTCCCTGTCCTGGACAGTCTCAGCAGTGCAGTGTGAAGGGCGTTCTGCACCTGGCAGCCTGCTGGGACTGTAACGAGCTCAACTGTGCAATCTTGCGGGCGTCCTTCACGTCGACACAGGCACCAAAGCCATGATGCTTCAAAATTGCCTGTGCTGGACAGCCAGTTCGACATTCACTTGCGGTTGTTATGGGAAGCATCTCGGTCACATCGGTCACGGACACGCGAGAGTGAAGGAAGCAAACAAAACACCAAAACCAGAGAGTGAATATACTTGTGTACGTGTCTGGGATCACCCTACTACTTAAGGCCTTTCTCCCCCCGGGTGTTCTGTACCTTTCTGCCTTCTTCCCATCCACAGTCTTCGACCTGAACAGCATCAGCAACATCCTCATCCTCATCCTCATCCTCTTCATCTTCTTCATCCTCATCCTCATCAGCACTATCACCATCATCAACAGTGTTGAACAGACCTGACATCTTCTCCAGTTCTCAAACCTTGAGACACGCTCAACCTTGTGGTTTGAACAGATCAGCAGAGCCCTCAAGCCATCTGCAGACTTGTCAAACGCGTCAAGATGCCGTTCAAGGACCTGATCAAGAAGCTCGGAAAGGCCATCCATCCGGTAAGACATCAGACATCAAAAACCTTCAAGTCGCGCTTTGACTAACAAACATCCAGGCCAGAATCCTCGCCAGCAAAGGCACTTCACAAGAAGAAGAGCCCGCTGCATCACCAAGGCTTGTCGAGGTGTCCAAGGCTTCTCCTCCTGCCGGCAAGCCAGCAACGAAGAGAAATAGGCTGACGAAAGCACGCCCTTCTTGCACAAGAGATGGAAACAAGACATCATCTAGACAAGAGGAACAAGATGCCTCATGCAAGACAACTTCAGCCAAGAAGTTCGTCAGTCTGCCCAAGATCTCAAGACTTCCTTCAAACCTCAGAAGTTTGAAGGATCGCAAGGCTGCAAGGGAGGAGAGTCACAACCCAGCTGTGGAAGAAGGTCTTGTGCAGGCATCCCCTGAGCCTGCTGCATCTCACCTGGAGTCTTCAGTGGCAGTTACTCCAGAAGATCGACTGCCCATCAATCCCATCGATGCCATTGGCCAGAGCAACTTGGAGACAGCAGACTTCGTTGACGATGACGACGAGATCCTGGAACAGTCAGCGGCGACCTCGACTCCTGGTCCAACTGATCAGACCTTCGACGAAGCACTTCACACTGTCCAAACCCCTGGCTATGTTGTTGCTGCCGCTGTTGATGGGCAAGAAACCAGGAACACCAGCGGGGCCACCCAGCTGTCGGCCTTGGAGACGCTGAGGACTGAAGCCTCGAGGGCTTCAACAATTGCCACATCATCAAGTGGCTTGAGTCACCATGGCTCTTGTGAAGACGACGAGCAGACGCAAGATGCTTGCAGCAGCCTGGCTGAGGCTCACGGTGCTCCAGCCGTTGATGAACAAATTGACTTCCATGACGATGCCTCCCCCGACGCCCTGCCAGCCTGCGAGCCCTCTGAGGAAGCTTTGGCTTTCCTTTCTGGCAGCCTTCCGCTGGAAGACAAGAGTTCTGAAGGAAGTAATGAGATGCAACATCTCATCGGCAATGACTGGGAGGTGCCCATGGTGGAGGAACATCACGACGAGGATGATGAGCTCAAGGTGTTGCAACAATGCCTTGAACAACAGGAGTCTCACAGCCAGGGTCTGAGAAAGCAGCTCATCGACCGCGAAGTCAAGCTCGAAAATCTCAACGCGAAGGTCTGCACTCTCCAGCGTGAGCGAGACATGTTTGAGGTTGAATCCGATGCTACTGAGCAAAAGTTGCGCAAAATGCAGCTTGAGCTCAAGGCAAAGGACACGGAGCTTGCCGCCCAGAAGGCAAAGGCCTCGCTTGCTTTCGGTCAAGTGGAAAGCAACCGACAGGTCATGGCATCTGAGAGCATGAGGCAAGCCTTTGCAGGCAACGCCGTTGCCTATGACCCTCAAGCCGCCACCCGTGAAGCGCAACAGCTTCATGCCACCCTGAATCTGGTCGTCGCTGAGCGCGAAGAGTTGAAGCGTCGACTTCAATCTGCGATCAAGAGAGAAGAAGATGCAACTTCTCTCAACCAAACTTTGTCTCATGGTATGGAACAGATGAATGCGCAGATCGAAGCGCTGAACGATGCAGTGGGGGGGTTTGAACATCAAGCCCAACTTGCTCATCAGCTCAAAGAGCAAGCTGAGGAGCAGAACTTGGTGCTCGAAGGCAAGGTCGCTGCTTTGATGGATGACTTCGTTGCCAAATACAAGGAAGATCCAAGGGATATTGAAGATCCCATGATCTGCAAGCCCAACGAGTTGAGAGACCTGAGCCAGACCTTGGAGATGTCGCAAGCCAAATGCGTCCAGGTCATCGAAGAAAACAACCGCTTTGCCGAAGAGATCGACCGCCAGAAGAAGGAGATTGCTGGCCTTCGCGAAGAGAATGAAGTTGTGAAGGACTCGAACGCGAGACTTTCATCGTCTTTCGAGATGTGGAAGAGCAAAATCGACAACTTCATGGCCACGATTCCACAAATCGTCAAGCTGGAGACTGGTCTGTCGGAGGAGGAGATCCCAGGGCTCAAGGAGTGGCTCGCCGAGTCCCAATTGCACGAAGAGCTGACAGGTGCTGCGCTCAAAGACAAAGACCTGGAGCTCACTCGCCTGCAGACGAAGATCGTCAAGCTGGGTCGTGCGAGAGAAGCTGAAGCCGAGAGCATGAGCAAGCAGAACGCCGAATTGCAAGAGAAGACGATTCGTCTGGATGAGGCCAACATTTCCTTGACCACGCGGCTCGACGACTCTGACAGGACGATCACCGAGCTCAAGGACCAGCTGAAAGTCGCCGAGAAGCTCGCGGATCAGTGGCGACTGCAATGCCAACAGCAAGAATACGGCGATGCCGCCGAAATTCTTCGCAAAGAGCACGAACACCACCTGCAACAGCTCACCGACAGTAACGATGCGTTGCTGCACCGTATGCACGAGCTGCACATCGGCAGAGAGATGGCCGAGCAAGATCTCGGCCAGTTCAAATACTGGACGGCCACCAGCATGGCCCGAGTTCGGCAGCTCGTTGCCTGGCACGATTGGTACCAGGCTCAAGTGGAAGCTCTGCGGGAGCGGTTCCAGAAGGAACTGCTTGTGAAGCCACTTGACATCCCCTTCAAGTCTCCCTTCCAGGACTTGACAGAAGAGCAGCAGCAGGATCTGCTCAGAGGCGAAGACCGCCTCATCCGGTTCTTCACCGACGTGAACCTGGACAGAGCCGGTCCGTCTCGGGCGCCACAGATCGCGTCTGCCGACATTCTGAGGCCTCTCATTCAAGAGTATGTGGCGTACAATTGACTGTGAGAAGGGCCCAGATTGAGGGAGGGAGTGGGAAGGATTGGTACCTCACAGAAGCTAAATTGAGGAAGGATAGGGTATGTATGGATTTGGGTGGTTTCAAAGTCGAGTCTCTTTGGTTTGGAAAAGTCCATTTTGTGTACAGACATTCTGTTAGTTGGCAGCGAGGCGTTGGAGGGCACTTTCGATTGTGGTTCACTTGCTGAGCGTTATGCATTGGAACAAACTCTCCAGGATCAGTTTTGAATAGTCATTCATGCG
Organism: Exophiala alcalophila; assembly: GCA_001599775.1. Lineage (NCBI taxonomy): Eukaryota > Fungi > Ascomycota > Eurotiomycetes > Chaetothyriales > Herpotrichiellaceae > Exophiala > Exophiala alcalophila. The sequence continues at coordinate 3,938,806 of BCHY01000003.1, forward strand.
ATGCTTCTGACCAACAAATCCAACACCTGATCAAGCCTTCTTCGACGGCAGCATTTGCACAGACTCACATAGATAGTTAGTTGCCTCCAGCGTCCAGGAGCAACTTCGGAGCAACTTGAAAAGTGACAGCCGGTGGTCAAACCAAAGATAAGGTCAGTCGCGATAAGGGCGCTCAAAGCGGTGACTCGACACGCTGCTTTTTGGAGTCCTCGTTGTCTCATTGGACAAGTCTTGACAGGTCGCGGAAGTTTGCGCAGAACGCCGGTCAGGCCAATGGAGGTGAGCTAAGGGCGGCGGCACCCTCCTCTCAAGTCATTTTTCAAACCTTTGATGCCATCGATCATCCAGAAGAAACATCCCGGACAACGCTGTTTCTGTGCAAGATTGGCGCCTCGAATGGAGCAGGAGCCGTGAGAAGTAGGTCTCGACGGCACGTGGGTGAAAATTTGGGATGCTGCATCAACCTGGCTGGCATCTGCGTCACGGGTCAAATTTTTTTTCCATTCCTTGGAGAAGGAGGAGGGAGTGAGAGGACGGATCGCGTGGTACGAGGAGACCGTAGGTAGCGAGTGAGGAGTAGTACCAGTCATAATAGTAGTACTCGTCGATAGGGTACGGTGACTGATGGGAATGAGTGACTCCGACGATAAGGATGATGATCTGAGTTTTCTTTGCCTGCGGGGCGATTGGCTGCAATGCCTGCGCCTGCGCCCCGGCCGAGATTCTCCCCTCGCACCAATCTCACCCAATCTCTCGCCTGCTCTTCTCCACCGCTACGCACCGACTTCCTCCTGGCTGCTGCAAAGAAAGAATTTTAATGCAGACGACGTCGCGAAAAAACTAGTACTGCTACGCATACGCCTTCAATCGAGCCTCTAAAGGTTCTTGTCCGCTGTCACTGTTGCCTCTCGGAGCCTCGCCATCGCGTTCATGTGCTTCCCAAGCATCTTCACCTCTCAGGTAAATTCTGCCCTCGTCCTGCCCGCCCCGCGATAAGCTCCTCTTCATCGACCTCACAGCATCTGCGTCGTGAGCCTTCTGCTAACTCTATGGCTTCGTAGGATTACATCAGTGGTACTTACCCACCCTCCTCCTCCTCGACCATTTGGACGCACTCTAATCATTGGGTGGACAGATCATTTGTGGAAGGCCCAAGCAAACTAAGGCGGTCTGAAATCGGCATACAATCACATTGACAAAATAAACGACAAACATGTTCTCGCGAGCTTTGAAACAGACCAAGGTGGTCTCCAAAGCCACCAGCACATATACCGGAGCCTCCCTACCGCGAGCTCGATCTCTGGCGACAGTGTCGAACACCACTCCCGGAGGGCAACAGCTTCCCCTTCGCGCCGCTCACCCCGTCAGCACTCCGGCCCGTGAGCGAGCCACCTTCACCATCCGAAATGGTCCTATCTTTCACGGAACCTCGTTCGGTGCTCGAAGCAACGTTTCTGGCGAGGCTGTCTTCACCACCTCGCTGGTGGGCTACCCTGAGTCCCTCACCGACCCCTCCTACCGAGGCCAGATCCTGGTCTTCACCCAACCCCTCATCGGCAACTACGGTGTTCCCTCCAGCGTTCGAGATGAGCATGGCCTCCTGAAGTATTTCGAGAGCCCCAACCTGCAGACTGTGGGCGTGGTCGTTGCGGATGTCGCCGAGAAATACTCCCACTGGACGGCGGTGGAAAGCTTGAGCGAATGGTGTGCACGAGAAGGCGTCCCGGCCATCACTGGGGTTGATACACGAGAAATCGTCACCTACCTGCGAGAGCAAGGTTCCAGCCTGGCCAGAATCACCATTGGAGAGGAGTACGATCAAGATGAGGACGAAGCTTTTGTTGATCCCGAGCAGATCAACCTGGTCCGCAAGGTCAGCACCAAGGCTCCTTTCCATGTCAGCGCTGCCTCGCCGACCGCCCACGTTGCTGTCATCGATTGTGGCGTCAAGGAGAACATCCTGCGCAGCCTCGTCAGCCGAGGTGCCAGCGTGACCGTCTTCCCCTTCGACTACCCCATCCACAAAGTCGCTCACCACTTTGACGGGGTCTTCATCTCCAATGGCCCGGGTGACCCGACCCATTGCCAAGACACAGTGTACCATCTGCGCAAGTTGATGGAGACTTCCCAGATTCCCGTCTTCGGTATTTGTTTGGGACACCAGCTGTTGGCTCTGGCTGCGGGCGCGAAGACCATCAAGCTCAAGTACGGCAACCGAGCACACAACATCCCTGCCCTGGATCTCACTACGGGCAAGTGCCACATCACTAGCCAGAACCACGGTTATGCGGTTGACACTTCGACCTTGCCGGCTGACTGGAAGCCTTACTTCATCAACTTGAACGACAACTCCAACGAAGGTGAGTTTCCATGCTTGTGTGCCTTGTCGCCCGAATCACACGTGCTAATATAATTCCCAGGTATGATCCATGCAACCCGACCTATCTTCTCGACGCAGTTCCACCCCGAAGCCAAGGGTGGCCCGCTTGACTCGTCCTACCTGTTCGACATGTACATGGATAATGTTCACCAATACCGACACAACCAGGCGGCTCATCAACCTCAGCGAGACAGCAAGCCAAGTCCCCTGCTGGTGGATCTGTTGGCCAAGGAGCGAGTTGGTGTGGATTTGACTCAGGGCATCCGAAACATGATGGCCGCAAACAGCCAGCAGCAGCAGCAGCAGGAGCAGGTGTACGCGGCCGGCGCTGCGTGATGGGATGATGGAAATGATGAGCTAGCTGGCGCTATGTGTGAACTGACTGGCATTGGATTTGGTCGCCTGTTTTGATGCACCCTTGTTTTCCGAATTTGTTCATAAGCATGTTCTCCAACGAAGTCAAATAATTGCACAACCGACCCCGAGTCTCTCCGTTGCTCCTTCGCCTTCTCATCTTCTTTCATTATGGACGTTAAACGGACAGACCAAAGGTGCCACTGACAAATCAATATGGCTGCGTGCTCCGATCCAGCGGTACATTGACAATGACTCAAAAACGCCGAAATGAACGCCTCTGTGCACCACCACGCTTGTGCTTCGAAAATCCTCCGCCAGGCCAATCTCCCCCGTTGTCAATCAGCAGTCGTTCAGCGAAAATCCATCTGCAAGCTGGCCAATCCAGCGAGAGTCATAATGTGGCTGGATCAGCGGCTGAGTCCCGATCTTCCTCCTCGCGATCTTGGGCAGCTTGTAAAAGCCAAAGCCAAAGGTGTTTGCGCCCGTTCCATACCCTCTTGTCACCTGCGACAAATCGAGCATTCCCTTGATCCAGGCCATATAGTCGACCTCGTCCTCCAACACTTTACTCGCCAGACCCACAGGGAAAAGCCAAAAGAGGGCCGAATCAGTGTTCTGTCGGGCGTGGAGGAGCTGGAATTCAAACGCGCGACAGATCTCGACTGCAGGCTCGAGCAGCGAATTCGCTTCCCCGGGGGACATGAGCGGCGAATGTGGCGGGGTGAGCGGCGAGGGCGAATCCTGATCTGTCGATTTGAGCGTCCACAGCAGTCCCAGCAGGCAGAGCACGACGGCGTTGTACAGAGCCAGCTCGGTGGCCTTGACGAAGGAGGAGAAGAACAAGACCTTCCTGATGGGCCGCGTCGCCGTCAGTTTATAATCGGCCGGGAGCAGTTCCGGATCCACCTCCCACGCGACGTCCTGGTTTACTTCCTCCCAGTGCCATCGCCAGTTGTGGGCTTTGGCGAGCTGGTAGCCGACGCGCTGGATCAGATCGAGGCGGAATTGCTCGGATTCGGACGCGGTCGAGGACGAGGACGAGCAGGACTGTTCGAGCTGCGTCTGGTCCTGCAGGAAGCCCGGGATGTGGACGAGGATGTCGACCAGTTTGTTTTGCGGGCTTTTGTTATGCTCGCCGCAAGTCGCCCACGGCTCGGTCAGCCATTGCGGCTGCTCCAAGAACGAGCGAGTCTTTGTGATCAATGCGAGTGTGACCTGCCCAGCCCCGCCCAGATTGTGTCAGAGGGTGTACTCATGTATCGAAAACTCAGAAAATCAAGCATCAAAGTTATTTATCGAAACTTACCAATGTCGCTCTGCACGATTCAAACGCCAGCCTCAGCGGATCGGACGCAAAGCGCTCAGGACCGCATATTTGAATCAATTTCAGCAGGCCTTGGATGTGAAACGCCGCAGCCTGGGGATCAGGGGTGGTGGCCTGTTCTTTTCGTAAGCTTGCGGGACCCAATTGAATAGCAACAGAGGAGAAGGGCCTGGGATTGGGGGGCTGGGCCCTGGGAGGCACAGAGAGACTCACAGAATGCATCAGCAGGATCATGATGGGCACGAGCAGGGTCTCGCTACCGGGCGACCCCACATGGCACAGCCGAGACGAGAGGGCACGAACTGCCTTGTCATAGTGGATTGCTCCTCTAACTTCTATATCGGGCTGATGGTGGTGCCGGCCGAAGATGCTGAGGGAAAAGGCCCGGCACGCCTCCAGGGATAAAGCATTCATCTTCCCGGCGGCCGACATCTGGAGCCAGGGAGTCCCATAGCCGCTCCACACGAAATTGTCAAAGAGATAGGAAAACTGGATGTTGTCCTCGAATGCCACGAAGCTCAACTCAGGGGCCAGCACGCATCCGCGTTCCTTGTGCCTGTCATTGTCATTGGAGTGGAGCACCAGGGTCTGGGGGACGATAGGACCTATCACAGGAGGGTCTTTGGATGTCTTTGTCGTAGGAGGTGGCGGTGGTGCTGTTGATGTGGTTGCTGTTGCTGTCGCTGTCGAAGATGATGTTGTCGTTGCTGTCGACGTCGTCGGTTGGTCTGCCTGGTCGGCAAAGGTATGGAATCGTAACTCGAGTTTCCTTTCATACCCACCACAGGCGTAGCCAGCCTTCTCGCACCGCTTACAGGTCGGACGAGATTCATCTAGAGCGCCACGAGGGTAAGTTATTGGTGGGTAAAACGCCGGACAGGACAGATACAGGAAGCAAGAGGCTACACTCACCACACTTGACCCTCCTCTTCAGACATGTATGGCAGCCTTTACTTCGACCAGGAACGCCAACCATAGTGTGAAGCCTTTTGAAGCCAGCAGAAAATTTCAAGGCTGCATCTCGTCCATTGCTGCCTCAAAAGGGATGAGTATACTTTATATCCACGGTGATGAATAACTGGCGACCTGTCCACTGGGCCCGTTGACCGTTTTGCGGGCTTTTTGGCGCGACTCTTGCGTCTAGAGTCCCCTCCGAACTTGAACTATCAAGAATAAGGGGCTCCGCAGGCGATCACACGCAGATGCCAGAGATAGGCAGTAGCACCATATACCGCCCCCAAACCAAACCCTTTCATGCGGCTGCTGGGCTGCTGGTCAAGAGAATTTTAGTTTTAGGTTGAGGAATTCCAAAATGACAGTCCAACTCCCCAGTCTCAGTCCAAATGGGTCAATAACGGTGGACTCGGTCGACCGGGGTTGACCACGGCCCCCCGAGCCACCGTCCAGGGCCCATCCAGGCCAACAAGCCCGCCCAGGCGGCGACCCCGATTAGGCTCGAGCATGCGTTGGTGCGTGGCTGATTGTGCAACGGCTCGCTCGAGAGCCGCTGAGTGAAAACAGCTGAGGTAACGAGAGCGTTGGCAAGCCAGGGACCCCAGGTGGTGAGAGCTGAGAGGCCGTTGAAGTTGAACCATCCTCTTTGGGGGGAGAGCAACAGTTCTGGTTTGGGTATAGCGTGCTTCAGCCTCGAGATTAGTAGCCAATGGGAGACCAAAGAATACCACCCCCACTGTGTGCCCACCGCAGCGGTCTTATACGAATATGTACGAATACGTAACTGGAGGTATTATTTGTACCTGGTGTGTACCTATTGCCGCAGCCTCGGGCCTGAGCCACACTGTTCCAAATAATAGTCCCTAGACAATCTCTTCTGAGTCCTTTTGCATCGTTTGCAGTCCTTTACGAATGCCCATCCAAACCTACCCAAGGCTGAATGCCCCTGACATGACAAATTTCTTGCTACACCGCTCCTGTCGGCCGCGCTCTCTTGTTCCGGACTGAGAATAGTGAGGCTTAGCCCCAATAGCTTCACTGGTACGGATACTGTGTACAGTACATACGTGTGATATTACCACGGTACTTCATTAGGTCATCACTCATTAGTAGCGGTAGGGACAGCGCCTAGCCCGCGTCCACGAGCATCTGCTGAATAAACAATGACGAACAAGGATCCCGATTCCCCAGACTTAACGAGGCGTCCCTCCAACTCGAAGAGAGAGTCGCACGCCAATTCCAACATAGTAAGCGCCGCCCCGTTGCGGATCGCTCCAAACACCAAACCCAACATCGTAACTGTGCTAACCTCATCCGGCAGCTACAACATGTGCGTTTTTGTCTATCCTTGTATCCACACAGACGGGGTCCAGAAATCCAGATAATCAATTTTATGACTGTACGGAGGTACATTTCCCTTGCGGCTCCGAACACCCTACAGTACAGTACAGCCCACTCCCCCACCTGCGACAGTATGTAAGGCTGCGTCTCCTGGGCACAGACAAGGCTAGACCTTGAGAAGCCCGAACCCGCGAGATTGAGCAAGAATAGGAAGTATACCAGCACCAACAACAGCATCATTACTCGATATTTCCCCAAATCCATCGTCTTGGGAGTCTTGGGGCCGTAATGATCACTGATCGTGGATCACTCATGGTTCAGGGCCAAGAAGAGCAATCATCATCTTACTCACTCTGGAGTCTACACTACACTGAAGGCGGTGCAAAGAACTGAAATTTGAGGGTCGAAGTTTGAGAAAATGGAAACTTGAAAGAAGTACATAAGATGTGGGAAAGAAAGTCGGCAGCAAACATGTCCAAGTCTTCGATCAAACAACAGCACCCCCAATTCTACAACCACGATATATTCAACACGATCTTTGTTGTCTTTTCCCTTTGGTACCTCTTGACGGTCTATACCCCCGGTTGAACAGTGAACAGCAATTACAAGTGACGACCCCGAGAAATGCATCTCCCACGATCCCTGGGAATGGCGACAGCCATCGCATGCGGCCTGGAGTTCAACCCAGCGTCGTGCGTCTGTCCTGCCGCCAACGCCTCCGCGCTGCAACAAGCCTACTACCCGAGCACCGCCAGCTGCACCGAGTTCATGATCCCAGTGACGTTCGAGTCGACGAACCCTGTGTTCGCCTTCCCCAAGTGGGCCGACGACTATGCGCTCGAGGACTTCCTCGCGGTGGCGACGACTCGGCCGAGCGCTATGCTGGGATCTCTCGTGACGGGCACGTCGACGGATAAGGTGACGAGACAGATTGCCGCGTCGTTCTGTACGCCCAAGAACCCGAATGGTAAAGAGAAGAATGTTATTTTGGCCACTCATGGTATCGGCCAGGCCCGATCGCATTGGTATGTTCATCTTCAAAACTTTGCGGTGGCGCGCGCCATGAGAAAAGGTATAGAATCGGCCGAGCTAACAATGGCGTGACATTTGAAGGAATTCGCCTTTCCGACCTGCCGATTACAACTTTGTGCAGCACGCCATCTCCAAGGGCTACTCGGTGTTTTTCTACGATCGCCTTGGAACAGGTTACTCGGAGAAGTAAGTGTTTCCTGCTGGCTGGGTTCCTCTTTCACAACGGCAATAACTAACGAGCCTTTCGCCACCCTCCCTAGAGTCTCCGGCTACGAGAACCAACTCTCCGTACAGGTCGCACTGCTCCAGTCCCTCTCCACGATCGTCAAGTCCGGCGACTACACCCCCGGCATCGGCAAGCCCGCGAAGCTGGCCGTCATGGGCTTCTCGTTCGGCTCGTACGTCACGCACAGCGCCATCGCGACCAAACCGGACATTGCGGACGCGGTCGTCCTGACGGCCATTGGGCTCAACACCACGGGCGTGAATGCCAATGGCCTTGTGCGGTCGTTTGTGCCGCGCATCGCGAGCCAACAGAACGGACTGCGCTTTGGGGATTTGGACAACGGATATCTGACCTGGGTGGACAAGTTTGCACAGATCAACACGTGAGTATACACACACTCCCTCTCGACACCCCTACTCAGTCTCGGAGAAAGACCTTCTATGGTTGTGAAATGAGGACTAATAAGATGCACAGATACTTCAAACAACCCTTCTATGACATCCCCACAGCCGACTTCGCCGAAGCAAACAAAGAAGCCTTCGCCATCGCCGAATTCCTCACCATCCTCAACGGCAACGACAACAAGGGCACCCTGGACGCCAGTAACTTCAAGGGCGCCGCCCTCGCCATCACGGGTATCGAGGACTACATCGTCTGCGACGGCTACTGCCCTGGTGTCTTTGAGGAGCCCGCGCGCGAATACTACCGCAACGCGCGTGTCTTTGTGCCTTATCTGCATCCGAATGCCAGTCATAATTTCAATTTCCATCATAATGCCACGGGGGCTTATGAGGTGATTACTGGGTTTTTGGACGAGAATTTGTGAGCGGAAAGGAAAGAAAAAGGAGGCAGGAGGTAGGGGTGTGGCGGGGACGGAGAGGGTAGCCGCCGGTGTTGGATCATGATTCAGGAGACTTGGGTTCTTCGGAGAAATGGGGAGAGCATGAGCATGAGCATGAGCATGGAGTGGGGATAGGGATGAAGGACGGGAGTGGTAATCTGCATCGGTTACAGCGTCTCACCTTTGATGTTTTGCAATAATCTCTTTTCATCTTGTCTGGTGTCCCCGGTCATTACAGCAGCAGCAGCGGCGGCGGCGGCGGCATCGTCGCGCCTCTCGTCCTTATTTGAGATTAAAAGGTGATAATGTCATCATATGATTCTTTGCGGATAAAGGGGAGCGAGATAGATGGTCCTTTTGCTCTTTTTTTGCACATATTGTGTATTGCAGATACAGGGGATAGTTGACATCTCACTTTCAACATGCATGGGAATTGGGAGCCGCATCGTTTGGAACTCTGGGGCGACAAAGGAATAGAAACGACACATTAGCCTCGGGGGCAAAAATGTCACAAGGTACGACGAGTCTGGTACTTTTGATGCCAGGTGTTGTGTTTGATCTGCCGCTTTTCTCAAGCGAAGGGTGATGATCCAGAGAGTGAATTCCAGATGCTCGGGTCTTCACCATTGGGATTGGGCCACGTCCGGGCGGAGGATGAGACAGCGTCGGCCCAACGATGTCGATCACCGTTCCATCCAGACGGCAGAGTTGACTTCTCCTTTTCTGTGCCTCCGCGTCCGTTACAACTTTGGGTTTCGTCAACTTGGTCTCTTCTTCCGCACACGAAGGATTCTTCAAGCGAGACCACCCCTTTGGGCTATGTGGAACGTATACATAGATACCCACAGGGTGAGAGGGCCCGCGAGAAACCATCCCACTTCCAGGTTGTGATGAGTGGTGTTTGATCAGCCCGGGACTCGAGATTGGGTTTGATACTGGCCATGTCGTTTCCACGGTTCCACAAACGCTTCTCCTATTTCGACCAATTTCCCCATTCGAAGAAGTTCTTATTTCTCCGCCCGGAGAGAGTACAGGAACGGCCATGGCAAGGGACTGCATCCTGCGTATCTCGTTTCTTGACCAAGAGTCCTCGCCGAGCAATGTTTAGCCCAGGAAACAGTACGAGCTATTTCCAGACGTGGGAAGAGGAAAGACGTGGTACCACTTACCTGCCGCAAAAGCATAGCTTCATTGATGAGGATCGACGTACCTTGAAACTCGGTCCAATTGGCCGTGGGTACACTGGACAGAGTCCTTAAGCCGTAGCTTGACCAGGGGAGCCAAAGGGCTGCATATTTGAAACTGCCACCTCTGGCTATTTCGGGTTTCTGGTACTCTGATTATGTCAGATAGAATCTCCTGCCATGTCGGGAAGCGCCGATTGACCATGAGGCGGCTCGTGGTGTCACCGAGTTATGTGAAGCCGGTTGAATCCCCTTGGCCGTGTCCCATTTTATTCAATGCCACTCCAAAGGCAAAAGGCTTCGCCCCATAAGGCGAGGATCCTTTCACTCATGGGGGAGGCAGCCCATGCTGGTCCCGGATCCGCCAGAACAGCGGGATGCCTGTCATTCAACGACCAGGTGCGGCCTTGGCCTCAAAAACACCATCCACCACGGAAGTTTGACAAAGCGGTATTGTCATCCACCATGTGCCAGGTTCGCACACATGCTGAACCAGGTGGCAAGGGGCTGCATGGGGGAAGGAGTGACCCTATTTCGTACGAACGGCAATGTTCAGTAGGGAGCGGGGCGACTCTATGAGTTCCGGAACGTCTGTGCTCCGAGTGTGGCGGCCGTGAGCCAAAATCGATGGCAAGGACGTGATCGTTTCCCTCTTCTAGCCTGCCCTTGCGGGAGCGCTGGCATCGATGGTAGCACCAAACGGTTATGTATTCGGATGCAAGGTGAACAAGCAGCAGTGCCGGAGTTGTTGCGATCTCCCCTTTGCCAAGTCCACTCAGAAAGAGACAGGAAGCATCGAGAAGGCGGGCTCGAGGAACAGTTAATGACTTGGTTCGCCGCGTGCTGAGTGATTGAAACCGATGTTGGCCTTTACGAGGTCGCAAAGCAGCCAATCAAAGCGCGCCTTCTCCGAAGGTCTTTGATGTCAGCCTCGTCGCTGAAGTAAGCGGTGCGGACTGTTCCCTATTTGTTTGGCCTTACTGAAGTCAAGCTGCAAATGCCTCAAAAGTCTCCAGGAACTTTCCTTGTATCCAGCATCTTCCTTGCAGGGAAAAGCCGTCGGTCTTCTCTCCTCCATCTGCCGGCTTCACCAAGTTCATCCGCCACTGGATCTTATTGTTCGCAGCCCACATGCGGGCGAGGATCTGCTCGAGTTACGTGACCTGCTAGAGTTTGAGCGTGTCCAAGTTGTTGGTTGCTGTCGGCGATATGCACGTCGAAAGCGGTACGCTCACTCCAGAGCAGACTGCGAGGTATTCGGGGGGCTGTCCATACACGGTGACCGTCAAGCCAACCACAGTGGTGAACCACTCAGTCCCGGTGAACTGATCGGGGCTTTTTGCCCTCTTTATGACATCCGACCCTTCGCAATTGGCGATTATCAACATAAGGGTGGCGGTGGGGAAGTCAGTCCCCTAAGCAAGCGAATGGGTTTGGAAGACGATATGCTGAGTGCCCTGATCGTTGCACGTCGGTTCAGTCAAACTGTGGTGACAACCACCTTTGGCTTGTGCCTTGGGGTAGCGATTCAAGCGATGTCTTCCAAACGCGAACGACGGTGAGTTTGTGGAGCAAATATAACATGGGATACCTCAATGAAGTGACTGACATCTCGAAACTCTAGGGCCACGATTCATACTCCAAAGTCCTGTGCAAAGAAGGTTGGTCGGCGTGCGCTGCGTTCTTTTAAGCCGTCTGCGACTGTTTCCAAGAAGAGGAAACACGATGGAAGTCGCAGAAGGATAAGGTTCGTTTGAAGAATTGAGGGGCGAATTGTCTTGAGACGGTTCAAATAGCCTCGAACGGTCTCGACAACAGAGCGAAAAGGCTTCAGTCTCGAACTCAACGAAGGCCTCTCATTCTGCAACATCATGGGAGATCTATGTATCGAAGGAGATACTCCCGCAGAAGGCAAAGACCAGCACCATGGGGGAGCGTTACAACGGGATAGGTAGTATTCAGGCACCAATAGGCAGACAATGACTGGATCTCCCAGCTTTTATGAAAAGCGAACACATTGTTGGTTCAACTAACCTGATGGTCGGTAACGAGACATTAGGATGTGAACATCCGCCTGATCTGGCTTTATTGCTTTCGAATCAGTAATGCCAGTTGTAATTCGGTCGGGAATAGCGTTGTTCCAACATTGCCACGCATGACAGTTCCATTGCTCATGCGCGAGCTTCGCAGCTGTGAGTGCGTGATTTTTACCTGGGCCTGAACTGCCGAGTAGAGGAGAATGAGGACGTTCCGGGGCAGTTTCTTGGGGGTCGGCCGAGTGGGTGAAAAAACGGGTGTGAAGCGTCGGGAATAGATCAAGACGAATTCAGGGGCTGGCCGACGAGTCGACTACCGTTCGTGCAAGAACGGAGTCGAGATGGGCGCAAGGCCGAATCAACAGCGAACACCCACTCTATCGCGTAAACCTGCAGAACTCCAGAGCCACCGTTTGAAGGATCCCTGTGAGATTGATCAACAGGGCGAAATTCATCAACGGCAATGATCAGCGTCGTTGGGACACGTGAGACAAGGACAAGGACAAGGACATCAGACAGAACGGCAGCAGAGATCAACATGGGTCTGTGCGTGCGAGGGCTTTCCATGTGCAACAATGCCTGGTTTCACGTGGAGAGATGCAGACGCAAAACGTCGACGGTGAAAGAGACGAAGCCTCCATCGCGACGACGAGGTCTTGCGTGCGCGTTGAAGGGACTTTTACCTGTTGAACAGAGGTACCGAGTTCCCACAATAGATCTGAACAGGCTGACCTGGGCGAAAAGACAGAGTACAGTGGCGTCGTCGGCATTGCTAGTCTGTTCCATCGGGGTTTACTCGTAGGCGCAGTGGCTGGCTGTGGGAGGGACCCAAAGCAGAGGAGTGACCTCTCTTCGCCTGCTCTCAGCATCCTGCGGCATGTGACAGGCACTCGATGCGTGTCATTTCACCCCCTCTTGTAGTGCCCGCGCCGGAGGATTCCTGTAATCCTGTCTGTGATCTGAGGACTCAAAGACCTTTGACGTAAAGATATCGATGAAGCCGAGTCAGAACTTGGACCACCTCAGCCATTGCTGCCGGGTGCTTGGGCAGGGGGCCATAGCGGCACTGGGTACGTCCTCCTCATAAGCTGTAGCCCGTAGCAGTAGGCTGGCTCGCCGCTCGGCAGGGCGACAAGGTTCGAAGCTCTTCGGATGATATCCGAAGAGGCTAGCCTATATCGATGACGGATGGTAGATCTCAGTTCGCGCTTTTGATTCGGTTATGCGGCTTGGATGTCTGAGCGGAGGACGGGGCCGTTGACATCGTTCCTCATCCATCAAAGCGCCTAGTATGCAGTGGATTGCGTCGGGGTGCAGCAGAGGGCACTGGGATGATGTGGGATCGGTGGAAATGGCGGGATGGCGAAGTGAGGTGAGAGAGGGCCAAGTGAGGGTGAGAACTCAGAGAGCAGAGAAAGACAAAGTAGCAACTGCAGGCGCAGGCGATGACGTCTCCACACAAAACCACCGCAACTGCAAACCACAGCCGTAACCACATCGTCGTCTCTTCTCTCTCCCTGGTTCAAACTCACCCACCACCGGACCAAGTTTCAACTCCACCTTTCGAACCAGTTTCACTCGCCCCCAGCTGCTATCCATCAACATCGCACTACGAGTACGGAGTACTCCTCCTCTTCTTCCTCTTGTCATCTCTCTCGCCATCCGAACCCAAAGATGCACCCTCTCGTGCTCCCTATCTGAGAGTCTTCTCATCCTCTCGGGCGACCAACCACTCCTCGGACCTCCACGCTCACAGCGTCCCTCCTCTGGTCCGTGCGCCGGCTGTCTGTCATCCGGCGACGCGATAACACCCTCTTGTGACAGGTCACACCCAGATGGACGGACACATTGCATGACTGGACCCTGGCCGCACAACCCACTGGCGCAGTGGCCGGTCCACCGGCGAACCTCTCGCCATTTCTCGGCAATGCAAGCCACCCTGCACGTCACGTCCCGATTCAGGGCTCCAGGGTTGGTACCGCTGCGCTCCTCTGCGATTTCGGTGTTCACACGACCAATTGGGAGGAGTGTTTTCTCCAGACAAGGGCAAGAGACGACATCTTGCAGCTTGTGGGATTCGGTGGCGTCCTGAACTCTGGAGGAGTATCTCGCAGATTCGGGCTTCAGCCGGGCCAAGGTCGCCGCTGGCCTCCCCTGAGCCCGTTAAGACTCAACAACGGCCGCAGCAAATGCGGGACTTGTAAAGTTCTTGAGTCTCGCGACCAAAGAAACGGGCTCCCCATCCAGGCTCTTACCTCATAACAAAAACCTTCAACACTCCATCTCTGGAACACCTAAGAAGCTGAGAGGCTCTACAGGGTTCGCCGAGAGGTATCCGGCTTCACCCTTGCGTCCCGGCATTCCGTCGCTCCCATCTCCATTGGTGGCTGGCCGGCCTGCCCTTGGGCTGATGTGGCTCCGGGCCCCAGACCACCTAGAGAACACCGAAACGGGCGCCTTGACCGGGTGCGCCAGTGCGCCTGACTTCGATCTCCCCACCGAGGCTTAACGGGCGCCGTTTCGACACGGTTGGCGGTCATCGAGGCTGGAGATGCCAATGGGAGCCGCGGCATCGAGCTCGACAACTACGTTGTTGTCGCATCATGGATTGGCGGGCATATCAATGCCCTTGTTTGAATTGGTCGCGACGATGAACGACGGACTCCCGTCTTCGTTTGCGATCGTCATATCCTGCCTTCTCGCGGCAGTTCAAGTGAGTTTGAGAGTTCCGACTCGTCCAAGCTGGCGACAGCGGCCGCCCACATCGACCACCTGTCAGTGCTGTCACTCCCTTCTTCAACCTACCTGCGCTGTGATTTCATTTGCTCCGCCTGCATTTGGCCCTCGATGCTACCTGTCAAATGTTGCGCCAACACCCTGCCCCGGGTCCATTTCGATCCCTCAGTGTGGACGGGCATCATCTCTGTCAAATGTAAGGCATGCAAGCAAGGTGGAACTTCAGCTTTTCCCTGCCTCCCTTCAACGTTGTCAGAGGACGAGACTTAAACGTTCGGGCAAATGTCATCTGCAGGTCTGTCGTGTGTACTATTTTCTCTAGCCTTGACAGCTCCCCTCCATCCCTTCTTGTATCTGCGATGAATTTTGGTTCTCCAGCATAAAGCAGGAATGTTCCTGCTCGCACCCCCGCGAAGGACGCCTGGACCTCTTACGCTTTGACCGCACGACACGAGACGTCCTCTGTGTCTTACCTTCCTGCCCCTCTCATTCTCTTATCAGGTCGCTTAGTTTATCTCACACATTCTCTGTTCTCTGTTCGCTTCAAATATCGTGAACGAGCTGTGAGAGCTTGCAGACTGTCCCAGTCATCCGCCCTCCAAAAGCTATAGCCGCCGAGGCTATGGCGCAACCGGCAACAGCACGACGACCTTCTCTGCACGCTGCACTCACTGACAAAAGTCTCCCGGAGCTCCCTAAACTCCCCGATGGCGTCTCTTATCAAGGGGTCGATCCAGAAGACGGCGACGATGAGGAAGAGGCCTGTCCGAGTCCTGTTGTTCGCAAGTACGACGGGACGAGGACACAACATGCCCGAACCCGAGTCCCTCCGTTTCGCCAGTCGAGGAGATGGGCAAGAATGCATGGATGGGTTGGGCCCGGGATGACGGCGGCCACTCGCCCTACGCCGCCATCAAAAGGGTCGCCAACAACTAATACGCAACCCCAGTCGGACGCCGACGAGAGGATCTTGACCCTCCGCGAGGCTTCCTTTGAACAACAGCGGGCTCAATTGAAACCCGTAACAGTTCTGCATGCGCCTACAGAAGATTTGGAACGGCCAAGACTTGCCAGTGAAGGCAGCTCTTCTAGTGCTCAGGATGGAGGCTTTTGTCGAGCTACGGCTTCTCAGTATTGGCGAAGTGTCAAGACAACCGTCGCCATAGGCCCTCGCGGACAGTCACGACAATGGCGCCGGAGACGGTCTTCAAAGAGAGCTCCAGCACGCCCGAGGGAGGCGATCAACTCCCGAAGACAAGATAGGAGCGTGATGGTGGGCAAGGGTCGAACCGTCACTAAGGGGAAGATGCGACACCAACCCCGGCGTTCAGTCCATGATGGTGCGCCTTCAACTCAGCCGAAAGGGTTGCAGTCATCTGACGACGAATGCGATTCCCGGCAAGACGACGGCAGATTTGCCAGGCACTCGAAGAGATCACCAATTCCTTCACTGCATGATCCTGAAAAGGACAGCAGGTTTTCAGAGGAATGCAGGCAGATTTTGAGCAATGTTGACTTCGACCACGACTGGATGCTGCCTGCTGCTTCTGTTCTACCAGCTGTCAGGCCACCACACGTCGCGGTGCCCCGGCTTGCCAGGCAGATCACAGATGTTGAGAGAGACAACTTAGCTCAGGAGGCCTCGGTGCGCGATGCTCTGATCAGGGACAGAGCAGATATCCCGTCATCCACTCGAATTATCAAGATCCTCCCTCGATCGTTTTCGGATGAGACAACTCGGCGGCCACCTGCCAGAAAGTCAAGCAAAACCATCGGCAGTTTGGAAGCGATGCTACAGATAAGCAAAACCCGGAAGATTTCAGAATTGTCGAAGCAAAGCGATCGTGCAGAGGCTGGGGTACAAGGCCAGGCAGACTCCCCCACAATACCCCGTTTGGGCCAAAGCCAATCCCTCGTACGCCTGCCTTCATCGCGATCCACGACAGGACCTTCTCTTCAGACCCTTCGGCCTGCAATGAGCATGGATACGTTGGCCAGGATTGAGACCCAGTTCCAAGATTCCTGGCCATCTAACCTTGCTCCAGAGCTCAAAAAGAATTCATTTTCCAGCACTAATTCAAGACATAGCGGCCTTCCAAGTATCCCTCCGGAACGTCCACTGCCTGCATTACCAACGGATGCGCACCAGGATGCACAGTCCGACCTTCAGCATCGTCCCGACTTTGGAAATGAGCGTGAGAAGGGAGAAAAGGACGAGAAAACACATGTCCCGCTATCCCCTCCTTCCCGGCTGGTACGACTTCCATTGAGGACCCGAAAGCAACTCTCTTCCGAGTCCACTGTGCTCCAAGGAGCTCAAGGCAAGCACTCGACAGACGCAACCACCTCGAATTCGCTCCGCACGAAGACCTCGCTTGACTCTTTAAATTCCTCTCCATCCCTTCTCCGCCACAAATCCCGTGGCTCACGAGCAGAAAGGGTCAAAGAGAAGAGATTGCGCGACCTTATGAGCTCGAGGAAGACGTCCACCGAGTCCGTGTCTGCCTTTACCAATAAAGAGACGCTAAACGCGGTGCTGCCTCCAAAGGATGTTGCTCCCACCTCCAGTGAAATTGATGAGTTTGTGGATCAGCTTGACCTGTTCCCAAGCGTACCAACCTCCAGACCTGCGAGCATGATCCATGCTCATTCTCGTGGACAGAGCTATGGAAGCCGTACTGGGCATCTCCGTCAACTATCCAAGGCCAGTTCCAACTATAACCGGACCAACAAGCCTCGTCAGATACTGAGCCAAAGTAACATCTTTGTGATTGTTGACTCGGACCCTGTGACAGCACGCTTTCGAGCCGGGGCGATGAGTCCCAGCCCGAGTATTGGCAACGTCAGAAGAAGTGAGAGTCCTTTCCAAACGTCTAAGCTGGCGCAAGCCTCGTCACACTTAAGAGAAGTAATATTCTCTGGACCGGATCTCACAGGAGGTGCAACCCCCTCTACGATCGTATGTGATCGAGAAGAGTCCAAGAGGCCCCTTTCTTCGATATCGGCGAAACAAGCTAGAGCGGCCTCGAGAAGCAGTAGCAGCAGAAGCAGCAGCCGACGAAGAAGCACCTCTAGCGATGATCAGCAGCCGTCAACCCAATCCCGGGATTTGAAGTCACCCTCGGGGCCTTCGTCCGGGTCAAAGAAACGTCGAAGATGGAACAGCACCGATATCGACCTGATCAAGACGCTTCAGCAAGATCTCGAGGAGTACTATGAAACCATCTTGGAGCAAGAAGAGAAAATCAGATGGCAAGCACATCAAATGCAAATGATGTTGAGGGTCATGGCGCCCATGAACCGTGAGAGGGGGTTGAGAGGTGCTCCTTTCCTGGAGGCAATTGCAGACTACCCTCATGCCGAAGACGATCAATACCCCAGCCAGCAGCTGGGAGGCCGGGTGAGTGACAGGCCCAACAGTACTGGAAACGACAGCTCGGCCACAGCCTCGACTGCGTCTACAAAGGGCTCTGCCTCTGCTGATGACGCGTCAATGACGGATCCATGTGAGCATGAACCAGAGGCGTCTGCCGCTTCAAGGGAGAAGCACATTCGTCAGAAGAAGGCAGTGGCTGCAGGACGTTTCCGTCAACCTCCACCGGTGGAAAAGGATCTTCCCAAAGGCGTCTTGCCCACCACGATGAGTTTTTTAAACTCGCAATACCCTGCGGATGAGAATGTACAGGGACACGAGAGGGAGCCCTACAGGCTGAGTGTCAACCATGTTCTTGCTAACGCTGAGCAAATGGATCAGGCCATTGCCCAGTTGAGGAGCTGAAAATGTGCTGCGTTCCAGCGCTAGTTTAATGAGTACAGATGACATGAACTACTACGATAATAAATGTATCACGATTCACCAGAGACATATCTCATTTAGCTGCTGTTCTCCTTTAATCACCTACCCTTGATACCTGTATCCTATGTACAGTAGATTGTCACACAAGGCAAGTGAGGCGACGGGCGTCTGATTGGTTGAATCGCGACCTCGTGCCAAGACATTTCGCCTTATGAATCAATCTTGATTCTCGATTCATCTCGAACTTCAGCGAACTTCGCTATCTTTTCCGCCCCTCCGTTCTACTTCTCGCCAAAGCTCAGCAGAGGCTCTCACGACTGACTCTATGATGCCTCAAATGGACGGGGACGAACAGACTCAAGAGACCAGCGTTTCGTTGAACATGTCAGGAGAAACCCCGAAACCTTTAAACAACTCACTACCATTCCCGCCCGTTACGGCGTCGCATATTCTAAATTGCTCTTTTCACTCCTGGCATCCACGCTATCGATCATTCACACCGAAAGCACGCCTCGTTCCTCTTTCTCAGCCATTCCTCGATTATCTCCGCGCAGATGGGATCGTTCTTCCACCAGAGAACAAACCCAACGACGCCGACAGCGGATTTGAAGAAGAGGACGATGATAATGATATCTCCGAACCATGGGCAGATGTCCATGACCGAGTCCGGTTGACTATCAGTGAACTCGGCGGTAAAGTGCTTCCTAAACTAAATTGGTCCGCTCCCAAAGATGCGACTTGGATCGCGACAACCAACGACATGGAATGCAGAACGCCGAACGATGTATACCTTCTCCTGAAATCCAGCGACTTCATCACACATGACCTCGAGCAGGCGTTTGATGGCTGCATCGACCAGGCCGATGTGCCGTACCACCTCGTTCTGAGGAAATCGTTCAATCTCAACCCGTCGTTGGAGTTTCGTTGCTTCGTGCGGAACCGGAAGCTTATTGCCATCAGCCAGCGCGAGATGAACCACTTTGACTTCCTCTTCGACTTGAGAGAGAGCTTCAAGGCGAAGATCCAGGCGTTTCTCGAGATGCTTGCCGATTTCCCAGACCCCAACTTCGTGTTCGACGTCTACATTCCGCCGCCACACGAACGCGTCTGGCTGATCGACATCAACCCGTGGGCGCCCAGGACGGACCCGCTCTTGTTCTCATGGCTCGAACTGCTCAATATCCCAGAGCCGGAGGAAGGCGTCATCTTCGACCCGGAGTTCAGGCTCGTGCGGCGCGATGACCCGGAGGCGTATCAATTCGCGGCGACAAAGTACAGTGCGCACAAGCTGCCCAAGGAGGTCGTGGACGCGAGCATGGCGCCTGGCGATATGAAGAATATGATGGAGCAGTGGAAGAAAGTGCTGGACAAGCAGATCCAAGAGGATTCCGAAGACGAGGAAACGTGAGGAATGGACATGAATGCCACAAATCTAACCATCCCGGACCGCGTCGTTCGGCGACTTTGAATGCACCAGTCGACATGGACCTCAGGCTGGGGCTGTCTGGCATGTCCTGGACGTCACCCCCAGCCATCAAAAGGGAGAACATGATCCTCCCGACAGAGCACGGAATTCTTTCTTCCCGAAAAAGAGGCAAGGTCGGCTGAAGACTCCTCCTGTGCCGACTTGATCCAACGAGGAAGCCAGCGTCCAAGGCAAATGCCGTGGCGAGGGCGAAATCTCACACCCACAAGAAGAGTTCGCTGCTCAATTCAAAGCTCCCTCGTCAAGCCTACTGTCCTGTCCAAAGCAAGTCCGGCTCAAGGACTTGATGACCCTGTCCATTCATCCGCTGACACGGGATGGGTATACTTGCGGCAGCTGAAAGTTGCCCATCAGCCTACCCCTTTCCTTGATTGGCCTCGCTCTGCTCCCTGGCAAGGCACAAAACAGGAGATGGGAAGAGGCCAACCGAGAAGATTGCACGAAACGGGACATGGGAGATGGTGCGAATGCCACGATCCCATCGACTATGACGGTCGCGGTTTTGCCCTCGAAGCAAGTCAAGAACCAAACCAGGGACAACGGGCTAAGGGGCAGAACGCTACAGCTACACAAGCTGATGTAATCACTCTTACATAGCCACCTGATACTAAGGTACTACTAGTGGAATGTGACATAGATCCTGGACCAACTTCTATCTTGCGATGGAATTAACATGCCGCACTCGAATCTCCGTAACCCTGTTTCAAGCTGTATAGGTACCAGGTAGCTCTACCTCGCCCGCCCATGCGGTCTGAAGGTACTGTCTCGCCCGCCCATGCGGTCTGAAGGTACTGTCTCGCCCGGGGAAAAGGGGCAGTTATGCGGCTACCCCCATCCATACCCTCAGGTATCAGGCGCTGCTTGCTAAGGTACCTACCTACCTACCTATTCGGTTCACGCTCTATGCGGGTCCGCAATTCGATGTATGCGATGTCCACGACACTCGGTGCGGTGCCCTGCATCAATGCGAGTACCTGGTAGGTAGGTATAGTAAGCACTTGAGAGCCAGCTCGGGGCTCAGCTGATATGTCTCGATTCGCGGCTCTGGACCCTGGTGCTCGTCCATGCGGAAATGGAAATGCGGAGGAAAGGATCAACGGAGCTGAAACCTGCAAACTCACTCCCCCGCGCGACGTGCCGCATCAGATACAGCCATTATTGACCTGATAATGGTATGGCCCAAACTGCGATGTCTTAAGTGATACATTCCATTGAACACAAAAGAACAACAGAAAGTTTCAAGAGGCGAACGTTATATTTAATTTTAATTCCAACGGTCGAAACGTCAACGTGAATGGAACCCTCCCAAACCAAAGCGGGCATCATCGACCCCGAAGCCGGAACCACAGGTCCACAAGACGAAGCGCATCCACAGGGCCATCCCGCCGCAGGAGCAGCAACCTCCTCATCGATGAGCGACATCGCGTGCATCTACTTCGGCTACGGCTCCAACTTGTCCGCGCGGACGATGAAACAACGCTGCCCGGACTCGCTGTACATCGGGCTCGCGGAGCTTCGGGACTGGAAGTGGATCATCAACGAGACCGGGTACGCGAACATCGTGCCCTCAGAGGGGGACGTGGTCTACGGGAGTCTCTGCTTCCTCAGCAAGAGGGATGAGATGGCGTTGGATGAGAGCGAGGGTGTGCCATGGCTTTATGAGAAGCAGACGTTGCCTGTGAAGAGGCTTGTCAATGCGGAGGTCGAGGGGGAGGAGTCGGATTGGGCTCAGGCTGGGGATGTACAGGTGCAGGCGATGACTTATGTCGATGTGCAGCGTACGACGCCCGGGAAGATCGAGCGCGAGTATGTCGTTTGGGTCAAGAAGGCCATTGAGGATGGACACGCGGGCGGGATGCCAGTGGCGTACGCGGAGAAGTATATCGTGCCGTTCATGCCCTCTGAGGAGCGTCAGCTGCAGGATATTGTCATGGTGAGGACGACCAGGTTCGGCGAGCACAGCGCCGGGCTGGTTCCGAGGGGGTTTGCCAGTTGGGAGAGGGGATAGATAGGTAGGTAGAATGTGAAGAGATCAAGAGAGTGACTTTAATAGAGACATACACGCTAGGCCCAAAACGGCAATCCATCAACACACAACTGCGACGCGGTTTCTTGACACTTGAGCGACAACAGCATCTCAATGCTCAGGCAATGATACTCTAGCACAGCAGAATGTCGAGACACTGCGCGATTGACTTCTTGATCATACCGCATGAATTCTAGATCACCCAAACAAGCCATCCACCCACTATGATGCCCGGTGACGAGACCATCTTCGAGGCGCCCGCCACGCCCGCGCCGCTGTTCGCCTACCGCGCAATCAGAAGCATCTTCTTTGCCTCGCCGGAATCCACCCCTGAGTACGAAGATAAAGAAAATGTAGCGCCCGATGATTCTCCATCGCCGGTGAAACCGAGATACACGATGGAGCAGCCGGCGCAGACGACCCCCCTGCAGAAGCGCAAGAGGAGGGCGGATGTCGGCAATGTCGAGGGAGAGATCCTGCTGTCTCCAGTGAAAGGGATTCTCCGGACCCCTGGTCAAGCGACGCCGAGGACAAAGTACTTGAAAGACCTCAATGTCAAGTTCAAGAGCGTCAGTCCCGAGATCGTGAACCAGCAAAACAATGTGGAGGCGGGGAGAGCACAGAAGGTGGTTGTCGCCGCCAGGCCGAGCGATTTGAAACCGCAGCAAAAAGAGGCGCCCAAGGCTGTACGGTCTTCCAAGCCAAAGAACCATTTCGAGATCCTCGATACATCATCCCGAGACCCAGACCCATCGAATAAGAAGCATACTGGGCCGGAACCCGCACGCAAAGCCGAACCGATCATTCCCACCCCGGAAGGCGAAGCGTTCTCCCCAGCCGCGATCGAAGCCTACATACAGCAGACAGAGAAGGAGATGAAGAGACTCGTTCGCTATGGCCAGAAGATGAGAGAATACGCGCGCAAGAAGGACGCAGAGAACCAGGAGCTGAAGATGATGATTGAGCGGCTCCAGCGCGAGAACGAGCGGTGGAGGAAGGACGCTACTGTTACCTCCAGCCGAGTGGTCGCGAAGGAAGTCGTAGAGGCGGAGAGCATCTTTGCGGGGAAAGAAGAGACTCAGGCAGGTCGCGTGGGTGCACCTGCGAAGACAGACAGGGAAGGAGAACTGATGGTTGTGGACGGGAAGAAACATCGAGGCTACGTCCGCGAGGAGGTCAGCAGAGTCGAAGCAACGACGGCCCACGTCAACGGCCACACGAGGAAGCCTTCTTTCCCGGCGACTCTACCGCCAAAGCAGAAAGATGAAGTCCAGAGTCGAAATCCGACACGCGATCGCGACCGCGACACAGCGAAGTCATCGAAATACTCCTCTCTGAAATCCGCCGCCCCCTCAGCGAGGCCCGTGGCACCAGGAGCAGCAGCAGCAGCGTCGCTGCGCATACCGAAAAGACACTCTACAATGATCGTCGGGCTGACGCCCAAATCTCGTGCCGCGAGCTCGCACCTCCTCCTCTCTTCCCATCACCAGGCAGTCGGGACCCCATCTACTACGTTCCAAGACGCAGCTCCGATCTCATTTCCAGATCCGAATCCGGGGCCCGATCCAGAAGCAGAAGCAAACCCAAACACCGCAACAGCAGGAACGATACGTCTCCCAGCAGACCGACTCGCCGCAGCGCGCGACCGGCTCCGACGCCGCGCGGAGGCGCGTAAAGCGAGCAACAGCACAAGCACGAGCACAAGGGCGGCAGAGGCACACGTGGATCCGGACATTGAGAGGACGCTGGTCAGGCCGTTTGCTGAGCAACAACAGCGGAAGAGCCTGGTCGGGATGGAAAAGCCGGTGACGACGACGCCTGCAGCAGTTCTTCCGCGTGCGCGACACCACGATCGCGATCGTGAGGAACCGAGCGAGCTCGACTGGGCAAATCTGTAGCTTTCTCCGGTGTTCAATGCCACGGGACCTTGTTTCCCAAGGCACCTACCTACCTACCTGGGCACTTACCAGCCTTGTGTACCACGAACAGAAGATGTACGAACAACCAAACAGTCAAACAAGATATTGAGCCTCGTGCTTTTCAAATCCAAGAGTGTACTACTTGTAAGGTGTCAATACCCCTGATCTGAAAGACAGGAAACGACTGTCAAGCATTGGTTTACATTGGGGCCAACAAGAATAGCACCCTTTTCCATTTTCATGAACTCTATATATCTTTTCTCCCTGTTCGGACATTCCTGTTGGGAAATTCGTGTCTCGTTCAGATCGCATCGGATCACGATTCTATAATGGCGTTGTACCCTGTACGTGCCTTGAACAAGGAGATCTCGTCTTAGGCGCTCGAGTGTCTCCAGAATATATAGCGCGTCACACTGGCCCACTGACCGCTTAACCCAGGGATTCCGCAGCACCAACTTCATCCGTCTGGGTGCCTTGCGCACGACTTGGTGTCGTATAACGTCCCTGCTCAACACGTTCTTCGAAAGCCTTGGCCGCCTTGGCCGCGGCCTTGCGCTTCTTCTCGATCTCCTCTCTCTCGCGTGTCTTGATCGAAGAGTAGTTCAATGCCGATATTATCATGACTGGGTATTGTTCGATCTGGTTAGCTTCAAACTGGGACATCCAATGGAAAAAGGGTGTAGGATGGGAAACATACAGCCACAGAACCCGATCGCCAGTACCGCTCGACGAGTCAGCACCCATCTCAATCCCTCCACCTCGCTCTTCGCCTCGCTGTTCAGGAGAACGGTGATTTCGTAATTCAACTCCGAGATCTTGCTGTCGATCTTGCGTTTGTCCTCCTGTAGATTCAACTTGCGGTCGTTGAACAGGCCCTTTAGCTCTTCCCGCAGTGTCATCAGATCTTGAGTGACTTTCTGATTCAAGATGTCATACTCGTGCTGGAGCTGGGCCCGCTGGCTTCGCTGTTGAAGAGTCTCCGAATGCCGCGCTGTTTGCAAAGTATTCTTGAGCTCGGAGCAGGCTGCACGGAAGAGGTAGGACTCATTTTCAATGTCGGACTTGGAAACGAGGCCTTCCTTTGCCACCTCCAGGTTTATGGTTAGCATGAGACGGACGGCTTTCATTAACGTCGTGGCTTGTTCGACACTGTATGCATCTTTGGTGTCCGCCAGTTGCTGGACGAGAGAGTATGTGTCGAAATGGTGTTCATATGGCGACGGTTCGAGATGGGGATGTCTGGACGAATCCTTCCCTTTCATCTCGGACGGCGATGGTATGGCCAAGATGATGTCGAGTTCCTTGTTCTCCAAAGGTTGTCCGTCTTCCACCGTGGCCGCACGTTTTTCTTCTGGAAGGGTGCCTTCATCGGCATGGTACGAGGGAGCGTTGGACTCCTGTGGATCATCTTGCCCTACATCTTCGGCCGTCAATTCGTCCTTCGCCTGTCTCGACTTTCTTGCGGAGGCCTCTTGTGTTGCATTTTGCTCCTCCTGCGGCGTGCCTTGCGGCGTGGATTGCTCGGAGGGCTTCGGAGGCGGAGGGAGGTTTTGTGTCGCAGCGGCGCCGTATCTTTGCGTTATTGCGTCTTGCTGTGTATTAGCAGAAGTATGGAGACTGGCTTTGCGACGTGAATTGGCCGCCACTGCAGCTGGAGAGGCTCGAATTGAACGGTAGGTCGTCGGTTCGCACGCACGTACTGCGCGAAAGAAATTCGGGTATAGGAAGGACAGGCGTGGAGTCGCCATCCGGAATTGCTGCGGTCCTAGCCCTCTTTCTCGACGCCGCTGTACTGAGTGAGGCCGTGGAAGTTGGACATGCTGGAAAAATGTCAGGACAGCAGTCACAGAGTCAAGGACCCAGCTGGTTGGTTCGGCTGTTGTTGGCAGGCGTTGGAGTGTGATCATTCAGGGGAAGGAAGGCCCAGCCGGTACTCTTCTTTGGCAACTATTCCGAGCAAGGAGTTTGGTGGCAGTTCACTCTTCCCAGTCTCAAACTCACAGTCCCCTTCGGCATTGCACCTTTGGCTCCAATGTCCCGAGCAGCTTTCAATCATGATCGAAGACATCACTTGGCTCAGCGAAATGGTCGATCCAAAGATCAAAAAAGGGCCAGTGCGGGTAGACAATACCCACCGTCGCAACCCAACAACAAGGAAAAGGCAGGCTTGCGAGCTGCTATCGTTTACATTTTGAGAAGTGGAAGATCAGCTGCTGCAGTCTTGAGTAATATCCTAACTCCCACTTGAAATTTTGAGTTCCAGATTCATTGCTGTCACAAAGGGGCGTCATTCCACCATCGTACGATACCGGACGAGACCAACGGATGCCGACTTTAGGGGCTTCATTCAGTTCCTACGGACACGTTAATCTCCTATTACCAGAAGCATCAAGCAGGCCTATCTCTTCTCATGTCATGGAGCTAGTATGAATGAGTGCGGTTCCACTGTCACTCGGAAAATGAGCCAAACCGAAGATGGAAAGCTGCAGATTCTCGACGATGCAGAAGTCAAAACAAGCCCTCGCTGCAGCGGGATCCGACTCGGCTTCTAGGACTTTCGGAGATGGCCAATGAGGAGATCTCGGAGTGACAGGTATCTGGGAACTTGAAGATCGAAATTCTATTTACGGAATGGCTCTGGCGGTGGATGGGGGCGGGCTCTGTCCCGACAAACAGAGATCGAGTCTTGCGAATCACGATCGAACCGACTCCAATGAGTTGACGACCGTGAGATCTATCTCCGCGATCTCCGGTGGCCGACCCTGGCGTTCAAAGTCATTTTCAGCCTTGAGGCAGAGCGCTTGGTCTTGGAGTGGACTTGGTCACATAGCCATTGAAAATCGGAGCTGGAGAATGTCGCCCTCACAGTCCGCCCTTTCTGGCTGAAGGCAGGATCTCGCCGTGTGTCAGGGTGGTAGATGCAGGAAGGCATAACAAGGACCCAGGAATCCATGCCATTAGAAGGGATATGAGAGAAATGACGGACTCTTAGAATGATGGAATGAGGGAAGGCTCGTTGTAACCAGGGTGCAGCCTTGCCGACCGGGGAAGCGGTAGCAAGCCATTGAGCGTAGAGGTTGACATATCACTATGTGTCCTTATCTTCTCAGGTGATCGGCAAGCGATTAGCATGCTTCCGATGGCCGCAATCATAATGTTGAGTGATACAGTCCGGAATACTCCCAGAGAGTTTGGCATCGTGGTGCCACTTCGGGAATGAAGATGCAGCGGACGTGCCGGCGAATCGTTACGCCCGGCCGCGAACAGCATCTTCCTCCCCGGCTGCAATGTTCCCAGTTCCGGGGCCCAACTTCACACAGCCGCCAACACCTTTCCGCCCGCCCGCCTTCTGCTCTCACACACCGCCCGAGTTTCCGCCTTTCAATGCCAGAATAGTACATTTGTTTACCTCGAGCGTGGTCCCCGGAACGCAGGAACAGCTTCCGCCCGCTTCGTTCGCGATCCGATAGCGGGAGAACCTTTCGATGGAGCGACCTCGCAGAGCCCGCTTTGTCCCTGATTCCGAACAACGGCCGTCCATTCACGCGAGTGTCAGTGTGTTTGATGAGGGTCAGCATTAGGTCTCGATCGGATGCCGATTCCTGGCGCGCATGACCACGACGTGGATGAGGGCTCGACGGCGGAGAAAAGCATGGGACAGGGGATACGATTCGACGCGTCCCGGAACGTAAGAGACACACAGTTCATGCACACACAGCTCCGCGGCCGAACGAGCGAGTGAGGAATGAAGATGGATGAAGGCATTGGACGGGCCCGGAAGACAAGAGGTGGGGCAGGGCAGAGGAGGCAAGGACGTGGGCACAGGAATTGGCAGCGACTGGCACAGCTCCGCAAGGGAAAGAGGGGGAAAATGGTGAGAACAGATCCGTTGGTTGCTATGAGCGAAAGAGAGCAGAAGCCCTGGATCGGGAGCTGGACTCCTGGCCATGGAACCAGGAAAAGTGGGAAACCGCTATATAAGAGGGTTCGGCCGTCCGATGGGAATAAATGAATTTCTGAACTCCTTATTCCGAATTCAATAAACACATCTATCTCAGATCCTGTCTGCAGTGGCATCTTTGAAGGTACGTACCTGGTACTACTGAGTACTGCTGCTGCTACTGGCTGTACTGTTCTGTCCTGTCCCTCTTCCACACGCGTCCGGCTGCACCGCTGCAGAGCCGGCTACGATACTTCTCGTACGCACGACGCCGCGACTTCCGCATCACTCAACTCCCGCATCTGACTCTCCTCCTCTTTGTCACTGTCACCACCACAATCACACTTTACTCCTCTCACACTCAAACCATCATCCGGTGTTGCACTGAGCTGGCCTCTCGTGCCCCGTGCCGCCTTCCCCGGCCCATCCCCTTCCCCTCTTCTCCTCATCTCATCCTCCCCTCAAGCGAACTAGCAGGCTTGCTTCCGTTCCATGCCCTCAACACCACAATCAATCACAACCCCGGCTGCTTGCTAGCCCCGTCGTCTCCATTCTGATGTGCACTCTTGCTCATCCCCCGCTAGTCCGTCAGATGTGAAGGCTAACTGTGTTGCTCTAGTGAACAGGTACCGACCATCCCTGGCTCAAAGCTCTACCGGCTTGCTCACACCTCCCAGGATATATACTTGACCGCTCGTCCTTCCATCTTCGACTTTTACTCAACCTCATCAGACACTCTCTACCTGTCTTCCATCCTTCAAAATGGTATTTGCCCGAACTGCCGCGCGCTCCTTGTCGCGCCCCTCCTCTTCCCTTCTTACTGCTTCCCCGCATTTCGCTCGCCGCGCTGCGACACCCTCGTTGCATTCCACCATTGCCAAACGTACACTGACAGCCTCTGCCTCACGCCAGGGTAAAGTTCTTCTCGTCCTCTACGATGTATGTCCTCCTTCCTCCCTCTCCCAACCTGACCACCATCTAACCTTGTGACCCAGGGCCATGAGCATGCCAAAGACCAGCCGCGCCTTCTCGGGACCACGGAGAACGAGCTTGGTATTCGAAAGTGGCTTGAAGATCAGGGACACACCTTGGTGACCACCTCGGACAAGGAGGGCGAGAACTCCAAGTTCGACCAGGAGTTGGTCGATGCCGAAGTTATCATCACCACGCCGTAAGATACCCTTGGGAGTTCACTGGATGATGGATGGCCTTGTTTAACACCTTTCTCGACAGATTCCACCCCGGCTACCTCACTGCTGAGCGTCTGGCCAAGGCCAAGAAGCTGAAGATTGCCGTCACTGCCGGTATTGGCTCTGACCACGTCGACTTGAACGCCGCCAACAAGACCAATGGCGGTATCACCGTCGCCGAGGTCACCGGCAGCAACGTCGTGTCCGTTGCCGAGCACGTCGTCATGACCATCCTCACCCTTGTCCGCAACTTCGTGCCTGCTCACGAGCAGATCGAGAGTGGAAACTGGGACGTCGCCGCCGTGGCCAAGAACGAGTTCGATCTTGAGGGCAAGGTTGTTGGTACCGTTGCCGTCGGCCGTATCGGTGAGCGTGTGCTCCGCCGCCTGAAGCCCTTCGACTGCAAGGAGCTGTTGTACTTTGACTACCAACCTCTCGCCCCCGAGGTGGAGAAGGAGATTGGCTGCCGACGTGTTGAGGATCTTGAGGAGATGTTGGCTCAGTGCGATGTCGTCACCATCAACTGCCCTCTCCACGAGAAGACTCGAGGTCTGTTCAACAAGGACTTGATCTCCAAGATGAAGAAGGGTATGTATCCCACAACAGTTCTTTCTTTGATAACATCTACTAACTATGCACAGGTGCCTGGCTCGTCAACACTGCCCGTGGCGCCATCGTCGTCAAGGAAGACGTTGCTGAGGCCCTCAAGACCGGCCAGCTCAACGGATATGGTGGTGATGTGTGGTTCCCTCAACCCGCCCCCAAGGATCATCCTCTCCGATATGCCAAGAACCCCTGGGGAGGTGGCAACGCCATGGTTCCTCACATGTCCGGTACCTCGATCGATGCCCAGGAGCGCTATGCTGCTGGCACCAAGGCGATTCTGGAGAGCTACTTCTCCGGCCGCCACGACTACCGCCCTCAGGATCTGATTGTCCACAACGGTGACTATGCCACCAAGGCCTATGGCCAGCGCGAGAAGAAATAGATGACTTGAGCTTGACTGGGGTTTGGTAATGGGGGATTATGTGATGAAATGACTGCTGTTGTGCCTGCCGGAAGAGAAGGCTTTTTGCATGGTGATGCGGCATTCCCAAAAAGTTGCTGCACGACGAAATGGCCTATGGTGCTGTGCCAAACCAATGGAACATGGTCAGAATTTACCTCGAAATATGCACAAATACTAGTAGCTAGCGTTCGCATTGAAAACGAAATGTCACAACATGAACAAACACTCTACATCTATGAGTCTCTGGAAAATATTGCGAACAATTCAGCCTGTGCATACTGTGTTGTGCAGTGTTGGGACCTGTGAGAAAAGTGAGAGGACGGATCAACACTCTCCGCACATGACGCTGAGCTTCCCAAAGTCAAAGTGCGGAGAAAGCTCCCACCCCAAGCTGTGGGCGTTCACATGTAAATTGCCTAATCGTTCAGGGCCCGGGTCGAGCGAGACGCATCCTCAGCCCGGACATGCCGGACGGAAGGGGGCCTGTACTATTAAAGTGGTAGCACTGAAGGTACTCTGCTCGTGTACGTTGCGCATCTAACAGTAACCGGAATCCGGGATACAAAGGCCAGCTTCACACACCGACAGAGCAAGGCAAGCCACCAATAATCCATCGACTCGAAGCAGCGGATCTTGCAGTGAGCCTGCCTGCGGCATGGTGGCCTGCCCAGTACCGACACCGTTGAAATATTCCGAAAGGGGATTAGTGTTCTCTCGAGCGGGACACCTCCACCTTCCCTCAAGCCCCGAGTCTGAACTTGGGGCGACCGGCCGGGGATACCGGGTCGGAACCCGAAGGTCGTCCCTCCCCCGGAAGAGTTTGTTCACGCTTCCCCGGCACTGAGAGGGTTGCCTACCTTAGCCATGTCCTGACTTCCGGGCGGGTTACTCTCGTACGGTTACCCACGGGTAGGAGGAATCTGTCTTACTTTGTCGGGATGCCCATTTCAAAAAGCATGCTTATCGTTCCGTTCGCCGTTTCGGCGTAGAAAGACGGCACTTTTGTGGATCGGGAGGAAGGGAGGGAGTGATGAGGCATGGCTTAGGTACTCTTACAGTCAGGTTGAAGTACGTACGAGTACCTAGAGTCGGAGTAATACATAGCCGTCTCGGGGGGGCGGGAACCTGGAAGGAAAGGGGGCCTTCCTTTCGCTGTTCTTGTCGTCTGGACTCGTAAGGTACCTTAGGTACGTTCCTTATGTCTCTGCCGCGAAAACTCGAACAATACCGATGAGCATTGAGGGTACGAGTAAGTTTTATCGATAAGCCTCTCCCCTCCCTTCCTCCTCCCCTCATGCTATCGATAAGCTAAGGGATCAATTCCCCCCTCGTCTGTTATCGATAAGGCCCAGAGGGCCATGGGTGCCCGCTTCCATCAATCACCCATGACAGATGAAAGTGTTGCCAATGTGTTGGGCAATGTCGTGTCCTGAAAAGAAAGCTTCAAATTGATATTATTTAAGCTTGATCTGTCGCTCGAGACATCTACGATCAGGAATGAGGGCGAATGAAGATGCCGTCAGAATGTCAAGCAAATCACCCTCCAATTCAGTACAATCTGTTGTATTAAAAACTGTGAAACTCTGTACAATTGTCAATTATGATGCATTCCCATTCCATGTTAACCATTTTCCTCTCTCTAACATGGTTTGTACTCCGTATTTCTTTGCCTATACCACACACCACACACCACGCAAAATTTCGACATACAGGACAGAAAAAAGAGAACCAAGGCAAAGAAAGAGGGAAAAGAGAACTTCAACTTTCAAAACTTCAATACCACCAGTTCCATCCGTTCATTCTGTCCGATGACCCAGCGTTCGTCCCCGGTAATGCGGCCCATCCAGGAGACTTCCCGGGTTAGATCGTCGTCGAGGGTGACCCAGGCGACGTCAAGGTCGTTATCGTGGTCGTGGTCGTGGTCATGGACAAGATCAAGGTCGGACTCAGACTCGGCCAAGGATAATGGCGAGATGGTCTTGAACCTCACGACCAGGCGGTTCTCGACGCTCTGGCCGGAGAAACACGTCTCGACCAGGCTGAGGCGGACGCCTGCGCGGGAGTCCACGACGTCCATGATCGGGAGGAACCAGCGCTCGCTCTCCTCGACGTCCGCGCTCTCCATGCTACAGTGGCCGCGGTACGGAGGTAGATTGCCGTCCCACTCGCGCAGCAGCCGCGGACCTTGGCCGAGAAAAGGGAAGGTGGTGGTCTTCGCGCACCACAGGCGCTCGGCCGGGTCGAAGTAGCCTTGACCTGAGACGCCGACGTTTTCCCGCACGGTCAGCGAATTCGTCTCGGAGTCGAGGTGGAGGGACATGAGGGCGACGCTGGCTCGCTGACGGACGCCCACGAAGTCCATGTCCGTGAAGGAGAAGCGCGACACGATATACGGGCCTTGCCTCTCCGGCGGGCGGAATTTGCCAGATGGGTCCGCGGACGGCTGATACGTCGAGGGCGTCGAGATGTCCCAGACCGACAGCGATTCGATGGGCAACTCCTCATCCCCCGTGTACATGCTGCGGTTGGGTTGCCAGAAATAGACGGCATAGTGGGTCGAGTTGTGCGTCGAGAAGAATCGATCGTGATAATTGGGCGGGAGGCCGAGGAAGTGCATTTTCCACTCGGAACGCCACGTCACCGTCCAGGAGGATTTGTCGTCGTCCTGGCGGATGTCGAAGCAATTGGCAAAGTGTCGATTGACTTGTTCCATCGCGTTCAGGTTGTGGAACGGATCCTTCTCCGCCCACTCGATCACCAGGGTCCGGTGCCTGAGGCGAAGATTCCGGATGATCTTGCCGCGAACATCAAATGGGACGGGATATTTCTGGCCCGTAGAGACATCCAATACCGCCAAAACCTGGGGGAAGTAATCGTCCCCTGTGCATTTGGCCGGGGCATACACCAGGAGGCCGTCGTCATACGACCACAAGGTCGGTCTGAACAGGTACGGTTTGGAGCCGATCTTGCTGAGATGAATGGCAGCAGTCTCATAATAGAGACGACCCCCGGGTTGACTCTCGTGGTAATCCCATTGGCCCACGGGGAACCAGTCGCCTAATTGTTCAACCGGGGCCATGGGATATCGGTCGACCGCTCTGGCGGTGCCATGTGCAAGGCTGTTGTAGCGCGAGGCGACGGACAAGAATATCCGCTTCCAATTTACCGGAGTTGGATGAGGCGAATGGAAACGAAGAGCCCCAGAAGGAAGAGCCCGGATCTCTCGCGCGCCAGGATAGGCCTGCAGGACGAAACGGAGGTATTCTTCCTTGGTGAAGGCGGACCGCCAGGTTCTAGACACCCGTTGACAGGAAACAACGTCCCATGCAGACAAGTGGCTCAGAACCAGCAGAAACACATCTTCGGGCAGGTCGGGGATCGAGTTTGAGACTGTCATCGGAGGAGTCGGCGCGGGACCGGAGCCGGACGATTCGTCAACGATGGACGTAGGGTTCATGGCGGGACGATAGGACAACATAGAGAGACTCGTTTCAGGACTGTCGGTTGTGAAGATAGCAGGGGCAATGGCGCAGCATTCGAGCAACGCATCGAGAAGCTCAAGACACTGGTCATTGCTGGCGGGAGCGGCGACGTCGAGAGATTTCTATATCATGATCTCATGCGTATACTTTGTGTGTTGGGAGCCGTATGAGCTCGAAGACTGGCGTGTATTTGCGAAAGGCAGGGTTGGGATAGGACATTGATGGTCTAAGGAGGGGTTCCAGATGAGGATTCATCGTGAGTGGACATTATGATCATGAGTCGAGGTGGGCCGTGGGAATGTGTTCCATGCGGAGAGGTGGATTAGAAGAAGGGAAAGGAGGGGAAGGTAGAGAGAAGAGGACGTGACCACACTGACACGAAGTGACAGCAGAGGGTCCAAGACGAGGAGACGGATGAGAGGAGGAGATGAGATGTTGTGGTAGAGATGGAGAGGGGGAATGATAGGAGGAGAGAGGAGGAGGAGCGGAGAGGAGAGGAGAGGTGAGGTGAGGTCGGCGCATGACTAATCAGTCACGTGCTACACTACCGCGGATATCCGGAGCAATCAGAAGCGACGCACAACGAGAGACAGACACAAGAGACAAGAGACGCGATGAGGCCGAGGAGGAGTGAAGCAGACCCCGAGACGAGGCAGAGAGAGATAATTGAAGACTGATCTGTTCCAGGCATCCGGAGCATTATAGACCAAAGGGGTCTAGATGGTTTCGCCAGGACATCCCTATCTAGACTTGCTGAAGATAACGCCCAGACCAGACACCCGGCTGAGAGAAAGCAGACCCCGAGCAGCGAATGATACGGGGACTATGGGATGGTTACGGGGCGAGATAGGGAAAAGGGAAGGATAACAAGGCCATATTCGACTGTAAATAGTAAGAATGAGATTATTGTCCATCGGGCTTCGCAACTTGGTACGTACTCGTACCTTCCTCCATAAGGTATCAATACACCGGGAAGAAAGATAATCCGGCGACCAGTTTTTCCTTCTGACTCTGGTTTGTAGAGGTACAAAACCGGCAGGAGTGACTCAATTCACTTCTCATTTCTTCTTACAAAATAACTCTGTACTCATTACTCACATACGAGGATTCGTCCAATATTCGAGTACAGTGCAGTCGCCACAACTTTCACCGGCAAGCCGCAGCAACCCCGCGACGTGGGCTTGTCCTAAGGCGCACGATCAGCTTTTTCGCCGCACCGACCCTTCGGTCCCTTCCCCGATCCTCTCATCTCCTCTCCTCTCCCTCCCTCGTCTGTGGGCTCCCGAGTCCCGGCTCGCTAGAGTCATCACTACGACTGTGCCTCCAGTGCCACCCACTCGACCCTCGATCTACTCAGTCTAGGCGCACCGGAGAACTTAGGCCTTCTCTCTCTTTGGTTCGCCCGCTGACCATTGTGGGGTGGCTGCCCGGTTGTTCCTGGTGACTCAGTCGTCGCCTGCGCCTGCGGTCTTATTTCCTATTTCTTATACAAAAATCTCCCCCATTAAAACAATTTTCCTTGACGGCACATATACCGAATTGCGATTGATGACCACCCTTTGTCTCCTCCATTGAAACTCGAGTCCAGCTCCTCGATTGTTTAATCCTCCCTCACCCTTCGATCCTCCTTGTCCTCCTCCTCACCTGCGCTCAAAAATACACACAATTCGTGCCGTCAAAATGGTTATGAACGACAACAGCAACATGGCCACCGCGGTTCCTGCGTCAACGAGCTCGGCTGAGACCCCGTCATTCAGCGTCAAGGCCGGCCTGGCACAGATGCTCAAGGGCGGCGTCATCATGGACGTCGTCAACGCCGAACAAGCCCGCATCGCTGAGGAGGCCGGTGCTTGCGCCGTCATGGCCCTCGAGCGTGTGCCCGCCGACATCCGCAAGGAAGGTGGCGTCGCTCGCATGTCCGACCCGGCTCTGATCAAGGAAATCCAGGCCGCCGTCACGATCCCGGTCATGGCCAAAGCCCGCATTGGCCACTTCGTCGAGTGCCAGATCCTCGAGTCCCTGGGCGTCGACTATGTCGATGAGAGCGAGGTGCTCACCCCGGCCGACGACACTTATCACGTCGAGAAGTCTGACTTCAAGGTCCCCTTCGTCTGTGGCTGCCGAAACCTGGGAGAGGCCCTGCGGCGTATCGCCGAGGGTGCGGCCATGATCCGCACCAAGGGTGAGGCCGGTACGGGCGATGTCGTCGAGGCCGTCAAGCACATGCGGACTGTCAACCGCGACATCGGGCGCGCTAAGGCCGCCCTTGCTGAAGGCGAGGTTGCCCTGCGCGCCCTCGCCCGCGAGATGGGCGTCGATGCTGCCCTCCTCCGCCAGACCGCCGAGCTGGGACGGCTACCAACCGTCAACTTCGCCGCCGGCGGTATCGCCACCCCGGCGGACGCTGCCCTCATGATGCAGCTGGGCTGCGACGGCGTCTTCGTCGGCTCGGGCATCTTCAAGTCTGGCAATGCCGCCAAGCGCGCGAAGGCCATTGTCCAGGCCACCACGCATTTCCGTGACCCCAAGGTCCTTGCCGAGTGTAGCTCGGGCCTGGGCGAGGCTATGGTCGGCATCAACTGCGGCACCATGAAGGATGGCGAGAAGATGGCCGGCCGTGGGTGGTAAAAAGATTGCCAGAGAAAGGGTGAAAATAATAAGGTGGATTTTTGGGTGGAAATTTGGGGCTCGAACTTCCAATCTATCTCTCTGAGACACTTGTTTCTGGTGCCAGGGTAGAGGAGTCACCACGTGTGTCTTCTGTGTAGCCATCCTCGCTTAGAAGATGGTTGTCCCACATCGAATCTGCTCAAGGGGGTGGCACGAGGGGAGAAGACAGACCCGAACTTGCATTTGATCGCATTGGGTGAATTGGCGTCAATGAGATCGATCTTTTGGCGTGGTTGAGGAAAAAAGAAGAGCGCATGGATATGAAATGCCTTTTTTCGTCATGAGATTCAACACAACGTATAGTGTGCCTCTTGTTTCTTGTTCCGTCTTGCTCCTTTTTATCATTTCCTTCGCTTCCATTATATGAAGCTTTGTTTCATCACCGAGTAGCCTCTTGTTGGACGCGGAAGCAAGAACAGTGCCACACAGCTCAACCTGACTCATGCTTCCTCTCTTCACTATTCATCCCCTTTCTTTGCGCCCGTCTTTGCGCCCGTCTTTGCGCCGTCTTTACACCTCCTATCCTCCCATCCACCCCCGATCCCTTGGAGGGAGGACACAATCCAATCCACTCCATTCCACTCCACTCCCCCTTACCTCGCTCCATCGCCACCACCCCCACCTTCCTCACCGAGCACATCGCGAATCTCGACGAGCGAAAGCGGCACGCCCAGGACCTCGACGCCCGTCGTGGGGTCCCGACGACGCAGGACCATGGCGTGGTCGTGGAACTCGCGCAGCAGCACGCTGAAGTTCAGGTGGCTCGAGCAGATGAAGCGCTCCGATGCCTTGCGGTAGAGCGTCGACGAGGGGATGGTCGTCTCGTCGAGTTCTGCGTTCGGGTCGTTTGCCCTGTCCGTTGTCGTCGTAGAGGGCTTTGGCCTGGCGGCGGTGTCGAAATCGGCTTCTTCATCTTGTTCATCATCACCTTCTTCGTGCTCGCGACCCAGGGCGTCCAGGATCTCCGTCAGGAGTAAGCGGTACAGATGTCGCGCGTTCTCCGGCAGTGACTTGAGCACGAACCCGATGCCTTCCTTCCCGCCGGCGCGCAGACGTCTGCGACCCAACAGTTCGTGTACCTCATCGACAACGCTCACCTCCGCGGTGGCGGAGTCGTTGGCCGCGAAGGTCGTGCAGTCATGGAAGGCGAAGCGGAATTGGTCGAGCAGCGTCGAGTTCCATTGCGTCGCGAAGGTCGGCGTGTCGGCCGTGGCGAGGAAGTGGACCAAGGGATGTGCTGCGAGGCGCGCCAGGACGCTCTGCGAGGTCGCGCCGCGGAGGGCAGGGGCGTCGATGGAGTGGATCATCACGTACAGCTGGCCTGGTGGAGGGTGGGATGTCAGACGCGCGAGGAGCGTGTCCAGCATCTCGTGCGGCGGACCTATCAGGCGTAGAGACTCGTCTGGCGGCATGATGGCCAAGGAGACGGTGTGCAGGACGCCGCGTACAGTCAGTTTCGGTGTGTCCCCGTTCACCATCACGATGTGCGGTGCCGGGGTCGAGCGCTTGTATACCCATTCCGCAAAGTTCCTCACCAGTTGCCTTTTGCTCCCGTACCCGTACAGGCACAGGCCGAACTCCTGGTCAAGCTCGAACCGCCACTGGGGGAATGACCGTGCATGCAACTTCATGAGCTGGGCTTTCTCCGAAGCATGGCGGTCCTGGTAGACCGAGATACACTCGACATACTCTTCGTGCGTGAGCAGCTTGACCGTGCTGAACTTGTTGTCTGAGACTTGCGGTGGACCACTGCGGTTCTGGAAGAAGTATCGTTCCTCCGGCGGGATGTCGCCCTCCGGGGTTGGGGATCTCTTGTTCTTTGCGCCTTTCGGTCGACCACGTTTGCCGGTCCTGACGGGCGTTGCGGCGTCTCCTTCCGTAAGCTCTTCCACGGTCTGTTCGACGTTTTCCACTTCATCTTCGTCTTCATCGTCCAAGATTGCTCTGGCCAGTGCACCCTGACCGTCCCAGTCTTCTTCATCCTGTGCCTCGGCGAGCAACCTCGCACTCTTTCGCTTTGCGGATTTATCGGCCCTTGCAGACCTGGAAGGCGTGTCCGTTACTGCTTTGCTTTTCTGTTTCCGTGGTGTTGAGAACAGGGCTCGGCCATTGGCTTTAGGGGTTGGACTCCCGTCTTCATTTTCCTGATCATCCAGAAGCCTGTCTGCGGCCGAATTTCTCTTGCGCCTTGAAGGTGTGTCATTTTTCTTCGGTGTTCCGTTTGTCAACGGGACCAAGGTGGGCTCATCGTCGTCAACTCCATTTGCAAGGCCTCGCTCGGTGAGTTTCCTGCGGCGCTTGGAGGGGGTTTGTGCGATCTCCGGGTCAGGGGTTGGATCGACGTCGGCCTGTTTTCTTTTCGTCATGGTCACTGGGTTGTGCTGCGAGGAGTATATACCATCAGGCCATGACCAGGAACCGCCAGGAGCAGAGAAGAAGCGGAATGATGAATGGTGAACGAGTGAAGTGTCGTTTTCTACTGCGCGACGCGCTCGCCTCGCTCTCCGCAAAATGGCGACTGTGATTGGTCGAGCAGCATCTCCTCCAGTCAGCCAATCAGCATCGTTTTTCAACCTCAAGTGTCTTTGTTCTTTTTTGACTCACGCCGCGAATTCGACGCCTCGTCAAAAGCACCGTTCACTTCTTTTCTCCTTCTACATCTCGCTTGGTCCGTCTCCCTCCTGCGTCGAACTAGAGATTTTCCCTTTTTGCTACACTGAGATAGAAGAACTCATCTCTCTCCGTCTGCGTCCAATTCTCCTCATTCGCGGGCTGCCATGAACACATCACACGAGCCCTGCCCACACCACTTCTGATAAGGAAGAAACGTAACAGGAGACTCTGTCACTCATAGCGCGGCTATTGTATGCTACCGATAAGCTTCTACGCGAGGAAAAGGTTGCAAAGGATCGGTGGTTGAAGTCACAACACCACGGCCAGGAACTGGCGACATTGACTTCCTCGAACTTCTCACTCCATTCGATCGCTAGAGATCTCATCAGCTTACCATGGCCGCCTCAACAATGCCCCAGGCACGGTCAGCCATCCGCCAGTTCGTCCGGCACTATTCGGCGCCGCTGGATTCCTCGATCCCGGCCTCGAAGATCAAATACATCCCGACATCAGGCACGTATCCGAAGGGCTTCAAAGTCTCGGGCACCCATGTCGGCGTCAAGCCGTCCAACAAGACGCATCCAGACCTGGCCCTGATCGCATCTGACCGTCCGGCCTTCGGTGCGGCCGTGTTCACGACCAACAAGTTCCAAGCCGCGCCCGTGCAGGTGAGCAGGTCTGTTCTCGAGAAGCGCGGGGGCGCGGGACTGAGGAGCATCGTGATCAACTCCGGCTGCGCGAACGCTGTCACGGGCGTCGGGGGCATGGAGGATGCACTCGCCATGTCTCAGACTGCGACGGCACAGTTCGAAGCGGAATCCGCGTCGTCGTCGGAGCCGGACGACCAGCTGGGCCCGTCCAGCTTGGTCATGTCGACGGGCGTGATCGGCCAACGACTACCGATCAAGAAGATCCTGGCCAAGATCCCCACGGCGTACTCGAACCTCGACGACACGCACGAGTCGTGGCTCAACACGGCAAAGGCCATTTGCACGACTGACACGTTCCCCAAACTGCTGTCCACCACCTTCACACTCCCCTCGGCCCAGCACCGGGGCATCGAGTATCGACTCGCCGGCATGACCAAAGGCGCGGGCATGATCCACCCGAACATGGCGACGCTTCTGGGAATCCTGTGCACGGATGCACCCATCGGCGCCACGGCGCTGCAGTCGCTGCTCAAGGGCGCGGTGGAGAGGTCGTTCAACGCGATCTCGATCGACGGCGACACGTCAACCAACGACACAGTCGCGATGCTAGCCAACGGCGCCGCCGCCGCCAACAGCGCAGACCTCATCCCAGCCGACCCAAGCTCAGAAGACCACCAAGCCATGTCCGCCGTGCTGACGGATTTCGCACAGCGTCTCTCGCAGCTCGTCGTACGCGACGGCGAAGGAGCGACCAAGTTCGTCGAGGTACACGTACGCGGGGCGCGGACATTCGAGGACGCCAAATCCGTGGCGTCGTCGATCGCGCGCTCGCCGCTCGTCAAGACCGCCCTGTACGGCAAGGACGCCAACTGGGGCCGCATCCTCTGCGCCATCGGCTACACGCCGCACCTGTCGAGCGCGGCCGAGAGCGTCATCCCGGCCCGCACGAGCGTGCGCTTCGTGCCCGCGCCCACGTCGCAGACGAAATCCGAGGGTCCGCTCAAGCTGCTCACGCTCGGCGAGCCGGAGTCTGTGGACGAGGACCGCGCCGCTCGACTGCTGCAGGACGAGGATCTGTGCATCGAGGTCGATCTGGGTACCGGTGACGAGGAGGCTAAATACTGGTTCTGCGATTTTAGCCACGAGTATGTCACTATCAACGGCGACTATCGTACCTGATTCGTTCCCTCGGGATTTTCATCAAGAGCGAGTGGGGTGAACGGGGCATATAGCCGGATGGAAAGCAGAGACCGACGTTGAAATTGGCAAGGACAGAATTGTTCATTAAATACATATTCCCACATACACACACACCTTGTCTATGCAGTCACTGCTCCCTATGCCCTCTTCTTTCTAGCATTTAAAACAATCATCCTCAAACACGTCTTGCTGTCACAGAAGGTTCAGTCCAAAGGATATGGTACAGAAATCTTTCATATAGCTAGCTAGGCTATTGTACATTTTGCTGTCATGTCTTTTCCAAAGCTTCTTCCTCCTCCCTGGTCCTTTGAACCCCGTCTTTCCCCAACTTGACCCATTCCATTGGCTATGCATAAACGAGGCATAACTTTTTGTTCTTTGCTTCTTTCAATGTGTCGTGAACTACAACTACTGTTATAGCCCCGAGCAACACGCCTCACTTTTGGGCTGCTTCTAACATGGGGGTGATGACGACCGTTTCCCGATCCTTCACAACCCTCTTCTAGGCAATCAAGCCTTTGAGACCCGCGCCAAAGTCTCCTTCTTTGGCGGCAATTTCAAAGTAGCCATAGATGATCGTGACGGCCAACAAGATTCCCGTGCCGCTGCCCAGCGCCCCGAGCATGTCACTGGCGACGGAGAGGGCTCCAATGCACGCACCGCCGAAAGCGGCCGCCGTGGGGATGACACGCTTCAGTTCCTTGTACATGCTCTGTTCTCTGTGTCCAGCCATGACGAGTCCTTGTTCCTTGAGTTGCTTAGCCACATCGCGAGGCGCAGATCCCGAAACCTCAATCCAAGTCTTGGAGAAGACGGCACAGGTGACGATGATGAAGGTAATGTAGATGACGGTGTGGATCGGGTCAAGCAGGGCGTCCGTGAAGTTGAGGGGAGGGGACATATAATAGGCAATTCCACCGGAGGCAAACAGCTGCGATGAGCCTTCCTTGGGCTCCCAGGTACCGATCAGCTTGACCAACAGATTGTCCGAGAATCGGGTGTAAAGCATCTGGCTGATCATGAAGATGTTGGACGCGAGGGCGGACTGCAGCATGATGGGCATGTTGGAAGTGTAGAAGAGACGGACGGGGTACGATCCTCGCATGCCGCGCTGGCGAGAGGACTTGACAGGGATCTCGACACGGAAGCCTTGGAGGTAGATGACCGCGGCGAACACAGTCAGAGTCGCCAGGAGGTTCATGACGTTGGGGAGATGCTGTCGGTAGAAGGCTTCGCGAAGGGCCCGGGTCTTGTCCGGCCAGGTGACGAGAAGATGGAAAAGAGCAATGACTGCTCCCTCGAACTCCTTTCCACGACCAGTGTCGATGGTAGTGGGGGAGAACGCCTTCCAGATGATGGACTCGCAAATGTTGGTGGCGATGAAGAGCGAGATGCCCGATCCCAACCCATAGCCCTTTTGTAGCAACTCATCAAGGAGAATCACCACCAAGCCGGCGATGACCAATTGAACGATCAAAAGGAGGCAGATACCGGCACCGAGGTCGCTGGGCTGGCCATAGAGACCGGTGAGGACGAAAACGCAGGCTTGACCGAAGGAGAGGATGATGGCGAAGAGCTTCTGCGCAGTCTGGTACAGTTCGCGGTCGGACTTGAGGTCAAGGTTGACGTCGATGAGATGCGTTCCCGCGAGAAGCTAGAATGTCACTTGTGAGCAGGTTGAACAACTGGCAAGAGACAGATCGCGTCTCCAACGTACCTGGAAGACCATGCCGGAAGAAATGATGGGCGTCGTTCCCAGCTCCATCAGCGTTCCTCGGTTACTGGCCAGCATCATACGGAGCCAGTAGAGGGGATCCGATGTGTCGGACGAGACAATGCCGTAGAGCGGCATTTGGCTCATGACCAAGAAGATGAGAAGCGTGCACTGGTGGTACCATTAGTCTCGCACTCTCCGTGTCGTGTGCCAGGTGCATCTCTTACTCCTGTCCACATCAACTTCTGGTTGAAGGCGATCTTGGACTCCGGTGCGGCCACCTCCGGGAGGAGGGGCGTGAAGGGTTTGATGAGGTCGAGGAATCGAACTGGATTGAGGGTCGCGTGTTAGCATGTTCGCGGCGGAGGGGGAATGGATGGACGCACGACCGCTCATGATGGCTGCTGCGAAGAGTGCGCCAATTCGATATCAGAACAGCTTCAGAATGCCCCGTATGTCGCAGAGTCCGGAGCAAGGGCGAGATGTAGGGAGTCAAGAAGAGATGGAAGAAGAGTTTCGAGAAGGAAGAGAGGTGGGATCGAGGGAGAGCTGTGAAAGACGTCCCCTGAGCTGGTCGAGTTACTTTCGGTTTGATTGATTTGACTTGTGAGGACACTTTGGAAGCAACTGCGCGCGTCCGCATCGGTCAGGTGTGCCGAGTCCGCCGCAGTGCCAAGACGCACTTTCCCCATCCGCCAGCGAGTCGCCGGCTTGCCCCAAAAGGGAAACGCCGGGTTATGCCCCTTTATTCACTCCTTTTCAGCCTCGCCAACTGGGAGACTCGCAGTAATGCACCTAGAGTACTCCGTACTGTGCGCGGTATCGATCTCATCTATCTACGGAGGGAACGCTTGGCCTCCATGCACCTGCACCTCGCTGATGCTTCCCGAATTGCTGTTTCGCTCAATAACTGTGTGCACGCGTTGCCTTCCTCTCCTGAGAAAGCTGGACTGGTTACCTTCATGAAGTGCACTATCCAACCCAAAGGGCCTGGACCCCCGCCATTCCCAGCAAACTGTTCGCCAAACGCTGTGTGAACGCAAAGCAGCGCTCTGAATGGCGAGAGGATCCTGCTCCACGTCGTCTCTATTTTCTCCTCATAAACATGTCATCAGCATTTGCCTTTTTCTTCCTGACCACATTCTGCCCATGATTTATCACAGGCGGACGCCCAGGAGGTCGCGGCGGTAGCCCTCCTCCCCCTGCGGGAAGACCGTTGCCCGTTCCAGGCACAGCACCGGCACTAGTATTTGTCGTCGCCGCTCCAAAGCTTGGGGGTCTGCCTTCCTGCTTGACTTTGGGTACTTTGCCTCGATCACGGTCACCAGATTCCTCTCTTTTTCTCTTTGCCTCTTTGCTCGTGCCATTGTGAGCCGGCGCAGCAGTGGGCACGGTGCTTCTGACTGTCGGAATCTTTGCTCCATGTTCACCAAGTTGCTTCTCGGCTCGCTTTTCGCGAGCTCTGTCTCGAGCCTCACCGAATCGGACCTCTTCCTTCTTGACCTCTGCTTGCTGTGTCTTGTTGAGTCTCTTATCGAGAGGTGCCTGGCACCTGTCAGTAGTGTGCCCTATCTTGCCACAGGACAAGCATCGAGGTGAAGAACAGGACGCATAGCTATGGCCAGGTTGGTGGCATCTTCTGCAGTTGCCGAAGGAGGTGGCCTTTGCATCGTCATTGTCGCAATTGGAGCTGTAATGTTCGTAGGACCCGCAAATTGCGCAGTTTGCAAGCACATTGAGACCATTCCCGCCGCCTGAAGGTTCATATGCTCCGTGGCGGGCCACCGGTTCACCGTCCATCTTGACTTCAGTCCGGCGCTTTTTCGAGGGAATGCGGGCATCATCACTTGAATCAACTTTGGTGACTTGCCTAGTTCCCAAATGGCCAGGATCTTGCCGCTTTGGTTCCGCTTTAGAGACTGAGGAACTAGACGACTGTCTTGAGACATTATTGC
Source organism: Exophiala alcalophila (assembly GCA_001599775.1). Lineage (NCBI taxonomy): Eukaryota > Fungi > Ascomycota > Eurotiomycetes > Chaetothyriales > Herpotrichiellaceae > Exophiala > Exophiala alcalophila. Next base: position 3,982,867 of record BCHY01000003.1, read on the forward strand.
TTGGCCTCGATGCCGCAGGCGTGCTTTGATTGGAAGGCACACGGGTTTCAAGGTGGTCAAGACTCCCTTTTCTGGACTCTACCGAAGGTCTCTTCGCGTCGGCTTTGGCGGAAGAAGATTCTTCACGAACAGTGGAGGATTTCACCGTCTCGGACGTGGATTCACTGACGTCCATCATCTCCACATCATCCTTCATCATGTCCGCTGTTAACAGTGGTCGGCGGAGCAGATTGGTGATATCACCCTCGGTGTAGATGTTCCTGGCTTTGGCATCGTTAACCAAAGCCCGCCAGAATTCGCCTTGCATCAGGGCCTGAGAGTTTCCCAATACCCAGAGAGAGCATTTGGCTCGAGTCAGACCAACATTCATACGACGAATGTCATTCAAGAAACCAATGCCTTGTGTCGACGCTCTGACACAGGAGAAGATGATGATTTCGCTTTCTCGACCTTGAAACGCATCGGTCGTATTGAAGTCGACTGTGGAAGTAATGTCTTCACCGTATCGCTGTTTGAAACGCATCTGAAGCTCCCGCAGTTGGCCCTTGTATGGAGTGATTATCCCAATCTTGCCCGCAAAGTCGTATCTGGGCACATCGCTGATCAACCGGTCATAGAGCTGCATCGCGACATTCACCTCGGCGACATTGACCAAGGAGTGACCTTTGGTCGCGGCCTGGCTCATTCCCTGAACATCAAAGAACCGATATGGCGCCAAAATCTCGCTGTGATGCCACGGTCGCCGTCGAAGTGCAGCCATACCGTCACCGTCTTTAAGTCGAGAGTCATAGAATGTCTTGGACGGGAAGAGGCTGATTTCTGGATGCATACGATATTGTGTATCGAGGAGATGTATGTCCTTTTTGTGATTGTGCTCCATGCGGGCGAACAGACTCTGCTCGTACTGGAACTTTGCTGCCTGTCGCGACAAAACCGTTGGAGGCAACTGTTTCGGGTCGCCGACAAGGATGCACTTCGAGCACCCGTACTTGAGTGGAATCAACGCCGACAGTTCTATAGACTGGGCAGCTTCATCAATGATGACTGTCTCAAACTCGACATTGAGACTCTGGAAAATTTCGTGACCGCTTCCGCTCAGAGTGGCACATAGAATATGTGCGGAATCAAGAACTTCCTGCTGGATGCGCTTTCGGCTGAGCTCAACGTCACGGGAGGCAGTATTCTGACGTTCTCTCATGGTGTCAATCTTGGTGCTCAATCTATTCTTCTCGCGCCTGAGTGTGTCTAGGAGCTGCTCGTCAGCTACTGGGACAGTCAATCCTTTGCCACGTCGCTCATTGATCGAGTCTCGGGTCGTAATCATCTCCTCAGAGAGCGCTTTGTGTTCCATCATGACCGATTGGATGTCGTCTTTTGGATCTCTTGGTGCAGCCACACTCAGCTTGGCACTGACAAGTTCCTCGAGAGTGACGTCCTTGACGTTGGCGTTGATTCTGTCGGACTTGCCGAGTCGAACGACTGATATGTTCGCAGATGAACCGTCCAACATGGTCACACCCTGCTTCAACCGCATGACGAGTTCGTCGACGGCTGCGTTACTGGGGGCGCAGACGAGGATCTTCTTGGCAGCTGGTGGAAGAGTAGGAGCACGACCGAAAGCTGAGTTCAATCGAGGACCGTCGTTGGCCTTCTGAACGAAGCCCGTCAGCATGGCACCGGCGATGGCACAAATAGTCTTTGTCTTTCCCGAACCGGGCGGTCCCTGGATCAGAGTGAATGCATCATTGTCGAGCGCCGACTTCACCGCTTTGGCCTGGGCGGCGTTGACGTTGTAGGTCTTCTTGATCGGCTGAAGCTCTCCGTCCGTATAGTCCAGGATGGGCGATGGTTTGGCTCTGATGATCTCTTCGCAGAGATCGTAGTATTGCAATGCCATCAGTGCTCCGTACTCCCTCTCTAACGGTGTGAGAGATAGAACTTGCACACCGTAGACAATAGCCTTGTCGTTCAAGAACGGCCTCAACGAATTCTGGCCAGCATTGACGCGGTAGACGATCTGAACCTCGCCCCTCTTTCTCGTGATCTCCTTCACCCTGGCTAAGCAATGGGGTTCATTCGGGTCTTGGTCTGGTCTTTTCGATTTCGATAACAGGACCACATCGGACGTCCCAATGCCCAGATCTCTTCCCTCTGCGAATGACATCTGAGAGTTGATCTCAAAGAAGCTGTCCACAATCAGGGAATTGGCCACTTTCACCTCGAACGGTTTGAAATTTCCCTCCTCCCGAGCCGAGCGGAAACTCTGCCAGCCTTCAAGTGTCAACAACGGTTCAAAGGTCTTCTGGTAGTCGAGGGGAGTTCTGAAAGTCTCGGTCACAAGTGTGTAGTCATCCTTCCCGGAGTTGGGTGGCAGATCTGTATCTGCAAAGAAGTCCCAGCCCAGGATGGTTCTGTGCAACTCACTGAGGTCCGGAGCAAGTCGTGCTCGAACGTCTTTTTGCGATCGGATTTTCTTGATCTTCCGGACAGGACCAGCTGGAAGGGGTTTCCGCAGCCCTGCTTCATTTCGAAATGGCAGCCCAGCCTTAGCTGGCTTACCAAACAGCTCCTCGTCCGAGTCGGTTTCGGATTCAGACTCAGAAGACACCATGAGACTGTTCGGGCCCGAAGAATGATCTTTGCCCAGGACACCGATGCCCGCGATGCCGGAACCCTGGCCGGCGGTGTGTGCACCGACTCCAGCCTTGCCTCGCAGCCTCAAAGCAGCCTCTTTATCTCTGAGCTTGCGAGCTGCTTCCTCACGTTTGCGATTCTCGATGAAAGTCTTCGCCTCTTGCGCCTTCTTCGCTGCAATGTCAATTGTGGATAAAGGAGCTGATTTTGGTCTTGAGACCTGTGGTTGGGACAGCAACGATTTGATCCTGTTCTTGTCCTTGGTGGTAACTGACGATGTTTGTGTATCCAGCGTTTTGCTAGCGATTTCAATCAAGTCCTCATCTGCGATATCATCGTCTCCAAATTCATCGGCGCTAGGATCCTTTGAATCAGGCGTATTTGCCCCAGAGCGAGAAGTGGTGGCAGAGTCTTTCCAGTCCTTCAGATTCAAGGTCGATTGTTTCTTGACAGTGGGTTTCGCGATTTGCCGACCGTGGTAATTTTCCAGGGCCCGAATCAGCGTCGCCTTCTGCGAGGCGGACAGAATAGTTCTGACAGACTGTTTCGTGGCAACCTCTTCCACATATGCTAGACCTTCGTTGTCCGTCACAAGGGCCTGGTGCTGTTTGAGTCGATTTAGCATATTGCTGATCAACGACACCAATGTGTCGGCAAGGTATTCGTCACGAAGTCGCAACCATTTGCACATCGTATCCAGAGTATTGAGCGGTGACCCTGACTGTGTCGCACTGGAGTCTAGCAGGAGCTTGGGTATCTCTTTGGCCTTGTCAGGCCTTGCCTTCATCCAGACGCTCGCAAAGAGATCGTATTGGTCAAAGAGAGCTTCAGCGTATTGCATAGCATCTCGACAGACTTCGATCATGACTTCTTTGTTGTGCATCTCCTGTGACCAGCGCTCTGTCTGGCCGAAGATCACCTTCAGAGCAATCCACTGGTAAGACCAGTAACTTTGAATGGCTTTTGTGTCGCGACTTGAGACGTCAGCTCGTCGAAGCTGACCGTATGTATGGTTGCAGAGAACGTCCAGAATGTCCATGCCGGTCCTGAGCATCCGAGGAACGGATGCGAATGTTTTCAGGTTCGCCACACGCCGAAATGTCCAGCAGACACCGAAGATGAAAGTTCCAAGGAATGCATTTATCAGATGCGCAAGGGCTTCTTTCCGTCCAGGCTCTCCACTGATGTTCTTGACCACTTCAATCGCCGCCTGGCTTGTACCTTCATCCGGAGCAAACAACGCAGCTATGATATACATGCTGGTGTCTTGGGCTCTGAACAGATGATCAAGGTGAGCGGGCTGGAAGTCGACCAAGCGCTCCAGAAGCCTACTGAACATTCCGGTCACTTTTTCGAAGTACAAATTGAACGAGTTCTTCTCTTTCGCCAGACTGTCGCCGTCTCTGATCCGGAACTTTTCCAAGCCCGGAAGTGGCATTGTCCCAATTAGTGCCGCGGACGACAACTCTGGATCGTTGTCTTGAAGATTGTTGATGATGGCATTCCATAACTCGGGCGTGTAGGAGCTCGTTCCATGGCGGAGGGGCTCTCGTAGAGTGAGAGTCTGAAAGTCCTCTTTTAGACACCGACATTCCAAGGCGACCGAGTTCTTGACGAGATTGGCGATATCATCTCTAGCCTCCTGGCTCAAGGGCTGTGCCAGGAGGCGTGAATTCCGGGCCTTCAAAATCTCGTCTAGCCGATGACCGACCAGATTCAACGTATCCAGGAAAACCAAACGTTCCACCGGATGTTGACTGTTGTCGTCTTCCAAAAAGCTCATTACCGTTTTCAAAATGACCTTGACTGCCATCTCGAAGCACGCTTGCCGAGCGGCGGGACTGAGGCTGTGATTGTCAATCTTCTCAAAGAGCTGATTAGCCAGGGTTTGTGCAGCGGGCGGCCGGTTCCCAGGCTTGAGCGATTGGAGCAGTGGAGGAATCCACGACAAGACGTCCATACTCGGTGAGCCGGCCGTTGAAGTAGATTCTTGAAGAAATCTGTCGAATTGCGAACTGGCAAATATCTGCTCAACGACGGTCTGCGAAGAGATGGACCCCATGAACTGCCAAAATGCATCGGGTGCAGTCTCCAGGATCCTCTTCAGTGTCGACAGGATGAAAGGAAGCGCAGCCGTGCCTTTCGCCAGGTGGTTCAAGGCCGTGGTGCAAACATTGGGTTGGAGATCGAAAAGTTTGTAAGTGACCATTCGCTCGTCGAGTTTACTGGCAATGATAGCCAGAGCACTCCACAATTTCGAGATGTCGGTTGGTTCAGAAGCCTGTTGCAGCTTCTTCTGCAAACAATCTTTCATGGCCCAATCCCACTCCACATCAGTGGGACACCGGTCAATGCGGGACCAGAGTTCGGTTGCCCATTTCAGGCGGAGGGTGCTCGAGTGGAAGAGAAAGCGTGTGGCAGCAGGGAGTATGTCTCGCATCTTAAGCGGCCTCTTGGTCTGGATCATCTTGAACGGCTTGTCGAAATATGTTCGAAGTGCATCTTCGTCTTGAAGGAAAGCCTCGCAGATCAGGGCCTCGAACAAAGCATGCAGGTGTTCAGGTTTCAGGACCGAGGTGCCTCTCTTATTCTCCGGGACCGCCTCGAGAGACTTCTCTGCCTCGGTGAGGCCTCGAACGATTCGCTGGACATCCCTCCTGTTGATGATAGCAAAGAAATTGGAAATGTCCTCCTCCTCAAAGTCTTGCCGCAGGTCCGCCAAAAACTCGACTTTTCCCAGGTAGTACTCGCGGATGCAGATGTCACATCTGCCCAACTTCTCGTCCAAGGTATCCCAGATGTACCGCTGATATTGCTCGCTCTCTTGTCCGTCGTAGGCAAGGAGCTGGAGAGATGAAATGAACTTCTTCCGCCGAGCGGTTGCCTCTGATATTCTCGCGGGTCGATCTGGGTCACTGCCGCCTTCCCCGCCCACCTTCGGGTTCCGTAGGTCTTCGTAGCGGTCCGGATCGTCGTCGCTTTGGCGAGGGCAAAGGAGGTGGAGGCTAACAGGTAGTCGTTGGATTTCCCTGAAGAACGAGAGTGAGCAACGAGGCAAGACAGCACTAGAGACAGAAGGCCCGTGACTTACTGTAAAATCTCTATGTACTCCGCCATGACTGCGGCTTGCAAGGATGATGGAGTGTCGGTCTGCCACGCATGAGCAAAGCTGGTGGCTTTCTTCTCTCATAGTTCAAAGTCGATTGAAGAGGCAGAGAAGTCAGAGGGAAGAGGGCCGGCTCGAGGAAGAGTAATTGGAGGACGTCGTCATGCAGACGACTCAGGCACGCTCATTCCAGCCAAACGAGGGCGGTAGTAGTGTGACAATAAAGGTGACCTAGGATTCGAAGATCAAAAAGGTCAGAACGAACATTTGGATCGGCGGAGGCTCGAGTGTTTGTGAGGTTTCTCTCCGCAGCTTCACCAGTATTATGTAGTGGTAGTGACCAGCGGCTGCGCAGAGCCAACGGATGGAATCCACAAGTGCGCGTCAGGCGCGGCACACACGGTTCACATTCACTTTGGGATTCTTCACGTCGCGTGCGCCGCAGATGCGCGTAATCTAGGATATCTCTTGGCAACACACCTCTTATGTACCGAGTCCCTTAAGACTACTAGGACTGCTGCCAGCATATCGGATGTTTCACTTCAACACCACAACTTCACGTAGAAAGACAGAGATCGCTGGAAGAAGGCCAATTGAATGATTCGCTCCCCCTTTTTTACTAAATTCTAAATATGTACAGCGCATCAACCCTTGCTAAATAGTGGTTTAGTCCCACTCTTGCCTGGGCGCCCAAACACCCTTCCAGTGCCGACGGCGACGCCGCAATCATCGCTACATAAGAACAGGCGTAAGCTCATGAGATATACCCAATGTCCCATTGACATCGGATCATCGCCACTAATAGCGGCGCTCCTCGGCGATGTCGGGGTCAGGTGTCACCGTGGTGTTGACCTCCGAAAGGCCAGGCTGTGAATAAGTAGACTCGACCCGGCTCAGCATGGCAGCACTGGTGAAATCCCGGCTGCCTTCATAGCTGGGTCGAAGCCGGTCAAAAGACTGGCGCTGTCGCTCAAACGAGGAGCGAACCCGTTCCACCGAAGGCCTCCTCCGCCTCAATTTATCTGGAGTCGTGGAATCTGCGGGATACCTGGTTATATCCAGCGAAGGCTTCGTCCGATCCGTGCCATCACTCCCAGTCTGACTGTGGGGGTGCTGCGTATATCGAGTCGGAGCTTCAGATGGAGCATAAAACGGCCGTTCAGAATCGGCCATGCTGGGGTACCTGGCATGACGCGGTGTTCCGTCCAGCTCGGGTACGATGTCCTCTGGCTGCTCTGATGATGTTCCCGACACATCAACCATCTTGGGAGGCACATAAGCGTCATATTCATCCAAGTAGGCGAATTTGCCTTGTCGGACCTGCTCCCGGACGATATCGATATCATAAGGGAGGTAATTCTTCTGGAAGTATTTGATCGCGAACCGGGGTAGCAGGCAAATGATGATCGTCAGGAGTGCTACAGCCCAAAAGGTCAAGGCTCCATAGACTTCTGCGCCCGACTTGTAGAATTGGAAGGAGGCCTCGAACGACGAGTAGATTCCAGTCCAGGCGAAGATCAAGAGAACGCTGAGGACCGTGACCAACACCATGATCCAATCCCACTTGTAGGTGTTGAGAAGGATGTAGGCATTGATCACCACGACGGCATTGCATGCGACATAGACACCCATCCGATTTCGGTCATCGAGACCACGTCCGCTTTCTGTGACAAAAGTGGCCGGCGCGAAGAGGAGGTAGGCCATGAAGAAGCAGATGGCGGATTGATAGAGCCCATCAGCCATGTAGAGCCTGGAGATAGTGTTAACAACATTTCTAGCGCGAGATACAATGTAGCCTTACCAGAATTTGGTCTGCGTCCACTCTAACCGCTCCATTCCGCGGCGATACAATTGCGGCACTGCGAGTGAGACCTTGTCGCTTACATCTTGGTCGAGAATACCAATAACTCCAACCGGCACCGACGTGAAGACCAAGTTGACGAGCAGAATATAGGTGTAGTCGAACAGATAGGTGATGTCGAAGTTGTTGTATATCTGGTACCAGAATAGGGCGAAAGTCCACACCAGGTTCTACAGCAGGGTCAGTAAGCGATTCAAAGACCAGCACGTTTTCGTACTCACCTTGTAGAAGAAATTGGCAATCGACTCGGCCAGTCGGCGGTAAGACCAGCGACCATGAACCAAAACCAGTCGCTGAAGGAACCGGAACTGACCGATGGCGTAGTCGGACGACATCACGGCCTGCCGGCCTTCTTCACCAGCAATGCCAACACCGACATCGGCTTCCTGGATCATTGCGACATCATTGGCACCATCACCAATGGATAACGCCATGATGTCGAGGCCATTTCGCACCAGTTGGACCACTGCAGCCTTTTGCGCAGGGCTGACTCGGCAGCAAAGGACAGACTTGCATTGCTTGCAGAGGATCAAGAAGCGCTGTCTGAGCTCGTCATCCAAAACCAATTTAAGAGATTCTCCGTCGATGATCAAGGCGTGAGTGGGCGGGGGAGGCTCGTGAACAAGTCGGGCGGCGGCTAATTCTTCGTCAGATCCCGTCAGGCCAAATGTTTGCAGATGTTGATCGAGTAGCTTGCCCGCATCTTCGGCCGTGCCATTGGGCATGTCGAATAGAATCAGATCCATCTCATTCGACAGAAGATTGCAGGAGAAACCGATGTTGATAGCGGTCTCGACTTTATCGCCAGTCAGAACCCAGAGCTTGATGCCGGCTCGGCCAAGGAGAGCAATCGTGTCGGGAACGCCATCCTGGAGGCGATCTTCGATGGCCGTTCCTCCGATAAGGGTGAGTTCTCTTTCGATTCTATCAGCGACTTCCTCGAGACGGTCCTCTCGATCAGTCAGCGCCTGAGCGGCAAAGTCATGGTCCTTGTTCCACTCGTTGTAGAAGTCTTCATCGATATCTCTCTCGGCGATACAAAGCGTACGCAGACCCTCCCGCGCGAACATTTCCAAATGCTCTGCCGTCATTCGCCGAAGTTCCTGCTGTTCACCGCGAGCCAGGCGGGAGTAGATCATACTATCCGCACCCTTGCAGAACAACTTGATCTTCCCATCTGGCATGCGAACAATCGCGCTCATTCGCTTGCGTGTGGAGTTGAACTCGAGCGTGTTCAGGATGCGGTACGTCCGCTCCTCTCCGAGAACGTTGACATGGAGATCTTCATTGGTACGTCCGAGGACGGTGAAACCGACATCACGAGCCGTCGCAACAAGAGCAGCTTCGTCGGGGGATTGAGCCTTAAACTCGATCTTCGGTGGGTCGCCGGGTGTTGTTTCGGTGATGACGGTGTGGCAGAGCGCCAAAGCCACCATAAAACGCGCGTTTGCATCCGCCTGTGCTTCGCCCGATTTCCCAGTCAAGTCGGAAACGAAATTCGGCGCAACGAAGGTAAGTTCGTCGTCGTGAAGATAGGGGTTGTCATGTGCCTTGCGTAACAGCTTGAGCATCTCAGTACGTGCCTCTGCGATCTCCTGATGGATGCGGGTAGCTTCAGCCTCGACATCGACGCCTTGCCTTCGTCGCATCCCGGCTTCGGCTTCGGTAAAAGCCTCGCCATAGGAAACTCCGTTGATGGTGCACTTTTTGAACTCCATCACGTTTTGAGTCAATGTCCCAGTCTTGTCCGAGAAGATGTACTCGATTTGCCCTAGATCATCTGAGATGTTCCAGCTCTTGGGGGTGCAGGGATAATCCAGCTTCTCGTAATACATGTGTAAATCGGACCAGATGAAGAAAGCTTGTAGGGATCGGACAATTTCCAGAGTGATGTACAGGGAGATGGGTACCAAGTTCTGGAACAAGATAACGGCGGACCAGAATGTGATGAACCCATCCAATGCAGGACTGCCGCCGATGGAGCCATACTCGAAGAAGTCCAAGGAGTTGGTGCCTTCTGCCCAGGTGACACCCTGCACAATACCGGAAACCAAACACATGAAGAAAAGAATGATAAAGTTGTAGATGACGTTCCAGTTCAGGTCCCTAGCCATCCGGGCACGTTTGCTGGGGGTAATGCCGGAGTTGAGCATGATCTTGGTCTCTCTGCCGGTGAAGACAACCACACCCAGGATCCATTCGGTATTTTTCAAGCTGCAGCCACGTAGGAGCAGGTTGTTGATGCTGATGGCCTCGGCCATCTCGCGCGTCGGTGCATTGGGGTTCTTGGGGTCTCTCTGTTGCCATCTGGCAACGGCGCTGTAAGAATACAGATTAGGGTTCGGAGCTTCACTGTCAAGGATGAACTCGGCGAATTCACAGTCCCTCGCGTGTTTGACTTTGCGACTGGCCTGCAAGGCCTGACGAACTTTCAAATTCGTCTCGCCGTCCAGGTTCTTCGTTTCGACGTAGCACGCGCCGTCCGGGTCAGAGGTGGAGAGGACGACAATATCGGCAGGAATGGGCTCGTCGTTATAAATTCGGACAAAGTCTCCAACCTGAACGTTCTTCCAGTAATCCTTCTTGAATCGAGCCTTATCGGGGACATCTTTGAAAGGGTTGATGATGCTGCCATAATCTTTTTTGGTCCCCAAGGAAGCCTTCTTCGCAGGATCCTGGGTGCGACGCGTCGAGGGTGAGTTGCTCTCCCCGATCGCATGGCTTTCCTCTGCCGTTTCATACGAGAAGGCGCTGTCGGGAGGATGACCATTGGCATTCGGCGAGAGGCTTGATCGATAGCCAGGGGAGGGGACAGGAGTCATCGCTATCTCGTCCCCTGTCTGGCTCTGGGACGAATGGAAGGAGTCGCGCTCTGAGTAGACGGAGCCTCGAATCGTTGCCCGGGTGGTGACCGAATTGTTCCGCTGCATCATGCCGTCCTCCGCATCTTTCTCCGATCGCTTAGGCTGCTTACGCCGCAAACTCTTCCCCCAACGATAAGTTGAAACAACAGAGCGCGTGCAAGACTTCTTGACACTTCTCCAAAGGGAGATATCATCATCGGAAGAGTTGACGTTGTGCCAATCGACCAGTCGGTAGACGGGGGAGTTATTTAGCTCAGTGTCCAGCACCGTCCTGCGAAAATCTTCCACGGCGTCTTTGATCGCGGTTACCGTCAAGATAAAGATCAGAGGGACCGATCCGAGACCAGGGTTGGAGGCTCCGAAGATGGAGAAAATCTGGCGGAGTGAGAAGAGCCCCTATGGCTATGGCAATGGATGGAGTTCAACTTACACTGAGAATGACAATGAACAGAAAGTAGACGTTGGCGATGTTGTGGAATTGGAACCACAAGTTCTTCGGCACAAAACTCAGGGCGGTGTATTTGGCCGTCCTGATTTTGTTTCTGGCGTATTGGGCCGTGATATGGCCGTCTTCGGACAGAGCTTCGGGGGGAAGAGGCATGTTCACATAGATGGTACGGCTTTGTAGCTCTTCTTGCGACTGTTGCTGCTCCTCGCCCATGGGGCTGTCGTCCGCAGTCTGGCCGTGTTGCTCGGTGCCCGTTGGCTTCTCCTCGTACGTTGATACCGTCACTCGAGGAACTCTTTGGAGCAAAGACATCCGTTTCTTCGTGCCACTGTGGCCCGGTTTGCGGGTTGTCGCCCAGCGCATCCTCTTGACCGGTTTGGACACGTTGCTGTCCCCGCCAGTGAAAGGTAATCGCGCCATGTTGCAGCAAAGGGGTCACACCGTGACCCTTGGGCGCGGGGTGGAAGTGACTGTAGAAGATCAGGGAGCGATGTATCTGTTGGAACACCTGGTATTCCGCAGACAGCCTGCTATTCTGGGGGCGATTGACGAAACTTCAGCCCAGTCGAGATTCAGAAATCCGCGTAGTGAGGCTGAAGGGTGATTGCTCGGAAGGGTCGGCTCACGTCAGCAATGCGGGAAACCGCGCATAGTTGAGGGAGGTGAGAGCGGCGGCGGCGGCGACGATGTTGCGCAGCAGGGCCGAGGGGTGAAGAAGAGGGCGGCGAGGTGGGATCGCTGAGGCGTGGGAAGGATATCGGTCGTTTGGGAGAGAGCGTTCGGGAGTAGTATGGGCGGCCCCTGCGGATTGGAGTATCGGTCTGGGGAGCGTTTTCCAAGCCAGGGAAAAATGCTGTTGGAAAGGATCAGGGTCTGAATGGTTCCTCCGGTCGGAACCTCGCCGGCGAGTCAGGGATCCCAGGCAGCAAGTTGATGTCTGTGAAATCGAGCGCCGAAAGCCTCTCGATGTGAAGCGGACGCAGAGCAGTGAGAGAGAGAGAGAGGGAGGGAGGTTTGAGAAACTTCACCCTGAAACCGACGAGCCTTGGGAAAGAACAGAGATGGCTTCTGAGAGCGCAGGGGCTTGTCCGGCCGAAAAGCGCGTGCAGGCTGCTGGGCCACTCTAGGCTGCTGGTGCAGTGCTGGGGGAGGCCACTGCGAAGGGGCTTCGAGGGGGCTTCGATGGGGGCTCGGGGGGGTCGGGGAACACGCTACCCAACGCTTGAGTGCTCACTGGCAGTGGCAGAACCCTGTGCTCGCCTCGCCGGCTCGGAGAGGGCGCGACAAAGTCCGAGCTACAGCCAAATGGCGAAACTGACGCGCCAACGGCCGGTCAAGGGGGGAATTTCGACCACTGACGATCGAGCAAGAGGTACAGAGAGGAGCGAGCTACTGGTCCTCTCCTTAACGTCTGCTTCAGCAACTAACTGTTGGATGTGGACAGATGTGCAGCACGCGGACGATGGAGGAGAAGCAGCAGAGGCAGCAGCACTTGAAGATGGGCGAGCCCGTAGTAGTATTGAGTGTCCTCCGTCTCCCAGACGCCGATGACTGTGTCATGCAAGTTCAACTGCGCCTTGCTCGCTCGCATTCCTTCCCTTCTTCGACCTTCCATTTCGCGGAATCGCGTGTAGGCTCGAGACTCGAGAGGGCGATGGATGGAGCCGCCTTCGCCGCCCCTTCGGGCTGGTCAGGCTTTGCGGTCCCGAGCTCTCCGCCCGCGAATCAACGGTGCCCCAGCGGCGCGCCGTGAACGCACGATCACTCTGCAAGGCCCTCTCCAGCCACTGAACTGCGCTGCTGCTAAAGAAGCTCGCCTTCGCCCACGAGCTGACCAAGCAGAGGTATGACAATGAGATCCACGAAGATCTCATCCTCCCTCGATCGGACACCAGCGGTTCTCTTGCAGAGTTCCTTGCGAGCCTTCCCCCTTCCCCCGTGGCGGGCAGTCCTCACTCCTCACATGGCAGCTGGACAGGATGATGCAACCAAGGTGGACTGTCCGGATGGCCAGCAGAACGATCAACATCGCAGCATAAGCTCTAAGAGTAGGGCACACGTCGCTGCGTACGAGTAGGAGAACGAATCAGGGGCAGGGGAGATCGTTCACGAAAGGCTGCTCCCGTTCAACCGCATTTTTCCAGAGTCCTGGACTCCTGGAGTGGCGAGCCTACGAGTAGAAGTCTGAGGTAGAGAGTACTCGTACGAGTACGGAGTAGAGAGGGTCGGATTCATCTTTCGTCCGTCCGTGCGCGTAAACCCGAGTCGACACGCGTGAAGGCCCAAGGTTGAAGGGAATGAATGACGGGCGCCAGGCTACGATGTCACCAGTCACTCACTCCTTCGCCCGTTACGACCTAATTATTCTTGCCCCTTGAACAATTTGAGCAAGCACCGAGAGCGGCTGAGTCATGACTCATGAGGTTTGCAGTGTGCTTTGTACGTACGAGTTGTAAAAGCGACCAGGGACTCGGGAGTCCTCGCATATGTACGGAGTACTGCAGCTGCATAAAACCGCAACCCGCCCGCCCCGTGTTCATTCAACAATCACACTCACTCAGCATGACATAAGGACGGGACCATTCTCTCCAACAGCGCGCAACAGACTCCGATTCCTCGCGACTCCGAGCCTGCGCATCCTTGGCCTCACCGCAATCTACATGATGATGAGGTCAATCCCATCATGATCGGTACCTGGTACGTGGCATGTCGCGGCCTCGGAACACATACCTACACGAGATAGGAGTAGATTGATGAAAGGGAGAGCGCTTGCATTCTAGGTTGCATTATTAAACTCCGTAGAGTAATGCCAATGGCTCGGCCTCGGAACCTGGAGCCGCCCAGATCCGAGGGACATGTCAAGAGTCAAAAGTCAAGATGCCAGGTGGGAGTCGGGACCCGGGAGTCTGAGCGGTGAATGGAGATCTGTGGCTCGAGCCCCCCAACCTTCACCTTGACAACTTGACAAGTTCCGAATCCCATGCATGACGCGAAACCCCTTATTTGGGGGCCTGACACACCACAAGGAGGTCGAGGGCGAGGCTGGGGGCTGGAGCTTGGAGCCTGGAGCCTGGAGCCTGCAGCCATCATCAGCCTGAGTGAAGCGACCTAATAATAACTTGAGTCAGGGCCGCTTTGGCTGTGCAGACTTTGTGTGGCGGTGCCAACCGCCCTTTAAACAGCTCGCTGACAATGTGCAATTTTTTACCTTATTGTGCACCACCCAGTGCTGTTGAAGTTGCAGTGTGCACAGCAGGAGGGGAAGGTGGTCTCGTCAGACAACGTGGCTCTCGGCGCATCCGCTGTTCAAGTACATTTGAGGTACGAGTGAACATCTGTTTGTTGTCCTCTGAGTGATGCAATGTGGGAGCCATCTATCAGCATTTAGTGAGCATCGATGCTCGGGCATTCATATTCCAGCCAGGGATCTCAATTTGCATCCCAAGGTGAAAGGCCAATCTACTGTTGAAGCAGCAAGTCCTAGAAGGCGGCTGTTGTACATATGTTTGGCTGACAGTGCAACTTGTTTTTGATATCCTCCTGCCTCTGAGGCTCTGCCTCGAGTCGCTCGCAGGATCGTGTGCTGACACGAGACCGAATGAGATTAATATTTTTGGCACAACGGCAAAATGCGAGATGCGATCACACAACCACTCCGAGCTGGATGTGAGGAGGGCATCGTTCGGTATGCCATCGCGGACAATCTGGTTCCCTTCGACTGTGCCATCAAGAGCGTCAAGTCAGAAGAAGCAGAGTGTCATTTTAAAACCATGGCACTAAAGTCGACACTCTCGACTCCGGAATCTCGCGTGGCTCATTACCGCCGACCCAAGAGAGGGCAGGTGCCGGGGAAAATGACTTCCCACTGATCTCTGGGACTACGTAGTGTGTCCAACGAGACCGGACCTGGAAGATTGTCTCCAGGGAAGAAGAGACACAAAGACACCCACTTGAACGGTCTTCAGGATCAGCTTGTACACGGGAGAAACGTTGCAAGAGATACACAGACTTGTGCATGCAATCATCATCACTTCAGAGTCGACAGAAGTGGACAAAGCCCCCGGTCTCCGGGCCAGGCAAGACACATGGGGCGCTGTTGTAGAGACATTCCCTGCGGCGGTGCCGGTCTGCCCTCCAACGTCCATCCTGGCTCGTGTAAGGTCAACGGGAGACACTGTACAACTGGGGTACAGGAACAGGGACATGTACACTTTGCGTTCGTTACCTTTGGCACCTCTTCCGCCGCTGCAGAACTGGACAGCATGCAGGAGTAGAGCGCATCGAGCAACGGCGGTGAGTAGCCTCACTGGGAACAACAGCGACAGTCATGCATCAGGGCATCATGCGTAAAGATGAACTTGGATCTTCTTCTCGGTGTTCTCACCAAGCCGTGCAACAAAATCCCAGTTTTGTCTTTTGCCAACGCAGCCATTCCAGATTCAATATAGTGCCTCATTTTTAGGCGGATAGTCCGGCGCTGCATCTTCCTTGCAAGTGCTACCGTTGATTAGCTCTCTCACCGGAATAGTCTGGATCACAGCGACGTGAGTCCCTCCGTAGTGAGCGGGGAGGGAGAGAGGGAGACGAAAGCGCGGAAGTGGTAGAGACTGACTTGCATGTACAAGTAGTAGTCCGAAGATGTTTCCATCATCCAATCTCGGTGAAGGAAGGCTGAAGCCAGCATCAGGGTAAATGAAGTAGTTGTAGAGGTCGGGTCCAGTACTATAGGCTCAGCAATGCAATTTCTCGGGCCTTGGTTGGCCTTGCGCCATGAATCCATGATCTGCAGCATATTGCATGGGTCAGCTCTGGGGTGTCGGTTACCGTCGAGATAATGAAAATGCATTGCCAGCATGTTCCCTGCTTGCTTCAAATTGCCCGACGTGAATATTTCACTCATCATCATTTCGGTCTTTGGGGGCGAGTCGCGACTTGCGAGCTGTCTTCCGCCTGTCTTCCGGCTGTCCCGGATAGAAGTATGTACAGTGCTGCTCGAAAGAAAATATTGCAATTTACAATTCATGCCCGCTTAATACCGGGACTGGCCACTAACTTAAGAAGCTCGTCCAACATTGGCCGTTATCACACACGTACTAACGATTCAGTGGGACACCATCCTAGCCATTCTGGATGATATTTCCGAAAAATCGACCTACAGTAGCAGCACGGAATTCCCCTATGGTAACTTGGTAAGAGATGCACTCGTAGAGTCTGTTCACGACTCCATAGTGGCAAGAACACCGGCCCATGGCTGGAAGAGGAAAAAAAAAAGGCAAAAAGAGAAAAAGAAGGAGTAACCTCAAGAATCAGCAACTCTACTGATATACGTACGAGTACGTGCTTTAGACGAAGACATACTCGTAGTAGCTAAAAGTAGATCTCGGCCCTGAGCACTCTTGCATTATTATATGCCTTCTTATTATTGCTCCCAGTTCGCCGTGCGGTTCTGTTGAGCATGTGGAGTGGAGCTGTAACAGAGTTACAAGTTGACGGTTTCTGCGAAGCTCCGGCGTGGTGAATCTGACAATGTGACAGGCCCCGTTGACGGGAGGGTTGGACCACTGCCAATCTATTCCAGCTCCACTGCCATGGATCCCGGCCGTCAATTGACGGTTCTTTCTGCAGCATGACGCAGCAGACTCGTTAGTTGCTTCTTCCCCCGGCACTGCTGTCTCGGACGGCGGTCGTCCAGCCTGGTGCCCGGTTTCTTGCGTCGGCCGAAGGTGCGGGAGGATAATAATGAGGAATCAGGATATGCTCGTTGCTCCATCATGTGCAGCTCTCCAAAGAGATACCGACCTAAGCGATGCGGGAACTTGAAGCTGTGCTCAAGCAACTGCATCGAACGATACGAGCTGCTAATAAGCGCGCAGGATTGGACCTGGAGCTCCAAGGTATCGCGCAAGTCAAAAAATAGAGTTATGCGAGTCTCAGACTGCCGCCAATCGAGCAGGGGGGGAGCTTTCAGATCCACTGACTGCAAGTCGTGCTGCCGCCTGGCGAAGCGGGATCAGGATTCAGGATCCAGATGCGCGTACTGCTCAGCTGTGCGATTGCTGATCCCCATACCAGTATCCCGCCGTTTGCACTTGCAGGCTGGGGGAGCTCCTCCAGTAACCAGGAAGCAGAACGCTCACTGAGCTGGACCGGACCCTGATATTTCAGGTACCGCATTCGAGTTTCAGGCCGACGGTGTGCGGTATCATGGTATGGCGCTGTGGCACAACTGGGTGCGTACTCGACCAGTACCACTCGTACCGTCGTACGTACATTTGAATTTCCACTCGCTCCGTCGCCGATGCAGAAATCTCCAGATAATAACCCACCATGGGGTCCAACTTTTTGCGCACATGCCAACCCGCGCAACTTGCAGCTCTCTTTTTTCCGCGCTCTTCCATACTGCCGTGGGAACGAGCAAGGCGCCCAAGATAATGGACAGAGGCTCTCAATTCCGGGCGGAGCAAATTGCTGTGGCTGAAAATGTGTTTTTCTGGATAGGTTTATGAAGACATGCACATATCTGCAACTGCCAGATCGCTTCGCAGGGCGCCATAAAACTCAAAACCCGGCAGCACTACAGCAGGACTTTTGGGCCGACGCCGCAGTGTGGAGAGAGGGATAGACTCCCAAGACGCGTGGCGGTGGTAGAGCGGAATGCTAGTCAACGTGAGGTTTGAACGCCCGATGGTCCATGGGTCCATATGCAGTGATAGTTTGCTAGTTTTGTTGTTGGGCCTATCTGAGGAAAAGGATGACTGGTTGACGGGTCATCGGTCATCGATCATCAGTCATCCAGGCTTCAGCTCATCAAAAAAGTCGTAGGTGTGGTGGTGGGTTTTTGCTCAGTATTGATAACGCATCTTTTCTTTTTCCCTTCTCATCTCGCCTCAGGGCTTTACGGGGCCTTCGAAGTTCACGGTCCACAAGGCGACAGACTGGCGGGTGTGATACGTGTCTGGGAGTCTGGGAGAGTCGTGCCAGATGCGTTCGGACCCCTGAAGGGGCAATACGTCGGAGGGCATAAGGTGCGAACCACGATCGTCATTGGACAGCAGGGAGAGAGGTCCTGGGGTAGACGATGATGAACTCTGAAGAGGCACCGTGGGGGATGGCGTCTTAAGCAAGCGTGCAGGACGTGAAAGGAGCGGGAGCGTGAGCGTGAGCGTCAGCATACGAGTAAGCGACGAGCGAGGACGGAGTAGACACACCTAGGATTCAGGAAGGTATCCAAAGAACAATTGACGGGTGATCTTTGGTACATCCGGGGCATTACTGACGAGACGATTGGTGGCAACGTTACAAGCCGGCAACGAGGTCGAGTCGAATAATTGCGGTGGCGTAACTCTGTTTCCATGTAACGAGCGACAGCGCAGCGGGTGTGCAAGGCACGTCTGCTGCTTGGCTGCTTAGGGTAAGTTAAAGGGCCGCAGCGGCGAGTCGTCGCATCTCCAGGTCTGGTGTCGGCGGCCGCTGGGAAAACTCGAGCAGGAGCAATGACCACAAAGCTTGCCCGGCGTGCTAGAGCCTAGAGAGTTCTAGAGGCCCGTATCTTGCAATCAAGGCCCGCTACTAGTGGACTGCACGACTGGCAGGCCGATTGTCCGAGCCTCCGTGCCCCTCTGCGACCCCTGGTCGCCCTGGTCAGGCCTGCTCCCAAAGCGCACCTAGACGTGGGCGTCGCCTCCTAGAGGCTAGAGGCTCCTGTAGAGGCCTGCGCCGCTGGACTGTGGACTCCGGGTCTGCCATCTGCGCCGGGTGTGGGCTGCGGATTGGCACACGCTGTGCCTGAATCGCGCAGCCTCTGTTTTGGGTCCTCCAGGCTCCTCCCAATCCCCCCCATCCCTCGCCTCGTTTCGAATTCGCATCACCGACGCCGCGCCCGTAGCATCTCCATCCGCCCACCGAGCCACTCAACCAACTGCTCGCCCTTCCCATCACCGCAGCCACCGCACCATCACTTCCACCTCCACCCGTTGTCCCTTTCACCACAACCACATTGTCGTCCTACTCCTTCACCTCCTCTCGACACACACGACGTTCGTTACCTCACCTTAAAGCATCCGCCTGCGTGCGGCCTTCTAATGGCAACGCCTCCTCTATAGCACATTCCTCTCGCGCCACCAACACCAAAGCACAACCCCGTCTGCAGCTTGGCTTGTCTCTGAAACATCCATCGACCTCGAATCTTTCGCCCAAATCTACCAACCGCCCTCTTGTCCCTCGTTTCGATTTCATGTCGCCCTCCATCTAGGGACTTCCATCGCTCGTTCGATCCCCTCCTCCTTCGCTCGCTCATATCACCTCCCTCCCATGCACCCAGCGCCCAAAAGAGCAGATTAGCAAGAGGTTGTTTGCATCACAGGTATTTTGGGACAGTTTCAACCGCGACCACTGCTCAAAGATACCCGGGCGTGCCTGCTCAGGCCGTCTGCTTGGAGAGACCGACTACTCGCCCGATGAACCCGGACACAATGGCACCTTCTCCGCCTCGTCTGAGAATCCTTTCAGGTGAGCATGACTTCCGGTGGCATCGCGTAGCGCACCTCGAACAACGTTTGTTGGCATCGTGTCGCTCCATCCCTCGCGCTCCGTCTCCCGCCAGATATCACCCCAAATGAATCGAGAGCTAAGACGTTGTTGTATAGTCGGTGGAAATGCCGTGTCTGCCTTCCTGTCGTGGCGATTGCAGGCTACCAATGCCTGCGACGTGACTTTGGTTTGGAAGGCCAACTACCAGAACGTGGCCCAATACGGCGTCTCATTCAAGTAAGCAATCCTCCACTTTCCTCGACCTACCTGCGCGCCTCCGCTGACACGTGCTGCAGATCTCAGTTGTATGGAAATGAGCGCTTCAAGCCTCGATATGGTACGTCAGATCGGTTTTTTCTCACAGGTGGATTTTGCTGACCTTGACCCCAGTTGTTCAAAGCCCCGAAGACGCGGCGAGCCAGGAAGCCGCCTTCGACTACGTCCTGCTCTGTGTCAAGGCCCTCCCCGACGTCTACAACCTTGCGGACATAATCCAGTCGGTGGTCACTCCTCAACACACTTGCATTCTCGTCAACACGACGAACACATTGGGCGTGGAGAAACAACTTGAGGAGCGGTTCCCTACAAACGTAGTCCTGTCGCTGGTCTCGGGCGCCGATCTGACGCAACTTGGATCGAGTGAATTCGAACATTCGGGCTCTACAGAGATCTGGGTTGGTCCAGCAAGTCAAAATTCCACCATTCCCGAGTCTATCCAGAGGGACATGTCCGAAGCTCTAGCGATGACCTTGACGACTGCCCAAGTTGATTGCAAGGTGTCGTCGAATATTAAGCAACAACAGTTTGAGAGGATGATAGGGTGAGTGGACGAGCACGGTGTCGTATCTTGGCCCTCGAACTAACCCTCTCGCAGGCCCATTGCTTTCCATCCCGCAAGCGTCCTTTTCGAGACCCCCGTCCTCTCAGAGTTGATCCGCATACACGGAGTCCAAGATCTCGTATCGGATGTTATCGACGAGCTGCTGAAAATCGCTGCGGCTCAAGACTGCCAATTTCCAACCGGTTTCAAAGAAACAGCCATCCAGTCAATGATCGGCTCGAATCAAGAACCAAGCACAATGTATCAGGACTTCACAGCCAGGCGACCCATGGAAGTCGAAACCTATCTGGGCTCGCCGCTGGAATTGGCCAGGAGCGCGCAGATCAAGGTGCCCCGGCTCGAGACGCTCTATGCCATGTTGCGCCACATCAACACAGTCAACAAAGACCGCCCTCCGGGCGTGACACCGTCTCCTTCGATGGCACAACCTCCTCCGCGGACAATGTCCCTCGTAAATCATCCTCCGCGACAGCTCAATGCTTCACTCAACGGAGCACCCAGGCCTATGCGCGGTCCCAACATGGGACCTCCCATGGGCCCTCCTATGGGGCCGCCCGGCAGAAGAGGCCCGCCTCCCGTGAATGGCTTTCGAGGGCCCCCCAGCAGCTATCCGCCTCGCGCTCCGAGCCAAATGCAGCGGCAACCATCATATGATGACAACAACCTGGATGAATTCAGCCACGTCGTTCTCTATGACGAACTGCCTGAGGGCGATTTGACTGGAGAAAACGGTGGACCTGCTGCGGCCAACCTACGGGAACGGGAGCTCTTCCTCCGGGAAAGGGAACTGCACCTGAAACAGCAGGAGATGGTGATGAGAAGTCGCGGCGGACGAAGACCTTCGCACAATCGTCACCAAGACTTCGACGAAGACGACGACGAGGATGATTACTTTGACCCCATGCAGGCTCGTGGGCCCCCGATGCCACCCATTGACCCCGACAACTTCGACATGATGAGCGTTACTTCCCGGCGAACCAAGCGCGCGACAAGCCAAAACCAGCTCCGCAAAGAGGCCTTTGTAAATGGGAGTGGCATGCGCGGTTCTTATGCGCGACCGCCCCTCGGCAGGAACCGAGCGAGCGCTCAGCTCATGAACGATATGCCCACTCTCGGAGGCAATATTCTGGACAACCCTATGGTGGGATTTTCGTCAAATCGATACGGCTCTGTGGACCGCAAAGAGATTGCGGATGAATCCCGCGCAAACTCCCTCACTGCCAGCCGGCTTCAAGAAATGGGCATGAACGGCGGGGGACCCTATCCCGGCCCGCCCAGTCGAAGGACGAGCCGGTCCCCGGGCAACCCATTCGCACCCCATGGCCGAATCCCAAATCGACCTTCGCCGCCAAACGATCCGTACATGCATCCGGGTCCACGCAACGGACGACCGTCACCACCAGGGGGCATGCCCGCGCCGGTCGCGCGATATCCTCTCGGCCCACCGGGCATGGTTCCCCCAAGTCAGGTTGAACAGGTCGGGGTGAGCAAACCCTTTCCGCCGCCGAAAGCTCCTGTGAAGAGTCTGACTGGGAGTGCCAGCGCTAGCGCGGGAAGTGGTGACAGCGGGAGCGCCAACATCGAGTCGGAACCGTCCGCCCACAGCAGCACAAGCAGCTTTGCACCTCGGCCAATGCTGAGCACGCATTGAACTTGATAGATTGCCATCATGGTCGGAATCATGAGCGCCTCGGAGCTGGATTCGACGCCAGATCCAGCAATTGAACAGGACTTTGCCTTCGCACGGAGTACGCATATATTCTTGGGTGTTACCCTGTTGCAGATATACTTTAATGATCGGTCTTCGCAAATTTCACAACATGCGGGCCTGACACGGCCTTTCAGACCAGCAAAAAGCATTGAGATGAGTTTGGTGGATGGGCACACGGTTGAGTGGAGATATTCGAACATTCGACTTTGCTTCCTTCTTTGTGGTTTTCGCGTACATACAGCATTGCAGGAAGAGAGAGGCTTTCCCTACTGCACACCAATCGGAGCCCTGGTACCGGACTGGAACTGTTGGAGCGCGAAGGAATTGGGAGGCGGAATGTGTCTCGTGCTGAGAACGTCCCATTCCCACATAGATTGGAGAAGACTTTTTGTATTGCATACCTTGGGAAAATACAGCTTTGCGGCACGAACACGACGGGACCGAGACGAATAATTATGCTAGGTGGTCCATGGTAACCGGGGACAGGCTGCTACGGGGCAAGGGCAACATGAGACGGCGCAGACAGGATGGGCTCGGTTGACGAGCAGGACAATTAATCGAATGCACAAGCAAAGGTGGATGAAGAAGACCGAGATGAGTTCCTTTCAAAGGTCCTTGATCCTTGATCCCCGTGTGGTCCTCGACGGTCGCAGGTCGCAGCTGAGACCAGTACGGAGCCCGGGGCATCTTCCACTTGTCGACGACGATGCATCAAGCACGATCAGGACAGCTCTCAATAACGGACGGACGGGGGCTTTACGGGATGGATGCATGAGGAACCAATGTACCTTGTCTTTGTGGTGTTCACCGGCTGTTCCACCTTTCATGTCTTTCCTTCCATCGAGGCGAGAGGAGGGAGCTTCAAAGCGGCCAAATGGTATCTGTGCATCGGCATCACGTTCGCAGGCGATATATACGACCTAATTAATCGATTAATACACATCTTGGATCGCTCAGGCTGGCCAAGAGAAGCAGTATTATGAACATAGACTTGCATCCCTGGGGCCCAGATGGTTTGGTGTTCGAGGTGAAGCGATGAATGAGATTTCTGACCTTGGTTCTCAGATTCCCCGGGTCCCGGGATCCCCTTTTTGGGCAGGGACGTGAATGGAGACTCTTCTCATACTACTTAGGTCCATGTGAAATTCTTTCCCTGTCTTCAATTGTATAGTAGTACTCAAATTGCTATCTGTTCTTCTCCGGAAAGCGGATAGATAGATGGGATGGCGGACTTCCGTCCCTCGATCCGCTTTCCGGCCCCGGCCTTGGCATTGTCACCCCCTATTCTCCAGAGCCTTTCAGTTTCAGGGGAATGTGATGGGACGGAGATCGAAAGACCAGGAGAACCAGGGCTGGTTGAGCCGGGTGCATTCGAGGTCGTGAAAATGGGAGTCGATGCCAGATACTGGTACCCGGTCTGTCACCAGGCGGACGTCCGGACCTGGGGATCGATAGGGAGAAGATTCGTTCCTCCAGGGTCTGCTCTGCCATGTGCATAAATGCCTTGTGCCTGCCTGTCCCTGTGTGGGAAAATGAACCACCCCCTGTACCAAAGGTACCCAACCCAGAGCGCCCGCCTTTCATGTCACACAGTCACACTACATACATTCATCTTCGTCCTCAATCTTCACCTCCCCTGCTCATCAAAGTACTCCTTTACCGCCTCGGCCCATCCCCTGGGTTTGAGCAACGAATGATAATCCTCCCTATCCCCATTCCCGTCGTGACCTCCTTCTTGCCCTTGCCCGTGCTCTTGCTCCTGCTGCAGGCCCGGCCTGATTTCGAATCCGCCGAACCCGACGGCGCGACGAAGCGATGTCATCTTTTGGGAAAGATCGGTGGTGGCGTGGTGGGAATGGCTCTCTCCTTCGCGTGGTTCCTTCTCCTTCTCCTTCTGCGGCGATAGTGGTTGTTGGGATTTCTCGGTTCGCTTGGGGGATTGGGAGGAGGGAAAATCTGCAGATAAAAACGAAGACGTGGCCACCGGGGTGGCGGCGACCTCGTAGGTGACGGAGATGGGTTGGCGCAGAACGTAGGCCACAGCGTCGAAGAGGGAGGAGGCCTGGAGCGTGGAACCGGCGAAGCGGATGTGTCGTCGGGCCCCGAGAGAGGGCAGGTGGTTCGGCAGGAGTGATGTGACGATCAGTCTGGCCACGCTGGTTGTGCCGTCGTGGTGAGATGTCAGAAGAGCTTGTGCATGTTTCTTTGAGTGTAGAGGAATACTTGGAAGCGCACGCGGCACGATATTGGATGCTGTGGACTTACTCGCTGCTACATGTTGTAGACACCTTAGCATCTGGGGATCCAAGGTAGTTTGCGGTGTTCTTGTCCCTGTTCAGGCCCAGGATGTTGAAGTCGAGGAGGAGCTTCGCGAAGATTCCCGTCATCACATATGTGTAGCCGAGCGAGGCATCTGTCTGCACCCGGGCCTCGAGGTGCTTCCGCGTGGAGATCTTCTCGACAAAGTATGGCTCGTCTCGGACTAGGGGGTGCGTGAGGTCAGGGCCGTCTATCTTTGAGTTAGCTGGCCGCTCTGGAGCGCGGGGCGTACGACCTGGGCCGTCTTGTCTTGCATTCTGCAGGATAAAAGTGTTTGACACCGCCAGCAAACGCAGCATCGATGTACTCAGGCTGAGCGTCGCATGCATCGTCGGCGACCGTGGAAACGACTATGTCGAAGCCTCTGTAGGATTCGGGGTCGGACGCGCTGCCGACTAGATGCTCCAAGTCGATGGCTGCGTATCGGGCCTCTTTTCCGGGCCCAGCGTCAGCGGGCGGGGTCAGAAAGGCAAGACGCTTGAACAAGTGCTTCTGAAGCGAGAGTTCCTTCGCTACTTTCGGGCCGATGGTCTCTGTTACTCCGAGAAGGAGCACTGAGAAAGACATGGTTGCTGATGGCCTCGCTGGAGTCGAAATGCTTTCAGCTCTGGGAGCGCATGACCCGAAGTAAAAAAACTTCTCAGAGGACATAGAGAGGCGCCCATGCAAAAGAAAGATTTGGGCATCGTTCTTCCCGGTCACGAGCTGTCCTGGAACTCGCCCAACCTCGTGTCTTGTAACCAGAAGGGGGGTGTGCCGTTGCATTTGAACTCCTTCCCTCCCTTGTCTAGACTCGCCCTCATTGAGCGACGTTGGGGTTGAAGTCCCAAAGGAAGAAGCGTACCATACTTAAAGCCTGTATCGCAGGCAGCTCATATCTGCACATGAAAGCATCTGTTCTGTTTTTTGGCCGGTATCGAAGTCGGTATTTCGTCGAACAACTACCATATTGGGACAAAGGGGCGAACTGACTTCCCTGTAACGGTGGCCCAGCGGCGCCGCATGCGGCACTAGTGGAAGCAGAGAGTCCGGAGTGAGGCCTCGGGTCATCAGTTATGATTTGTATATGTAAGCATAAACTCTCCAGCGGATCCTTGGGCCTTGAATTGCTGTTTGTTGAAACTTTGACTGGTCATCGGTCAAGCCGAAAGGGAAGAGAAATTGCTGGATGGAGGAAATAGTCTGAGCGGGGTGGTCTGATGATACGAGCAGATCCTGTTATCAGAAAGAAACATGGGACGACGGCTTAGATGAAGAATTCAATGAAGCCCATATCACTAGAGGGTTTGGTGAAGGAAGCGGGGGGTCGACTCGGAAGTCAAAAAATTGGGTTGGTACGAGGCTGAAGAGGAGGAATAACCGCCATCGACGATCGACCTGGTCTGCGGCGCTGGTTGACGAGGCTGGCACCCCGGTCACGTGTCCTACATCCACTCAGCCTTGCCAAGATCCCTATTCGGCTCTCCAACCAAAGACGCGTGTCTGACCGTGTTTGTTTGCGAGCCCCTCGACCAACTTCTGCGAACACTACCACCTCAAACATGGACAGAACCACCACAACGTCGAAACTGCCTTCCCTCTCACGCCCTTCCTCCGTCGCATCGGTCAACACGACCTCGACGAACAAGTCCCGCCAATACGCCCACTTACACTCGCAGCTCGCGCAGCTGAACGCCCACCTCGCCGACACCGAGAATCTGCTCCGAATGACGGCGGTGCAGGCTCACGACATGCGCTTCCTGGGCGGCTACGTCGGCGCACTCTTCATGGGGAGTGCCAAAGTCCTCGGCGAGGAGAGTGTACAGGGACGAGGAGGCAAGCAGCAGGAGGCGGCGAAGGACCGTTCCCCGGCTGCATCGGCGACGGATTGAAACATATCAAACACTCCGAGTCGCGCCATATTCTGCCCTAGAGAGGGAGAGGGGGCGACTATTGAAGCAAAGAACGTACGTCTTTCGACGGACCGACCGAAGGAGAGCCCACACCCCATTTCCCCGTCGACGGGATTTGAAGATTCCCTATGCTGCACCATACGCCCTGCGATACGGGAAGGGGTCCTTGGTGGTTCCAGACATCGTCTGGGATTGTTACGGTATGGTATGGGCCACCATCGCCAAAAGATTGACCCAGCAAGTCCGGCAAACCAGCCACGTGTCTAGAACAACAAGACGAATACGCCACGCCCTGTCCTTCCGAGGAAGCATATCTGATTCATAAAGGGGCTTTTATGGGCCGACAAGAGGGCGAGCGAGCTGCAGAGGACCTTGCCCACCCTGGGACCTGGTCAAATCACCGCACACCGACAGTCACGTGGAAGTGCAGGACCTGGTCATCCCGTCCGATCGGCGAGTCGGTGACCGACCGAGATGGCAGAACATGACATACCTTACCCATGTTCAAGCGCCCCGCTCAATATTTTAGGGGTGATTGAAGCGATGGATCTCTGTCGGTAACTGAAAGAAGTGGTTTGCCGAAGGGCATAAACTTCCCAGCGGTTTCTAAGATCGTCATACGGCAGGATTCAGTACGTGCTATCGAAAGGGAAAAAGACACATCTCTAGTGCAGATCAATTCAATGATTTGGGTCTGTGGCTCGAAAGCCATTATTTTCATTCGTTTGTACCTGGACCAGTTTGCTTTCGCGTGAAGTAGCCCCTAAAATAAAAGAAGCGGAAGCTAGCTCAGCCTTGCCCGGTTGTCCATCCGCGCAACCAAGATTGCTATTGCTGCATATAACATGTCCTTCCCGTACCAAATAGAATCATTCGAAGCCATGTTTCATTTTGAATGACTATAGGGAGCCTTCTCGGTCTCTCAGAGCCTCGAAGCACCCAAGTTGCTCCATCTTGTCGGTTGAAGGCGTTTATCGGGCGGTGTATCCACCGTCAATGACGATGTCCGCACCGGTAGTGTATGAGCTGGCATCGCTGGCCAAGTAGACATAAGCACCCTTCAACTCGGTGGCCTTTGCATCACGGCCCAATGGGATCATGCTGTGCCACAGCTCCTGAACGTCCTTGGCAACAAAGTCCGAGAGGCCGGTATCGATGTAGCCGGGGGAGATGGAGTTGACACGAGCGAAGTCACGCCATTCGTTGGCCAATGAGCGTGCCAGATGGATGCAACCAGCTTTAGCAACGTTGTAGGAGGTCTAAATTTGAGACATGTCAGTGATGGTTACTGGCGTGGCAGACCAGCGAGACTTACCTGTTCTTGGGGGAAGTTGGCGATATGGCCGGACATGGAAGCGGTGATGATGAAGCTGCCGGTCTTGCGCTCTCGGAAGTGCAGGCCGACGGCACGAGCACAGTGGTAGACACCGGTCAAATCGGTCTGGATGACCTCGTTCCACTTCTCGACGGGGGCATCGAGAATGCCACTGTCGGCGGTACGGCCGGCATTGGCGATGAAGACGTCGACCTTTCCGAAGTCCTTGACGACATCTGCGACCAGCTTCTCCACCTCTTCGTAGCTGCCCACGTTGCACTTGTAGGCCTTGGACTTGACTCCGTACTTGTCGATGAGCTCCTGGGCGTTCTTCTCACCACCGGCCGGGCGCGAGGAGTAGGTGATGGCAACATCGGCACCCATCTCAGCACAGCCGCGAGCAGCCTCAGTGCCAATGCCGGTGGGGCCAGAGGCTCCGGTGACAATGACGACCTTGCCCTTCAGGCTGAAGAGGTCCTTGAGGGACGTGGAGGTAGGGACGGTGACAGGCATCTTGACGAGCGTCGGAGCTTTTCAGTTGTTGTGTGGAAGGAAGTTCGGCGAGAGGAAGGACGAGATGTGGTTTTGTGAGTGAATTGGGGTCTGGAGGAGCTGATAGAAGAAAACTGTTGAGGATGGAGGAGGAGAAGAAAACTCTGAAGCAAGCAGGTGTCGGAGACAAGCAGGGTAATATATGGGCATCTGCAGAGGCAGGCGCATGCTACGTATGAAATCCAATGGAAAATATACTCGAGTACAGAGGGGGAGAGGGAGGGGAGCAGAGGGGCGCCGAGGGGTCCAGTTGCAGTGGGCCGGTGATGGCAGAGTGGAGGTGGCTGCTGCTCACCGGCGATTTTTTTGGTGGGCACGCGCTGCTCGATAGCTCTTTCCCTCGAATCCTCGCCTGGTTGCTTCCGTCATGAGCCGCCGGGGCCGTGAACTGCGACTGCCAGTGTTGCCGGCGAAGGTACAAGCCACAAGGGGGACCAAGTCACCGTGGGCACCCCTAACTGCTTGGAGCCTAGGCGGCGGGTATCCGTCCAGCTCGCCAGCGGATGACGTAACGGAGCCACTGTTGCCCAGTCGCCGCCGTGTGTCGGGTGTCCCGAGTGTCCACCTGCGCCCCCGGCTTCCGCAGCACGCGTCGCCCGTTGAACAGATCGGGAAAGCAGCCCACCAGCCATTGCTGCCAGCTGCGTTCTCAAGACCAAACTGCTCCCGTCTCCACTGACTCAGCTTCCTCTTTCCGTCGAGAATTGACTAACGGCGGCTGTCCTGACGAGACGAGCATACAGCGATCTGAATTCTGGATAGACCGGGAGACCGGCCGATCGTCACCACCGTGACTCAGCTCGCCATGGCACAGAAAGGACGGGCGAACGACCCCACGAATTTCGAGGACCTTAATTTAAGTTTATAACGACAAAGCGCGCACCAGGTGCCAGGTGGTCATCAAAGCTCTGCTGATTCCGGAATTCAGCATGGCCACTTCCAGCAGACCTTCATTAGCCTCGGTCGGAGCCTTCCACAGCCTCGTCCGGGACGGGACATATGACCGGCCGGCTGCGGTTGTGCTGGTGAGAATGGAGGGCGCGACGTTGATATGACCAGGTAGGGGAAGGGCAAGTAATACACTTTCAATTTCCTCGATCTGTTTGCTGTGTCTCGGAAACCAGCCCAGAGTTCGAATATGAGAAGACACATTCACTCCCCGGAAGATGAGTCCCGCACAAGTTACACACTCTGTCGTTGGGCCCTCGATGAATCTGATCTGTTCAAACGTCTGCAGACAGCCTCGGGGTGACACAAGTGAGTATGCCCTCTGACTATGTCGCCGTGACGACACCCACCCAACGGGGAGCCGTATTATCTCATATAAAAAGACATTGCGAGATGATTTCTACACAGTGGATGGTAAGACGCACGATAGAGCAACGAGTTCAGTCTAGAAATTCGCTGCTGTTGACCAGGTCGAAAACATAACATCGCAGATCAAGCTCCCGCGCGCCGCGGCGACTTCCTGGAAGAATATCAAAAACACCCGATGTCTGATGAACAAGATCCCGTGGGCCGCAGTTCTCCTGATGCAGGCAAACTTTTTGATTCTCGCCAGACCCCCTCCCCTGGTTCCTCAAGTTGCCCTCGCCAGACCCCCTCTCCGGGTCTCCCAAGTGGTTCTCGCCAGGGCCTCCAACCTGCGAAGCCTCGACGGCCAGGTGATACCGGGGAGTCCTCTGGAAGTGCTGGGGTAGGATCCGCACGACGTCCTTCCGAAGCAGGGACAGAGGACTCGGGGAGCCGCCCGGCGGAGAGTCATGGGAGAGAGAACCTTCGGAGGCCCAGGCCTCTCACTCGTGTGGTGGAAGAGAGGTACAGCAGCAATCGATCCGACACGGCGACAATGGGCCAGGAATCCCCGCGCAGCCCCTGGTCACTTCAGAGATCACTGTCATTCGACAGCAGACCTCAGTCTGAGGTGTTCTCTGAAGGGGAGGCGGCACACGCAATTGCACAGGCCAATGAAATCCCTTCGGATGATGAACAAGGTGGAAGGCACCAGTACGGCCCCTTTATAATACGTGCTGATGCTGAAATTCCAGATGTGACTAGATCGGAAGGTAGTCGAAGGCCTGGGGAGCGACCGCCGCGCCCTCGAACCGAATTTGATTTCATCCAAGATGAGCCCCGTCAAGTAAGGAGAGTAGACGGAAAACCGAGAAAACGGAGAAATGACGGCGGCAGCGGCTGCTGCAGTATCACGTAAAGCAGCGTTGAGCGTTTTACCGGGCGGTTTTTAGACAAAAGGCCGGGCTTGGACATGTCGATCTCATTGAGGTTGGACGGGCGAGAGACTTTGTTGGAATACAGACTTTCGATTCAGATATCGAAGATAGACATCAACAAATCATTGACTGCGTGTCAGAATAAGCAACGTGTTGATCGACATCCAGATTGTTTCAACATGCGAATTAACTTTCCAGGCTGGCAGAGCAGGACCATGTCGATCAATATCCAAACACCTCGCCGACGCTGAGACCAACAACCCTCACACTGGGAAGCGTACAGAGAACCAGGACGACATCCACGATGAGAAGGATGCCACAGCCCATCAGATATCTCGGCATGAACACCCTGTACAGCATGAGATGGCGGCGTAGATGCCCGGCCCACATCGTTGTCGCAAGCTGAATGGTGGCATAGTACAAAGCATGAGTCAGACAAGCATCAAACACATCGGACCACAATCCCTGAACTCCCCCCTTCTTCTCGATGGGCCTCTTCCAAAGCACGGTCAACGGCACGGCGGCTGCACAGATGATTTGTGCTCCAAAGGTGTTCAGCATGACCAGGAGGGGCGACCAGGGGTACTGAACGGTGCGCAACGGAACGAAAGCCGAGTTCCACTGGATCGAGGCGGCGGTGGCTTGATGTCCCGTTTTGAAGAAATGATAGGACCCCAGGATTGCAAGCATGATCGGCCCGATGGTCGATCTGTTCGTGGATGAAACTGTGAGCCCATTGGTGTCCAGGATTTCCAGCAAACATAGAATCTGCCATGTGCAGATCGCAAGAGAGTACTGTCCCATGGGCGGGAGGAGGAGCGCCACTGAGACCACAAATATAGGGATCATCAGGAAGTACCGGCTGCCGTAAACATTTGCGTACCCGAAAATCGTGAGTTGTGGTCGAGCAGGAGCGCCAGATTCGTCCGTCGCCGTTGTCGGTTCCTTGATCGAAATGTCGATGCAGGGTTTCGCCCATACAAACGTCCCGATCCCAACGGGCAGAGCCACGGCCAATGCGCACCTGGCCAGGGTGATGCTGGTTGTTTTGAGTGTTGTCGACGAGAATCGGTCTGCCAGCCAATCACCGTTGTCAGCAGCATCGACCGTCCAGTATGCGGCGACGAGCACAAGACCGATTCGCACGCTGAAGCCGATCCAGAAGCCCGCCGAAGCTGCATAGGACGCTGTCCCCCGGTAAAAGGCCTTGATGATTTCGGGGATGACCAAGGCAATGCTAAATGGTATCAGCAACTGCCAAGGTGCCGAAGTGGACGAATTCGAAGATGAATAGAAACTGGATCGGCAGCCGGGCATCTGCTCTTCGCGGCAAAGTCGGGAGAATGATGCGGCTCGCGTTAGAAGGACAAACAAGACTGATTGATATACTCCCAGAACTCGGTCCGATGTTGAAGATTGCCTTAGCGATGACAGTAACGACACAATGCCGAAGGAGCTCAGAAAGAAGAGGAGAATGGTGTCCTCATGAATCGTGTATGAGTTTGAGGCGAACCCGGCCGACTGTGTGACAGTGAAGATAAGTGCCATCCAGCCCCATGTGGATGGAAACGACAGCCTGGGACTGGAGTCGCTGAAGAACGACCACAGGCTTGCAGCAACGCCGCAAATGCCTGCACCAAAGGCGACTCCAGTTACATAGCTGAAAGATTCAGGTAGCAGGATTCCGAGAAGCAGGCCGGCTCCCGCACCAACGGCTGAACCAAGGCCCGCCGCCCTGACCATTGTTCCAGCGAGAGTCGCTTTATCCTGTCTCGCTACACGTGAGAAGAGCAACAGGAACACAAGCGCAATTCCTGAGAGCGCCACTCCGAGTATCATATCGGTAAGATTGAAATTGGCCCATAACTTCCGATACATCGATATGACATCTTGATGCCACTCGACATGGGCATTGTGTGCATCCTTCCAGTCGGCTCTCGCCGTGGCAGCCTCTGATCTGGCAAGACGCATGGTCTGGTCGGTGTATGCATCATCAGGGAGGCCTAGGTCGCGCGAACGGGAATAGTGCTCTTGATATCTTGCAATCTGGCCCTGGACCAGGTGTGCGACTCTTGCAAGATTTTTCCAATCTGTGCGCCCAACCCCCGCGAACGCTTCGGCGATCGGCCTGCCCAAATTGTTGAAGGGTACCGGCAGACCAAGGAGGATGGAGAGGGTTGAGACAAGGTCAATCTGGCCAACAGGTCGCTCTTTGGCGGTAGCTGGTGGCAATAAGGCGGCCTGGTCTGTCCTCCCGAAGCGTGGTTTTCGCGAATACATCCAAAGCGCAGCTTCAATCTCATCGTCTGACTCTCCACCATGGTCTCCCTTGGTGTCCATTCCATGGTCGCCCATAATGACAAGTAGCGTTTCATCATCGATCTTTTGTATGATTTGGTCAATAACGTTGTTCATCTGGCGGAGCTTTTCAGCCATAGCCGGGTGATCAGGACCGTATCGGTGGCCAGCATGATCAACTCCGAGAAAATGTCCGAAAATAACATCCCATTTCAAGGGAGTTTGGTCCAGCAGAGGCATTATGTGCTCTATGACCCCATTGTCAACAGTATGCAAGTCCCAAACGTTGAAAGAATCATATGGACGAGTCATATTTGGATCGAAATAGCCCGGAAACAGTGAATGCCATGTATCATCACCCAAGTGAACAAGCGTCTTCCCAGCGGTCTTCAACTGAGAGACGATGTTATCTTCTTCAATAGCTGTTCCCGCAAAGTTTGAACCAACGTCGATAAATGTCGGGAGTGTGCCGGTCGTGAGACCTTTCAGCCGTTGGAGCGTACTCGTAGGAGGGTCGGCGATAAATGGAAGGAGGATCGCATTTGCGGGCATCGAAACGGCTGTTTCATGTAGGATGGGAAAGTTGTCGAGATAGTACTTGGTCTGCGGCTCCGCAAATGAACGATTAGAAGGAATGGTAAAATCATATCGTAAGGCATCGATTACTATGATGACGGCCCGGTCGAAAGTCTTGGGATGCCAGCATCCGTTTGACTCGAGAGACGGCTGTCCATCGGGGAGTACAGCGCATTCTGACTTGTTGTCCAACACCAGTCTAGTGAGAAGGAAGCCTTTTGCAAAGAGGAGAACGCCAATGATGTGTACAGTCCTTGGTCGGTCAGCACGCAATCTGCTCGGGACACAAGCATGGACAACCTACATCAACCAGAGCAGAAAAGTCGTGAGAAGAACATGAGTGACCTTGAACGCGATTATCTTCTGTCGGTCGCGTTCTTTCGTGCCCGCAGTTAGCTTGGGAGGCCCATCCTCAGGGCTTCCAGCGCGCTGGGCCTGGTCAGCATGGTCGACCATGGCCTGGATCCGGGACTGGAGCAGAGCATAAAAGGAAAGAACAAGACTAAGGCAGCGCTGTCATGAAGAGCATTGCGTGATGAGAAGAAGAAACCAGGCTCTGTACGGGGGGGACTTCATGCCTGGTGTTGTAATAGTGAACGGTGTCCATTGAGCGACTCCAAATCGCAAAACTGCGGCGAGCTTCAGGGTGAACCCCAAATAAACAAATTAGGAAACTATGCCGAGGAACCCTCGCACTACTCCATACTAGTACTAGTGCAAAGGGACGAAATAAGGTTTAGCGTCTCGGCTTATGCAAGCAATTCTTTCGCCTCTCGAGTCTTCCTTCCACGCGCAGCCTGCGCGCCGGAGTTTCGAGAAGCGTCACATTATTCATTCACGTTGATACTTGGGCTGGGATCTTGTCCATTTTCTCTCGACAACCGAATCCTCCCTCTCACCAGTCTCCCACAATGGAAGAGCCGCAGTTACAAGTCACCTTCAAGAAGCGGAACAACAAATCCAAGTCTACCATCCGAAAGAGGGCCGCCACTCCTCCACCAGAGAGCGACTCCGATTCGGGATTTACCTCGTCTGAAGATGAGGAGGGACGACAGATAAAGCGCCGGCGCAAGAATGTGGCAGTGACAGCGTCATCGTCGGACATTCCCAAACCTCGCGACAACACCGCGCTGCAGCCCTCGGCCAGCGCCGTGGTTGCACCTACAAATAAAGCCGACGCCACGAAAACATCGAATTGGTTTGACGAAGAAAATGAGAAGACGTCGGTAAAATCTACAGGGAAAGTGGCGGACACGACAGGGCCTGATGGCACATACAAAGGCGCTGCAAACTATCAATCATTCATCCAGAAGAACCCCGATCGTGCAGCAAAACAAGTTGGACCCGTCAAATCCTCGTCCAACGTGAGAACAATTACGGTTACAGACTTTGCACCGGATGTGTGTAAGGACTATAAACAAACGGGGTTCTGTGGATTCGGCGACAATTGCAAGTACCTCCACGCAAGAGAGGATTACAAGCATGGATGGCAACTGGATCGAGACTGGGAGATCAACACGAAAGGGAAGGCCCAGTCTGGGAAGACCGTGGCGTCTGCAAACCGCAATAATCAGGCTACGCAGGACGATGAGGACGACGAGGCGTTGCTTGAGAGCATACCCTTCGCCTGCATCATCTGCAAGAAGTCATACACGAGTCCGATCATTACGAAATGCGGTCACTATTTCTGTGAGGCATGTGCACTACAGCGATATCGAAAGGATCCATCCTGTGCTGCTTGTGGATCGGGGACTAGCGGAGTGTTTAATGTGGCCAAGAAACTGAATCGCCTGCTGGAGAAGAAGCGACAACGTGAAAAGGAGAAGAGAGAAGAGGAAGGCGAGGCGGGAGAGTCAGCTGGAGGTCAATGATGGGCTGGCCATACTAAGCTTAGAAGCAAATGTACAATTAATAATTGTATGATGCCGTTCGCGCATCCACCCAAAGCGTCCGACGTCTTCCTGCTACACCGGACTTGATAGAAGCGCTTCCCCGTAGTGACATCAACCTAATATCGACGCGTTCCAACAACAATACTACTTCCCTCTTCACCACTTGTACCTTGTTGAGTATATCCAGTCCCATTCTAGACTTGGTGCGATTGCGTGCTTCGAGGACTTCTCCGTCCCGGACATTGACTTCGAATCCGGCGCCCCCCAACAATCACCCCGCCGCGTGAGAAGGCCGGGATGCCTGTTTCCCGATAAGGATCCATGAACGATCGCTTTGAGGCACAATTGTGGTCAGGACCGACATGAAGATTGCAACGCTGCAGTTTTCAGCGCGCCTGGGCGAGGTGGCAGCCAACTTCAGCAGAGCAGAGAGCCTGTTGATGCGTGAGGAAAGGGAAGGCCTACTCCGTGATATCGACCTGTTGGTCTTGCCGGAACTTGCATTCACCGGTGAGTCATGGCAGTTTCCGGTTCTTGAAGCCTCGAACGCCACAAAAGGGCGATATGGATCCACAGCATGATGTCCATAGATGAACATGCTCGAGACCATTTTCCAATTTGAGCAGACACAGCCTGGAGGTCACCAGGGCTAACAGTTGTGGCAGGGTACAACCATCCTTCACTCGCCGCGATTGCCCCCTTTCTGGAGCCGACAGCGGCAGGGCCTTCGACGAGATGGGCCGCCCGAACCGCCAAACGTCTGAAATGCACCGTGGCCGTGGGATATCCCGAATCCACCGGAGAAGGTAACTACAACACCGTCTTCGACAGCCACATCACGGCCGAGGCGGGCACGATTGCCTACAACTCACTTGTCTTTGTCAACTGCGCCGGGGACGTTGTTGCCCACTACCGCAAATCCTTTCTGTACTATACCGACGAGACCTGGGCGCAAGAAGGCTCGGGATTCTGGGCTGGAGTCTTGCCAATTGGAGGCAAGGGTCAGCAGGTCAATGCCGCCGCGGGAATCTGCATGGACATCAATCCCTATCGGTTTGAGGCACCATGGACGGCTTACGAGTTTGGCAATCACGCGCGGGAGGCTCGTGCCAGGGTCGTCGTGATCAGCATGGCCTGGCTAACACGGCTAAGCGCCGAAGAGTTGGCCGGCCAGGCCTTGGTACCGGACCAGGATACGGTCAATTACTGGGTTGACCGACTGCGACCCTTGTTTGGGCCGCAAGGGGCACATTCGGAAGCCTTTGTCGTCTGCGCCAACCGTAGCGGCGACGAAGGCAGCAGTCCCCGGATTGGAGAAGTGCGATACGCTGGGAGTAGTTGTGTGATGGGCATGATGAAGGATGGACAAGTCAGAATTTGGGATATCTTTGGGCGAGGTCAGGAAGGAGTCTTGGTGGTGGACACTGACACTCCTCCGGCATATGAAGTGAGGCTGAGAACAAAAACCGAGCCTCAGGACGTGCCTGCTACTGAAGGTGCAGCGGGTTTACCCTCGGATTGAAGATTTCTTGAAGGAAATCCCATCGTCGAAGATGGTGATTGCAAGATGTGCGAAGAGAAAATGAAGACCTCAATGGATTGATTCCATTGGGGATGCTCGCAAACAGCCGATACACGCAGCTTCCGCTGGACCTTCCGGACCGAACCATCCCAACAAGAGGCCTACGATTGAAAAAACGCCTGGCTGCAAAACTGTCCAAAGTCCACCCCAGGCCATGAAACGATATTCCCGTGACTACTGGCAGGGTCATGGGATTGGATGCTCAGTGTAGTGGGGGGTCGGTTATCCAGTCACGAGACAGAGTCAGGTGCTGACAGGAGATGGAAGGGGGTGAGAGTGAGAGACGGCAGAATTCGTGATGGTTGTACGGAGAGACACCAGGGCCTGGCCGATCAGGAACTTCGCGGAGGCGAGGCTTCGACCTGCGACAAGTCCGCGTGAACTGGTGTTCCGGATACTTATCACCCACATACACCGGAGACCTCGACAGCCAAACTCGACCAGGGTGAAGTTGGAAGAGTGGGTGACTCAGGAGCGACAAAGAAGGGGCCACAGTGAGGGTGTTCCAACACCGCGGCGGCAATATTACTAATGCAAGGGCACTTGCAACTCAGGGTAACGACCTAATGAAGCTGGTTCTAGCCTTTCGCATTACTCTCTCTCTACATACCTAAACCCGACCCCCTAAGTTATCCCCCAAGGCCCCCACATCCCCAGATACTTGGTACTCCGGGATCCGGACTGTATCTTGCGGCGGGCAGCATCCCGATTGGCCAACGCTCCGATTGGACATTGATTCCTCCCACGACTCAATATACTTCAGTGCTCTTCGCGGTTCGCCGAGGTTACCTACCAGCAAGGTCAGAAACAAGATGAGATTTATTTCAGCAGTGCAACAATAAGGCTGCAGTGTAGAAGCTGTCCTTACACGCGGAGCAACTTCTCTCAAGGTCGCATCTACAGGATGGGTTTCTCCATTGCATCAACTGCGGCAGTCTCCTTGCTTCTCTACTGTTTCGCCATCATTATTTACCGAATATGGTTACATCCTTTGGCAAAGTATCCAGGCCCGTTCCTAGCCAAATTCACAGATTTTTACTCGTTCGCCGGGGTCCTGAACGAAAACCGATCACTGAAGCAGTACGAATTCGTCAAGAAGTATGGCAGTCCCGTACGCTTCTCGACGAACGAGCTGGTCTTTTCTGATCTGGCATCCGTGAACGACATCTACGGCCAGAGCTCTACTCTCCCGCCCAAGGATCGAAGTATCTTTGATGCCCTGAGTGCGACGGGAGAGAAGAACGTTCTCAACATTACAGATCGTCACGCGCATGGCCGCGTGCGTCGTCTGATGTCGCACGGGTTCTCCCTGAATGCATTATTGGGCTCCGAAGACTTGATCCGTAACAAGATCGAGCAGTACATTACGACGGTGTTTCGAGGCAAGGAGAACACAGTGGTCGACATGTATCGACGGACTCACGAGTTGTATCTCGACATTGTGAGCCTTTTAGCGTTTGCGAAGTCTTTCGACACTTTGGGTGGGGGAAACCCTACGGCCCTTCGCGACGTGGAGGTCTTCGGGGAAGTAGTCCCTCCGCAGGCTTTCTTCCCAGGCTTTCGCTATCTGCCTATCAAGTCGATTCAGCAGGGCTTCCGAGGACTTGCTCGACTCGAACAGTTCGGCAGGGATTCCCTGGCAAGCTACATCGCGAGGAAGGATACTGAGGAGCCGTCCGAAGTCAAAAGGTCTCTCCTCTCAAATCTAGTCGAGGCGCAAGATGCAGACACAGGCACTCGAATGTCAGAGAAGGAGATTGTGGAAAATACCATTATCTTCTTGGTCGCTGGCAGCGGCACGACTGCGATCACGACGACCTACCTGGTATGGGAATGTGGTAGGCATCCAGAAGTCATGAAGAGATTGGTTCGCGAAATCAGAGAGGCATTTCCAGACCCTCGCGTCATGCCCACGTTCAATGAAGCATCAAAATTGGTAAGATTACCGTGATTCATTCTTCGAAGGCTACTGATTTGTTTGACAGAAATATCTCAACCAGGTGATCGATGAGACACTGAGGTTATGGGGCCCTTTGAATACTGACACGCCGCGAACGTCACCTGGAAAGATGGTGGGTGGCCACTTCTTGCCCGAGGGGGTAAATATGTGCCATCTCACATATGCCAGCGCAAGAGATCCGGAAATCTTTCCAGAGCCGGATGTGTTTGACCCCGACAGGTGGCAGAACCCGACGAAGGAGATGAGGTTAATGTCGCGGCCATTCAGTATTGGGCCGAGGAATTGCGTCGGTCGCCATCTTGCCGAAATTGGGATCTATCTCTCAGTCACCAGGATCTTCCAGCTCTATGACCTAGAGCTTGATCCTTCAATGACAGAGAAGAGCATGGCTGTCCGAGATAGAGGGGTACTCACTCCAAGGGACGAGAAATTACTCGTCATCCCAAGGTCTGCCGGGAAAATAGATGGCTAGATCAACACCAAAAGACAATTATCAATGGAAAAGAAATATCCTCTTAATCCGTGATTTTTCAGGAAGTTGTTTCACTGTTCCACAGGTCAATGGGATTAATTGGTCTCCAAGTCGGGGAGCCTTCGGTTGATGGAGACTGGAGAGACCAGGTTCATTCCGATAGGTCAAGGTCGTGCACAGGTGGGTATTTCGCTTGACTCGTAGTAGTGACCATCTATCTCCTCGGCTACAAAAGATACTCTACATTTTACTACACCTTGAACCCAACTTCTGTGATCAACAATATCAATATCGTCTCTCACAGTCCGGCTCGTTGGGTCGCAAGAACAAATCATCCTTAAGAGACGATTGCAATCATCGCTATGCAGACTGCAGTTGTGACAGGGGCCTGCTCCGGAATGGGGCTGGCGCTGACCAAACACCTCTTGGAAAAGAAAGACTTTAGAGGACAGAGCATGTGGCGTGTTGTTCTGGCTGACCTTGACGAGACATCATATAACCGGATAGCCTCAACTCTGGATGCGGATCGACATATCTTCGTCAGCTGCGACGTGTCTCAATGGCCCCAGCAAGTGAACTTGTTCAAGACAGCGTATGCATGGTCTGGAGAAAAGATTGACTTCTTCGCCAACAACGCCGGCATCGACGACTTGCGTCTGCGCAGGCCGGATCCCAACTCACAGGAGCCTAGCGAGCCGGATCTCAGAGTACTTCAGGTCGACCTTCATGCGGCCCTCTACGCCATTGAGCTGTTCGTCTTCTACACGCGAAAGACCCGACAAACAGGAGTTGTCGACAACGACAAATTCCAACCCAAATTCGTCATTACCGCCTCAGCAGCGGCACAATATCCATTCTTCGTGATCCCTCAGTACACGGCCGCGAAACACGGCTGTCTCGGATACCTTCGAGCCATGAGCCCTCGGCTTTGGAAGCACGACGGCATCGCCCTCAACTGTATCATGCCTGGCTTTGTCGACACCGGGATTATTCCCCCAGGCATTGCCAGCCAGTGGCCCGTTGAGGCAAGGACGCCTGTGGAAACTATCTGTCGTGCCTTTGACGAGCTTATCAGCGTTGATGGGCACGTCGACCAGGAAGGAAGCCTGAGTGACGGCGAAGATGGCGTGGTCAAATGGGGTTGTGCGGTGGAGGCGTCGGGGACGAAACTATACTACCGCGACCATGTTGAATTTCCGGATGAAACACAACGCTGGGTCTTTGCTCAGTCAAGGGAGGATGGTATCTTGGGGATTGCGGCTTCTCAAATACTTGCGCAGTCGAAATGAACTAGCAATTGTAACGGGTTTCATGAGTACTTGGTTCAGCACTTTGATCATTCAGCGAAATCCAACCTGCTACTACTGTACCATGCAGGTATATCTACTCCTCTGGATGTCGTCTCTTTATTTTGAAGCACCCCCGCTGATTGTAAGCATTTGACCTGTTCCCTCTTATAATCAGAAAACACCCAGGGACGGTAACAAGATTCAAAAATACTGACCGTTTATCCAACCG
This sequence comes from Exophiala alcalophila, assembly GCA_001599775.1. Lineage (NCBI taxonomy): Eukaryota > Fungi > Ascomycota > Eurotiomycetes > Chaetothyriales > Herpotrichiellaceae > Exophiala > Exophiala alcalophila. The sequence goes on from BCHY01000003.1 coordinate 4,023,468, forward strand.
GCCTCGGGATGAACCAAGAACCTCACCACATTCGAGATATCTTCCGGCAACCCACAGCGATCCAAAGGACTCAGTTTTCGCGCCTTCTCTTCGATGACGTCTGGCGCTGTGTCCTGCGTGGCTCCGGGGATATACCTCCACGCATTTTCGTAGAACATGTCGGTTTTGGTGCCACCTGGTACAATCCCGTTGACCGTCATCTTCTTCACGCCGGCGTCCGTGGCGAAAGACCGGACAAATCCTCCAATGGCTGCTTTTGAGCCAGCGTAGACGGCATGGTCTTTGATCCCCATTGCTTGGGATGAAATTGAACTCATGAAGAGGAGTCGGCCTCCCTCTGGAATACTTAGGGTCAGTCGCCATTGTCATCTTGAACAAGGGTACATATCTTCCAACTCACCTTCGCAGAACTTCAAGGCATGCTGTGCAACAAAAAATTGGGCACGGGTATTCAAGGCGAAAACCCGGTCATACACAGCCGCGGTGACTTCTTCTTCCGGCGCAAAGCATTCGATGCCGGCGTTGTTGACAACGATATCAACACGTCCAAATTCGCGCTTGGCTTCTTCGAACAACTTCGTGATCTCTTCTACTTGAGAAACATCGGCCTTGATGGCGATTGCCCTGCTACCCAATCCTTGGATGCGCGTGACCACTGCTTCAGCCCGCTCGACACTGGTTGCGTAGTTGACGACGATACTTGCTCCTGCCGAAGCCAAGCTGATGGCTATGGCGGCTCCCAGCCCACGTGCTGCGCCTGTGATTAGAGCCACTTTTCCATCGAGTCGAAGTTCACTTTGTCCTGGTGATGCCATGTTGGTGAAGAGCGGGCGGTTGCTGGAGAGTCACGTTCCGTCACTTTTGGTCCAACGGCACCTAGAGGTGGAGTTTGTCGGCTGTGAAACCATTTCAAGCATTTCTAAATTCCGAGTTATCGATATGTCCATCGCTTCTTCTTTGAACATTACGAGTGTAACGCTTTCATCCGGTGCGGTTGCGGATCAGCAAGGACCTCGGGAGTAAAGGACACAATAGAAGATATGGAGTACTGTTGAACCAATGGGAATTCAAGGATTTTATACAAGATCCTACTGGTCAGACTTAACAAGACCCGATTGGCCAGCCTTCCCTTCTTTTCGATTATAGACGTGGTGATTGGTGATTTCTATAGACCTCGAGGATGAGCCCCGATTGGTCATCCAATTGGCGAGGCTGAGGGCGTACGGAGTCCAGATATCTATGCACTCCTAAGAGTCGAGCAATGCCCTGACCACATCACAAGACCTCAACGCTTGCTATCTTCTCTCAATTCTATCTTCCTGAATCTCGTAAAGATTGCTCTTATTATCATGGCTGGTCCAGTGTTGGTCATGACCTGCGGGTCTGGGAAGCAATGTTCCAAAGTCCTCCAGCATGTCCAGCATCAGTATTCGTTGCGGCTTGTTGTTCATACAGAGAGTTCTCGCCAACGTCTGCAAGGCGCCTATCCAGATGCTGAGGTCGTCCAAGCCGATCTCAACAATCCGAACGACTGCCAGAAGATCGTGGCCGGCGCGACTTCGATCTTCCATGTCGGACCTACCTATCGCCCAAGCGAAGCAACGATGGGGTTCAACATGATCGATGCGGCAATGGCCGAATCACGGTTGCCTCAGACCAAGCTCAAGCACTTCGTCTATAGCTCGGCACTGCATCCTCAACTCAGCAAGATGTTGAACCACGATCGAAAGCGGTTGGTGGAGGAACGCCTCATAGAGAGCAGCCTCAACTGGACGATCATCGAGCCAGCCCATTTCGGGGACTGGTCAATCAAACGACATCTCACCGCACTTGACGCTGTCAAGGGCTCGCAAAAGCCCGTCTTCAAGGCCTTCTTTGACCCCAGCCGTCCATTCGCCTATGCTTTCTTGGACGACGTGGGTGAAGCGGTGTCAAAGATACTGTTGGAGGGCGAACATCATTACTTCGCCACGTACCCGCTGTGCAGCACGGAAGCAATGTCTTACACGGCGTTTACCTCTCGTGTCGGGAAAGCCCTGGGCGTGGAGTTTGAGACCGAGGTCATTCCCTGGAACGAGGCTGTTCAGGCGCTGAACTTGGTCAATTTTGGTTCCAGGGTGGTGGATCAGGCGTGCCAGGATCCTGCGGAGAGGATGTTGATCTACTATCACGGTAGAGGTCTGCCTGGAAATCCCAATGTGATGGCGTGGCTATTGGGGCGAAAACCCCGAGACCTTGAGCAAGTTGTCGAGGAGCTGCGAAAGGACTGGGTTCAGCAAAAGTAGCACATCAAGTAAGACCGCAATAAAAGGCTTGTACGTTCCACATTCCGGAGAGTTGGGAATAAACACATATCTTAGAATGAGCTCAGATTGACTCAAAGGGCCTTTTCATGGCCCTCAGCCCTGCATTGAATTCATGTTCCAAGTATAGTAACTAAAGTACAGACTCCTGTGACACCAGATTCCTTGGTTGTGTCACGTTCTTCTCAAGGTACTCTCATTTCGCGTTAATTCATAAATGAAGGACCAGGCCCGCTCAAAGGAAGAATTATCTCGCCAGAAAAGTCCTTACAAGCGACGGCAAGGCAACAAATTTCCTAAAGGCAGCCTTCGAGATGATCACACCACGATCTGATCGAGAGCCCAGGGGCGTATGCAGTTGACTGGATATCCAACCGGAGCCGTTCGGGAATCAAGCAAAATCTACAATCAGCCTCCATGATCCATCCTTGTTCCGACGGTGGACTCCGATTGAGCATTGGTTCCGCCCGGGACTGGTATCCACCTTTCGCAAGCAACATCACGTGGAAGAAACATGTAACACTCTGGGGGCCGTCCTTCGTATGTATATCGAAGAGACGGAAAGCGAAAGAGTATCAATCTCAGACATTGATCTCCATTTGAAACCTCTACTTGAAAACGTTAAGACTGTCGACTTTTGTCTCCTTCCAGAATGGGATCAATAGCTGAGCCAGTGTCCGTCAACGGCGATTACCGTCTTGACCTAGGGAAGACGAAGGGCAGCAAAGTACCCAACGGTGTTGATGAGAACTTTGCACGAGTTCCCGCGGTCGATATTGACAACATCCCTGGAGGTCTACCGGTGGCGGACATACCAAAAGATACAGACTACGAAAAAAGCCTGCAATCTGTTCTCGCCCATCTCAACAACTTCAATGCAGACGTCTTCACTGAAACAGCACTTTGGCGAGACGTGTTCGCTCTCACCGGTACACTTAGGACCTTCTTCGGAGCCCCAGTCATTGCGGGTGCTTGGAACGAACTTCAACAGTTACATCGCCCATCCAACTTTTCACTGCAGCCCTGTACAGCGAAGTTGAAGCGTTTGGATGATAACGCATGGATCCAAGCATCCATTATCTTCGAAACCCACGGCTATTTGCCATTCAAATGCTCTGGAATCATTGGAATTGTCCCAGATAAGCAGTTCGGCTGGAAAATCTGGTTACTGTGTACCATTCTCGAGCAGATAGAAGGATTTCCAGACCCCGACACCCTCGACCCAACTGCCGGCGATGCAACAATTTCTATAGAGGATTTCAATGGAAACTCTTGTCAGTTTGACTGTGTTGTGGTCGGAGCCGGCTACGGCGGATTGTGCCTCGCTGGCCGTTTGAAAGCTCTTGGTCTCAACTATCTTGTGATCGACAAGGAAGAAAAGATTGGAGACAATTGGCTCGATCGGTATGATTCGGCCAGGTGTAAGTTTTAGATCCCTTCTCTTGAAAGTCATTCTAGACAGGCTAACTGAGTTCTAGTTCACACGTCGAAGTGGTACAGTAAGTAGCGTGAGCTCGGAGGCATCGTACTGATGGACTGACCTTGTTTCCGTAGGCGAGATGCCTATTGAACGTGTCTTCGACGACAGTTACGATTACTTCTTAAGTGCTAAGGAGCTGGCAAAGGGGTATCAAACATACGTGGACAGGCTCAAGATCGTCAGCCATGGCTCCTTTCCATCTTGGATTGCGTCGTACTAACCCGTCATCAGAATGTATCTCTTTCAACAGGCCTGTCGAAAGCCACTTACAATCCGGACAGCCGATCTTGGACATTGTCTGTGGATCAGAAGGGCACACAACAAACTCTGAACACCAAACATTTCGTGCTAGCAATTGGGGCAGGTTCAGGCCAGATCCCCAGCATGCCGGTGCTACCAGGACGAGTAAGTGTTACCACCCTCGCTGAGACATACGAGCTGATATTTCTGGCAGGAGAGGTTCAAAGGCATTGTGCTGCACTCCAAATACTACAAGAACGCGCATGACTGGAAAGGAAAGAAGGGCGTCGTCATCGGAGCTGCCAACACAGGTGGGTGGAATCAACGATGTCATTTGTGCGTTTCTATGGCTAATGAAATCTCTACCTAGCACACGATGTTGCTGAAGACATGGTCAGCGCCGGCTTGTCTTCGGTTACAATGGTCCAGAGAGGGAAAACTCGTAAGTACCGTGCATATACTTCAGACTCAACTGTGGTTGCTGACTCAGTCTCCAGCTGTCTTCCCTATCGAGTACTACAGCAAATGGTCAGATCGTGAGTACAACTGGCATAAACGGCAGACAGCCGCGAAGCTAACTCATGGTCTAGCGATGTACAACGCAACAGATTCGATCGAACAAGCGGATCGCGAGGTCATGGCGATGCCCTTGGCTGTTACCCGTTTCACAACTCGCTGGGGCATGAGACTCCAAGCATCATTACAACCAGAGAGATTCGAGGCCCTTGAAAAGGCTGGGTTCAAACTCGACAGAGACCTTGACCTCTGGAAATGTCTGTCTAAGCGAAACGGTGGACATTATATGGACGTCGGTGCTTCGGCGAAGATTGCTGCAGGCTTGGTCAGTGGAAACTCCCCTTTTTGGCATTTTGAAGTGGAATCTCTACTGACGAACTATTTTATGGCAACAGATCAAGATGAAGAGCGATGCCACACTCACAGGCTATACAGATCACGGGCTGGAATTCAGTGACGGCTCTGTATTAGACGCGGACATCGTCGTCTTCTGCACCGGCTTCTCCAACGAGTACAGGAACGAAGCTATCAAGTTCGTAGGTTCCGAGGTGGGAGAAAAGCTGGACGATTACTGGCAATTGGATAGCGAGGGAGAACTTCGCGGTGCATACAAACGACAAGGATGTGAGTTGTCCCCTATTCTCAAAATCTCGGATGTGACAGTTGACTAATTATGGTGCAAGACCCTGGCATTTGGTACACTGGTGGCGGTGTAACATATGCGCGCTTTTACTCACGGTACATTGCGCTGCAAATCAAGGCTGATGTCTGTAGCCGAGAGACTAACGGAGCCGAAGAATAAAACCAATCGAAAGAGATACATATGAATTGCTCGCTAACTCCATTCAAATTCTCTGCACGGATTACAAACATGAACAACATTCTCAACTCCTCCTGGTTTCTCCCCGATTGAATCTCCTGGCTATCTCATCTTCTGTCGAGTAACTCCCTCGCCCCTCGTCCCTTGATCCTTGCGCCTGTTCATGCCAACGGCTCTCTGCGGAATGCACAACCCACCAAAAATCAGGGGCCTCCAAGCTCAGAATGTACTCCAAAAGTTCTTGAGCTTGGTCCGACGGCCTCGCCTGCTCCAGGCCGTGCGTGTTGTGCATCCTATCTGTCCCCCGTGGTCTCTTTCGCGACTCCTCCATCCTCAGTCGGTCCATTTTGCCCTTCACCTTTGTCTTGAGCTTCGCTCGGTCCTGAGCCGACCACCTGGGATGTAGAGCAGGGAGACTCGCACACTTGGGCGCTCTTCGTCCATGGCCGTGAATCGGCAGACCGTCAAGCGACCGGGACTGCCGACCGATGTTGCGCATCTGATTAGCTTCGTTGCAAGTCCAGAAACACAGTTTATTACAGGTCAATTGCTTGACGTTGGCAGAAACCATATCTGCTCTGTATTCAAGTGAGCTACGCGAATGCGGCGTCATTGCCCGTAGATGGTCACGGCTCTCTCCTGCCTTCAGTGAGCATCGAGACGCTGTTGGACCGAGAAAAATGACTGGCTTGGTATTCTTAAGAGCCACATATCATAAATTACGACAAGAGTTGAAGACGGAATGAGACATTATTCTAACGAATCGGTTGAACCACCCTACTGGAGAGTCAGTATGCAAAGGCGTTGCGAGGCTGGAAATCGCTACAAAGATAGTGGATACGATATGAAAACTAGTCCTGATTAGGCCGAAATATAGGGTCATACCGGATTGAAACTAGCTCAAACTATACCCCGGGAAATGTAGCCTCACGGAGCACCGGTTTCCTTGAGTGAAGAGCAATCCGATTGGCCATTGTTCCTGACTCTTGCTTATGGCTTTTGCCTGAGGAGCGTTCCCCGGGTCGCCCTGAACGTGGAGAAACAACCCCCGGATTTGGGTGATCCACTGCTGCTCCAGAGAACACACCCGGACTACTAGATCTTTACCTCCTGTTTCCAGAATTTCCCACGAACGTCTCCGAGACGAGATATAAAGGTACTCACTCCCTTCCCCACAGACCGAAGACTATCACTACCCTTTCCAGAGCAATAGTTGGAAGTTTGTTGCCCTTTCCAAGTCAACAAAATACCTTGTTACTGAGAGTATCACATCGTCACTCGGAGTAAATCAAGCAAACATGAAGCTCCGTACCTTGTCAGAGCTGGGGAATGACACCAACGAGGTGCAGTTGATTGAAAGTACGTTGTCATGCATCCTATCTATCTACCTATCTATCCATCCAGACCATCCTCCCTCCCAGGAGTAGAATGAAACCTGTCTGATTCGACCGACAGATACGGACCAGTCGCAGCCATCGGCACTTCATCTCGCTGGGACAGACATCATCCTCGTCCCTCAGCCATCCTCAGACGTCAACGACCCCCTGAGGTGGCCGCAATGGCGGAAATGGAACGCTTTCCTGCAAGTCTGTTTCATCGCCTTCATGACTACGGCCGTTGTCGGAGGCATTTCACCGGGCCTGGTCGTGTTGAGCGTGGAGTTTGACAAGGATGTATCGGCCACGACAGGACTGATTACATGGGTGTTGTTGGTTAACGGCCTCGGGGTGAGTAAGAGCATGTTCTGTACAACAAGGACCTTGAGGAGAAAATGCTTGCTGACCACGCCAACAAACTTTTGCAGAACTTCTTCTGGGTCCCTTGTGCCGAGTACTTTGGCAAGCGGCCTGTCTTTGTCTTCTCCTCTCTGCTGTTGTTCGTCTCCTGCATCTGGTCTGCTGCGTCCAAAAGCTTCGGCAGTCTTCTGGCTGCACGTATTATTTCCGGCTTTGCGGGCGCCTCAAGCGAGGGTCTCGGAACAGCTTTGATCGACGTGAGTAGTGGAAAAGTTGTGTTGAGGCGCATTCGTTCATGCCAGCCTAACGTTGCACACAGGACCTGTTCTACTTGCATGAACGGGGCTCCAAGATGGGCGTCTACATGATCTTCCTCTCAAGTGGAAATGCCGTTGGTCCTTTGATCTCTGGGTTTATGGTGGAGAGTGAGTGATAATCTTGAACGCGCTTAGCGGGTTGGTGTCTCCTTGGAATCACGCTGACATTCGACTTTCTTCAGAGGTTGGATGGCGAGCCTTCGTGTGGCTTTGCGCAGGCCTTTGCGGACTCAATTTCCTAGCTGTTTTCTGCTTTTGCTATGAGACCCGGTTCGACCGAATTTCCGACAAAGACGCGGATTCATCAGTGTCAGTGTCAGTGTCAGTGCACGAAGTTCAAACGAGCGGTGGAAGCGACAAAACTCCTGCCTCGCCCGTCTTGGAGCATGTTTCGACGGCTCCAGCGCCAGGGCAAACCACGGGCACGAAGAAGACTCTTTGGCAAGACTTGAGCCTTTGGTCTGGCGTCAGCAAGAACTCATTCTTCAGCCATTCGATGCGGCCATTTCCACTCCTGGTTTATCCCGCTGTGGCATGGGGCACTTTGATGTGTAAGTCACTTCACCCTGCTGATGTTGTTACCATATTGCTGACAGACCAACAAAAAGTCGGCGTCGGTCTAGGCTGGCAGATTGGAGCCAACTCCTTGAGCTCTTTCGTTCTGCAATCGCCACCGTACAGCTTTTCTCCTGGAATCAATGGGTTGATCAATATCCCCGCATTGCGTGAGCTTATGCACATACCTTCTGTGAATACTGTTCACCACGGTGTCTGACGAATGGCTCTTCCTCTGTAGTTGGCGCGATTACCGGCTCAATCCTCGGTGGCCACTTGACCGACATCTACGCGAGACGAGCCACGAAACGAAATGGTGGTCGGTTCCAGGCCGAGTCCCGCTTGCCAATGTGCATCATTCCCGGTATCCTCACCATGGTAGGGCTGGTCTTGTTCGGCTGTGGAGCCAGGAGATATCTCCATTGGATTGCGTTGTACATCGGCTACGCCTTGATCCATGTCAACATTGGGGTGCCGGCCGTTGCCATGTCGTACATTCTGGACATCTACCCTGAAGTCGCAGCAGAGGCTATGTTGATGGTCAATGGCACCAAGAATGTCATCGCTTTCGGATTCACGTACAGCTTCATCCCGTGGGTGGGCTCTGCCGGCTATGAAGTGGTAAGTACCTAACGAGTTGTCAACTGATGTTGCAGTGGAGGCTAATTGCGATAGGTTTTTGGGGCCATGGCGGGAATCTATGCAGGATGCTTGTTGTTGGGAATTCCCTTGTACTTGCTAGGACCGCGTGCTCACAAGTACACGGCAGAGAAGATGAGGATCATCTTCTGGTAAATTGGCCGCATGCATCGGTATGTAGAGGAGACTGTAGTGGCAAAAGTTGAATCATCTTGCTCTTTTGGATGTTGTTCAACGGTCATTGTACCTGGAAGATACCTCTGGTTGAGTCGAGAAGTCGCCCAGCTTACACCTTACCTATGTATGAGTAGTGTGTATGTACTCTAGCAGTTGAAGCCTCAAGAGCTGGGTGATCTAAGTATATCCATCACAGAGATTGGTCCACTTACCGCCGGCATCAATGGACACTGGACAGTATGGTCATCGTTCATTGGTGACTCTGGTGAGATCCAGCAGCAGCTGCAAGACAGTGTGCAGCGTGTACGAGGAGTAGTGTGCACGCGCACTTGTCACGGGCGAAGCCTGGTGACTGAACAATGGTGAGCCTTGCGAGGAGAGGAGAGGCGGGCGCAGGAGGATCACATGCGATTTTGGATATGGAGCAGGGAGAAAAGGAGGGAAGCATGGAGCCTGAGGGAGGGAAGTACTCGGACCCTATTGGTGGTGACTTGTTGTGGCAGGTGTGGCGGGCGCAGGGTGCGCTAGGCGAATTCAAGACTAGCGTGGCTTTGGCGTGAAGTGTCACATGAGGAAGTCGCAGGTCGCAGTTCGCAAGTCGCTGGTCCCTGCTCGTCCCGTGACTCTTCCTCCCGCCCTCCCTCCCTCTCCTCTTCGCCCTCCAAGTCCCAGTCCTCGCCCGCCTCTTCAGCGCGGCCCCATAGATCGAGTCTCTCGTATCTGAATGCTCACCACCACAACAACATCCCATCTCTCAAAACTCTTCGACTCTTCAACAAATCACACTGTTTGCGTCGCGCTCTGGTCGCGTCTCTCACTTCACACAAGCTGTTTGTGTCCAACAACGCGCTGCACCGCAGACGTTCTTGCGACGAGTTCCGCGCCGCCAGATCACGTTTCTGTAAGTTGTCTCTCAAGTCACCTGATGGCACCTGATCTGCCTTGTATCTCCATCCAAATCGACCCAAAGTCACGGGCTGCGCTTCATCGTCACTGTCGCGCCGGGTTGCAGTTCATCATCATGTTGTCGGCGACGGCGTTTGATGTCACTGTCCACCATGCGCGCTGCGACATCCAGCCCACGAGCTGTTGTGTTTGCCCGCCACTGCCCTCACCTTTATCTCGCTTCTCGGTCACTTAGCTGTCTCAAGCTGCGAAAGTGACTCGAGGAGCGGCAGAAAAGACGCGTCCATCCTACCCTCATCATGACATCCTTGCCCTCAGAAGCTCCTCTCATGTGACAACTGCTAGCTACACACCATCTGTCTCCCTTTGCCCACCCTGCTTACCCTCAGCCTGCTCAACCTAGCTGGTCTCAACCATGGCTAACCTTGCTGAACCATCAGGACAGGATCTCCTCCAGAATCAACCTCGCTGCCTATCTGTGACCTGGCCACAAGACATTGCCTCGTTGCCCTCAAGCTTCTTTGACCGCCGCTCGTTTGCCTGCACCTGCAAGCTTTAAAAAGCAGACAGCTCGACTCTTCAGCAGAGCTACGAAGCAATCGAAGAGCAGGATATTCACAATGGCAAACCAAGCTGGTACCTCCCCAACCGGTAATACTGGAAACAAACGCAAGAGAGGACCCGGAGATCAGGATGTCGGCCGCAATGCAAAGGCTCAGAACACCAACGGCGAACATGACCACACCAACTACAGCCTGCTCCTTCAAGGTGACTCAATCCTCGCCGATGATAGCACGCGAACCGCCCAGGCTGCTCTTGCTGCTCCCATGAACCAATCTGCGTACCCCGAGCCCAATGCATTCGAGGGCGCGACAGGTCTGCCGACAGGATTCGACGACACCAGCGCTTCCGCCATTCCGGGCATGGGATCCGCACAAGCACTGATGGAAGCTCGTGGTGCGAACACCAGCACCGGTCCCAAGCCGGCTGTTGGAACTGCAGAATGGCACCAACATCGCAAGGACAACCACAAGGAAGGTGAGATCAATCCACATTCCCACCTCAATATCTGTAAGCTGACCGTCTCTAGTCGAACGCCGTCGCCGTGAAGTCATCAACGAAGGTATTGAGAACATTGCCAAGATTGTCCCGGGAACCGAGAAGAACAAGGGCGCCATCCTCCAACGCACCTTCGAGTTCATCCAAGAACTTGTCAATGAGAAGGCCCGCTTCCAGGACGAACGTGCAACTTTCGAAATTGCCTTGAAGGAGTTGACCAGCCGTGTTGACCGCATGAAGGAGAGTGCTCGTACCGCGTGGGCCGAGAGTGCAAAGTGGCAACAGCGCTGCAGAGACGGTGGCCTCCAGTTTGACGACTACGATGATGGTGGTCTGCCTACCTTGGAAGATGACGAGCTTGATGTGACCGGTACGGTGTCATGATGCTGTGCGGTGCCGATGTAGTGCAACAACTCGTTGGTGTTCTGGGCGTGAGGGCTTGCAATCAATTCCGATGATGAGAAGGCTGCATACTTGGGCGGCACTAGATGGATCATTGCTAAGCGGTTTTGAGTACGTTACTATGAGCTCCTTGTAATTCGACGGTGTATCGGATCGAGCCGACCACCACCAAATCAATGCATCTTTCAAAAACCTTTTGTTTCTTTCTCCATTTCTCACCGCTTGCGTATCCTGTTTTCAATGAGACATGATCATGATTCTGTCGAGGACAGGTGCACGTAGCTGTTCGAGGTGTCACTGTTTTGTGCTTCCGCCACGGCTCGGGACGTCACATGTACCTCATCCGCATCGTTCCCAATCCACCATGACCCGTGTCGCCGTCCTCTACCAGGCCTGCAAGCCACCGCTCGTGAACGGGGTCCGCAAGCCCAAGAAACCAGGCGGATATCAGGACTCAGGCGCGGACATTGCCTACACTCTCCAACAGACCCATAATCAGCAGACGAAGGATGTCGCGGCACAGACTATGAGTCTGGAGAAGAAGAAGGCCACGACCTCGACCCCGAGCATCGAAGTCGTCACGCCGACAACCAATCCATCCCCTCTCCGCGACGACGGCTGGTGTTTCCCAGACACCGAAGCCGGGATTCTGGCTGCGATCGAAGGCAAGGGCGCGACGCTCCTATGGGCGAACACGATTCTCTTCGCGGCGCATCCGCTGCAGACGTCGACCGCGCTGGAGCGGTACTTGGATTCCGTTAGGGTTCTGGCGCAGCCGCCTAGGTTGGTCGAGGCGTATGATGATAAGCTCTTTGTGCATCGTCTGCTTCGGGATGCAGGTATCATGGGGCAAGGTAGCGGTGATGATGATGGTCTTGGGTTTACCCTTCCTCGCGTTTGGACCGTCGAGACAGACACGGTCGATGCCGATCTGGACAGGTTAACGAGTGAGCTTGAGGAGAGGGGGGAGCACAGCAGTTACGAAGAAGAAGGGACCTTGTCTTTCCCCGTCGTTGCCAAACCCGTGCGCGGGAGGGGCAGCCACGGCGTGAAAGTGTGCGGCGATCGAGCGCAGCTGGAGGCCCATGTCAAGGGTGTGCTCCTCCAGGAGGACCGCGTCGCCATGGTCGAAGAGTTCCTCGCTGGCGAGGAAGCGACCGTGACGGTCATGCCGCCGCCTTCTCTATCCCGATTGTCTGAGGAGGAGCAAAGGCAGAAGAAACCTGATCACGATCAATGCGACTACAACAGCCACGCCGACACGAACACGAAGGGATACTGGTCCCTCCCCGTGGTCAGGCGCTTCAACCACGCCTCTGGTATCGCTCCCTACAGCGGCGCAGTGGCCGTGAGCGCCAACTCGCGCGCCCTCGACCGCGACGAAAAAGACCGTGATCCGGCGTACGGGGCGATCTGCAGGGAGTGCGAGAAGGTTGCGGCGCTGTTGGGCGTCACGGCGCCGATCCGTATCGATGTGCGACGGCGGCGACCGGGTGAGAGGTTTGCTGTGTTTGATGTGAACATGAAGCCTGTGAGGAAGCGTCTCTCATCTCCCCCCTCGTCTCTTATCTCTGCTTTCCTCTCTTCCGTTTCCAAACTGCCCCTAATCCATTTTCATCGCCATTCTCGAGTCACTTGGCCTTCTTCTCATTTGTTCCACCTACAAGAAAAGAGACTGACCTTCGTCCCCGCCCTCCTTTATCCGGCGGAACAGAACATGACCGGACCAGGCCGTCCCAACCGCGACGACCAAGCGAGCCTGACCGCCCTCGCGGCGCAGGCGGATCCTCTCCGTTGGGACTACGCTGAGCTTCTGGTCCGAATGCTCTCGTGTGCCAGGACGTTGAGGGAGGTGAGAGACGTGGAGCTCAGAGCGATGAGCTGAGGTGGGCTTCGATGGGATCGGGTCATGTTGTATATGGAATGATGTGAGTGAGTAGAGTGGTGAAATGACATGGGCGTGGGCACGATGACATGTGAACGAGATCAGAAGAAGGAAGGGGGTTTGAAGAATTCACACGCATATTCAAAATGTTGATTGAGTGCACCGAGCAAGGATGCGATATCCGGCAGATCGTGGTAAAATCAGATGCTTAGAGGACGTTGGACCTCTCTCTGTATACATATACTGCTTACCTGCTCACCTACCCCATGGGCCATTCATCACCTTCACTGATCACAAGCACCGCCCTTTCCTCCCCCTTTGATCATCTCATATCTCACATCAATCTTCAAAGCTTCGCTCCCCCAGCAGACATGGGCGTGGACATGGACCCAAACCTCAAAGCATCAACAACCTCCCTCGCCCCTCTCTCCCCAGCCCTCACCGCACCCTCCATATACCCCTTCCACTCAAAAGCCGTCTCCGTACCAATGAAATGCACATTGCCCACAGGGACCCTCAACTGATTCCCATAGCGCCCCCATATACCCCCCGGCGCAACCATAGGACACGGCGCGCCTTCACACCACGCCTCGGAGAGCCACTGCTTCTCGACCGTCTGCGCCGTGTCCATGACCTTGGCGCGTAGCTCCGGGTGGCCTGCCTCGTCGAGCATCTGTGCGAGTTGGTCCTGTACGGCGCGTACGCGCTGCGAGGCTGCCAGTCTCGACCAGGAGATGGCGTAGTCGCCGAACATGAAGCACGCGAGGGCGAAGACGCCATCCGCGTCGGAGGACACGTCGCGTGAGAAGGAGATGGGTCCGGACACTTTGCAGAAGCCGCCGGATAGGTTGGCGCGGCGCCACCAGGGGTCTGTGTAGGCTAGGATGCACTTTGAGTATGCGCCTAGGTGCGTGGCGTTGACGATGGCCTGTTTCTCGGCGGGCAGTGCGGGTGTGAATTGGATGTGTCGGTAGAGTGGTGTTGGGATGGAGACGAGGACCTTGCGGCAGCGGAAAGTCGTCGGGGGCGAGGCCGAGTCTGAGGCCGTCATGGTCTCGACGATGCTGCCCGTAGGCGTCTGCGTGATCTTTGTGACAGGCGTGTTGAGATACACGGTGTTCGGTTGCAGATCCGCGGCGAGACGAACCGAGATGGTTTGATTGCCCTTTCGGTTCCTCAGGTATTGCGCCCCTTTCTCCTTGTCGGTCAGGAGACTCTCCATTCCACCGCCGCTCTTGACGTAGTCGAGGAAGTAAGCGAGACTGATGAAGTCGGGTTCACACCCCGTCAGTGCTCGTACGTAGACGGTCCACATGTCCCATGACAACCCCTGGGCACCGAGTCGTCGAAAGTACTCGCCCAGGGAAATGTCCTCGAGATGTGTGTTCTTGGTCGTGTCATAGATGTCGATTTTGGCCGCGTCTATGTCGAGGGCTTCGTAGATCTTGCCGAAGATGGCTTCTTGGTCTGGATCAGACTGTGCGAGGAAGAGGATTGGTCAGTTCCCTCATTCAAATTGAAGAAGATCGAATCAAATCGCCCGACCTCTGAGAGAGTTATGAGAAGAGAAAAGAACTCACGGTTGGGAACCCTGAAAACGCAAGTCTCTCCGTGATCGCAGACCGCGCGACTCCTCGAAAGAGATCATGACCCTCGGTCCTCTGCACAAGCGGCTCGCAGCCAAACTTCTTGAACAACTCGTACATCTTGGTCTGCGTCGTGTCGTTGATCCAAGCGGCGCCCACGTCGACCATGCCTCTCGAGTTGATCCTCACGCTCTGAGTCTTGCCGCCCACGCAATCCTTGGCCTCCAGCACCACGCAGGAGAGGCCCGCGTTCTGCACGTCCGTGGCTGCCTGAAGCCCACTGAGCCCTGCGCCGACCACGACGACGTCGACGTCGGTGATCGAAGACTGCGTGGGGCGTTTTGGGCTCGGACAGGGCGCCGAGGGAAGAGCCGCCACGCATTGCACCTCGATCTTATATTCTGGGCTCGCGAGCGCTGGCACGGGCACCAGTGTTCCAGCCGGACAGTGCGTGTTCCCCTGGTCGTCGGTCAGGAACGCGTGATGGGCCTCCCAGATCGGAGCAGAATGCTCGGGCGCGGCGTCATAGTCGACGATGTAGATGGTCAAGCTGACCACGTTTTGCGCCGAGGCCCCGATCTCCGCCAGGCAGGTCTTGACGTTGGAGTAGGCGAGGCGGGCCTGCTCTGCCAGTGTCGGAGCCGCTGTTCCGTTCCTGTCGATGCCCACTTGTCCGGCGAGGTAGACCAGGCGACTCCCCGGGTCCGTGACTGCGACGTGGGAGTATAATGCCGAGGGAGGATCTTGTAGGGATGACGGATTCAGGAGACGGATTGGAGGCGCCATATTTCAGATGGCTCGGGATAGCTTGGTCCCTGGATAGTGCTGCTGTTTGTCACGGGGTTCTTGCAAGAGTTCTGCGGGTGGATTGATTCAACGAGGTCGTAACGAGTAAGTACACACCAGGGACACTCTTTTGGAGCCACTGAACGGTAACATTGGGTGGAAGAACGACGGCCATGGTTCTGTGGTTCTTTTGGATTTATAGTGTTGTGAGATAAACCACCGCGGTTAAGGACAAACATGAGGCTGGATGATATAATCAGGAGGTGGAGAGACCGCGTTTCTGGCTCCTGCTCTGGGGTTGGCCCTGCACTTGATAAGCGCTTGAATGCCACGGCATCAAAGCCTTCCAAGTGACGCAACCGAGATACGTACGAGTAGATAAGGTACGTACGAGTACTGAGTGTTGTGGTTGTGCTTGTGAGGCGGTTGAGACGGCCATCCCAATGCGGTCTAGCCGTTTAGATGGATGTAAAGGGGTCTCGCAAAACCAGTAGTGGAGCTCGTAGCAACATTCATAATCACAACAGTCGTGACGTTGATGCCAGGACGACGAGGCTCGACGTGATTGGCTGTACTTGAACGGGGTATTGTTTAAACGCGCTTATCGATAAGATAAATGAACTAATCTATAGCAGGCAAAATGCTTCCGAAGATCCGATCTGACTAGGCTGAAAGAGGATGGAGTGGAGGTGAAGGCGGAGGTGGGGCACTTCAGGACTCTCTCTACCCGCGTATGTCCCAAGGTATACCTCTCAACCGTCACTGATAGTTGCGCTTGATGGTCTTCTGATCTTCGGAGCAGGTGTCAAGCGGATGGATGGATATATGGACGAATAGCCGTGCTAATCGATGACTTGCAATATACGAGTACCGAGTCATGACTATCCTACACTCCACTTGACCTTTCTCTGCCTCATCAACTTTTCCGCGCCGTAAGGCCCAAACGCCTCGTCGATATCACTCTCCCACACCCAGCGAAGGATCTTGATGCAACTGCGCGTGGCATACATGCGATGGGCCACCGCGTCGCACATCCAGGCCAGGCGCTCCCGTTGTTCGCCGTCTCGCACGCACGACCCGATCGTGAAGAACGGCCACATCATGATCGTCCACACCGGCGATGATAAAGGTACTTGGTCCGTACACTCCATGAAGCGTTGCACGATCGGCGCGATCTGGAAAAGGAGGAGCATGCTGGGTTTGGCGGGACCGTGGATGGCGCAATAGAGGAAGGCCAGTAACGCCTGTTGATACATGATGCCGGCGAATCGGAGACTGTCGTCTTCTGTCTCGTCCGGTGGTAGCCATTGCTCTAACCGGGTCCTAATGACTTCGAATGCGGAAAGGGTCGTGCCCTGACCTCGGAGCGGACTTCGATGTTCCACAAATGCGAGTCGTTGGATTTCCGGGATCAGCATGAATAGTTCGTAGGCGTATCCAAACATGAAGCCGTGCACACTGTTACTGTTGCTGTTGTTGCCCGAGTATGCGCCGAGTTCCATCAAGGATAGACTCGGAATGGGAAACGTCATGAACGAAGGCTCCTCCTGCCCGAGCGTGAGTCCCACGTTCTTCGACACACAGCTCAGATAGAGAATCTGTTCGACCATGAAGCTGTGGCACGCGGTGTCCATGGTCGTCTTGGAAATACCAGCCCGAGCAAAGATTTCGCTGGCAGCTCCAAGGTGATGCACAGCGGCGCCGCTCAAATCACCATCGACGCACTAGACGCCATCAGTCAGCAAACGGTCACCTTGCTTGGAACTGGGGAGATGGAAAAACTCACTTCGAATTGACACAGCATCAACAACAGCGTGATCAGCGCTGAGGGCTCCTCGCACTGTCCGCGTGCAAACTTGGTGATCTGGTGCTTCGCAGACCGCAGTGCCACGGCGTAGTGTTGCCTGGCTTGAGGGTAGATGGAATCGTCGGAATCCCGGCAAGCGCGGTGCGAGCCGCTTGTTGCTAAGACGGCATGCATGATGTTGTCGTCGGCCACCGCGAGAGGTAGGAGACAGGACACGTAGGGATTTCCCGGGAAGGGCCGGGCTGCCAGCATGAATGCCGTCGACTCGACATAGTGCTGGAAGAGTTGCTGCGCCCCCGGCGTGGTCAGGGTCCGTAGCTGGCTGGGGGGAGGTCTGTATAGGGTGGGAATGAGGGTTTCTTTGTTGTCATCGCGGTCGTGATCTTGGTCGTGGTTGTAATCGTAGTCAAAGTCATGGTCATACTCATACTCATAGGGCGACAGCGACGCGGTGAGTGTCGTGAGCGCCTCCTGGACATCGAGCGTGAACGTCGATGTCGGGGAGAAGCAGCTTAAGTCGCTGTCACGATTCGTCTCATTCTCATCATCCTGGGCTCGTCCCAAGTCGGCGTCAGCGTGGCGAGAGGCTTCGTCAGACGTGATGGTGTCCTGCTCCACTTCAACCCGGACAGTTACGCATTCAAAGCGTTTGGCGGGCGACGCCGGGGGCGGAGAACAAGACGAAGAAGATGCGGTCTGCCTCTGGGGCGGCGATGGCCACGAGCAAAGCAGGAAATTGCGCTGGCACCCGAGACACACTGGTTTCTCTTCCGAGCAGCGTTTCCTTCGTGCGCGACAAGTCAGACAACCCAACTTGGACCGCGTGTGATGCCGCCTCTTCCTCTTCACGGGCGGGTGATCCATAGTAGTCAGAGCGTGAAGGGCGTGAAGGCAGGCATGAAGGAGGGATGGAGATGGAAGTGATCGAGGTCCATTAATTGAAGGCCAGAAGTGAGCGAGGTTGAGATTGATGAAGGGTGGCAGATGTCCTTATTGTCAGTGGTTGAGGTAGTCCCAGTTGGTCATGCCGAGAAAGTTGGAGGCTTGAAGCTTGACACCGCCTAGAGAGCCTCCCTAGCCTACATACTGTAGGGAGCCCCCGAGTCTCGCGCCCAAGTCTCGACGATAAGCGCGTCTAGAGTTTTATGTCCGTCTCTGCTCCTCCTTTCTTCCTCTCTTCCCTCCTGTCTCTCTATTCTCTCCATTATCAACATTTATTCAGCCTTGATCATCCTCCGCCGTGCCAACGACGCTTTCAAGTTTCCGCATCCTTCCATCCGGGGTCTGTAGCCGCTCTACTTTGCCTTCTTCACAAGAAAGAGCATGAATGACTTGAACCGGCGCCAACTCTCCTCGATCCCCTTCCTTTTCGACGGCCTCTTCTCCCCTGCTCCGGCTTCGGTGTCTCTCGCCTCGCCCTCGCTGGCAAGCATTCCATCCTCTCGATCCTGATCAAGCCCTTCTTCAGCGTTCGCCGTCTCCTTCTTGCCAGCAGTGCCATCCCTGTGCTTGGTCTCTTTCCACTTCTTGTACCCCATCCGCCCGCAGCCTGCCAGAATAGCAGAGCCTACTGCTCCAGCACTCAGGATCTTCAAGGCCATGAACCCTTTGAGCCAACCTGAAGATGCAGGATCTGCCTTGGATTTGTCCTGCTGTCTGCGGTCGAGGAGGGGCTTGTGAGCATCTGGCTGTTTGACAGACACCGGGACTGAAGGATCCGCTCGCCACGCCAAAGGCCCGGAAAGCAACTGTTGCAATTCGCACTGATAAACAGCCATGAAGTAAAGCGTCGATTTCCTCGTGGGATTCCCTTGTCCCTGGCTCACATGATAGGCGGATTCACCAAAGGTAACGACTTCCCAGTTGGAGGGAAGAGCAGGCTCCAGATCTAGCCACAGCGAGGGTACACCTTTGGCTACCCGGGCGTCAATATTATTGAATGCTCTTTGAAGGATAGAAGACGTTTCCTCGATTGATAGCCGCCAGAGGGGGAGGCAGTATGCCGGCGAAGGGATTAGGTATAACAGCGGAATCGTGGCGGCGACAAGGAGGGAACGAAAGTTGGACATTGGTATGCAAATAAGACAAAACCAAAACGCGGAATGAAGGCGCTTCCTGTCATTGGAATAGAGTAAGGATAACCCTGTCAGGTAAAGCGATAAGTGAGTCCGATTGTGAGTGAAGACTTGTTTTGCAAAGGCTGCAAAGCCTCAGCAGTGCAAACAGAAACGCAGTCAGCCTCTTTCTGATCTTCCCGCCTCAGTCCTCACACGGCAGTGGCGAGCCCCGATGTTATGAGACGATCCCGTGCAATTTACAACCCAATCCAGCCCAACCCAACCCATTCGTCTCTCGAGTCTCAAGTCGTCGCTGCCTCATGCAGCCGCATGGGAAGTCGATATGGTGCCGTGGTGACACTGTACTGATGTCGCACAACGGTGTCCGTCTCAAGCGTTTCGAGCCCATCAAACTTCTGCAACATGCGCACAATCACGTACCCGGCCTCGGTCAGCGCAAACTGCTGTCCCAGGCAGATCCGCGGGCCGCCGTTGAAGGGGAGGAACTCCCAGCCCGGTTTGCGGCCCACCCATCTTTCCGGCTTGAATTCCTCGACGTCGGGTCCCCAGATGTCCGCACGATGGTGCATGATGTGCACGCTGTAGTTGACTTCCTGTCCCTTCCGCACGTAGAGTGGCGAGTTGCCGTCTGGGCCGCCGCCTCGAGGGATAGAGGTGTCCCTCACGGCGCGGCGACTGTTGATGGGGACGGTCGAGAACAGTCGGAGTGTCTCGGACATGACGTGTTGCAAGTATGAGCAGCCCTTGAGTGTCTCGAAGGTGATGGGCTTGGGGTCCTGGAAACTGCCAAAGTCCTCGAGAATGATCTCGCGCAGCTTCTTGAAGATGATGGGATGTCGGACTAGGAGATAGAATGTCCACCCTAGAAGGCCGGCGGTAGTATCACGGCCCGCGAGTCTGTTTATTCGGTGATCAGTCTCTCGCGCCACGCCGTCGATCGAGGGATACGGGGGCAAACTTACAAGATGTTGAGGAGCTGGCTTCGCAGTTCAATGGGATCGCGAGTGGCCTGGACCAGCTCCTTCAAGAAGATGTACTTCTCTTTCTTCAAGCCTTTCTCGGGATTCTCCTTGTTCAACGTTGAAAGATCCGTGGTGAGAGCAAGGTTGACATAGTAGTCGGCGAACCGGTGGACTTCCTTGCAATAGTCACTGAAATTTTTGGGGTTGTATAGCCAGTACAACTCTGCCAGACGTCCGCGAGCCCCAAGCGCCATGGTGGCGCCATCGAAGCATTTGGCGAAGGCGGTCCAGTCCAATTCACCAGGCTTCTTGACTCTGTCGGCGTAGCCCGGTAGAGCTGCGATCTGAGACTCGACACTCTGACCAAAAAGGAACTCGGTGGCGGAGTCCAGGGTCAAGCGGAAGAAGAGCGGCACCAGATCAACGCATTCAGACCAGCCATCCTTGGTGGCGAGATGTTGGAGCATGTGCTGAACGTGGATTTCCTCCAATTGCAAGTCGGCTACCTGTTGGCGGGCAAATTGTGGACGAAGGAGTGAGCGGGAATGTTCCCTGTTGGAAAGTTAGCGAAGAGCACCGGGTCCCGGTTATTGATGACGCTGAGCACTCACCATGCCTTCCCGTCTGCCGTGAAGATGCCATTGCCCAGCATGGGGAAGAAGTTGCCCCGGCGTTGTTCGCCTATCTCAAAATCGTTGAACTGGGTGGCAAGCACGGCCTGGATGTTCTTCGGGTCGCTAGTGACATAGGCCTGGGTTCCGAGGAAGTTCTGCTTCCAGGTCGGCTTGCCCACTTCATTGTACATCTCAAGGAAGAATGGAGGCACGACATGGTCTCGATCAGCCTGGATGATTTTCCAGGTCAGGTCGATGGCCAATGGCCAGCGATATTTTCGTTCCACCGCAGGCTCACATCCCAGCTCTCTCGCTCTTCGCGCGTGATACCGACTGGACAGGATAGAGTTGATGAGGAAGTAGAGAATGGACACAGACGCGAGCCCAAGGCCCACGACGAGATAGTGGTTCATGTTGAAGGCTGTGGAAAGAGGCGACTGGGCTGGAGAGCGGTACTGAGGCCTTCGTTCCGAATACGTACTGGAGTTTGGGAAGAACCAGAGTATATGAGAGGATTCGAGACAGCCTGCCAGTGCCAGCCCAAGATAGATAGCCTTAGCAGCGAGGGCAGCTTTTGCCTATGTTACCGCTTACCGCGGCTACCAAGGCCAGAAAGGAGGTAATCAAATTAGGAAGGATTCAGCATTCAGAGCAGCAGTTGCGTTGATAGACACCACAGGGAGGCGGTCAGCGTGGCGTCCGACGCGCATATTATATCGATATTGGAGCAGGTTGTCCTTCTTGGATTGGCTCCTGATTCACCCCCCAGATTCGAAGCTGGGACATCACCATCAGGCACCCATGATCCGTCCACCTCAGCTTGAAGGCTTCGGAGTCCCGGCCCAATGCTGCTGGGCCTGTGTCAACCGGGGCGAAAGGGAAGGGCCGCCAACACCAGGGGCCTCCACTCTAGGACTCACCGCGCTTGAAAGCCTCAGCAGTATTGCCCAGGGTGCCATTGAACGGGAGTCGTAGAATCCTACCTCGTAGAAGCCTGGATACCTCGGCCAGGGTTCAGGACCCAGCACCCAGGACCCAGAAGAAACCACCGGTGGCCCGTGATGAGTCCAACCCCAGAATAATGGGCCCGTCAGGTTTCTAGCGTGAAGTCTGATCGCTGGCGAGTTCGCGACTTGTCAAATCGAGCGGGGGACGAGGCTTGCGGAGCCCAGCGAGGGATGAATGACGGACCGGGCGGCTCCCCTCCTTCGCATTGACGGTAATGGGTAATTGAATCCAGATGAAGTGATTGGTGGCGTGGCATGGAACCGGGCGATGAATTGCACCGTGTCAATGTGGTCAAGACGCGGAGAAATGAAGTTGAAGGCGAAGAAGCGATATTTACCTCGGCCGAGTTGGTCACGGATACAGAAGAGGCTCGTTTTGTTCGTCTGGCTCGTCGCATTGAGACTCGAGACGACTCTGGAGTAGTGACAACTGCCGACTGTTAACTGGACACTGGCCACACCACACCGTCTCGCTTAGAGTAGGGACTCTAGCGAGTGGCCTGAATCTGCCCGATCGACTCGGTCCTGACTCCTGACTCCAGACGAGCATGAGCAGGTACGTACTTTCATGTTTCGAAGGCATGGAGCGGAACTGATCTCTGAGGGGTGAAGTGATTGATGCCACGCTCTCGCTTTTTGTTCTCGGCATCATCATCAGCATCATCAAACTGGATCGAGCAGGAGCGAACACGAAGTACGCGATACGACGTACGAGGCACACTCTTCTCTTCTCTTGTTTGCTCACCGTGACACACTGACACTGACACTGACACACTTGTACTGGCAACTTTGCAAGCTGACTTGTGGCAACTCTTGAGTGATGCTTGGTTTGGTTGCTGAGTCTGACTTCTTACTTCCGACCGAATCTGGCATCCTCCGTCTTTCTGTGTGATACCTTAACGTTAAGGTAATTATGATTACCAGGTGGTGGTGGCGGCGGCGGCGGCGGGCCTCAAATTGCCCGCAATCCCCGGCTCAACGTTACGAGAAAGAGAAGAACCACGCTGATGCTCTGCAGTGAGCCCCTCATAGTCGATTCGGTTTTACACTCCAGTACGGAGTACCACTGTCCGTACGACCGGGATCCCGCTGCGCCGCTTACATAAAAAGAAAAGGCGGAATACTGGCGGAATACCGGTCGGATGCCCTATACCGAGTCTTCTCCTCAGCCTGCGATCCTCGTTCCTGGATCTTGGCTCGCTACAGGCTCACAGCAGGCAAATCAGGACGTCGCTGCGCTTCCCGATTCTATCGGGGTCAGATCGTTGCATGATGGAACGACCCGCCGTCAGGCTTCCTGCACACTGCACAAAGTTGCTCAGAGATGGCGACCATTGCAACCAGGGGACCGGATCGACTCCCCTGATCTGATGATGAGTCGGAGTCAGAGCGAGACACCAAGACCCGGGATCAGAGCCCGAGACCGAATCGTTTTAAGGCCACTCACTCAACAATCATTGATAAGTCACCGTAGAGGACGGAGGAACGAGTACGGAACGACGTCCCGAGTCCCGACGACGACTTATCAATTACACGATACACGATACACCCCACTCCTACCTAGGTCTGGATGGCGACAATCGTTGGATCCACGCCGAGCGAGCGTGTCAGCACGATCAAGTTAAGGAAATCGCCGCACTGCCTACTCTACATACCTGGTAGAGTACCACTGTAATAGTGGCCAGTGTATTTCTATTACAGTGGAGACGGCGAAAGGGGCGCGGAGCGCAGCACTCATCATCGCTCCATCCATCCATATTTCTGTGGGTAGGTCCTATCCACGCATTCGCGGAATCCTCGTTCACACGCACACGGTCACAGACACACATACATTACACACGGTCAGGCCGCTCAGGGCCCGAGGGGCTCAGACCAACCGACCGACCGGCAACAGTAATCAATCAAAGGCGACCCGGGTCCAGTCTCGGAGAACTACTACGGAGTACATCAAACATGATACAAGGTAGGTGGGTGTCCAGCCAGCCCCACGGCCTAATCGATCGGGTCATCTATTCGAGATTAAGTTCTTGGTACCTGGACGATGGGAGTGCGAGTGTCATTCAAGGCCCTTTATCCCTGATCATGCTCCATCGACAAGCCTCCCTTCCCTGGCATGCTTGTCACGGATGGATGGGAGACAAGAGCACGATGATCCATCCCTTAAACGTCGAAAAGAACCGCTTTCTCTTGCTCTTGCTCTTGCTCTTCTGTTCTCTTGCTCGCAATCGTCTATCCGCCCGTCGCACGTGGGAGTGAGGATCAGGATCAGGATTGCGTGTCGCAATCGCCATCGCTCGTAAGAGCTGCGAGCCTGAACGACGACGCGACGGGTCCGGCCAAGAGAAGTGGAACGGGTAGGCGCCCCAATCTTGCATGTGTTGGGACTCAGGAATGCTCTGGGGCCTTGCGCGTCACGCCGTGAAAGTGAAAGAGGTCAAGAAGGGTGAGTGTCTCGGTTCGGAACTTGAAGACAAGAAACAACACTGCAACTCGATCTCGGAATCGAAATTAGGCGGCCGCGTCGCACGTCGCAAGAGGGGATGGGGGTATCAATCTTGTCTATTTTCTCTCCCTGCGCATGGGTCGGAACGGAACTGTTCTGTTCATTTTTCTGGATTATATGTGTTTTGCGCAACGTATTGTACACCGGGTGATCTGGCTGGTCATCTACCGAAAGTGGAGGGGATTCTGAATAACAACTGGGGGCAGGAAGAGTTAAAGAAAAGAGCATTTTCGCCACTCTTGCACTCTGCGTCCCACA
Organism: Exophiala alcalophila; assembly: GCA_001599775.1. Taxonomy (NCBI): domain Eukaryota; kingdom Fungi; phylum Ascomycota; class Eurotiomycetes; order Chaetothyriales; family Herpotrichiellaceae; genus Exophiala; species Exophiala alcalophila. Next base: position 4,048,104 of record BCHY01000003.1, read on the forward strand.
CTTAGGCATTACATTTACTCCTTGACGAAGTTCTCGAGGTCTGGAAAGGGAGGTTAGTCGGGTCGGATGACAAAAAGAGTTGGGCGGGTTTCTCTCATCACTCACTCTCAAGCCACTGCACGTATTCCCTCTGCTCCTTGTAGTCGACGTACTCCGGCAAGAAGCTGGCGAGCTCCTCGTCGATGCCGCGCTCCTCGAGGTATTTGTCGAACATCTGCTGCAGCTCCGGGTCCAGCTCTTCGATCGTCGGTCCGGCGTACAGGCCGCGGGCTTCCTGCGCGTCCTTGGAGCTCTGCGCCTCGAGCAGCGACTCCTTGGGGAAGAAGCTGACCGTCTCGATCTCGATGGTGCCATCCTCCGCCACCGCGCGGATCTCGACCGCCTGCTTGCCGGGCTTGGTGACGGTGATGGTCAGATTCAGCGGGTACGCGGGCGTGGCTTCCGCATCGGCATCACCCACGGCGCCTTCTCCGTCCGCCCTGTCTGCCGGCGCGATGCTGTCCTCGGGCATCACGTCCACCTTGCCTCCTCTTACACCGGACTGATTGACGGTTCTCTTCTCCATTTCAAAGTCTGCCTCGTCGTCGAGTGCGCTGTCCTCGTCCAAGCCCTCGAAGTCGTCGGCCGCGAAATCGCCGAGTTCAGTGACGCTGAGCTGGACCTTGATCCTGCAGTGTTGTTAGAATCGGTGCCCAGTCTCAATGGAGAGTGTGACTTGCTTCTCGTTGCCAAAATCTCGCACCAGGGCAAACTCGTGAGTGCCGGGCTTGTCTTGGACCTGCCACGAGCTGTTCTCGAGGAACTCGTTGATGGCAGCAACCTTGTCCTGGTCGGTGGATTGAAGTTCGAGCATCCGCTCGTTGTTCAGTTTCGCTACAAGCATGTCATCCGCTGCGGGCTGGGTTAGTCAAGGAATCCGGCCCCAATTGGAGAGTTGCGTACACTGGCCGGCAGGCTCTCTTCGTGCAATCGACGTTGAGAACGCCGCATAGGATGATTTCGTAGCTGGTTGCCATAGCGCTTGACGAGGCGCAGATCTCGAGATGGAGGAAACGCATCGAGCTGCAGGTTGTCGGAGCATGCTCTTGGGCAGCGCCCGGCTGAGCATCCTGAGGGAAAGCATCTCGAGAAGATGTCAAGATTCAGTGAGGGTTTCCGGTAAATGGAAAAGATCCTCTCTGGCCAAAGATTGTTGATTGACTGAATGAGTGAATCAAGGACGCAGGATGAAGAAGCGCAGGCTGGCAAACATCATAAATTTTGGCGGGTGATCTGCAGTGACGATGATTCGTCAGACACGTGAAAATGTGGGTCGCCATTCGCTGCGCAGTGACAATGCGGAATTGTATGTAGAGAAGTATTTGAAGATGTCCGGTGTACGATGCACATGGCAGCCTTGCCAATCCAATTGAACCGTTCTCTCACTTTCAGATCCCTCAATCTCTTCAGATATGACTTCACTACTCGTCGAAGGGAGCCCTTTCGCGCTCTCCTCAAGTATCGATACGACCGGGGGTGCATATTCCCCTCGTTATATCGAGTACATAATCAGGACTCATATTCCTCTCATGCGTACTGTTGTTCTCTCCCCGAGGTCTGGTCCCGCTTCTCGTCAGAGACTTTCGAGTCGAACAAACAAGTTCGTCCGCATGAATCCCACCGGTCTCGGGACGATGTCCTGACGATCGTATCCCTCATCACACCATCCAGCGCCATAAACAATCCATGAGGCTAGTCAAGGAGAGCGGGAACGGGAAATGGTTCTCGACTGCGTGAAGTCCAGAGGATGAGAAGTTGTCGTTATAAAACAGGCGCTTCGCATGATCTCGAGCGCCAACCTCTGCCGTCTATGACAAGCCTTTTGGAGGAAAGCTGGATGGCTTGATGTCTCCTGATTTGACCACCCGAACAAACTTCAAGGTGTTGAGGCCTCCCCAGTCACCACTCCATCGCTCGACTTTCGACCGGCTGTCGTCATCTCTGAGTTCGGGTGTCCAAAATCCGGCCCGGAATTCTCGCTCTTCGGCATCCTTCCGCTGCTGGATTTGTGCTTCGATCTTGCTGGGCGGCCGACCAGGTCGTCGTTGCTGTTTAGCTTCTGCTAGTTCTTCATCCTCACGATCAATGAAGCTACCACCACTGTCAGACGCATGGCTCGAAGGGGCGTACATCAAACATACCTCTGCGTCAGAACGTGCATTTCCTCGGCCGTTAGTGCACCTTCTGATCCTTCCAGGGCTGATCTGAACCATGCAACTCGGTCGACTAAAGCGCATCTCTGATATTAGCGGCCGATGTGCATTCATAGTAGAGAAGATTCTTTACCATAAACTTGATTGGACTTGACGGCAGCGTCCATAATCCGGGACAGTTTGTCTTCTCTGGCAGCAGCGGTACGGAGGCGCTGAGCATCCCGGCTGTTCTCGTGGAGGCTGTTCGGCTTCCCTCCCCGTTTCTTGGAGATCATTTTCTGAACTTTGTTCAAGGAGCGAGCCATGGTGATGTTCGATGGCGATGACAATGATGAGATGAACAATGTTAATGGCGGGGAATGGATGCTCGAACTCGAGGCTGAACTTTGAAGTCATCAGAAAAAAAGTTGATGGCGGCAAAACTTCGGCTGAATTGACGCGGGCGCCTTCCAAGTTCCGACTCGAGTCGCGTCCGGCGCGTGGCCGGAAACGCAACTTGCATCTCAATTCTCTGGCAGATCCTACAACCCAGATATTGAAACACCCAACGACACCAATATTGTACGACTAATGGCTCAAGGCGTGCCGTTCAACATCACCCTTCCTCTCAGTGTATGACTCTCTCCTATTTCGCCCTGTGGCCCCCGCGATCCTGCCGGCTCTTCGTCCTTGGATCAATTGAGAAGAGGCGGTGAAGATTCATACCGCGCTCAAAGATGGGCATAAAGGGTAACTATCAGATCCCATAGCTGTACCCAAACACTGACCTCTTCAGGGCTGCTCCCTCTACTCAAATCGATCCACAAACATGGCACATTGAAGAAGTTCTCCGGCCAGACAATCGGCGTGGATGCTTACGGATGGCTACATCGGGGGGTCGTGGGATGTGCGCTGGCGCTCGCACTTGACAAACCGACCACGATACACATCGACTTTGTCCTGAGCCGCGTGCGAATGCTGCTCGATTTCGGCGTGACCCCATATCTGGTTTTTGACGGAGACAATCTACCGAGCAAGGCCGGCACGAATGAGGGCCGCAGGAAGAGAAGGGAAGAAAGCAAGGTGCTCGGCTTGCAACTGCACAAGGCTGGGAAGGCGGCCCAGGCGCATCAGGAGCTCCAGAAAGCGGTAGACGTAACTCCGCTAATGGCCCGACAACTGATCGATGAGCTAAAGAAACTAAATGTGCAATATCTTGTCGCCCCTTACGAAGCTGACGCGCAGCTGGTCTACCTCGAGCAAAAGGGCATCATTGACGGGATTTTGTCTGAAGACTCGGATCTCCTCGTATTCGGCGCAAAACGTCTGCTGACGAAACTCAATCAGTACGGTGAACTCGTCGAGGTGGAGCGCGCTGACCTTGCCTCGTGCAAAGAGATCAACCTAGCAGGCTGGACTGATACCATGTTCCGGCGGATGGCGATTCTCAGTGGTTGCGATTATCTCACCAACATCGGCAAGTTGGGCCTGAAAACTGCCCATGCTCATATTCGCAAGTACAACGAGATCGAAAAGATTATCCGGATCATCCAATTCGAAGGCAAACTCGTCGTGCCAAACAACTACCTGGAGGATTTCCGAAATGCCGAACTGACGTTCCTTCACCACCGAGTCTTCTGCCCGCGTGCGCGGCAGATGGTATTCTTGAACGACCTGCCACCGGGAGTATTGGAGTCTGATATGCCATTTTTGGGCCCTCATGTCGATCCGGATACCGCCACCGGCGTTGCATGCGGCGACCTTGACCCTTTCTCCAAGGAGCCTCTCCGTGTGAACTCAGGAAAGCATCTGGGACGTCCGGTACTTGGGGAAAGGAGGAGGCAGACCTATGCTGCGACCGAGGAATTGAAACTGGGGACACCGATAGAGACATTCTTCAAGCTTCAGCGTCAACCACTTGCTGAACTAGATCCCAATTCCCTCACACCCTCCCCTTCGCAACAACAACTTCTGCAGCGCAACCAGAACACCTCTTGGGAGCCGAGGGTGGTCTCTTCAGCGCCCAGTTTGGCGCGGAGTATGACGACATCCACTCGCCGAACAATTGCCACAACCACAGATCGTTCTTCCTTCCTTGCCAGAGCATCCACAATGTCGACGTACCAACCTCCGAAGCGGCAACGACTCTGTTCGGACACCCTCGATCCTTCAGCAACTCCGGAGATGAAGCAAAGTCCATTTTTCAGCACAAAGGCCGAAGAGCCCAGCCCCCTAGCACAGAAAAATACCAGGAGTGCGGTGGGAAAGAAGTCCAGATTTGCAGTATATTCTGATGAAGCTTCTAAGAGAACATTACCCGAGCCGAAAATCCAGCAGATCGCAAGCCCAGACCATGATACGAAGAAAGTTGACGGAGTGAGCAAAGGTAAGGGCAACGCGGATGAATCCAACCCTGGATCTCCACGAGTTGCCGAATCACCCACGCAAGGTCAAATCTCACTTTTGGAGAAGAGTCCTCTTTCTCACCGACCTTCTGCTAAGGTCCTCCTCTCACCCCATGCGACCACCAAGGAAATCAATCAAGACGAAGATCCAGAAGCATTTGAGGATCTCCTAGAATATCATATCTCCAAGCAGAATGAGGCTCTGATGAAGACATTCGCATTCCAACCAGAAGAGAAGCGGACTTCGGCTCTGCAATCACTCCCCGCCAGCGATACTCGGCAAAAAACCTTCTCTGCGCAGACACCAGCGGTACAGCTCGCTGCGCTAAGGAAGCTTCCCCAAGCTAGCAGCGCCCAAGCATCTAGTGGAATCAAGACTGGGCAGAAGACGTTCGACCGCCAGTCGCGTGAGGTTCAGCGGTCTGCGCTGAGATCGCTCACCGGGCAAAACGAATTTCGCGATATTTCTAACCGGAACCGAGAAGCAGCGGCAAGCCCGAACCAGACGCGAACAGCAAAAGACATATTGGCGACTGCATTTCCTGGACGGAGAGATGTGCGAGGTAGCGAAGATGCAATGGTCCCAAACAGCGAGGATGAGGTCTCTGAGGCTGGATCGCCAGCTGAGAAATCAAGATTGGACCTCAGCGCCTTTGCATTTGTTTCAGCTTGATTGATTGGATACATTTGGTTTCAGCGGCATTCTGTATGGTGTTTTTCTTTGTTTGCAAGGATGCATTAGATCGCATGGCTGCGATGTGGGAGTCTTGGATTGGCTGCCTGGCTTTGGGCAGGAAACATCACTGATGTAATCACGATTATTGAGCATAAAGCATGGGAAGTGCCGACCTGGCGGAGGCAGTAGAGGCTGAAGGCTACGACTCACGATATAACTTCTCCTTTACACTTCACTCTGGAGCATTAAATAGTATGTTCACCCCTTTTGAATTGAAGTCCTGGAGAGAGAAAAGTGATGTCAGAGAAGGCTGCGGACCCTGTCACGAGGCTGACCAATTAGAAGGCGAGTGTGTTGCTGTGAGCGACTCTGCCACAGCCTTGGCAGCGGCCTAAACCCGAAACGGCAAAACCCAAACACATCACCTCCAGCCTCCCGCGCGATTTTCTCCAGGCTTCCGTCCTGCCACCAGATTATTGCCCATACCCATTCATGAGCAGTCCCGACAATTAGACCAGCCTCACGGATTTTCAATGGCAATTCACTGAAGTCGGCATGGAAATTGGCGCCCTGCGGTCCCAGTCTCATATACTGCCACAATTGAACCAGCTACGCCTCCCCTCTCTTCCTCCTTCTTCCATCTCTCCCTCTCATCTTTGCCTGCGAGTCGCAGACAGCTAACACCTGGTTCTCTCAGTTGCATTGGAACGTCGAATATTCCACGAAGCAAAGCATCATCAGATATTCAACCCCATACCGATCAAATCCCCCATATTTCTCAGATCCTCGAACCCACCGTACGAGTCGCTTTGACCACTCCTTGACCCAGGCGGAGCGCCAACCTTCTACTCGTGCTGAGCTTCAACACTGTCCTCCGTCCGCACGGACGGTACCAACTCAAAAGAACACCCAATACTCTCGCCAGCGGTCAGGGCACTGACCCGAAAATCCAATGGCCACGCCCTCCAGATTCCGGACAGGATGGCGGAGATTTATCCCTGCCGTCGGCTATCATCATGTTCTTATGATCTTCATAGCCGTTGCCATCATCCTATTATGTGAGTACAAGCCTGTGTGACCGAAGACTTTCTGAAGCTGACCACCACTTTCCAGCACTCCTTCTGGCCGGGTGTTCGTCCACGTCGCCGATAATACCGGATATCTACCTCATCTCGCTCTGGTACCAGCATTATCCTCCGGTGTTCAGTACCGTTCAAGTCGATCCCTCCGTCTCAACAGCGATTGCAAACATTGTCGGCAATGCAGACCTCAATGTCCGAGTGGGATACTTTGGCATCTGTATCAAGGTCGACCGTGGAGCATGGATGTGCAACCAGAACTCGACTGCATTGGCCGACCTGGTCAGCATTGATCAAGATCCGCTCAACTTGATATGGGTGGCCAGCACATTCAAGAACGCCATTGTGTTCCCATACCTCATCATCATCGCCATTGTCCTCGCCTTCCTCACCTTCTTGCTGCTCGCCACGTTTCCTGGCTGGCACACGGACCTGGGTTCGGATGGCTCCGAGCATGAAATCCGGCCGTTTCCGTCAAGAGCTGTGTCCCAGGTGGCCTTGGCCACCGTTTTCATCGCGTCAGTCTTTCTGCTGGTGTCGGTTATGTGGCAGCACACTGCGGCTGTGGCAGCCAGCACTGTGGCACAAGACCTCGGGAACGGAAGTGTCAAGTCAGGGGTTGGCACCACGGCAATGGTGCTGGGTTGGTTTGGCTTTGGACTCCTGGTGGTGGTGACACTCGGCTTGCTCGTGATGATTTTGAGCATTCAATTATTGGACCGACTCACGGACGATGTCTGAAAACCGACACTGAAGCAACGTTCCTCAGTGTTGACTGCATCGACAGTAACAAGGACATCCCCAACATTGGGCGACTCCGAGCGGCCTGGGCGAAGCAACATCATTTCGCACTACGAAGGGGAAAAAGAGATGCAAATCCTCCGAGCGAGAATGAACAGGACCATACATGAACAAGCGGCGTTCCGGAGATAGACTGAAAGACTCCATCTTGCATTTCGGCTCGGGAAAGGGGCGGGATACGGCGGGCTTGAGGCGTATGGTCATTGGTGTGGATAATGATGGGATAACGGCCATGGAAGGATCTCACCCAAAGGTCGTGAAGATCCTTGTGATTCATTGATTGGTCTGTCTTGGAGCCGATGATTGAACTCCGATCCAGGGCAGATGGCGGGCAGTTTGATAACCTATGGACGCACAAATGCATTATGGAACGAAAGGTGATTTCGGATACCGAGCTTCATTGTATGTACACCTCAGAAAATGGACATGTCACCTTTCCCTCACCACTTTGTTTAATCTGCAATCTCCTCTCCAGATACTAGTAGTCGTAGAAGGGAAGTGGACAAGAGAAGTCAAATGCTCCACCGCAGTGCGTGCATTATCTACGGTCGAGCAAAGAATCCTCTAACAAGCCACTTCAAAATGCTCAGCGACAGCAGTTGTAAAGCTCGCTGTACAATTTTTCTAATGCCAACGCCACGTCTTTCTGACTTCAGCCATTGAATCCACCTCATCCCACCACAACTCCGTTCCAGAGTGGCTCTTTTGCAGAGTCATCCAGTTGTCCAAAATGTCATCGAGACTCTTTGACGGTCTCGTTCTCCCTGCGTCCGCCGACTTCCACGTCCACCTCCGCGATGGCGCCATGCTTGAAGCTGTAGCACCCACAATTCGGCAAGGAGGCGTCGAGACGGTCTTCGTCATGGTGAGTAGCATCAAATCCCGAGTCCCTTCGTCTGGGTTCTATTACCTCTTGGATCTGCGAACTCTCCCTGGGAGGAAGATGTCCAAAATATAGCGAAGAGCAGTGACTAATTTCGGTTCCCTGGGACCTACAGCCCAATCTCGTCCCGCCCATCACGACGGTCGAGCATGCCCTGGCGTACAAGGCTGACATCGCTCGGTACACGGACGCCAAATGTCTGATGTCTCTGTACTTGCACCCGTCGATCACGCCGGACACGATCCGGGAGGCCAAGAAGGCCGGTATCTATGGAGTCAAGTCATACCCGGCGGGGGTGACGACGAATTCTGCGTCCGGGGTCGTGGACTACGAACAGTTCTACCCGGTCTTCAAGGCTATGGAGGAGGAGGATCTGGTCCTGAATCTGCACGGCGAAGCGCCCCCTGCGGAGGACATCACCGTCTTGAACGCCGAGGCGGCTTTTCTCCCCACGCTGCTCGACCTCCATCGACGGTTTCCCAAGCTGCGAATCGTTCTCGAGCACTGCACCACCGCCGCGGCAGTCGCGGCCGTGAAGGAGTGCGGGTCGAACGTCGTCGGCACAATCACCGCGCACCACCTGTTCCTCATCGTCGACGACTGGGCCGGAGATCCGATCAACTTTTGCAAACCCGTGGCCAAGTTGCCCAGCGATCGCGTCGCTCTGCTCCAGGCGGCGACGAGTGGGAGCCCCAAGTTCTTCCTGGGCACTGATTCTGCGCCTCATCCGCTGCGGGCAAAGAAGGGAGGACTCGGTGCGCACGACGCCGGGAAGTGTGCAGCTGGTGTGTTTACGCAGCCGTATGCGACACAGCTTGTCCTCGAGGCGTTCGAGGATGCCGTAACCAAGCAAGTCATCCAACGCAGTCAATTGTCTACGACCGTGCTGGAGGGATTCCTCGGTGACTTCGGCCGCGCGTTTTATCGCGTCGAGGCTAGCGGCGCCCGCATCAAGGTCTTCGAGAACAAGGAGACGGTCATTTCCAAATTGGCCGTGGGAGGAGGAGGTGCGTCATCGACCACGGCGGACGTCGTGATCCCTTTCCGCCGGGACAGCCCCATCTACTCCCTAGAGTGGCTTTCATAAAAACGACATCACTTCCAAGAACATCGTTGTAGCTGAACTTTCCGCCTCAGAAGTGGTTTCTCTTCATCGTTTGTCATCGGGCCCTGCAGGAGCTGAGTCGAAGAATTTCTGGGTGAGCAGAGCAGCTGCCACACTGACATTGAGGCTGTCGATGTCTCCCAATCCTGGTCTGGAGTTGGGGATTGCCGCGATCCCATCCACCAATGACCTCAAAAAGTCGCGAATTCCCTCATCCTCGTTTCCCAGCACGAGCACGCAAGGATGCTGTAGCAACGCACCTTCGATACTCAGCGGCTCGCAGCCTCTGGCGTTCATGATTCTTCTCACCATGCGGCCGTCGGTCTCCGGCGCATCGGCAGCGAAGAATTTCCAACCGTTCCTGCGCGATCCCCGGACAAAATCTCTTTCGTCCCTCACGTGGAGAATCGGCAAGTATTCCAAGGCACCCGCAGAAGCCTTCAGACTGTTGCTCGAGATGGGCGCAGTGCCGTGCTCGAGAACAAGGATTGCGTCGACACCCAGGAACCATGCAGAACGGGCGATGGCCCCCATATTGCCGGTATCCGTGATGCGGTCGAGAAGGAGCATGAAAGGATACCGATGAGGAGGGCGGATGGAGGGGATCTCTGCCTTGCTGTCGGTTGCGCCAAATACTTTGTTGACCTCTCGCTCTTCCTCGGACGCCCATCCCACATTGACAACGATGGGATCAGACGATTGATTCACAGCTGACAGGCTCGTGACAGGAAGTTTGGGCACTGGGGAAGCCTCGAGGATTAGGCCATTGTGCGGGCGCCCATCTGCGGCTTTCGCAAAGATAGACTGCCACCGCGGCCCTGTCACATTGTTGATCTCTACCCCAGCCCTTTTGGCGAGGCCATATATCTGCTCTTGAAGACGTGTGTGGTCCAGAGCCCCCTTGGCTCTCCGATTTGTGCCTCTCTTCCCCGGGTTCTCGTCACTGTATGTGGACTGCAGCCGATAGAGCTTGTAGAGCCTCCGACGGCAGGCCGCCAGCGCAGCGAGGACGGAGAATGTCCCGTAAACGAATTCAGATCCCGCTGTTGTGTATGGTATCACCGCCGGTACCGACGAATCAACAGAGGCTCTCCTCTTCACCGGCGGTGCCTCCGTCTCTGGCCGTTCTGCAATCGCGCGCGGTCTCCGAACTGCCCATGGGCCTGATCTCTCGAACGGCTCGCGGCGGTCTTCGCCCGACTTCAGTGACAGGGAGACCGAATGTTCATCTTGCTGATCGTGGTCTCGAGGAGGTCCATATCGCTGTTCGTGTCTGGAAACGGAGCGCTGGGCCTTTCGGATGCCGTTCTCAATTGCGCCAGTCAGGGATACGGATCTCGTTTGTGCTGAACGCAGTGGAGAGGAGAGATGATGGCTTGCGAAAGCACTTCGCCGGACATGGCGGCGGAGTGGCAGCATTCACGAGATTTTGGGGGCGGTACGGTGTTGGGTAGTTGCGAGCATCCAGTTCGTAGTACAATCGCTGTGGAAGGAAAGAAAAATGTTTGTTGCGGCGCATTTTAGTGCATGCATGCATGACGATGCGGAGCGCGTTTTCGCGACTGCTTGAATTTGGAGAAGAACCCTTGCAACTTGCGCTTCATTCACATCTGAACGCGACTGCGCTCAGTTCAACTTTCTCGCTTCACCTTCACCTGTGATCTAAACAATTACGATGAGAATTCCACGCGCCTCACACCGCAGTGCATGCCTATGTTGAAGACCCGCCACTGTCTCCGTGTCCAGATGTCCCAGGGCCGCCAAATAGGCGCAGCCACCTGCCAACTACGGCTTTGCGATGGACGACGAGCCTGTCCAGTTCACGATTGATCTCTCTGCGTGGGTCGGGAAGCCACCGGAGAGGCCAGCATCCCCATCATCTGTGGAAGAGACAGATGAAGAACCCCCAAGTCGCCCTCTGCGTGAGTTCGAGCGGGAAACACGCTCCGATGAAAGGGAGGACTCGGCCGACGACTCGGATTCGGAGGCCTTAGAGGAAGAAGAGTTGAACGAGATTCCTGTCGCTCAGGATGACGTTCCTAAATCTCCTCCAGGCCAGGATGAAGAAAGACAACTTCCTCAAGCAGAGTCGGCGTCAGATCCAGGATCAGAGTACGATGACGAAATCCATTCCACAAATGGTCGTCCGGAGTCGACGTTCTGTATTGAAGTCCCCAGGTTGTCGGAAGAGGAGAAGGGAAAATACGAATACCTCCCCGGCCACTTCTCTGTCCAGGAGGTGTTATCAATGCGCAAGGATCGGCGTTATGAGGTCGTTCTAAAGAGCGGCGAGATGGACATTGTAAGTGAGCAAGGCGGCATTTCTCTCTGTTAGGGCCTTATATGATTCTTGACCACTTGTTTTCATAGCAACCTATGCTGTTCTCTCAACTCTCAAGTCCCCTTCTTCCTCCCCTCCCCTCCCCTTTCACTTCGAGCCACCTTGACTCCTCCATTGACTTGAATGTTCGCTGATCGCGTGCGCGATCCAGTTGTCCTCACGCGAGCTCCGTGAGCTTGACAACGGTCGAGATTCATTACTAGCGTTTGAGGACAACAGCGTGGGCCTGCCGAGGTCGGAAAGACGCTCTTCACGCAAAGTACCGGACATGGTAGACCCGACCAAGATTTCTCTATCAGATTCTGAGGATGAGACTAGCACCATTCAGAAGCGTTGGAAAGCTGCGGATGGCGAATCCTCTGAGCTGGAAGTGACTCCAGAGTCATCTGCAGATGACGATGGTCAAGCCTCAGATGGATCTCACCAGCCCGGAAGACGATCTGCCAGACTCAGCAGGAAGCGAAAGTTAAACCATCTCACACAAGAAGTTCTCGACCTCGACTCGGACTCAGACGCACGCCCAAGGAGAAGGAGAGCACGAGCTTCTATCCTGCCACATCCCTCGAGAGGATCTTCCCGTCCAAAGCGCAGCATCAGATTCAGAGCCGCCTCTTCAGACGTTGACGCTGCCCCTCGCCGGTCAGAAAGGACAAGGACCCAACCTCGGCGCAACATGAGGGAACGCCAGGAAGATGAGATCTCCAGTGCTGAAGAGGAGAAGACTGGCCCGAAGATCATCAGTACGAAAGAATACTTCGCTCGAATCCCAGACCACGACTTCTTCCGCCGAAGACATCGCCAGGAGTGCGACACCTGCTACTTCAAGGGGGATGACCCAGGCAAAGGACCTCTAGTCTTTTGCCAGGGTTGCACGAATTCCTACCACAAGACATGTCTGGGGTTTCGAGGCACGAGAGACCACCTCGTGACGAAAGTGGGAGAAAACCTGTTCATCTTGCAATGTCGCCGCTGCATAGGGCATGTTCACGAGAAGGACGAGTGGGCGCCGCATCATGGCCGCTGTATCTCCTGCACTGAGCTTGGAGAACTCTCAAAACCTCTGCGAAGCCGACTGACTACTCGGCAAGAGCAAATCCAAAGAGAGGAAAATGGAGGCAAGGATCCCATCACCATCGTCGAACCGAAACTCGTCAATAATATTGCGAATGTGATGTTCAGATGTTCGCAGTGTGCTCGAGCCTGGCACATGCACCATCTTCCGGACCGCCAAACCGCGCATTCTCACGAAGAAGAGGACGACAGTTTGCTCGACGAAGTGCAACTGTCGCAGAAACGCTTCGACCACTACCATCGATCGTGGGTCTGTAAGGACTGTATTGAAAACCAGAGTCAGATTGATGCCCTCGTCGCATGGCGACCCATCAATCTGGAGAACTATGTTCCCGGCACAGCAGTGACCGAAGTGAGAGAGGACGGCAAGGAGTACCTGGTCAAATGGCGAGCGCAATCCTATTTCCGAACCACCTGGATGTCTGGTACTTGGGTATGGGGTATTGCGGTGGGAAGTATGCGGGCGGCTTTCATCAAGAAGCCAGAGAATCAACTTCCAAAGATGACAACTGCGGATGCGATTCCAGAAGAGGCCTTCCGGATTGATATCGTTTTCGATGTCCGATACTCCAGCATCGTCCGAAATAGGACCAAAGAAATCGATCTTGCCCGTGCAAAGGAGGTCGATTTGGCATTCGTCAAATACAAGGGTCTCGGCTATGAAGACGCTATTTGGGAGAAGCCGCCTCCATACGCCGACACCGAGCGTTGGAATGATTTCAAAGCGGCCTATGAAGACTATGTGATGAAGTTGCATCTGTCAATCCCACCTCAAGCAACACTGAGGCGACACCTGACGCAGATTCGTGCTCAGGATTTCAAGACCACCCTCATGAAGACCGAGCAGCCGTCAGCTATGACCGGCGGAGAGTTGATGGGATACCAACTGGAGGGCTTGAACTGGCTGCTCTTTCAGTGGTTGAAGAACCAAAATGCGATCCTGGCCGACGAGATGGGTCTAGGCAAGACGATTCAGCTTGTTGCCTTTTTCTCGACGTTGGTCCAAGACCATAAATGCTGGCCATTCCTTGTTGTGGTTCCCAATGCTACCTGCCCAAATTGGCGCCGTGAAGTGAAGAAATGGGCACCTTCTCTCAGAGTTGTTACCTACTACGGATCCTCCACGGCCAGAAAACTCACGCATGACTATGAACTTTTTCCAAAAGACAAGGATGAAGACTCGGCACCGCAGCAGAAGAAGGGTCGATCTGAAGCTAAGGACATCAAGGCCCATCTTGTTATTGCGTCGTACGAATCCATCATCGAAGAGAAGACCCGGAAGAGCTTGATGCGAGTGCCCTGGCAAGCTCTCGTCGTTGATGAAGGGCAGCGGTTGAAAAGTGATCGAACCCAGATCTACGAAATGTTGTCCAAGTTTCGATTCCCGTTCAAGGTCCTCCTGACGGGTACACCGCTTCAAAACAATGCGCGCGAACTGTTCAACCTCTTGCAATTTCTCGATAAGAGCATGAACGCAGCGGAGCTGGAGGTACAGTATGCCAACCTTACACAAGACAATGTCCCCGAGCTGCACGAAATGCTTCGAAAGTTCTTCCTTCGTCGGACAAAGGCGCAAGTCTTGACATTCCTCCCTCCGATGGCACAGATCATCATTCCGGTCAGCATGACGACTGTGCAAAAGAAAGTGTACAAATCCATTCTTGCAAAGAATCCGCACTTGATGAGGTCAATCTTTGCTCGCGACAGTGTTCTCCAGGCCAAAGAGAGGTTCAATCTGAACAACATCTTGATGCAGCTTCGCAAAGCGCTATGCCATCCCTTCGTGTATAGTCGTGACATTGAGGAGCGCTCAGTCGAAAGCAGAGTCTCCCAACAAAACTTGGTCGAAGCATCCTGCAAGCTGAAGTTGCTTCCGATTCTGCTTCCAAAACTCCAGGAACGCGGCCATCGTGTGCTCATGTTCAGTCAATTCCTTGATAACTTGGACATCGTCGAGGACTTCCTCGATGGGCTCGGGTTCCAGCATCGCCGACTGGACGGGAATATCTCTGCGGCTGAGAAGCAAAAGCGCATCGATGAGTTCAATGCTCCCGACTCACCCTACTTTGCCTTTTTGCTTTCGACTCGGGCAGGCGGAGTGGGTATCAATCTCGCCACGGCTGACACGGTGATCATCCTGGACCCAGATTTCAATCCTCATCAGGATATTCAGGCGCTTTCTCGAGCCCATCGTATCGGCCAGAAGAACAAAGTGCTGGTATTCCAGCTTATGACTCGCGACACGGTTGAGGAAAAGATCATGCAGATTGGACGCAAAAAGATGGCTCTCGATCACGTCCTCATTGAGCGGATGGACAAAGATGACGATGCTGGCGAAGATCTCGAATCGATTCTTCGACACGGTGCTCAGGCACTCTTCGAAGATGACTCGGTCAAGGAGGACATTGTGTACGACTCCTCGTCTGTGGACCGGTTGCTGGATCGATCACAAATCGAAGACACCAAGACAAGTGAAGAGAAGTCGGCTGAATCTCAGTTCAGCTTTGCTCGTATCTGGGCCAACGATAAGTCTACTTTGGAAGATGACTTGCCCGACCGTACAGAAAACAGCACTCCCAACCCAGGTATTTGGGACAAGATCTTGCAAGAGCGTGAACGAATGTTTGCCGAAGAGCAGGCACTCAAAGCCGAAACGTTTGGCCGGGGTAAGCGGAAGCGGCAGGTGAGTACAAGATTCATGAGGCAACGGCTTCCAGACTGACACTGGCAGAACGTGGACTACGGCCTCGGTGACCGCGAACAAGCTGGCCCAGACTCTTCGCAAAAGAACAAACGAGGACCCAAGAAGAATGACCCGGACTTTCAAATGGAGGGAGGATTGCAGGATGATGAGGTCACGGAGACAGACCAGGAATTCAAGCCCAAGCGTGCGGGCAAAGGTAGGACGCTGAGATCCAGTCCGACAAAGTTGTCGATACTGACGAGGAGCAGTGAGGCCGTTCAAACGAGTCCGCGTCCCCCTCGGAGCAGCCCCGCATTTCAATGGAGACGGAGCGTTTGATTTCGGTCCTGTCTATTCGATGCCGCCGATGCACCGCTGTTCAGCGTGCGGCGAAGACCATCCCTTGGGCTGGTGTCGGCTGAAGGTTGCCGGCGTCGAACATTGTGGACTTTGTGGAATCGCCCATCTAGGCCACAACCGGACGTGCCCACACTTGAACAACAAAGATCGGCTCGAGACGCTGATGCAGACGCTCAAGGAGAGTACCGAGAGTCGAGAGTTGGTCGACCAGGCGATGAAATACTTGCGGTCGGTGACGGCGGATCTGCTTCACTTGCAGCGGGCGAGGGAGCGCAGAGAGATGGAGGCTAGTATGCGACGGCCGGCTCAGTTGACGCAGCAGATGCATTGAGGTCAAATACAATACAAAGTCAACTTGGCCCAGTCAATGGCAAGTTTGCGAATCCTGGACGTGTTGGAGTACTGGAGTGCTTAAGCGCTTTGCAACCAAAGCATCTCTTCATCGGTTTGAATATTCGAAGAGACAACGATTGGAGTCAATTGGGATGGACGGAAGATTTTCTTTCGCTGGATACTATGAAAGGCTTGATACCCGTGAGACACCAAGCAAGGGTTGGAAAGGCGTTCACCAGACTACAGCTATGGAGTACGGATATGGAGCGAACGAGTTCACGCACTGCACTGCATTGCATTCCAGACATACGGGGGTTATGTCCATGATGGCTGGCTACAGTACATTAGCAAGACAAAGCGAAAGAGACAGTCGATCGAGTTCCTTTGTTCGTCTCGCCAGTTGTGCTCCGTGCTACAAAGGCCCTGTACGTAGAAACAAAGCCATGTCGCCGGAATGTCGGTTGCCGACAACTTTCGAAACCGGAGAGATAAGAGAGAACAATCTCTGGCGAGCAGGCGGGCAGGAAAGGGATATTTACAATTGTAGATACATCGTGCGAGTGCTCGTTTGAAACGGTGAATCGTGATGTTTGAAACAGTTCCGGCGTCTGCAAACCATACATACCTAGGGATACGCGTTTCCAATTGTAGCAGAAAATCGGGACCCGAGAGGCCCCGAGACAAGATGACGTGGGCGGCTGGAGGCGATGGGCCGATGGCACGGCGGGACCACAATTCGCGAGGGCAGCGCCCAGTCGCAAGGCGCACCGCACCCAGCGTCTGGAGACCGGCTTCCCGTTTGTGTTCGAGAAGAGGCAAAGAAAAAATAGGATGGAGGATGGATGTCCCCTAAGCATCGCTAGTTTGGACGGGAATGTCTCTGATCGAGAGACTGCATTGGAGCAGTGGCCCGGCTGAAGAGTGTACTCTTGACTCTTGAGTCGTCGACTCGTCGAGCTATTCTAGGTGGGTGTGGAGAATGGATGTCGAAATGAAAGAGGAAACGGGAAATAAGGCATTCGTACGAGTACGTTAATAACACAAACAATCAATAATGTTCTGCCGTCGAGGACTCGTGGTCGGTGGAGTGCGAGCCTGAAGGATTCGCCCGTGGGCGCGGTGATAGAGATGATCGCACCCGCCAGATGACGAACGTGTCTTGGACGACGAGTTGAGTCGTGAGTCTCCATTGTTGCTCAATTTGCCGACTCGTTCCCCCATAGTACTGGACTGTAGAGTACGTACGAGTAGAGTACGTACCAAAAGTGCCTGAAGGTCTCCTCCTCTTGCAGTTGCACCTTGCAACCGCCGTTGTGTGATTGTCGGGTGATGGTCTTCGGCAGGGCAGCGATCCGGCGCAGGGAGGCTCGGAGCTCTCAAATCTCGCATCATCTCGTGAGGAGTGAGGAGTGAGGAATAAATCGTGGATCGTGACAGGCCAGCCAGCCAGCCTTGCGCGCGGGCAGGAGGCAGCAGGCTGCTCCCGGTGCTCGTTGTGTTTGGCCTTTGGCGACGGGCAATTTCCAGGAGGTTTGAGCGCGGAGTGCTGCGCCTCTTGGTGCTCACGCGTCGTCACCTCGAGCAGAAATTGCAGCGGATGTCGCACGCTTCAAGGGGTTGAGCGTTGGATCGTCCGCTTTGTCCCAATGCTGCCTAGCGCAGGTACAGTGCTTGGCGGACGAGCTCTGCGCGCGTCATTGGCCAGCAACCATCACGAGTCGGGCCTAGTCTCTCAGTCTCGCGCTCTTCCCGCCTGCGAGCCTTGACTCTTTGCCCCCCTGCCCCCTCGATTCTTCTCCTCCTCCTCGCTCCAGCTCTCGCCCCCTCGCCCAAAAGTTCAGTGCTACTGCGACCACTGCCACACTGCCACCACCAGCAAATTCCTGCGTGCCCACCATCAACAACCCTCCCTGCGCCCATTCGTCCCCACGCTGGTCCGAGCCCCGTCCCGTCCAAGACACTGCAACAGTGCGACCCAACATTGGGCGTGTCTAGGTGGGAGCGCAAACCTGCCCAGCTTGCTTGCCGGATACGCAGGCAGTCTTGAGTCTTGACTTGACTCTCGCACCCGCCGCACCCGCTGCTCCCAGTGGCACCCACAGACCACCCGCTGGACCTGCGACACTCTAGTCCGCATCTCGCATCTCTGCTGTCAAAACCTGCGTCTCGTCCTGTTCCAGCCCCCGTCCTTGTCCCTGTCCCCCGTCCACCGTCCACATACACGACGCAATTCATCCCTCGAACTCCTTCATTCACGCTCGCTACAAACCTCTCCTCGACATCGACAGCTGTCGTCTCTTCCATACAAACATCTTGCAACCACCTTTTCGTCACTGCTGCTGAATATTCACGCACTGTGACCACGACCATCGTTTGAATCCGCTGTCTTGGTTGTTAGCCGCTCGTTCCCAAATCCGGTTTTCTCCCTCGCCGCCAACCTCTTCCTCCCTCAAGAGTCAATGACACAATCGATCATCGACCTACGATAATCCGACCTCGAACTTCCTCTACCTCCTCAGACCTCTACCACACTCTCGAGCTCACTTGAGAGAGAGCCGACTGTCGATTTCTGAAGTGGTGGTCGCCCTGGTTGGCACCCCAAGCTGCGTCCGGCGCCTCAGGAGCAACACGCGTCCATCGCAACCACCAACAGCGATTATTCCAACATGCGGCCGCAAACCTCTCTATCCTACCTCCTCTCCCTCTTCGCCGTCTTCTCCTTCTCACCTTTGGCCTTCGCCGAAAACATCATCGAGTCGAGCTCCCTGAACTCGTGCAAGAGCGGCTCCAACTTTACGGCGACCCTGTTCAATGTCGCCTATACTCCTGGCAATCACTCCATCACCTTGAACATCAACGGTGTTTCGTCCTTGGTTGGAAATGTCACCGCTCAGTTGGAAGTCATTGCATATGGTTTCACCATTGTCAACGAGACTTTGAACCCCTGCGAAATGGGGCTTGCCGGATTCTGCCCGATGCAAACAGGTCAAATCAACATCGTCACCAACATTGATGTACCAGCGAGTGTGTCCAACCAGGTCCCGGGTATCGCGTACAGTGTACCCGATCTCGATGGTGTCGTCCGAGTCTATGTCACTTCTTTGGACACTGGCGAAGTCGTCGCCTGCATGGAAGCCGATCTCTCCAACACCAAGAGCGTCTACCATGCGGCGGTCGGCTGGGCTACTGCTGTGATTGCTGGTCTGGCTCTTGTTGCCGCGGGTATCACTTCAGGTCTTGGGCATCCCAACACTGCCGCTCACGTCGCCGCCAATGCCGTCTCTCTGTTTGGCTTTTTCCAGGCTCAGGCTGTCATCGGAATGACGTCCGTGACCATGCCGCCCATTGTCCAGTCCTGGACGCAAAATTTCCAATGGAGCATGGGTATCATCCGCATCGGGTTTCTCCAGTCGATCGCGACCTGGTATCAACGAGCAACCGGCGGCACTCCTTCCACCTATCTATCGACTCTGAGCACCTTTTCCGTTCAAGTGCAAAAGCGTGCCCTCAAGCGCTCCCTGGACGCAATGGTCGCTATTGCCACACAGCATCTCAGACAACTCACACGGCGCGCCGATGCGAACGTGCATGCTGCTGTCGAGAACGTCAAAGTCGTTCGCGGAATCGATAGAGTCGGTTTTAGGGCCGGGATTGAACAGACCAACATCTTTATGACGGGTCTGATTTTCTTCATCTTCGTCCTCCTCATCGTTGCCCTCTTGGTGGCTTTGACCAAGCTCATTCTCGACGGCTGCGCCAGAGCTGGCTGGATGAAGCCGGAAAGATTCTTCGAGTTCCGAAGCGGCTGGAAGATTGTGATCAAGGGTATTCTCTTCCGATTGGTAAGCGTTCCACAATCCCGCTGTCATGTTTTGTCTCTAACTGTTATCTAGATCCTCCTCGGCTGGGTGCAAATGTCCATCCTTTGCCTTTGGCAACTGGTTGAGCGCGACTCCGCCGCGGAAGTTGTGCTGGCCTTGGTGGTCTGGATCTCTATGGCTACTGCTTTGGGATGGGCCTCCTTCAAAGTCGTCCAACTCGCCAAACGATCTGTCGCCATGCACAAGAACCCGGCCTACATCCTGTATTCCGATCCCGAGTGCCTCAACAAGTGGGGTTTCCTCTACGTCCAATACCGCGCCACCGCATACTACTTTGTGATCCCCTTCCTGATCTACATCTTGATCAAGGCGGTTTTCATTGCCTTCGCTCAGTCGGCACCCGTTGCTCAGGCTGTTGGCTTGGTGATTGTCGAGGCTGGTGCACTGATTGGACTCAGTGTTATGCGACCATACATGGACAAAAAGACCAACATCTTCAACATTTCCATCGCCTCGGTCAACTTTCTCAACGCCATCTTCCTTCTCGTCTTCTCTGACGCTTTCGGTCAGCCAGAGATGGTGTCAGGTGTCATGGGTGTCATCTTTGCATTCTACAATGTCGTCTTTGCCGCCGTTCTCTTGCTCTTGGTCTCGATTGCCTCTATCTATGCCATCGCATCCAAAAACCCCGAAGTCCGATACCAGCCCATGCGCGATGACCGAGGAAGCTTCATCAAGTCTCAGGCTGCTCTCACCACCGAGTTGGACGCGTTGGGCGCGACCGCCAGAGGAGATGGAAAGACCACATTCACAAAGGACAAGGGTTATGATGATGATGATTCATTCTCAAGCGAGTCCTTGAAACACCAGTCCGATCTGTCTCAACAACGGCCCGCAATGGCCCAGACTCCTACCGGTTACCAGGACTACAACACACCGATGTACCCAAGCGAGGCTAACGGTAGACGTGGACCGCAGCAACAGGAGCAACGACAGATGTTCAACCAGGGCAACGGCCAAGGCGATTTTGGCTATGCACCGCGACCGACGACATCGCCGACTCGCCAACCATATGAGCGAAGCACCAGCAACTTGAGCGCTGGGTATACCCCTCAGCCACCCCGATCTGCCCAAGGCGGATATGGCCCACAGCAGGGCTACCGACAGCAAAACAGTGGAAGCCCGTGGCAACGGGGCGCTGGCTATGAGTGACCACACTCGGGCCAGACACTGGATGAAAAGAATGATCAGTATTTCCCCTCTCCAGGTCAAGAGCCTCGAGGACGGGTTGACATGAATGGGAATCATCAGGCGAGTGGCTACTGGGATCGAGATTGGTGGAGGGAATATGGCAAGGACACTGATGGTCGGATTTCGGGTCCATATAGATGAGAACGGAACCAACACAGTGTTGCAGATGTTTTCTCCCTCATTCCAGCGAGACCAGGAAGACACGAGGAAAGTGAAAGGACCATGGAAGGAAAGAAAGGTCCCCATGTGATGAGACATGAAAACAATTTTATGCATGCCTTGCATCTTGCATCCTGCATC
Organism: Exophiala alcalophila; assembly: GCA_001599775.1. Lineage (NCBI taxonomy): Eukaryota > Fungi > Ascomycota > Eurotiomycetes > Chaetothyriales > Herpotrichiellaceae > Exophiala > Exophiala alcalophila. Next base: position 4,069,384 of record BCHY01000003.1, read on the forward strand.
TTGTGCGTTTGGGTTTGGTTGGGTTATGGTACTATGGGACGGGGAGTTCCATCATTAAATCGGCTGGTAGCTTGTCCATAAGCACTTGCAAAAGAGAGAAATATTGATACATCATTCAAACTCAGCCTCTGGGTACCAGTATGCGATTCCGGCCACAGTTTGTCTCGCTTTCTCAAGGGAGGACGGTGCATCCGAAGCCTCTCTTTCTTACAGCGAAGATCATAGCAAGAGATACGGTCCAGCAGGCCGTTGGCCAGCAATTACAGGTCAAGATGATTGCCCAAGATGTGATCGATCCAGAGGACCGCGTCGCTCTCCCTATTGACACTCTGGGAGCACTCCATCACCAAGAGAAGCCGTATGCGTCGACGCAACTGGCGAGGGAGGCCCGACGACGGCGACATCATCAACGAGATCATCAGCGGATCTAGTTTCCTCGCCGCTGGTTCACTCTCATTTCTCTTGAAGTGTTTGTCCCTTTGACGACAGTCACCTCCCTCCTCGTTCCTTTTCCTTCGTCAACCCCAAACAGATTTCCCAGCTCAAACACGCAAACACGAGCTCAGCCGGGTCAAGACTCCTGCACAAACAGAGCAGAGTCACCACAGAGCAGTCTTGTCATCTTCTCACCTTTCACAGCCGTGTTGCGTTGCTGAAGATGGCTGAATCGTTGCCAAACACCCTGGTCCTCACGATCAGGCCCAAGGCTGAGCCCCCTTCCCGACCCATACCTGCCATTTCGACTTTCTCCGGCCAACCCAGCAACAGCGAACAAGCCTCTCCCGCAATGCTTCGCCCCTTCGTTTTCCTGAAATTCCCTTTCGAGATCAGGGCAAAGATCTATAAGATCCTAGAGGACAGCGTCAACAACACCAACTGCGAGGCCAGACATCTCCCGAACCAGATGACAGGGCTTGCCCGCGGTCGCAAATCTCTGGTGCTCACCTGTCGTCAAGTGAATCAAGAATTCGCCCCATACTTTCTCCGATCAACCAGGATGTGTCTCGAATACTCCGGCAAGCGCACACCGGAAGAGTTTGTCAAATTTCTCGGCAGTCTCGCCCCATACAAGACCCTGAGTATCCGTCACCTCGAGTACCGTGTCTGCGCACTCGACCGACTCGGCCGCACCATACCCGACCTGCCGGAGGGGCTGTTCTACCGACGCCGCCATTGCCTCGAGGCGGAGAGGCAGTGGATGGCCAAGATCCGGGTGCAGCTCGGCACCTTGAGCGGGGCCTTGTGCCTCGAGACCCTGGAGGTCGTCCGCCATGTCCACGCCGACTTCCTCCACGGGACCCAACCCAGCTGGAAGGCCAAACGCTTCAAAATGGGCGCCTGGAACCTCATCTCCCAGTCCCACCCGGACTTTGGACTCGAGTGGTTCTCTCTCGAGTGTCACCTGTGGGTCGGTTTCGACATGTATAGGGAAGCGGTGTGCCAGCGCTCCATGGACGGGTGGGGCTTGAGGCTCTTTTGGATCCAGCCGAATGACTATCTGCAAAGACTGGTGGCCCAGGCGAAGCAAAGCGCAGAGCAGAGCGCCAGAGAAAAAGGCCTCGACTGCCTGCACATGAGGGCGGTCCGTTGATTGTTCCTTTGGGGGACAGTGAACCTTGAAGAGAATGGAATGGGAGGAAGCGAAGAGAGATATGAGAGAATCGGACTGAAACACTTCTCCATGGGAGAGACAGGAGCTGGAGAGGCTAAGAAGGATGTGGTGGAAGGAGGAGTCAACAAGACTGAGCACAGCACAGCATGGCAGCATGGCCCTGAATTCTGATCCTTAGTGGACTTTTGGTCGACCGTATTTTATATACGGTGGCGCAGACAGAGGACAAACACATCTTGCAGAGACAGCATCATGTCTCTCTGTCTTGCAGACCTGACAAGATAATGGCATGCAGTCTCGACAGTTCGTTCGGCTATGAATAATTGTCTTTATTGTATCTGTGACTACACTATTCAAGTCCCCGGAAAATTGGCACTCCTTTCCGTCTCCCCGGCATCCACAACGCGTCCAAAGGATCTCCCGCCTCAAGCAGTTGATCGCTCACAAAGAGTCGACGGCTCGAGTTGCAGCCTTGCGATGGGTCGAAATGTGCATTGTCGCAACTCATTGTTCCAATGTCTTCCCTTCAGGCAGCGACAGCATGATCCCATCGGGATAACCCGGTACCCAATAACGTGTTGGACAACGCGGCGGCGTTGAAAACGAATGCACCAAGCCAGTGCTGCGGGAGTAATCACTCTCAGCTTGCGCATTTGTTTTCTTCTTCTATCTGGCTCTCTGTTTCTTATTCTTGACTTGCTTCATTCCTCCTTGTGTACTCACACTTCCCGTGAAGACTGTGGGCTCACTACCAAACTAGGTCGAGTCGATACTTCGCCTGCTTTATTCATATTATACCCCATCGCAGGTGATCTCTCTTCTGATTCTCCCTGAAACCAGCCTACCAGTCACCGCCGCAACAGTCAAACGAGGAAAATGTCTGCTGTTCCTGCGAGCGAGGATCCCCGCTCTCAGGGTGATCTGTATGAGGGTACAGACGACACCAGACAAACTGAAGTCGATGTTGACGAGGGGTACGATGGGGATTATGAAAAGAATCAGAGCAATAAGGGCGGGGGACAGAACTCGAAGACGATGAGCAGGAAGGGGGAGCCGACGAAAGACGTGAGAAATACGCCAACAGATACCCCGGCTGACACCGTGAAGTCTCGTCCGATCCAGAATCCAGCGCAGAAAGTTCCGGCGACGGATATGACTCCTACGACAGAGACGACAACGGATACCACGAACGGGAGCAAGACGGACATTGTACAGAAGATTGGAAAGTTGAAGCCATGACTGTGCTATATCGCTTTCTCGACCCGTCCTCATGGGTCTCGACGTTAGACGGAAACATCGTTGGCTGCTTTGTCAGAGGCCTCAAGTCCAAATCCATTACACGACATTGCCGGGTACACGAAGACGAGACAGATTCGTACATCTCTTGGTCAGCAAGGAGCAAGACAAATTTTCTTCAGCTTGGACATTTCCCACAGCTTTTGGAATCCGACCATCTACCGGATATCCTTGGGGGAAATAAGCCACACAGGAAGGTCGAGAATACCGGCAGCCTAGACTTCGACGAATTCATCTTCACCTGAGTTCTGAGATTTCTCACATGGCTTCCAGTTGACTAGAAACATGGGCATGATCTCAGAAAGACGACAAAAGGAAAGTTGATGTTGTCAGAGGACCTCAGGCCAGCCTCAGACAGCGATACATGTAGAAAAGATAGTACCTATGATCCAAATTCACAAGACACGGTCCACTGTGTCATGAGATAGTGCGAGCCATGTGAAAAGAAAGTGAAGGAATGAAAGAAAAAAGTGAAGACTCTGACCTCAGGCATTTTTCACCTGCCTCTCATCCTAGTATCCTCTGAGTCAACACTCGTAAATCTCTTCACCTCTTGGAATTCTACCATACCTTTCCCTTTTTGCGTCTCTCACGTTTTATCTTCGCGCGACGCGACGATCTCCTGTTCATTCTCATCCTCATCCCATCTCGGCGCGCCGAGCCTCAGCGCACTCCTTCAGCCGACGACGCACCTTTGCAACGTCCAATAAGGTAGACAACATGCGCGTCCCATCACGAGTCACACGCCGGTCAACGCGAAAGAAGACCCAAGCGATTCTGGCACGACATGCGCGCTCCAAGCCCAAGCCAAAGAAGCCTCTCACAAAGAAACAGCCTGCCGCCACCGCCACCGCGCCCCCTGCCGCCACTCAGTTCTTCCGCCTGTTCGCCCTGCCGTGGGAAGTCCGCGACAAGATCTATGGCAACTTCAAGAATGTTCCCAAGAAAGAGGAAGCCGACGCAGAATACATCGATGCCATCAAGGTAACTCGTCGGTCTTTGTTGTCAGTCTCCCACGAGGTCAGCGAAGAGTGGAGTCCTATCTTTCATGAGACAGCATGCATTCGAGTGGATAAAGCTACAGAGGCGGCGAAGGCATTGCAAACCAGCCCAACATACATGAGTCTTTCATCCTTTGATGAGGGGATGGATTTCGGTGACATGTTTCTCAACAATATGGGTCAGTGGAGGTTGCGCAACATTCGAAAATTGAGCTGCAGTGTTCTTCAGGCTGGACACCGGCCATCTGCACCGCTAATGGTATTCGCCAAAGAGCTCCCCACCTTTCTTGACTCCCTTGAATCGTTGGAAGAGGTCGAATTTTACGATGACAAATGTTGTAACCAACTGAGAACCTCAGACTTGGGCCCTACAGCGAACAAGATAGCCCCGGAGCAAGTCTGGGATTCCCTATTCGACGCCGAGAATTTCCCTCACGACCGCCGAACATGGGACCGACTTGAGAACACTCTGGTTCATAAAACCTCCACCGCCGTTGTCGGGGACTGGAAGATCATCACGGAATGCAAGATTGCCAGGGACTGGAAGATTATCAGGGAAATCAAAGCAGAAGTCGTTCAGTCATTCGCCACTGGTAGCTGGCTTACCTTCTACTCTCGGATCTCCGTGACGTTGAGACATCCCGACAAGGAGCAAAACCCCATCTCACCAAGGGTAGTGATCACCATCAACCAACGACCCGGCGCCGAATTGCTCCATAAAGAGGCAGTCATTCCAGTTGAAGGCTCGGCGATATCACCTGCAGAGGATGGAAAGGGGGATACCTGCACCGTTGGAGGAGAATCAGGTAGCACAAAGGGATGAAGACTCACCACCGGAAAGGGGCAGGCTCATGGCGCAGATGTTTTCGAGATGGAGAGATGACAAAGACGGACGGATGAGGAGACACAGGATTTCGGCGGAGCCATGGTGATTCATCCAGGCAAATTGACCGCTGACGCGTCTTACTGTTATGAAGAGGCTTTGGGGGTCTTGTTTTCCGCATCGCCGAGCTTGGGAGTGAGTGAGATGGGAGCTGCAAATTCCAGAGTGGATCGTCACCGTTGACAGCCAGCCAGCCAGTCTCAAGGGAAGCAGACTCGAGAACTTCGTCGCTTCATAGACGACAAATATCCCCTGGATAAGAGACAAGTAGTGACTGTGTATTTCCTCCTTGACTACTGAATATTATTCAGCCAGTGACAGCCACTTGCTCGATTGTTTTCCAAATTCCAATATGATTGATTGTGCCGAGCTGAGTTTATGACCAGCGACACGCTCTGCTTGACATCTCTCTATGTCGAGAGGACCTTTCCACGCCTCTTTGCTTTGTGCTCGCTGGGTGTTCCAAGCTCCAAGCTCCGTGCTTCGCAAGCCATTTCAAAAAAGAAAAAAAATCACCAATGTCATCGTACCTCATCAGTTCCTCCATTCATCCCCGGTGTCATCCTCGAGGCTCGCCCTCCTCCAGCCCTCACACAGACCAACTCTATTCTCAGGATGGCCCAGCACCAAGAAGTATTCCCAGCCTCCTTCGAGCTGATTTGGACTTTGACTCGGACTCGATTCAGCTTCTGCCAAAGCCTAAGGGCCTTGTTGCGTGGCAATGGTCGTGATTGCAGCTGCAGGAGCAGGAGGAGTGGCGGAAACGGCCTGGCTTCGAAAGCACAGGTCCAGGCAAACGTATCCCTTCAGCTTCCCGTCTTCAACGCGCGGTATGAATGTTGCACGTCTGCTCACCGACCAGCCACTCAGCTCGGCATGGGGGGCGGGTGCGATCATGCGCTCCATGGCTTGATTGATCGGCCGGGCCGGGTGGAGGAAGGCTGTGAACCCATCCAAGATGCGGCTATAATACGTATCGTCAGATCGCTCTCTCAAAAAGGGGAGTCGGAGGTGGGCGACGGTGAAGGACACCTCTTCCAGAAGCGGGAATCGGTGGCGAGTTGTTTGGAGCACAACCGCCAAATCCGCCAGGCAGGCCAGGTAGTTGTGCATCATCCTCTTCTCAGGCCGCATGTCGACTTGGACCTGGTAGTGCAGCTTCTTTACCAGTTGCAGTTTCCAAGCATCGGCCTTCATGACGAACTCGTCTTGGAACATGGCGTTGAAGAGGAATTCGTGTATCGAGTTGACGCGACTACCAGGGGGTTGGATCCTCACGGTCGTCGTCGCAAAGAACAACGGGGCCCACTCTTGATGGACAGATCTCGACACCAACAGAAGACTCTTGCGGGTCTTCTTGATCTGTTTGGCTTCGAGACCTTCGTCGTCGTCGTCATCACTTGCTGTGGGAACCTCCTTGAAGAATCCGTAGATCTTCTCCTTCATCTCGACTGATAGGTTGTTGAAATTCGTCGGCACAGGAGCGTCAGCGTCTTGTGGGTTCTCGGGAGGAGAAGGAGGAAATTGAGGAAATTTCGGCCAGTCAGCTTGCGAGGACAACGCGCCTTCCATCATATCGTTGATGTTCTGCATGTTGGAGGATCGAGGGACTGGTTAGGCTCGGAGAGGATGTCTTTTTGTTTGTTTGTCGGGACTGTCTGGGCACACTTTCACCGTGCTTTGAGGTCGAAGAGCGAGGGACCGGGAGGAGAGCGGTTGGATCGAGGACAAGGCTGGAGAAAATCCGGCTCTGGAGGAGGCCTAATACAAGACTCTCGGGGACAGAGACAGAGGAGCCACGAGACAAGAGAGTTGAAGGATGGCTAGCAACGAATGAGCGAGGAAGAGAGATCTGTTGCACACACGCGTGAGGGAAAGAAAGATCACAGGTTCGTGTGCGGGTGGGTGTGTGTGTGCAAAAAAGGGCTTCTCGGCGCAACAGTGCGGCTGGGTACACGATCGCGTTCTCAAACTACAGACGACACCAGGAAAGAGGGAGAGGGACGCCGCGCGCAAGCAATGGTGGCCTGCTAACATCCTCCAGCTGTTGTTGAGCCGACTCTTCTTGCGCGTTATCTCTCGAGGACCAGGTAAGATGCGTTTGTTTCCTACAAACTCATCAGAATTGAAGGATGTGTCGATCAGTTTTCATCCACATTCAGATGGAGAAGAGACTGTCACGTCGGTGTGCTTGTGAGCGATGACAGCAGGTTCAGGAGTCAGAGAGGTGACCAAATTGGAAGATAACAGTGTTTCCTTGTGAAAATATGAGCATTGTTCTATCTGAATCCATGCTTGCAAGTACTGCGTCTCTCTCTCCTCGTGCTGTTTCTGGTGACTGGAAAGGAGGACGTTCTCTGGACAAGCCTCAAGGATCTGTGGGAGACTGTATGTATCTAGTCTGTCATTGCATCGACGAGACGGAGAGGAATTCGTGAGTCGGAGACCAGTAAACAAGTGTAAAGCAGCGCATAAAATAGAGTACTCTTTGTGCTGATGCCTTCCTTTACACATCTGTCCGTGGCCAGCATGTTATGCCCCTTTGTGGGGGAGGCAAGGCTGTCGCCTTATCGTTCCCCTGTCTGTGTGCGGTGCCGTACTATTCTAGTACGGTGCGGGGTGTGCCCCGGAAGCGCAGAAAACCCGGTGGAACCCCACAAGTTAGAACCCAATCTGTTAGCACGATTACTGTGATTACTCGCAGTGGGTTTCAGAGGAAAACGGAGTGGAAGGAGATGGGATTTGTTGGTTAGTCCAAGGTGAGGTACGCGGAATAAGCCAGTCTGCTGCTGTGTATCTCTTCTCTCCTCTCGCTGGGGTCAGCCCGCTGCTTCTGCTTCAGGGCCTGACCCCGGGTGCTCACCTCGTTCGAGCTTACTTGGACTTTAGTGAGCGTTCTAGACATATCCTCTGATTCTAACGCCTGCCTAGAATCTCTTTCTGTCTTCCTTGGAGGCGAGAATCAAGGTACATATAATCAGCTTCCTCAGCTGACGCCATCATCTGTGAATAGCATGTACGAGTGCTGTTCTGTCCTCGTAAACGTCTTCAAAGAATGCAGAGCGTGACACTAGCAGTTACCAGAGTAGGAAGACACGGGCGAAAGGTCAGCTTACAGTAGGTCCATAGACTGTTTGTTATGGTTGCAATGAAGACACAGGGGTAGTGTATCAGACTTGAGCTTCGACATGTGAAGTGTTTGGCTGTGTAGTGGAAGAGTAGCACGACAGTCTACTACTAGTAGTAGGTGGAGTTGAAGCCTCGCCGCCGTTACGCTTTCACTCTTTGGCGTAGAGTCAATCTTACACTGAATCGCTCAGTGGAACATGTCCATGCTGGAATACGCTTTGAATTCTTTTGCAATTGCCCAACTTTACACCAGCGCTTTGGCCTTGTCCACCTTCATCCTCGGCACCATTCCCAAATGGCCCATCTCATAATACATCTCGAAGAGGGCTTCCCTGGTATCCACGAACCCGGTCCAGCCCAGCAATCGAGCCTTGTTCATACATAGAGTGCCAAACTTGGTCAAGGCTGCATCACCGAATTCGAAGTGTGCTTGGGGGTCCTTGAACGGGTTGTCCGTAAGTTGACCACCAGATGCTTTCATCAGTTGCTGCCAGGCTTCGGCATTGGCTGGTTCGGATGCCCAGGTCACCAATGAGAAGAGGCTACGAACAACTATGGGTGGTCCGTAGCTATAACTTCTGTTAGAACAGGTGTAACAGGAAAAGCAATAGTTGACAAAAGACTTACCCCATCGGTGTGTCCTTTCCGCCCTTCCCCACGAACTGGTGGAACTTGCTCACATCCTCCTCTGGGGGGTGTATGCCCTTCTCGACGCCAAACCAACGAGTCAATTCTTCGTAGAATCGGTCCCAGCTGATTGGGCCCGTGTCCGTGGAATTGAACGCCTCATTCTTGCATTTGTCTTCCAGCGCCGCCCATTCGGACAGATAGCCTGTCAGCATAGCAGAGGAATGTTGAGCCTCGAATTGCCACAGATCCCAGTCTCCAGGGAAGTAGAGAGGCTCGCCCTTTTGGGCTTGCACAGCAGCGTAGATGGCAAACGGATGCAACGCGTTCATCTGGGCATTATTCACAGCGCCCAAGACCCAAGCGGGACGGATGACGTTCCACGAGGTGTTGTTGGCTTTGCAGAAGTCGAACAACAGTTTCTCCTGGGGATAGTAGAAGTTCGGTCCCAGGTGAGATGGTTGCGGATCGGATTCGATGGCCGGGGTGCGATTGCGACCGATATGGAGGCCATAGTTCTTCGCCCCAGTCTGAAGGAGAACGCGCTTCGGGACCGTCTTCGATAGAGTGAGGGCTTGCAGAAAGTTGTCGAGCAGCGCCGAATTCACTTTCACCAGTTCATCTGCGTTGGACCAGGCCATCGCCCCCGGAGGCGGTCTCGGCTGGAGATAGGAGTAGAAAAAGACGTAGTCGGCCGTGACGCCCGCGGACTGCATAGCTTCGGCGATCTTCTTGGGGTCCTCCAGGAAGTCGACGGCAACATGCTGGACTCGGCTACGCTGGGACTCGGGAAGCAAGGCCATCATCTCCTTGGGGGGCGGTCGGCGGGAGAGGGCATAGACCTTGCTCCAGCGATCCGGGCTGTCGAGCAGCACTCGCATGGTATGGAATCCCGAAATGCCATTGGCGCCCGTGACGATGGCTGTGAGACCCTTGATGGCCGGGTCAAACGTGGGCAGGTTACGGTAAATGCCCTTTTGCTGGACAGGGTAGGCTTCAGAACCCATCTTGATGTAATCGGGATGAGATGTAAACCTGGAGAACGGATTGGTGAGGGCAGTGGGCAGGGGTCGTAGGTAAGGGGGAGGGATCTTTTATGGTCAGTGCAAAGAGAGTCGAACAGGTGCTCACCTCGGTTATGTGTCCATGAAGGGGAGGGACTAGAGGCTTGATGAGAAACGCGGGGGCTTGGTATCTCTCCCCCATCTCGATTGACGACGACGATTTCCGGCGATTAGTAATGACTGGCTACGAGGACCATGCTCTTTGGAACCGCCGAGGTCAGGAGCCAAATGAAGAGACTATCACCATGTCTCGGCAGCTTAAAGCTTTACGATACCATATAACCGGAGACGTAAGTGAGAGAGGTGACTGCGCGCGTCTACTGAGATGGACCAACGTGGGTATAGTACGGATATCCGACGGAGGGGAATCAAGGTCAAGGAGCGGAGACGGGCATGAGTTCATCCGGCCATGGATTTGGATCCAACTGGCGATCAGAGCACATACGAGTAGTAGTTGCAGAGATGGCTCTCCGGGCTGACCCATTGATTGTGAAGCTGTAATGGCCCTCCGCATTATGTTTGTAACGGGCGAGAAGCCAGGAGCGGGGAACGGGGGGCGGGAGAGGGGACTGCAACGTAAAGGTCCTCTCGACTCTCAACTCTCCAAACCCCAGGCACGCGGAAAAGGTACTTCCAGAATCCCGATTCCGGCAAACCACCGGCCGGGCCGGTTTCACTACTGGACCGGTCTTGGCTTTCCGGTGGACGAAAAAGTGCGCCCGTTGAGATCGACAGCTACGGCGGAGCAAGAGCCGCACTATTGGTCGTATGACCTTCCGTATCAGATTCCCCAGACGGAAGCGCTGATCGCGCTGATCGCGATGTCGCAGTCAAAACACAGCATGATTCCGTAGTGTCAACACCACTTCCTTCACCTTTCTCGCATCTGGGCTGAGGTGTGGTCTCTCGGCTCTTTCACCATGTATCAGTGGCAGGATTTCAACATCGTGTTCCACGCGAAACCCGATTACGCCTTCGACACCAAGACGGTCGAGACCATCGTCAAAAATCGCAAAGAGTTCGGAGACCAACTGTTTTTTGATCGCATCTGGAAGTCTATCGGCTTGACACGGCGTAAGATAGCGACCATGATCCTTCTCACCTGCAGCTCGCATGCAGCTTGCTAATCTGCTCGTATGGCGTTTTCAGCTGCACGAAACAACTATCCGCCCAGAACGAACCAGGACCTGCGCAACATCTGGACCAAGATTGTGCAATCGCCGGCCGCAGACGAACAGAAACTCGCGCTCCTCTACTACGTGCTTCGCGACTGTCGACAAGTGGCTAATGCAGACGCCACCTTCGCCCGACGAACATACTTGCCTCCCAAGTACCAGCTGCTCGTGGCGGGTTTATGGGAACTTGACCACGCTCAATTCGGCCGAGCGCTGGAATACCTGACCGACCCATCGCTGACCCCAACCTTTGCCGACGAGATCCTCCTGACCCTGCTTCGACACCCGAAATGTGATCCCTCCTTCGCGACCGCCTACTACATCGCAGTCTCTCCACCGTTGAGCGACGAGACCACACTCCACGCCTATTTCGAGAGGCTGGTGACCAATAACCTGGTGGAAGCATACCACTTTTCAAAAAGACAAGAGAAGCTAAAGCACAAGGGACTCTTCGAGAGAATAATTGTCTCGGTACATCAAGAGAAGGCGGGTCCGATGCGTGCCGAGCGGGCGAGCCTTCTGGCGGGACTACCCATGACGGCCGACGAGGAAACGTGGTTCGAGGACTGCCTGATGTACGGGCCTGGATCCAAACTGCCTGGCGCGAAAGATTCCATCATAGCACGGAGAATTGCATCAGGGCAGTCTGTAAGCGATGCCGGCGTGCTCGGCAGCTGGAAGGGACAGAACATCGGAGGGGTCAATTGGGACAATGTAACCGTGGGCATTGCGGAAGCTATTCCCCATTAACAACGAGCTCGTCCTCATCGCATGATTTTCCCTCGAGACGACAAGCAGGCCGAGCGACACTCAAGGCTCCTCAGAGGCTAAAAAAAACTCTTCCGATTGCCGACAAATACAACGCCGGGAGATGGGCACGCTGCTCGGACGACGGGCCAGCAAGGGTGTAGCCTGATTGGCGTGGATGCTTCCAGATCCGTGGCGTTCCTGGTGACTTACACGAACAGGGGAAAACGTGACTCCCCGCCGCGCCGGAAGCCATCACCCAAGCTTTTCTTATTGCCAGGGTTGGAGGTCCAGAACTCTGCTCGAAATCCGTGCGCTCTGAATGGCCGGCCCGTGAGTTCATCGACGGCGTGCCACCCGCGGGCACTTGGGCCTTTACTCACGAGATACTTTAATACTTCGCTGACTGCGCCTCGGAGTGACGCTGGCCAGACAAGACAAGGCTCCCAAGAAGCGGATCTCAAATTGCTTACCGGCTCGCGGCACTGTTAAAAGCGCTGTAAGAATACTAAGAACGGCATCGCCATGGAATCCAGAGCCCCTTGACACCGTGAGACAGCTCGCTTGGTCAAAAGCGCGGCCGTGCGCCCCAATTTCACTCGCGTCTCAAAATAACACAAGTACGAGTATTTCAACTCCATGGTCGCGGTCGTCTTTGCCGCCAGCTACATACCATTGTTCGCCATGTTTCCAATCTTATTCCTGCTCTATCTCATCTCCACGGTCATAGCTGTCGATCCCGTGGTGCGCCTCGACTACGCGTCGTACCGAGGAACTTCCGCCTCCAAGGGCATCAACAAATGGCTGGGAATGCGATACGCGGCGCCGCCCATCGGCGCGCTGCGTTTCGCTGCTCCTCAAGATCCCCCTACCGCTTCCGGCGTTCAGCCTGCTGACAAGGTAGGCTCACACGACACTTTTCGCTCTCCTTTGGCGCCAGTGTACTGACTTGTGGCCAGCATGGTCTCCTCTGCATCGCAACAGGCGGGCGAAATGTCGATCCAGCAACATCTGAAGACTGTCTTTTTCTCGACGTCTATGCCCCCAGCGGTGCCTCCACCAACTCGAAGCTCCCAGTCTATTTCTTCATCCAGGGTGGTGGCTTTAATGCCAACGCCAACCCCAACTTCGATGGCAGCGGGCTGATCACTGCCTCGGGCCATAAGATGGTCGTGGTCAACTTCAATTACCGTGTCGGGCCCTATGGCTTTCTTGCCAGTCGTGAGGTCCGGGATTCCCCTTCCGCAGCCCTTAACAATGGCCTGCGGGATCAACGGAAAGCGTTGGAATGGGTGCAGAAGTACATCGCCCAGTTCGGCGGTGACCCGAAGCATGTCGTTATCGGCGGCGATTCAGCAGGCGCCGCATCCGTTGCTCTTCATCTGACCGCAAATGGCGGCCGTGATGACGGCTTGTTCGTGGGAGCTGCGGCCGAGTCGGTCAGCTTCGCAACCATTTTGACCGTCGAAGGGAGTCAGTACCAGTACGACAGTTTCGCGAACCGCCTCGGCTGTGCGAGTTCCGGCAACGGCAAGCAGATTTCCGGCGTCGACAGTCTCGCATGCCTTCGTTCCAAGAGTGCGGCGGAACTGCAATCGCAGAATTACAACATGCCCTATCCCGGCGCTGAGCAACCTCCTCTCTTCATGTGGAATCCGGTTCTCGACGCCGAGTTCGTCCAGAATTATACCTACGCTGCGTTTGACAGGGGCGATTTTATTCGCGTGCCGGTCATCTTTGGCGACGACACGAACGGAGGCACCATTTTCACCCCGCGCTCGACGTCGACGATCGCACAATCCAACACGTTCATGCACAACCAGTTCCCCTACCTGACGGTCGACCACCTTCGCAACCTGAACAGGTTGTATCCCAACCAAGGACCTCAATTCCCTAACACAGGCCCCTTCTGGCGCCAGCTGTCCGACACCTATGGCGACGCACGGTACATGTGCCCCAACCTGTTCATCTCGAGCTCCTTCACCCGCTACGGTGTCCGCAGCAATTGGAACTACCGATACAACGTCGAGGACCCGGCCCAGGTTTCGCAGGGCCTGGGCGTGCCGCACGTCGTCGAACTCGCCGCGATCTGGGGACCGGAGAACCTCTCCCACGGCTGCCCCTCCAGCTACCGTCCCGGCGGGCCCAACGCCTGGGTTGTCCCGCTGATGCAGAGCTACTGGGTCAGCTTCATCCGGACGCTGGACCCGAACACCGAACGTGCCAAAGGCGCCCCGCTCTGGGAGGCCTTCACGGACGGCAGCGCCGCCAAGGTCCAGGACGCCGTCTGGCGCCGCATGCTCTTCGATACCAAGGACACCACGGCCGTCGAGACGGTCAGCACCGCGGTGCGTGCCCGCTGCCAGTACATCTGTGGCATCGGCACGGCGATCTGCCAGTGAGTGTGAACAGCAGCAGCAGCAGCATCCCGCCTTCACATCCATCTATCTATCCATCTGGAGAACCCGATACGGACGGAGTGCGATACGAAGTAATGACTTGACGATGATCGATGAGAGCGACAGGCACACAGAGAGAGAATGTTGTCAAAAAGCGAGGGAAGGAAAAGCCGAATGAATGCCCTTTTGAAGCCGGCGTTGGCGTCCCTCCGTTTCCGTTTGGTTTGCATTGCATTGTACCAGTACCCAGTCTCTCTCTCAGCTTGGATCAAGACCGAGACGAGAGACGGCGGTGGTGTGGTTTTTTGGATTTTCCCTACAGTGTTCAGACTTGTTCAAAATCTTTGGGTTAGAAAAATTGATCTTAGACAAAAATGGGGGGTTGGTGGTGGTGGTGGGAAGCAGCGATGCTTTATGGTCCACGCCCCCCTTTCCTAGTTCTCTATAGAAAAGCAAAGAGCACAGCTTCGTTCTAAACTTCTACTCTCATCTTTCGTTCAATACTAATGTATTCATTCTCCTACCTCTGCAAGTATCGACAAAACATTTCTTTCCAAAGCAAATTCGTTGACATCAGTCCTACATGCACCGTTCGCAACTTAACTACGTCGCAACATTCGTCTCACAGGATCCAGCTGTCTGAGACGGGTTGAATGGGCTCCGGGCTCCCGTCAAGACATGTCACCAAATGGCCAAACATCTCAACTCCAAGCTCTCGCGGGCCTCCTCGCTCTCTGTCCCGGGCAAGTCGACGCTACTGTGCAAGGTCCCGCCTGCGGCAACGGTGTCCTTGTCCCGATCGGAATCGAACAGGCCAATGACCAAGGCCTCCTCGGGCTCCTGCTGGGAGATAAAATACCACTTCTGACCCTCGGACCAGTGGGCGAGGTAACTCTCAGTGTCGTGGGTGTCGGTCCCGGGGACGCCGAGGTTGGGCGTCTTCACGATGACAGGTACGTAGTCAGACTCGAGGAAGGTGCGGGCGTCACCCAGTGCCAGAGGGTCACGGCGCACGCGCTTCAGCGGTCGCCAGATTGAGTACAGGGCCCAGCGCGGGCCGAGTTTCGAGGCCGCGTATTCTTCGCGCAGTGACTTGCCGTCTGCGAGGAGTTTCTCCTCCGCGCTGATGATGTCCTTGGCGACCTCCGTCATGGTCGGATGGTACTTGCGCAGATGCATGCGTGCACCGTTCGGGGCATAGTCCAGATGGACTTTCGGCGCAGGACTGGCGCCGCCGATGCCAGGGGTGAAGCCGATGAACTGCGGGAAGCCCAATTCCAAATCCGTCTCCTCCTGTGTCTTCTCTCGCGGGGCAGATTCCTGCTGGTCTCCATGGCCGGCGTGGGTCGCCAGGGCATCTGCCTCGGACCAGATGGCACTGCGGAGAAGGAGGGCTTCGGTGATGACGGTCTTTGCGCCCGTGACTTGTTTTACCATCTCTTCTGTCTCCGGCACGTAGAATTTCCTGAGCATGTCCGGGTCGCTCCAGCTCGCGCGGGTATAGGGGGCAGAGTTCAGAGTCGTCGGGTGATGCACGGCGGTGAAGCCGTGAGTCGCCAGTTGGGCTGTGCCCTCTTTGGCGTCGGGCAGCTCTGGCACCGTAGGGACAGGGCGCATGTCGACAAGCGGTTGGAGGCGGACGTCGCCAAACTCGGCCATCGCAGGAAGATGGAAGTTATGGGGGGACGGGACGGGCGTCTTGCCATGAGGAATGTAGCGCAGTTTGCCATAGTATTGAGGGTCAGAGGAGGGGGCACTCGGTGTTATGACTGTGGTGAGGGTCGAGGTGGAAGACATGTTGGAAGGTAGAGGGACGAGTGATACACCGCAGATGGGTGGCACGGGGAGTCAGATGGATAGGATTGATTTGATTACCTTGGAGAGGAGGATAGAGACATTAAGGGGGCATCCGGAGATACCTACTCAAGTCCTCCATATATCAGCGAGCACCGAGAGATGCATGGCTCCAATTGGGGGGAAGCGGCGACGGGCAAGCTGTTTTGATAAGACGAGAAGGGAAAGAGAGCGAGGAGCGGCATAAGTGGTTAGTCGTGAGCTGTGAACTTGTGACAGCGAAGAACACGCGAGTCGGGCAGCAATGAGACACCTGTGGCTGACTGTCTGACACTGTCATTTGACTGTCAACCGCGAACGCGAGTCTTATCGATTGCAGACTCAAAGTGCTCAACTCCGTAGTCACGTGCCAGCAATACTGACAGACCCGCCAGTTCGCCCACCAATAGGAATGCCTGCGCTGGGGGCGCTGATAGTTGTTGTGAATCTTGTGATACACCGCACCGCAGATTTCCTGATCAGGTAACTGAGATCTGCCCTCTTTCGTTCTGTGTTACTCGTACGCTATCGAAAACGATACTCCTGCCAATCCCACCCTTCCGGGCGACTCCAACCTTCACTCAGCATATCTGCCAACCGCTTCATCGTTCCAGTCCTCTGTTCATCCCAAAACGTCATGATGAGGCCCATGAGGAGCTCGCGATCCTCCGGTCCCAAGGGCACAACCCCCAAGCAAAAGAACGGCCAGGTGTAATAGTCCGCAAAGTAGTCCACGGACGGCTGGATACAGCGGAGCAGGGACATTGCCTCGGAGACCAGGGCGGCCAGGACGGGATCCTTCTTGTGGGATTGGGAGGCCAGGCTCATCAGATATCGGATGAGGATTCGGCAGCTCAGGAGGTAGAGGATGGGTCCGAAGGCAAGAAGCTCGTCTTCTCGTCGTTGACTTGACGAGCACGGGATTTGACAGCCCTCAGCGACCTCCAAGACCGAGTCCTCTTCTGAGTTGTACTGTCTCCTGTAGTTGGCGAGCATTGGCTGGGGGAAAGTCTCAAGAGACCATCGCATGAGATCAGCCTCCAATGCTTGACATTCTTGGATGTCGAAATTCGATCTGCCGAACCGCCGATACAACAGCGACACATGACGGACGAATCCAAACAGCCGTGGCGGAGCCCCAAGGACCGGAGAATGGTAGCGCTCGGGGTCTTCTTCTCTTTCGAATTCCAGAACTTGTTGTGCCATGGCAAACGCTTCGTCCAGATCGCGGGACTGGGGAGCATGGTTCTGGAAAGGGACACTCGTGGACACCTGGAGTAGAAAGCCCTCAAAGGCAACACGGCGTGACGCGGCCCATGTGTCTTTCGTGCTCCATGCCATCTTGATTTGCAGGCAGC
This sequence comes from Exophiala alcalophila, assembly GCA_001599775.1. Taxonomy (NCBI): domain Eukaryota; kingdom Fungi; phylum Ascomycota; class Eurotiomycetes; order Chaetothyriales; family Herpotrichiellaceae; genus Exophiala; species Exophiala alcalophila. The sequence goes on from BCHY01000003.1 coordinate 4,086,508, forward strand.
AAGATTTCACGAGCATGGCGGCACCGCATAGATGCGTATTGACGACATCCGAGTGATGTAATCGAGACCTCTGTGGCTATCGTCAGCAAGGGATCGAGAAGATCCAAATGGTCGATATTATTAACCTCGTAAATGCATAGTAGCATGGCAGCCTGCAGGGCAATGACCTTAACGGGTCCTGTGCCGTTCAGCCCGTTCTTCGCAAGGTAAGCCCGCAACTCCGACACGGCGTTGGCGTAGTACCGTTCTGCGAGTTCGCCGTGAAAGGTACTGTCTGCCTGCAGCTCGATGGCAGCACAGGCCAGCAGAGTCTCCATGGCCAGCGGAATGCTATGGGCAACCTGTAAACTTCGATCCATGAAGTCTGCCATGAATTGCTGGTCCAGCGTCGGACGAAGCAGGTGAGGGACGAAGATCATCCGCATGTAATCGAAGAGAGGTGCGCTCTTGATCCGGACACTCGAGAATGCAGGAACCGCAGAAGGAGATTGGAGCAGCGGGATCAAATCTAGCTGCTTATTAGACAGATACCTGTTTGCGTCCTTCGGCAAACTTGATTGAGATGGGGTCGAGTCATCGTCCTGAGCGGGAGATGATGGCCAGATACATTCGACGCCTCTTCTCTCGCAGTTCAAGCAGAGACCAGGGGTCTCATCACATTTCTTCTTTCTCTGGCGACCTAGGGGTGGGAAACCCGTCAGTTGAACAGTAACTTGTCATTGATGCCCCAAACGGCTCGGTCTGAAATGGCAAGGATGTAGCTGGCTCGTAGAAAATTGTGGGTAGAGGAAGTGCCTCAAAGGCAACACAAGAGAATTGAATTGTCGAATACAATCGCAAAGTGTGACAATCTGGTCATTTCCAGCACTCTTGCTGCGTGGCCGATTCAAACCTCCCTTCTGCCATGGTCATCTGGGCTTTGCCGGCAGTTTCGTTTCGTTTCGTGAGCGCCGGCAACTACCTCCTTGCTCCTTCTTGTGCATCACGAAAGACAATCGACAAAATGGAGCGACTCACAGGTAAGACAGCCAGTCTTGGTCCGAAGAGGTGCTTGTTTCCGCCGCCAGCGTCGTGGTGGCGGCTTCGCGGGCACCATCCCAGCGGATTAAGCCCGTTGCATTGTCGTGTTTTCCAGTGAGCGACGGTTAGAAAAAAGGTATGTATGTCTCTTGGGTAGATCCGCGCGACAGTGGTGCTTTCAGCTCTTTCGAGTGCTCCACGCGTTCGTAAAGACACGAAACGATGGTGTGGCCTGGCCTGTTGTGTTGTCGCTCGGCTCGGGAAAAGCCACGCAAGAATCCAGAGTTGTAAGTCCGCCATGTGCATGGTCAATGCGGCGGCTCGTCTAAAGTTCCAACTCGAGTACTTTGCGAGTACGAGTAATGCAGAGGAGAAAAGGCGGTCGATGCTTTATTGACCTTTGGTTCATTTGCCACTTGTGACTTCGGTTGGAAATACAGGGTCAGGTCCCCCGGGCTTCACATTTCTAATTTCTTCGCCATCACCATAACAACGCCATAACAACGCCATATAAGGACTCTAATACACCTTGCTCCTTCGCATTTGTTCCCTCATGGTCAGCTTATTGTCTTGACTTAGTTATCGACTTCCAAAAACGTGAATGGCGGGGCATTGACATATTCCACTGTCATGTCGCCCACTCTTTCCGTCCACTCCACGCCCATCAGAGGCAGCTTCATCGTCTGACCCTTGGTGCTAAGATCCAGGTCCGTCATATTCGTCCAGAGGAACTTGCCATCTGTGGCGCTCTCGTAGAAGTATTGCTTAGCCTTGGTGTCGGCGTATGTCCTCCACAGCGTAGGAGTGATGTTGGGAGTCTTGATGTTGATGGGCTCCATGGGCACACTGACTGCGCGGATCATGCCGGCCGTGGTGGCTATCGCTGAGGTCTGATCTGCCGCTCCAGGGGCAACATCGACGTAATGCGAGAGCCTTGCGAAGCGGTCAGCCGCACGATCAGTTCCAGGCAGCGAAAAATTGGCGATCTCGCCCCAGTATTCTGAAATGGCCAACTGCGAGTCAAAATCCGGCTCGTTGGTCATAACAGTGTATTGTTTGCCGTGGTGAACGACGAGTTCACCCTCAATCCACTCCAAGATCAAAGTGTCTCCTGTCGCGTCGGTGATGGAAAGATGCATCGAGGAAGGGACCCCAGGAATCACCTCTTTCGTTCGTACTTGGAATTTGGGCTGACCGTTTGCGTCGAACAGATCGTCCGCAGCGTCCTGGGCCGTAGCGTATTGATCGAGGAAGAACTGAGGCCAGATAGCAATCGACATGGCCGGTTGTGACTTATTCCGCTCGCCATACTCCGCAGTGGCCAAGTAAAGTAGGTTAACCACCAAACCCTCGGAATTCATGCCATCGCACGTGGCGAAATCGTAGGCCGTGGTAATGAGGGACCCGAACTTGCTCGTCCAGTTTAGAGAATTCTCGCCTGCTTGGCCAGTTCTGTTCAGACCAGCAGGAAAGGCGTAGAGGGTCGAATTGGTGGGCGTCAGCCAGTCCATCGAGCGACCGACTACGATGCGGTCGGCGTCCTGTGTGCCAGAATTGTAGACGACTCGGGAGCAGGCAAGGGCTCCTGAGAGGAGGAATGGGGCGACATAATGTAAATGCATGATGCCTGGTAAAAGTCGGATAATTCGCTGTTAGTAGAAAGGAGGTCTGTGATTTGGTCAATCTCACACTGGAACTTATGGTGTTAAAGTAATGCGAGTCTCGTCAACTCCATCAGCGATGTAAGAGCTTTTATAGCAGTCCGGTTTGCACGAACCTACCTGGCATGGCGATGTCCATGTTCCTTCTGCTCTTGTTGCATTGGATCAGCATTGGATCCTGAATTCTAGAAAGGCTCAGACAGTACGACGTAGGTCATCAGAGCCCAACTATATGAGGGCCTTCCGGCCGAAGTGGTTCACTGTTCTACAACCGGTCCGTGCGACGCGGAACGGGTGCTGGTTGGTTGTACCGTAGGTGGAATTGGGTCCAGATTCCAGAACGAGCCTTCTTCCTCCACGAGTTCCAAGCCACGGGGACGATAGATCCAGCTTTCGAGTACTCGAGGAGACGATGCGGCATGGGTGCCAATTTGCTGTTTCGCGGGTGGGATTTGTACTCGGATGAGGTCGATGTCGTTTACCCGGTCTATTGTTAGCTGCGGGTTGAGCAGAGTTCCCTGAAAACAAATATCGCCGAAGCGCTTACCAGTTAGTTACTCTGAACTTTCGAAAAGTAGGTCTCACAAGGCCTGGGCAGCGTGCATCAGATTCCTCGAGGACGAAAGTTCGATGAGTCCCAATAATGAAGATACCTTAGTGTGATCACTGAGGCTCGAAACCTAAAATATCATAATGAGACACGCATAATACCTCAATTCAGTCATCTGATGTGCGCTAGTTCCAGTGAACTGAGTGAATCCGGAAAAGAGACCACTCTGCGACAGCGTGCTAGCGGACATAATCAGCGGCTAGCTTCTCCTTGTCGGTCCAGGCCTTGCTAGCGACTGCGTAGAAAAGGTCGAGATTCCATTAAGGTCAATAGGTCGGGAGTAGGCATTTCTTCTCACGGGTAGTTGTGATGGGTGAGTCGTACGAGGATGTACTGGTAAGGTGGGCGCATCGACGGTGAGAAGTGATGAGACGTGGTTAAAGTGGTGTTGAGATGCGGGCGCGAGATAAAGAGAGATTGAGAGAGATTGATGTATTTTAAAGCGGCGGAGGATTGCAGTGATACTAACCCAACAGGGCCGATCGTAGATTCATTGCTTGGCATGCCAAGGAAGAGCCGAGGACAAGCACACCTGCTGCGAACAGTAAACAGCAACGGGTGAACCAAGATGTAAGGGGCAAGCATGAAAGTACTGTCCGAGCTCTAGAAATGGCCGTGGATGTGCCCCTTGGGTCTGGGGAACATATCCCCTGACACGAGGCTGAGATGCGTTGTCCTGGACTGGCTGACGACGCAGATTCGGTCCACCAGGTAGGGGGAAATTCCCCCGTCAACATTGAAGAGACACGACCATTTTCAGTGGTCGCTACTGGCCAGGCCACAACACTCGGTCCACCATCCCGACGGCCGATCAGAACCGGCATATAGCAGGACACACCTTTGGAAAGAGCAAGGAACAAGGCCGGGCCTTCACCAGCGTCCAACGTGTCCATGTCGGCAACAGCCAGGTAGGTAACGGCTCGGGCCCTTGCAGATCCCATGGCACATCTGCGAGGAGAAGGTTCAGTGGGCTCTCTTTGCAGGTGAATGGGATTCGAGACAATCACGCCACGCGACCCCTCGTGGAGAGACAACGAGAGATCGACCTATGACGACGAGATTCACCGGGGGCCAATGTAGGGCATGCAGCTGCTCGACCAAGGAGACAGCCCAAAGCACTCTGTCTGGACACTGGAGCTGTCGAAGCATTACCGAGCTGCAAGGGACACTGACATGAGCACACTCGCGCGCGCTCACATCTCCCAGACTACCAAACAATTCCCGAACCAACCTTTGACGCGGCCAATGAGACGCAGAGGACCGCCCTAGCCCTATTCGCCCTCACGGCACTGTTCTTGGACTATACGAGACCCATCAAGGCATATCCGAGGCGAGAAGCCATTCAGGCATGCTCCTCGGACTCAAATGGTATAGCCCGAACGGATCTCTTCGATGAAACGGCTGTGGCCGAGAGCTGCAAAGCATACTTATCGGATCGAAGTGCCGGTTCTTTTGTCAATGCCGTCTGGCGGGTGCAGAGTCAGGAACGCGTTCGCTAGTCGCGGTCCGAAACGAACGAGATCCGGGGTAATGCCTCTACAGGATACGAATGTTGCGAGTCGGTCCTTGATGGTTTGAATACCAGAAGAGGACCTGTTGAGGGCCACAAAATCCTCAGCGCTGTGGTCTCATAAGATCTGGACACGGTTGTCATTCTCCCGTGGTTACTCGGGGGAGAAAGAAGGCTGTCCATCGAGGTTTGAGGACTGTTCTGGTCTACCCTACAGAACAATGGGTCGAGGAGCAATACCTGCATCCACTCGGCTTTGCCCGCATCGTCGCTGGCTCGAGATCAGGAAAGATGAGGGTGGGTCTAGAGAACTCAGATAACACCCAGACATGACGCAGATACAACTTAAAATTTGTAGACTGCACGTATAACAATGCAGATGGGATGAAGAGCGTTTATTCTTTTGTTGGACAGGGCCCAGCGCCAGATTCACGTGTCCTACTGGCATGGAGCCGAGATATGAAAGCAGAGTACTCGTACGTCGTTGCCATCTCTTTCACTCGTCCCAGCTCACGGTGCCTTATCTCCTGTCTTGTCTTTTCTTTTTCAAACTTTCGAGATCGGAGAGATCAGATGCCCAAAGCTTCATACGAGTATGTAGGTTTCGGATTCGGAGGGCAACGGCCGAGGGACAGGGATGCGGCTGAGGCCAGGGTGTGCTCGTACGAGTACTCGACGGTGAAGGTTTGACCATGACGGACGTGACACCACCAACAGGGAGCTCGGCGGGAGAGCAAGCGAGAAAGGTGGAGAGAGGATGCCGGGGCGTGGTCAGTGTGGTTGGCAGTTGCTGGTGGTCGATCAAGAACTCCGTTGCTCTGTGCTGTATCAATAATTAGCTGCCTGCGGGTTGACTAGCCTGATGGTAGTGTGAGACGCATGCTGCAAACCTCACACCACTTTCTCGCAATTTTCAACTTTCCCACGCTTCTCTGTCCACCTCTGTCCACTTCTGTCGGCGCTCGTACCACTCCCGAGAACCCTCTTGGATCATCTATCCGCGACCATCCCAGTCTTGCGATGTACCAACCAGCTCTTATCCTCACATGCTTCCTGGCACCTGCTCGTAGCCGTCGTATCTCCTGAGTCCTGAGTCCAATCCCAAGTCCCTCAAGCACGGTCTTCCGTCGCCACACAGATCATGTCAGCGATCCTCCCCTGTCAACCAGACCGGCTTCCAAGCTCCAGAGCTCCAGGACCCGTTGCCCACGGCCCCTCCAAGCCTCTGACTGGCTGAAGCTTTGAAGCTCTCCCCGGAAGCTGTGTGAGGATCAGTCATTGTCATCCTGACGATGCAGCTGCTGTCGAGCTCCTCTTGTAACCCTCTTCGGCCACGTGCAGGGGTCGGCGAGCTCGAGGCGCGTCGACGCGGCGAAACGGGTCGATCGTGCGTGTGCGCGGATGAGAGGCCTGCGATCGACTGATGAGCTGAGGAACTTGTGGCCCACGGCGTCCGCCGGATACGAAAAAAGTATAAAGAAGGGAAGGAAGAGGGGGAGGAGATGTCGCTATGAGCATCGTCATTACTTAGCAGTGCATTGACGCTGAACACCCGTCGTACAGTATATTATCTCAAGTAACTGCCCTCCTGGCAATCTGCCCCTCTCCTCCTTCTTCACTCTCACTACCTTTCCCTGCCTCCACCTTCCCCTCCCTCTAAACCTCAGTTGCAACTCAGTTGCAACAACTGCCCTGCTCACAATGGCTCCAGCAGCTGACGAGGATCTCTCTGTCGAGAGCATCTCCCCCTTCGGCACAGCCCGTTCCACCGTCAAGGACACCCCCCTCAGCGAGGATGAGCTGAACCTCGTCGATGACTACATGCGGGCCAGTCTCTACCTCTGCCTGGGCATGCTCTATCTCAAGCAAAATCCCCTGCTCAAAGATCCGCTGAAGGTTGAACATCTCAAATCCAGACTCCTCGGCCATTGGGGCTCAGACGCAGGTCAGATCTTTACCTACGTCCATTTCAACCGCCTGATCAAGAAGTACGACCTTGACGGCCTGTTCATTTCTGGACCCGGCCACGGTGCTCCCGCCGTCATTTCGCAGGCCTATTTGGAGGGTGTCTACACCGAGGTCTACCCGGACAAGTCGGAAGATGTCGAGGGTCTGCGGAAATTCTTCAAGCAGTTCTCATTCCCCGGTGGCATCGGCAGCCATGCCACCCCAGAGACACCGGGCAGTCTGCACGAGGGAGGTGAGTTGAGGCCGCAGAGAAGCATTTCGGCCGAATTGCAGAGCTGACATCTCCCAGGCGAGCTTGGCTACAGCATTTCCCACGCCTTCGGTGCCGTGTTCGACCACCCCGACCTGATTGCCTTGACCATGGTTGGTGACGGAGAGGCCGAGACCGGTCCTTTGGCCACCAGCTGGCACAGCACCAAATTCCTGAATCCCATCACCGACGGAGCTGTCCTGCCAGTTCTCCACCTTAACGGCTACAAGATCAACAACCCGACCTTGCTCGCGCGTATCACCCACAAAGAGCTGGAGGCTTTGTTTGTCGGCTATGGCTGGACCCCATACTTTGTCGAGGGCAGCGATCCCAAGTCCATGCACCAGGCCATGGCTGCGACCTTGGAGAAGTGCGTCACCGAGATCCGCGGATACCAGAAGAAGGCACGTGACTCGGGCAAGGCTTTCCGTCCTTATTGGCCCATGATCGTTCTTCGAAGCCCCAAGGGCTGGACTGGCCCTCGAACCGTCGACGGTCACTACCTCGAAGGTTTCTGGAGGTCCCATCAGATCCCGCTCCCAGACGTGGCTTCGAGCCCTGCGCACTTGAAGCTCCTGGAGGAGTGGATGAAGAGCTACACCCCCGAGAAGTATTTCACCGAGGATGGCAAGGTGATCCCCGAGTTGAAGACCCTCGTGCCGACAGGCAACAGACGCATGAGTGCCAATCCCGTCGCCAACGGAGGACTGTTGAAGAAGCCACTGCAAATGCCTGATTTCCGGGACTACAAGATGGAAGTCAAGAGCGGAGGCAGTGCAGAAGGACCAAGCATGTCCAACATGTCGCACTTCCTCCGCGACATCATCAAAAAGAACCCAACCAACTTCCGGCTCTTTGGACCTGATGAAACCGAGTCCAACAAGCTCGGCGCTGTTTACGAGGCTGGAAAGAAGGTTTGGATGGCCGAGCACTTCGAAGAAGATGCGGACGGCGGAAACTTGGCCTTCGAAGGTCGTGTCATGGAAATCCTGAGCGAGCATACTTGTGAAGGCTGGCTTGAAGGATACATTCTCTCCGGGCGCCATGGACTTCTCAACAGCTACGAGCCTTTCATCCACATCATCGACTCGATGGTGAACCAACATTGCAAGTGGATCGAAAAGTGTCTCGAGGTTGAATGGCGCGCCAAGATTGCCTCGCTCAACATCTTGCTGACAGCGACGGTTTGGCGACAGGATCACAACGGATTCACCCATCAAGATCCTGGTTTCCTCGATGTTGTGTGCAACAAGTCGCCCGAGGTTGTCCGTATCTACCTGCCTCCTGATGGAAACTGTCTCTTGTCCTGCATGGACCACTGTTTCCGAAGCAGCAACTACGTCAATGTTATTGTTGCCGACAAGCAGAACCATCTCCAGTACCTGGACATGGAAGCCGCCATCGAGCATTGCACCAAGGGTGCTGGCATCTGGGACTGGGCATCGAACGACCAAGGAGCGGAGCCTGATGTGGTCATGGCTTCTTGCGGTGATGTGCCTACGATGGAGTCTCTTGCTGCCACCGCCCTCCTTCGCGAGTATCTTCCCGACCTCAAGATCCGCTTTGTCAACGTGGTGGATTTGTTCAAGCTGATCCCCCACGGCGAGCACCCGCACGGCATGACGGACCGCGAATTCAGTTCCATCTTCACCGACGACAAGCCTGTCATCTTCAACTTCCACTCCTACCCATGGTTGATCCACCGTCTGACCTCGAAGCGCAAGGGCCAGGCCAACCTGCACGTCCGAGGCTACAACGAGAAGGGCAACATTGACACACCTCTCGAACTCGCCATTCGCAACCAGACCGATCGATTCAGCCTGGCCATCGCGGCGCTGGATAGGATGCCGGGTCTTGGCAACAGAGGTTCGGGCGCCAGGGACAAGTTGCTCAACTCGCAGATCAAGTATCGCAATGAGGCTTTCAACGAGGGAATCGACCCTGAGGAGATCCGCAAGTGGGTGTGGCCCTACTAAGTATTCCGGCAACGGGACTTCCAAGGGACATGGGGCAGTGACGGCCATGGGATGATGTTCTAGCGTGCGACGAAGTGAATTGAGAATTCCAACGAGCGGTTCAATTTGACGAATGGGATGCTGAGGGTCGGTTATTGGGAACAACTATCCGCTGCTGCAGTAATGAGAGCAGGCAGTAATGAGAGTGAGTAACATAGAACAATCCGATAAAAAATTGTTATCCAATATCGAGTCTAAATGCAAGTTTCTGTGTATGTTCACTATGTTCACTCGTCGTGCGAAGCTGATTTATACATGGCCCACATATGCCTTTCCTTTGTCCCGGCGATCGCTCTCTTCTTTCCTCTATGTTCCTGTCTAGCTCTATCTATCTACCTCCCTCTACTTCTTCACCGCCGCCGCCACGACCTCAAGCCCAACAGCCACGACCTCCTCGACCAGCCTCTCGACGGTATGTCGCGTGGTCGAGACATTGACGACGACGCGGAAGAAGGAGCCGCGTTCGAGACTGTCGGCCAGCGCGGGCGCAAAGTCCACCATGAACCCGCGCTGGATGAGAGCGTGCGTGATCCGCGATGTCAGCGTCGAATTCCTCTTGCCCACTTTCACCTTTTCCTTTTCCTTCTCTGTCCCCGGCGTGGTGTCGGATCCCAGGTCATACACCATCTTCCCGCGCGGCGCAAAGTAGAAACACACCTGCAGACAGGGAGGCGGGTTGTTGCTCACCAGGATCAGGTCGTCGTGTCGGTCGACCAGGTCCGCGAGGTGGCGGGCCAGACCGTACGCGTCGTCGATCTTGCGAGCGTACCCGGATGTCCCGTAGTATTGCCACGACAGGAGGAGTTTGAGGGCGTCGCCGCGCCGGCCGCATTGGAGGGTCATGTCCGCTAGGTCTATGGGCGGTGTCCATTTTTCGGCTTCGTCGTCGCCGTCGTCGTCGTTGATAGGTGTAGTTTTCTCTTTCTGTTTGTCATCCTCGTTGTCGTCGTCGTCTTCACGATCGTGGAACAGATATCCCGCTCTCAGGGTGTTCGCCGTGTGTGCGTGTCGGAGATCCTTGAGCAACAGGAAACTGCACGTCACGGGCACGCCGAGCATCTTATGAGGATTGATCGCGATGCTGTCGGCGAGGTGCGCGCCCTTCAGGGACCTCTCGCGCAGCGTCTCGGAGAAGACGAAGCTCCCGCCCCACGCGCCGTCGATGTGCATCCACAGGCCGTGGCGGCGGGCGACGTCGGCGATGGCCTCGAAGGGGTCAAAGGAGCCCAGGACGGTCGTGCCCGCGGTGGCGTTGACGTAGAACGGCGTCCGGCCTTGCTTCTTCTCCCGCACGACCAGCGCCTCCAGCGCCTTGGGGTCCATCTGTCCCGAGGCCGGATCAACGGGGACGGAGATGACGCTCTCGCTCCCAAAGCCGCACTGCTGTGCCGCCTTCTCGATGCTGTAGTGCCCGTGCTCCGAGGTGAAGAGGACCAGCTCGCGCCCGCCCGCGTGGTTGCCCAACCGCTTCGTCTCCGGGAACAGGTTGTTGCGCGCGATCACGATGCTCGTCAGGTTGCTGGCGCTGCCGCCCTGCACGCTGATGCCGCCGGCGCGCGGGCCCGTGAAGCCAAACTTCGAGGCCAGCGTCCTCGCGACGTGCGTCTCGGCCAGCGTCAGCACGGGAGACACCTGGTACACGTGCACGTTTGTGTTGAGGACCGCGAGGATCAGTTCCGCCGCCACCCCGGGCGGCAGCGGGGCCGAGTATAGTTTGTCGAGGAACCCCGGGCTTGACGTGTTCACGCTGTATTTGAGGATGGAGGACACCGAGCTCTGCAGGCCTGAGGCGCCCGTGCCGTGTTCCGGGAGCGAGAGAGTGCCCTTCGAGGTCAAGATGGCCGAGAGCTCCGCGTGAGTGTGTGACTCGACGAGTGAGCTGGTGGCTTGTTGGTCGTGGCGTTGGAATGCATCGCGCTCCGAGTCGGCTTGTTGAACAAACGGGATGATTTGCGAGAGGACAGAGGTGAGGAGGCTGTTCAATTCATCCGCTCGCGAGGGAAGGGTCTCATCGTCGCCGTTCGAGTGCTGTTTCCCATTGGTGTAGGTATTGGTCCCGTTCTGATGCTGGCCACTGAGGACCGAGTGGATGGCCATCGTGCTCTCAATCAGGGTTGGGTGCTAATAGTAATAGTCGTGTTAAATATCCTCTGGTGAATCCGTAGCCGGTGTGAATATCTGTAATCGGGGACAACTCTTCCAATGCGATGTCAATCTGCAGAAATTCTAAACCGAGAAGCGCCCAAAAACAAGAGTCTATTCTATGGGTATATCATGAACATGAGCACAAAAAGAGAGATAGACGTTAGATCGAATTCAGCTGGACCGGAACCATCTTGCTCTTTTCTCTCTTCGATTGCGTGACGATGACTTCGAGTCCGTGTATAAAAATTAATCCGATTGCGGAGCAAAATTTCTCCATACAAAATGATGTCATTCGTTGACATGTTGACGCAAGGCTGAAGATCTCCACTTTGGGCATCGACATCGACTAGTTGCTATTGATTTGCTAGGAAAGTGTTCTAGAATCTGCACGAGCGGCAGAGACAATTGCTATTTCGATCAGGTGCAGGAATGATGCGAAGAGACAGAGAGAGTAGCATTGGAGTGCACGCCCTTCCGCAATGAGAAAGGAGGCGGAGCACTACTTATCCATCCCAGTTGATGTGCTCCCTGATTCCATCCACATCCGCCAGATGTTTGCCCCGGGTGTCCAACAGGGAAGCAATCACTCTTTGTTGTTAGTTGACAACAAGGAGTACGCCCGCCACAACACCAATCAAAGAAAGTGATGTGAGTAGAGTTCTCCCAACTCCAACTTTGGACGACGTCTGACTCATATGACATCTCCTCGTTTCCGCTTGCCCATTCCCCCAGAGTTTGAGGTGGCTGCCGACGATGCGGTTGTGCTAGGCGGACACGCCTCCTTCCAATGTTCTGGAATGGGGAACAGCGCCTCAAGAGCCTTGCCAATGGCTGTTTTTCGAGCTCCGATCCCAAAATCAATGATATTTTTGACGGCGTTGTTGCATCCTCGAATGTCTTCGGCGCTGAAAGTCGAATAAGATTTCAGAAATGACATGTAGAAACGCCGGTCAGTCTCAGAGTACCATTGTAGGTAGAATATCGCCTGTCTATGGGACAGGGTGATCGTGAAGGCGATCGTATCCGTCAATGAAGAGCTGTCATATGTACCAGCCTCTCGAAGAAGCCACAGTAGAGCATTTACGGAATAAGAACCACTGCCTGCAGCCTGGTTCTCGGCCACGTAGAGTGTTCCTCCAGCTGCTTCGGACTTCATCTCGACCATGAGGAAAGGAAACGCGTTGCCTCTCGCTGGAAGTGTATAGGGTCGTGCAACGGGATGATCGATGACGTTGGCTTGAGCGTTCGACCAGCCTGATTTTTGATTGTTGGGGTATCCCAAATGCAAATCAGGCTTAGGGACCGAGACATCGTACATGTAATTGGGGTTGTTTGGTAATGCCATGGTGTTCCATTGGCTGCCACCGCCTTCAGCAATGCCGGGACGGTTGAAAGGAAACATACTCGACCCCAGCAGAGTTGCTGTCGGGGCTTCGGTGCTATCGGCGAGCTCCTCCGCTCTGTCCATGACTTTTGAAATAGCTTCATCTGTCAATTGAGGAGACTCCCGTCGCTTCAGGATTTGTGTGCTCGTGAATAACTTGAGCTCTTCTGGCATTTGCCTACCCGAATAGTCCAAGATAATGTCGTTTTTGTAGAGCGTGCCTCGATACAAGGTGTGTGCTATACCGGGCCTCCCGTTTTGAGAGGAGGCTGTACCCGATCGTACCAAAGGTGGCGGGGCCATGCTATACTGTGATGGATGCTGCGCCATCTGCTTGATAGTTGAAAGGGAGAATATTGTCCGCTTCTCCTTGCCAACATCAACAGTAGCTGGACAACTAGAGGGACGAGCGATCGGGGTGCTGGTTGGGGAAAGGTCTGTACCGGAGACAGCGAAGATCCAAGCATCAATTGGTGAATGAGTCGAAAGCTGTGGGCGACAATGCTTGCTTCCAATCGGACGAGCAGGCCACGGCGGGGTGCTATATGGTCGAGGATCTTGAAGGGCTTTGTCGAGAGAGAGTTCAAAGCCAGGCGAATGTAGCCGGCGACGCTTGTTGGGATACTCGCTCTGCGAATCTATGTCTCCAAGATCTGTTAGCGTGGAAGCCGTTGACGGATCTTGGAACTCTTACCAAAGGTAGCCTGAGTCGGATATGGAGGTAGTGCCTGTTCAAGGTGCTTGCTCACAGGCAAAGAATCAAGGTGGACATCGACACCTGCAAGGGCTCGTTCTCGTTTGGGAGGCCGCCGAGGCTGCGGAGAGAGTACGTGAGTGCTCATGGCGTCCGATCACGACAGGATGAGCAGACTGCATGGCTTAAGTAGCTTGGGCCAGCAGGAAAGGGAGGCGACGTCGAGAGCGAGAGCGAGAGCGAGGATGCGCTGTAAGTGATCCTTCGATGGCCGCGACCGCATCTGCGAGCCCAGAGCGAATCGTGTTTGGAAGATGAATCGCAGAGCCCCCAATACGAGATGATTGAGACAGTGAGGACGGGCAAGGGGTCGCGGCTGGTGCTGGTGCTGGGGATCTGGGGGCGCGTGCTGAAGGTGAAATGGTTGGGCAGGAATGCAGATGATGTTAACGAACTGCGCGGTTGCTGGTCAGGCGCAGGCAGGCGCAGGCAGGCGCAGGCAGACGTGCTTGTAGTGAGTTGTCTGAGAGAGTGACAATGAGACTCTGAGGCTGCATGAAGCTGCGGAGTTGATGTCCAGTGCCAAGGTGGCCGGCCACACTAGTACTAGTGCCCCCTAGCCTCACTAGCTTAGGGGCTCTTAGCGCCCGCTGTCAAGCTTCGAAGCCTACTCGTAAGGGCCCGCATTACTGGGGTTCCCTAGTTTGACCGTTGGGCAGCGAGGCTGAAGGGGGAGTCTGGGAACGTAACCGCCAAAAGAGAGGTACGAGTAGGTAATCGTGATCACATTCGAGCCGCGCAGGCTACAACAGGCCCGGGTACCCCTGTCCTACATATCTATGGTACTGTAGATGGGGAAACTTGTATGGAAATCGGATACATCATCTTGGGAAGCGCGGGCTGTTCCCAAAAAGCAATACCTATGCGTTAGTCGGGACAACAGCATTTGCCGACGTTGCAGGCGTCTTCTTGCTAGCAGCCTGCTGCTGCTTCTGCGCGTGCCTCTCCCGAGCCAGCTCGATCGCCGACCTCTTGTCCTTTCTCTGTGCTTCCTGTCGACCTGCTGGTGGCACATCCTGTGCGCGGCTCGCATCAATCTTGTCAAACCCTTTCGCCAGCGCCCGCCACTCTCCCGGTCGTCGGTAATAGGAGTCCATCGCCCAGTTCTTCCACACATTGCGGCCGAAAGGTGATTCTCGAAGACGCGTCTCGTTGGCCGCGAGCTCCTTCGCCAGTTTCTCTTTCATGAAATGCATGCCATCCGTGCCCGACCACAGAGCATCGGCTACGTACGAGCCAGTGAGGTTTTGGGCGAGAGTCGCAATGTGTCCATAGAATCGAGGGGCGAATTGTCGACGGAACTGTGCATTGTTGTCGGTCGGAGCCAGTGCACTTTGAATGACACGCGACGCCGCCGAATCCTGGGCCATCTGCATCAAGGTCTTTTCGTCGAGTGCCAGGAGGCCGTCTTGGATAAGAATGCAGGTTTTCGGCGCCTGGAGCAGTGCCTGAGCCAGTAGAGAACCATGTACGTCTGTTTTGTGCGTCGATGCGGGTTTCTTCGTTTGGTCGCCATCTTCCGATTCTTGCGTTACCTCCTCATAGTGAAAGCTCAGCAGATTTGGCACCGTTTTCGCCGGATCACTGCCGTACTCTGCCTTCATCACGTCGGCCACGTCTTGCAGATCGACTCGCCGCACGGCACATCGCTCAACCAGAGATTTGATCACACCAGTCCTCCGTCTTGAGATCAGTGTAGGCAATTCCGGTAAGATCACATCCTTCGCTTCTGCGAGGTCGTCTTTGCCGAGACGCTCAAGAATTTTGACCGCGACATAACCAGCGGTATCATTCTTTGCCATGCTGCCCAGTTTGGGCTTCAAGGTGTTCTTGTACAGCTTCTTGAAAGCCTTTCCAGGCAGTCTCTGAACAAGGGTCTCAACGAGATGCGAGCCAGTCGGGTCGTACATCAGTCCCGAAATGAACTTAGAGCTTTCCGAGTCCTCCTCAAACTCCTGATCAGGAAGCAACTTCTTGAACAAGGAATTCTCCTCCGAAATTTTGCTCTTGCCGGATCCCGAGAGCTCCAATCGAAGAAGCATCTGCAGCACGGGATTCCCAAGAGGGTGCGTTGCGAGCGCCCTCAAATAGGTCGTATCCAGGGTTGAAATTGCACTTGCGATGAGTTTGTCGAGCGCACCAGCGAAAGACTTGGGGACAATCCGTTTACTTTCAGACGTCTCTGTCGTTTGCTCTGAGGGAGCATCAACCTTCTCCTTCTTCTTGCTGGCAATCACTGTTTTCACAGAAGCGTCGTCCAGAGACTCTCCTGATAGAATGAGAAATAGCACACGGACGGTATGTGATGCAAACCGATCAGTGAGGAGGTAGCCCATGTTTGGCTCCAGTTCTGCACTGGCTTGCAGGAAAAGATTCTCTGTCGTTGGCAAGCTGTCCTCGGCTTGCTCACGTTTTCGACTCTCTTTCTCCGTGTGCTTCGCCGCTGCGAGGAACAATGTCTCACAGCAGTGACTGCCAAATCGATGCCGCACAAGATAAGTGAAATTCCCGAGGAACCTGCTGAAGAGACTGCGCAGCTGTTCTGGCGTAGAGAGCATGATGATCTTTTCCATATACCTGGAACACGACTGACTCGACGCGACTTTCAGTTCTTTCCCCTCTGTTTCTCTGTGCACAGCCTCGATGAAGAGTGCTCGGTCTTCGGGAGACTCGAAATCATTCGCCACGATCTTGGTGTTGACATTGGAGTAATACTCCTGTTCTTCGGGGTCGAGCAATCCGTGGAACTGGCTTTCCTCGTCTGGTTCGTGAGGAGCCTGCGAAGACGGGAAGTCGAATGATATGAAGTCATCTCCGGCATCGCCGCTTACTGCTACCTCGGCTGGTGGATCCTGCTCCGACTGCTCAGGTTCATGGTCGTACTTCAACCGCTTCGATGATTTCTCATAACTCTCGTCGCCCTTGCGTTTCTTGTCTTTCTCCTCTTGGCGCCTCCCTCGCTTGATCTTTTCACGAGGCATCGTCGTAATATGGAGATATTATTTGGATCGTTATTGTAGTGCCACTGAAACGTTGCCGGGTCTGTGGTCTGTCTTTCTGAAGTGAAAACTACGTACTTGGAAAAGCAGAATTGCCCCGGAGTCTCAGAAAATTCCTCGCCAAGATAAGCTTTCCTCATTCCGCCAATCGGAATCAAGTAATGCCTGATTTTTGCGCAGCCTCGTGAAATGTTCCCCCCCCCCCCCCCCCCCCGCTTGTGTAAAATAGTACGTTAGGTACACCTTGTTCTATTGAGTGCTAAAGAGCATTCTATCTCTGTTGCTGGACACCCCGAGGCACTGCACACAAAGATTACCACTGAGTCGGTGAGCAGGAGATCCTGACAGAAGACTCTCTTCACATTCACAACCAGAAGAGGCAAAATGCCTTCTGACGGGTTTCGAAGATATTTCGTGTCGCTGTAAGAGATTGAAGGCCATCCATTTGCATCTTTGATACACCCTTGTGTTGACAGTAGCTTCTCACCCTCGCTGCTTGAATTAGAGCTAATGTTGGTCGGCAGCGGGCCAGAGCTCAGGCCAGCGCTGGTAGTTTCCTTGGACGGTATGCCCCCGGGCAGACGTTGGCTTCTCAGGAAACACTTCCCAGTCTTAGAAGCAGGTCGGTCGTGAAAATGGCGGTCGTCGAGTAGGAAGCCGCGCAACCAGCATTACCTGCTCATCTCCGAGTTGCGGTGCCTTTTCCCCTGATATATGGACTGCAAATAGGCGTAGTTGTCCAGAGTAGGGGACTCTCCGGGCCATGAAGAAGGAAGTCGGCGCGATGCAATGCTGTGATAAGCACCAGAGATGCGGCGTGTATGATCTTGATACCCGCACATTCTTCCACGACAGCAACGTCCAGTTGTCATCTTGTGGCACAGAGGTGGTGTCTTGCAGACTGCGCGGCTTTGCCGCCCCGTGCGGACACCAGGGACCGTGTGTAGATCCTGACAACGGTCTGCTCAGCCACTTCCTTGCTCTTGTGCCGACATCTGCATTGTCTGCTGCAGCTGCATCAGCTCGATCCTTTTCTTCTCGCTTCCCTCCTGCAGTTCGTTGATCCGGGCCTCTGTCCGGGCGATCTCTTTTCCAATAAAATCCAGCCGACCATCGACCGCAGAGACGGCTTCACCCTTTGCCTGCTTCATCAGCACTGGCCCCACGAGTTTGTAGATTCCCGCATCGTCAGTGAGAGATGCAAACTCTTTCTGCACCGACTTATTCTCTTGCTGCTGGGCCTCGAGTTTCTGGCGCGCTTCGACGGTGGTTTCCAGATCTGCGGGCAGAAGTTAGCAGCCTGCCACTGCACCGGTGAGGATCGAGACCAACCGTCTTGAAATTTCTGCAGAGCCTCCGAGAGCGCCTGCAATTTGCTTCGATCCCCTTCCATCGTCGCCTAGTCTGGGAAGCGCGGTGAGGGTGGTGTGTGTGGTGTGGGAGATTTGTCACTGTGAAGATTGGTACCTCACTAGTATGGAGAAAGTGTTTGGTCTGGAACGGATCTAGCGCGGTGGCCGCCGGAGGGAGCATCGTAGAACAATTCGCGGGGCAAATGCCGAAGCGGCCAGCGACCTGCGACCAAGTCACTCCCTCAGGCTCTCACCTCTTCCACCTTGACAACTGCCTGCCCTTGCTGTCGATACTGCTCCCACCACAACTTGCGACTTTCCGACGTGACCTTGTTGCCTGACAAAGACCCCGACCCGCTCCCGCTGATTTGCGTTGTTTTCTTGTTCCCTCTGCTTCCCCATATCGCAACCTGAGAGGCGATAACAACACTGCGGGCATCGGCGGTTGTTTACCATCCTCACCTCAAGCCAGACCAAAATCCTAGCCTCCTCCACCCACATACCCGCGCCGCATCCGACCTTTTGTCTCTCGCAGTCAATTGCCCGTCATGTCCAACACCGACTTCCTGGGACGGGCCATCGACACGGTGAAAAAGGCGATCGAGCTCGACACGGCCGGATCCTACGAACAAGCCTACCAGCAGTACTATGCAGCGCTCGAACTCTTCATGCTGGCGTTGAAATGGGAGAAGAACCCGAAATCCAAAGAAATGATCCGTTCCAAAGCGGCCGAGTACATGGATCGAGCAGAGAAATTAAAAACCCACCTCCAAAGCAACGATTCAAGTAACCGGAAGAAACCTGCGGCCATGGGCGTAAATGGCAAAGCGGTCAACGGCTCCGGCAAAGGCGAGGCGGGCGATAAAGAAGAGGAAGACGCAGACAGCAAAAAGCTGCGGGGGCAATTGACGGGCGCAATCTTGACGGACAAGCCGAACGTCAAGTGGGAGGATGTTGCGGGCTTGGACGCAGCAAAAGAAGCGTTGAAAGAGGCGGTCATCTTACCCATCAAATTCCCGCACCTGTTCCAGGGGAAACGACAACCATGGAAGGGAATTCTTCTATACGGCCCTCCCGGCACGGGTAAATCGTACCTCGCCAAAGCCGTCGCCACCGAGGCAAACAGCACTTTCTTCAGCGTCAGCTCTTCGGATCTGGTGAGCAAGTGGATGGGCGAGTCGGAACGACTGGTGAAGCAGCTCTTCAACATGGCGCGAGAAAACAAACCGGCCATCATCTTCATAGATGAAGTCGACGCACTTTGCGGGCCACGTGGAGAAGGTGAATCGGAAGCATCCCGGCGCATCAAGACGGAATTGCTCGTGCAGATGGACGGTGTCGGTAAAGACTCCAAGGGTGTCTTGATCCTCGGCGCGACAAATATCCCCTGGCAGCTGGATGCGGCCATCCGACGACGATTTCAACGCAGAGTCCACATCTCGCTGCCCGACAAGCCCGCGCGGATGCGCATGTTCGAACTCGCGGTCGGAGACACAAAATGCGAGATGTCCCAGGCCGACTACAAGACTCTGGCGGATCTGAGTGAAGGATACTCTGGCAGCGATATCAGCATTGCGGTGCAAGATGCACTGATGCAGCCCGTGCGGAAGATTCAGACAGCGACGCATTACAAGAAGGTAAGCCCTCACATAAAACACAGCCCGATTTCATGCCATTTCATGGCCAGTAGCTGACTAACTTTCTCGATAGGTCATGGTCGACGGAGTCGAAAAACTGACCCCCTGTTCACCGGGCGATAGCGGAGCGGAGGAAATGACCTGGGTGGACGTGGACTCTGAAAAACTGCTGGAACCCCCTCTCGCCGTGAAGGACTTCATCCGCGCCATCAAGGCCTCAAGGCCGACAGTCTCTGGCGAAGACCTCAAGAGGAATTCCGAGTGGACTGCGGAGTTTGGAAGCGAGGGCGCCTAAGCGACGACAACGGCGACGCAAAAACAAACGGAGGAGCGTCGAAATATCTGGTTATGTCATTTCTTTTGCTTTTTTGGGGTTCTTATTCCGCGATTCGATTGGAGCAGTGATGCAGAAAGTATGAAGCATGAGCACTGGCGTTTTTTGAACCCACGGGGGGTGGAAGGGAATTGGACAGAATACACTGCAGCCGGTGCTGATACCTAGGTACCTATGTGTATGTGTGTGTGTCTCTGGCGCCCTGCACTTCAGACCCGCAGCGCAGCGCAACCGTACAATGAGCGTTAGAACAGATGGGCAAAGCAAATGAGAAAGATCTGGTTACTCTACAAGTATTAGCACGCGGTTGATGCTTACAGAACAGAACAGAACAGGACTGTCTATCTGTCTATCTGTCTGTCCTCTGAAGTTTCAGTGATCTTTTGGTCATGTTTCTCGTTTATTTTCTTTTTGGCAATACCTCCCACCCCCGTCAATCTTTTACACGAGTCCTCGCTGGCGTATATATGTATATATATCAAGAGATGCCGCATATGACTTGACACCATCAACGACTCCTGGGGACTTCAACTCCAGTGGACGAAGCCAAGAGACGAATCCATAAAACATTAATGCAAAGACGCTTTGAATTGTGGCTGTACAAGGACGCAATGTCTACATCGGGTCAGAAGGAAATGCCTCCTGTGTTCCTCGGAGGAGAGGAGCTTTACTTTCTCCAGACAGCAGGCAACCTCGAGCTCCATCTTGTCCTTGCGGCATCCACCGCCGGCATAACGCAAAACAAGATCCATAATCTCACAGCCCTTCCAACGCCATTAGTTCCATTGCCTTTGTCTGCCATTTCCAGCCCCCCATCCACATCACTTATGTGTGTTTGTGTTCGCATAACGCATGAGAAGGAATGAGATTCATGGCCGCACCAAGGCTGAACCCCCCATTTCTTTTGATGGTGCTGTACAAACCCCCCCATTTTATGTACAATTCAACAAGCAACGTCGAAAACACAGAAGCATAAACGTTGCAATGCATGAAAGCCAGCCCGTTGCATGATGGCCAGACTCTCGACCTCCGGCGAAACGAAATGCGGTGAGATCTGGAAAGAATCCAGATAAACCTCCCGCTTCGTCCAACTCCGGCAAGTCGCCCAGAAACAAAAGAACTTGAAGTGTTGAATGGTCATGATGATTGTTATTAGTCTTCATATGGTGGAGAGTCTCTCGGGTCTCCGGTCACGGCATGGCGTCGATCCTTCATGTTCGTTGCATGCCAGGCTGCATTGGGGGTCCATTTGGCATGCCCATACCATAAGGATTGACGTGTGGGTTCGCGAATGCATTTGGATCCTGCATGCCGCTCAAGAACTGGCCGATACCTTGTGCGTGACCCACGGGACAATCTTTGTGACCCATCAGAAGGGTGCGAAGGTTTCGAACCTCGTCGTGGAGCTGGCCAACCTGCGAGTTCAGGCTCTCGTTTTCTGCAGAGTACAGTTCCACTTTGGCTTGGAGGTTAGCAAGCCATTGCTTCTTTCTCTGTCGACACTTCAAGGCAGCCACACTGGAACGAGTTAGCAATTGAGAGAGGGTCTGGTGATGACGGAGTGGGCTCACCGGTTACGCTCGAGGAAATTTCTGCGCTTCTCTTCATCGGTCATCTTCTTGCCGTTGGGATGTGTGGTTGGTGCGTCGTCCTCGTCCACTTCATCACTATCGTCCTCTTCAGGAGGTTCGAGGGCAGGGTCCACATTGGCAGCTCCAGAATTCCCCTTGGATCGTTTGTTGCTTCCTTTCTGTGCTGCTTCAGACTTCCTTCGGTTGTTGGCTGGTTCTGCTTTGACGGCCTTTTTGCTGCGACCTCCACGAGCGCTCCCCTTGGAAGCATCTTGACTTTCCGGACTTCCTCCAGTATCGGACGACTGGCTATTTCGCTTCTGATCCTGCACAGTGCCGGCGGAGTTGGAATTCTGCGCAGATTTGGGAACGGCAAACTGGTTATTGGCCTGGCCTCCTTTGGCCAGCATAAAGAGACCGTTAGCGGCATCTGTCGCATCGTGTTGTGCATCCATGTTGTTGGGTTGAGCTTCCTGTGGATTGGAAGTGGGGAATTGGTTCTTGCTCCGTGCAGCTGCGTTCATAGCAGTGCGATGGAAGTCAAGGGTACCAGGAGTCGCGCCACCACTCTGAAGGGAATTGAAAAGTGCTTGAGAGTTGGGACTGGGGGCCGGGAACATGGACCCGCCACCTCCAGGGGTCAGTCCAGTCCGAAGAGACGACTCGTTTGGTGTCGGGAAACCGCGGCCGATGCTGTCGAAGTAATCACCTTGTTGTGGACCAGCCAACATAGCTGGGCTCAGTGGCCCTGACCGGAGCGAACCTTGCCAGTTGTAGCCTCCAGTGGAACTGGTGCCAGGAATGGCGGGAGACGTAAGGGAGGCGACGGGTGGGAGCAAAGTCTTGCCCGGTGTCTCGGTGGATGGGGCTCCAAAGGATTGTTCAAAAGGATTGAATTCTTGACCGATGCCGCTATTGTTGTTGTGCAGCGCAGAGAAATAATCAGGTGTCTCTGTTTGGTTACCGGGTGCAGGTCGGGGAGGTGGTGCAAGAGGTTCTGATACTTGAACGACAGGCTTTGGTTCTTCGGCCAGCGAGGTAGATTGGGCTTCTATGGGCAATGTTAGTGATGTCTTTGGCCAAGTGACTGGGCGCGTGACGACGCGTACCTGGTAGCGTCGACTTGGACTGCGACGGTGAGGGTTTGGATGCTAGATCTGGACAGAGCTATCAGCAGGGGTGCATACAGTGCGCCGGTCGGCGCAAGATTGATAGATGAAGCATTTCGTGATGCGCGATTGATGGTGGTGGTGGTGGTGGTGATGGTGCTGGCGTGGTGGTCGCAGGCGGCAGAGGGTGGAAGAAATTTTACAAATAGGGGGCGACGAGGTCGACTAACCTTGTTGCTTCACTGTGTCTTTCTTATTGTCCATAGGAGACGAGGTACGAGAAGTTGGGCCAGCCCCGAGGTGTTGTTGCGATGGTTGAGTTGCGACTGCGGCGCTCGCCATAGTGTCGGGTTGGGATGAAGCAATACGTAGATGAGGAAACAACGTCAGCCGTTGCAGAAGTGACGTCGATAGAGCTGGGAAGGCACTGGCGCCTCATATATTTGGGAGGTCGGGCGGCCGAGAGTGCAGGCTTGGGGGGGAATCTCGAGGTAGCAAGGTCGATTTTGTCCGAGCGGCCTGGCAATGTGGGCAAGAGGGCAACCTGCGAATCAGAAGCGTGTCAGCTTGCAAATCGGCACAGGATGGCGATCGCCAGCCATTGAGCCCATCAGAAAATCAAGGTGAATCGCCACTCCTACAGCCCGCCACTCTCAGACTCCTCCCACTCGACCAAAGCCGGGCGGAAATTGGACCCGGGCCTTCGCAAGAGGCTGCCACCACTTCACCAGGCCTGCGACCCACGGTGCGGCTCACGTACCTGGAATTTCAACACCTCCCGGGCTTCTTTGCTCTTGCGCGCCGACTTCAATTTGAATGATTTGGGACTGAGAAGACGAAGGATCGAGGTGGGCGTGTGTGGATCGAGGGTGCCGAGCGTGGGTAGCGGCTTGCGCGTGTGATTCGGGGGAGGTCTCCAGGAAAAAGAGTGATGACGTGTGTCGGTTGTGCGAGCGGCGTCGTAGGTGACACCGCGACCACACAGACAGAGACGGGCGTGAAGCCGGAAAAGCGAAAGTCCCGTGACTAATGCAACAACAGGGCGAATAGTACAGTGCAGTGTTTGCAAGGGACGCTTCAATAGGATTGTTGGCTGTTCGAGGGGTTTGCGCGAGGCTCAAAAGGTTACTGTTTACGAGCAGCAAGCAAGTGGATGGGAAAGTTGGGAGAGGAGGTGAGGGTGAAGAACAATGACCTCAGCGCGCAGGGAAGAGGAAAAGAACGAGTTGGGGGGCCAAGGGCAATAAAGGAGTGTCTTCGACTGGAATTCCGAGGCGCGATTCGCGATGGCGATGGGCGAGGCGAGGGAGTCGGGACCTTGCTCGTCAGTCTGTGTTCACAAATCTCTGACGCAATCGCCGATGACGACCCCCGGTCTCCAATTCTGCCTAGCGCCAAAGCCCGCCCGGGGCCTCTGGCTTCGTGCTCGGTGCCTCTTCTCATTGGCTGAGGGCTCATTCTTTGAATCTTTGGTCGTCCGACTCCCAGTCCCAGAGTCCCGGCATCGGCCTCTCTGCAGCAGCGAACACCAACACCCAATTATTAATGGCACCGCACCCTCTTGCGACTCCCCCTATCCCGAATTGCGACGGCGGGAGGCGAGAATGACCCTTGCGTGTACGAGTACAGTACACAGTCTTGCTACCTCACTATGAACATATGTAGGACTAAGTTAGTACTCTCCATCCACTCTCCTGTCCTTCACTCAACGACTCAACGAAGCGTATCTTTAAGACAGACATCATCCTCGAGCTAGAAGCAGACTTCATAATCAGTGGCATGTCTCGAGACAAGCCGTGCTAGACAACGAGCCGATGAGAACAAAGGTCGTGGCCCTGTGCCCCTGGATGCATATAGAGAAGTACTCTATGAGAACGTACGATTACGTACATTATTAATCCAATCAGTCCTCTACGTACACACCCACACGGTCGGTATCAGACTCTATCATCGTTCTCCGCTTTTCCTACTTCTACCTCGTAGGCATGTACGTACAGCAAGGGATGTTGTACCGCGCGCATAGGAGAGAGGAAACGCGCTCGACGATTCCCGTCCCGTAAATCTCCATCGCAAACGATTCAAAGCTTTCGGGGAATGCCTTTGTTACTCAGGTCTCCTTTTGTTCAGGCCCAAAAGATCCATGTCTTGGGTTGGCCTTTCGAGCCGGAACCGGACGCCGGCGCCGAACGAGGCAACCTTGGTGCAGTTTGTGCATCTTATGAAGCACGTGCGATCTAAGAACAGTAGAGGACTGGAGTTCCCCGTCCTTTTAAAGCCCGTGGATTACGGCCTGGCCAGCCTCATCTTTTCAATGTTTCAGGCAATGCCGTCCCCAGCTGGACAATTGTATTCCTCTGAAGGGCTTTTGCTACACGTGTTTTGAGCCTTCCTTGATAGATAGCAACCCTCTAATTTTCTAGCGTTGACACGCTGCGGAATGCGATGCTGCCAGACCCCGGCCCGCCAAAACCCAGTTGGAACCCCAGATTGCTCTGTGCGTGACCTTTGATCACTTGTAGAAATCAAACTTGTCCGCCTCCTGCGCCCCTTTGACTTGACTCGAGTAGGCATCCTCCAAATCTGCCTGGATGATGTTGTATCGGTTCTTACGCACCGCCCGCAAACCGGCTTCCTGCATGATGGCTGCAATGATGGCCCCCGACAGTGGGTCGTTTCTGACGATCAACGAATCCAAGTCGACTTCAGGCGACAAGGACATCTTGCTGGCGATAGTACTGAAGATGAGGCGACGCTCGCGACGATCTCGCAAGGAGGGGAACTCGATTTTCCTATCCAGACGCCCAGGTCGAAGAAGGGCTGGATCCAAGGTATCGGCGCGGTTCGTGGCCATAATGACCTTGACATTGCTCGTTTGGTCGAACCCATCCATCTGGTTGAGCAATTCGAGGAGAATACGCTGAACTTCTCGGTCGGCTCCAGTCTGGGCATCAAATCGCTTGGTTGCAATCGCATCGATCTCATCAATGAAAATGATGGCAGGGGAATTCTCACGGGCCATTCGGAACACATCTCGCACCATTCGGGGTCCTTCGCCGAGATACTTCTGTACAAACTCTGAGCCAACCACTCTGATGAAGCTTGCCGTTGTGCTGTTGGCCACTGCCTTGACCAACATCGTCTTTCCTGTCCCAGGAGGGCCATAGAGCAGCACGCCTCGAGGAGGGTCAATACCAATCTGTTTGTACAGATCAAAGTGTGTCAACGGTAGTTCCACCGCCTCTCGGATCTCCTGCTTCTGCATATCAAGGCCTCCAACGTCCGCATATGTTACATCGGGCTTTTCGTCGGCGCCGAGCATGGCAATGGACGAGTCGGCTTCAGGGGGGAGGATGTCGACCAGAGAGTTGGAGTGGCGATGAAGAGCAACGGATGAAGATGGCTTCAGCTTTTCACGGTCAAGTGTTGAGAGGATTCGTACGACATAGTTTGAGCCCGTCGAAGACTGGACGATCCCGGTGCTACAGAGTATGGTCAGAGTCTTTCCACATCATCAGAGGTTGGGGATCACCGCACTTTTGATCGATAGCTTCCATGAACTGACCGATGACCAGGGGCACACTTTGTATTCGCTTGATCTCTTCTTGAGCCCGTACAAGCTCACGTTTCAAGGATCTGAGGACGTGTTAGAGTTGCAAAGACTGCAGGGTGCTGACGAAATCTTACCTCTGTTCATCCTTGATATATTCTTCTTGCAGTTTGATGTACCTGCGCTTGGTCAGCTGTGACTTCTTTCCGGCCATCTGCGCAGCAGGCGTACTCTAAATGTCTCTGCAGTCTCTTGAGTGTCGAGTACTCATCATTCCCATCTGCGCTTGCTCCTTCTAAGGAATCGATATCTGGGATAGAGTCCGAGACAGGGTGCTTCTTGTGCGGCGGAACGACGTTGGCCGGGTTGTCAACAAGGACATCGCCCATGGTTTCGACGGGATCGGAGGATCAGCTACAGGTCGAGAAGAGAGGCACCACGGGGAAGAGACACAAGATAGACGTGGTCTGAAAGAGATGTTGAAGTTACCGAGGAAGGTCAAGATGTTGATTGTTTGAGCATGCGCTCAGTGCTGGCACTGCCAAAGGCCTCCGTTGAACGCGCCGCCCGGCAAATAAGGACCTTAACCTAACTAGGACTAGTAGCTCGGATAAATTGCCCGCTTCTCGGCAGCCCAGAAGGGTGTTTGACTGCCTCGCTGAAGTCGCAGTTCTGACATCTAAAGACGCAAAAGCATCTTCTTACTTGTCTCGCTGCTCGTCAAGTCTGACGATCATTTGGATAGATACGCAACTCGGCGGTACAGCATTGACAGCCCTGTGAATTCGCCCAACTCTACCTCAAAACCGTTGGCCGTGGACAAAGAACCTTAATGCCTTGCCTGGGTTTGATGCTTGCGCGCGTTGCCATAGTACGCCATTTCTACTCCAATAGTATAGTACGGAGTACCTAAATGGCCAAGTGATAAAAACGAGAGGCTGGTGACATGACACATGCTCGTTGCCACTGTGCATGGGTTCATGATGCATTACCTACCTAGTAGGTATGTACACAGCCTGTTCCCCCAATCTGGACTCGCGCAGCTTGGGGAAAGCCGCGATAGGGGGTTTTCGGCCCGTTGATCTGGTATTCGCCCTGTCAGCTTCTGGAGGCTTCCGGGGCATGTGCTGAGGAGCTGGCAGTCTTGTAAAGAGTATCTACAAGGACATACACAGAACCCGGTGCGTTCTACGACACATGTAGACTGGGTGAATCGGGTAGAATATTGGGCCACAGCCGCCTGACCATGACTACCTTATGTTCCTGCCGTGGATTAGGGGTTGTCCCAGGCATGCCCTGGCGATTGACGAGCGACAGCCGCAAGGGGAGCAGCGCATGCACCTAGCGGGACGGGGCACAAGCACGGGGCGTGCATGATATGTGTCTAACCCGCCTGGATCGGGATGGGACGAACTGGAGCCTGAGGGCACTGGTCCTGGAATCAGAAACCAGGTTTGCTGGGACTGTCGTTGGCGGGTGACACGGTGATGGGTTTGTGTCGAAAAGGAATCAGCCTGCCTGCGAGATGAGGAGACTCAGACTCGGGATCCATCCAATCAGCGGAAGCCCGCCTGCCTTGCGCATGAGCATCATGATGAGCTGTTAAGCAAAGATGGGGACAGACGATCCGACTATGTAAGGTAAGCCCTGGAATTCGGCGGACGTCTCAAATATATCTTTTCTTCCCTCCCCTCTTCTTTCTCGATTTGGGTTGCATCTCTTCCTCCTTGTTCCCTTCCGCCCTCCGCTACCGCAGCAATTGGACATCTCTACGAGGATCCTGCAAACCAGGAGTCAAATATGGTAGCCCAGAGGGCTAACGACGGGCGAGTCTGCAGAAGACAAGACCAGATGGCTGAAGCAATACTCGATTGCCCGTCCGGAGCCGTGTGAAGTTTTATGGAGCATCAAAATTGCCGGTTGGGCCGGTCCTCGCCTGGTATTGTCTGTCACGCCGCTTATTCTTACACTCTACCCAATATGGAGTCCGATCCCTTCTCGAGACGGCCACAGAACGCCGTCAAAGGGCAGACGGAAAAGACAGAGGAGAATAGCAATGGCTTCAACATGGAGATCTCGCAGGATTGAATCCTGTGACATTGGTCCTCGCATGAAGGAATCAGATGAGGTGACGAGGAAGCGAAACGCTCCATCGCGAGTGATCGGATCGTTGAAGCCTGCCGCCGCGTGAGGGAAAGTCTTGAGGACAGCCTAAACCGAAAGCGGCTCTGGTGCGACCCTGTCACCCTCATCTCAACGAGACAGCGAGGACGCACGGCCCGGATCAGTTGGCGGCGCCGTTTCAGCCGACACTTGGGGCCCGGGGGAGATGCCTCAAGACCTGGAATCAACAACTGATCTCGCACAAATCTCCAGGCTTTTCTTTTCGATGAGCATGCAAAAAAACGGTCGACATGCGGTGACGGTGACGCACGGTGAGCTGGTGGGAGTGAGAAAGTAAGGTAGTGACGGCGCCGTTACGAGGCAAAGGCTGGCAGAGCAGGCAGAGCAGGTACGTGAGAGATGTGTTAGTCCTCCGATTCGCAATCTAACACCACTACTGACGGGCTCTGCAGTCCGAGAGACCAATGGGCGTGGAGCCTAGAGCGGGTGGGCGGCCAGTGTCCAGCGCTAATCTACTATTAGTAGCGCTAGTGGTATTCGCACTGCTTGCTGGTCACCGGACGCTCATCGCTCCGTCGCGGCCAGTGGCCACGTTTGCCGCTCACCTCAGGCTCCAGGCTCCGACCATCTCGCATCCATCCGCCTCTGCCAGTCTCAGAATCTGCAGCCGCCCACCTGTCTGCGACTGACTGCCTGCCCAGCCCCTCAGACTTTTCTCCCGCAGCAAGTCCTACAGCCCAGCCGGCTCAAGCACCTCTCAGCCCTCAGCTTCTGCTCTCAGCACTCTCCCTCAGCGTGTTCTTAGGCTCCCATTTTTCCCCTGCCCCAATTCCAACCTTTTCGGTACGCCTCTGAGAGCACCACGAGTCCGCTGCCACTGCCACTGCTTTTCCCTTGCCAGTCCCAGTACGAAGCTGCTTGTCTGTCTCAGCGCCGGATTGTCGGTTGTCAGCACTGCAGACCTCATTCCTCGTCCATTCTCAGCTCCCCCCGCCTCTCTGCCTCCTGCCCGTGGTGATTCTCCCTCTTGTTCCGTGCCCCTACCACAGGACAGCACCACGTATCAAAGAGCAATCGCCCTCTAATCACGGTCGCGGTAAGCCTTGTCTTTCCTTCTGATCCCTCAGAACCTTTTTCGCCCCTCTGGCAGCCCCCCTTGCCCGTCCAAGATTGTGAGTGGGCTTGTCGTCTGTATCCTCTGCCGCCGGTTCGCAGCAGCCGGGATTGATCACAGCACATGGCTCGCCCACCACATCATCCCTCTGCCCTCTCTCCTACCACAATCGTCCGCCCACAGATCCATCGCTAGCGTCTGTTTTCCATCAAACACTTGATTGAGATCGTGTTGCACGGCCCAATACACCCGAGTGGGACTCTCAAGATCCTCGTTGCCCATCCCTTCGACCTGCCTTAACCCATGGCTAACCTTGCTCTCAGCAATCCAGTCCTCACACGCCGCCGAAGCTAAGCCGCTTTGGGACACCCCAAGCCTCAGAAAAAGGTCGTCAATCAATCTCGACATTCCGATTCGGTTCGCATACCTCTGCGCTCTGACGATACCGCTCCAACATTGCCAGTCAGGTAAGTAAACTCCGTCCGATTTCCTTCTCAATCATCATATCCTCGTCGCCGGCCATCGGTCGAGCATCCTCGCACCCCCGGCGCCGGCCTCCCTGCCCCCTTTGACGCGTCTTGCCTACCCACAACGCCTCCAGTTCCTGCATCGATCCTCAACCAGCGCGAGCCCAATTCATGGCGAAACCCATGGCCTGCACGAGTGACTTGGTCCCTGGCTTGAACCTGTTTTGCTATGTGATGAATGCGCGCCGTGTTGGATCAAGACTGATGATTGTTGCTGCCATAGCCAATGGATGACCGAACCTCATTCAAGCCATGAACCCTTGGCTATCCGACTCCTCCTCGACTCCAAACAACCATGCTGGCTTCGGGGGCCCAATGGATGCTGGGATGTCTTTTCTACCTCCTCAGACCATAAATCCGGCGCAGTTCCAGAATCCCGCCTTCCTCAACGGCGCCGGCCGCACTGCCTCTCCCGCTTTTCACAATCCGGTATACCAAACAAATCCCGTAATACCTTCCAAAAGAGCGAGGGAAGACAGTCTGGGTACATCACCGCGGCAGGCACCTGGCGGATTGCCTGGCTCGCGCTCACAGACGCCGGGGCAGGGACCGTTCCCGGGATTCAACCCCCAAGCAAATGGTGCGCCGGCGATTTCCAACGCTCCGACGCCTTTCCAACACCTTCAGACCTCATCCAATGCCACGCCGTCTCCCACGATACAGCAGTTGAGTCATTTTGGTCAGCCAGGGCCCAACCAACGCGTCGCGACGGCATCCCCCAGCCCCTTTTCTCCTCAACACGCTCCTCCTCACTCTTCGCCTGCTCCTCCTGACCATGCAAGCCGCGTTGGAACTCCCCATGACAATCCCCAAAACTTCATGCCGAATGGCGCCTTCGGGTCCGGTTTTAATCAACCTCAGTTTGGCCAGAACATGAGCAATGGGGTTCCCCAAATGGGAATGAGCTCGCAGGGAAACATGGGCGGCCAGCATCCGGGAATGGCTACAGCACAACGAAACTACCAGATGCAGCTGCAGGCGCAAGCTCGTCAAATGCAGGCACAAGCTCAAGCGCGTGGCATGAACGGCATGCCGAACAATCCTGCCCAGCCAGGACCCAACCCTCAGATGCCTCAAGGACCTCCTGGCGCGTTTCAACCACCAAAGCCCAACAATCCCGAGGACTTCGTGAGAGGTCTCCAGACATTTATGGCTGCGCGCGGCCGACCGGTCGATCTCAACCCTGTTATATGTGGACGACCGCTGCCATTACTACGGCTGTATGCAGCTGTTCTCAAGAGTGGCGGATCACAAAGAATATCAAAACTGAACCAGTGGGGCGCCATTGCTCTCCAATTTGGGTTCCCGCCTCCCCAGCAGCAGGTGCAAGCCGCTCAAGAAATGCAGGCGTATTGGATGAACAATCTGGCTGCCTACGAAGCCGCATGGCAAGCGTCTCAACAGAAGCAGAGGATGGCCGCACAGGCTGCGATTCAGAGTCAAAGTCAGACCCAAATGTCCCCATCTCGCGATATGCAACAGCACCCACCACCACAGGACCCTGGGCACCAGCGAAGCGTTTCTGTGAATGGGCAGATAGGACAGCAAACACCCCAAGGTCCTCCGAACGGGTTTGTTCAGCCTCCTCATGGGCAAGGACAACAAGATGTTCCCGCTACTCCTCAGCATCGTCAAAATATGTCGAGGCAATTTGATCCGCAGCAAATGGCCGCCATGCAGGCCCAAGCCCAGGCCCAGGCCCAGGCCCCGGCTCAGACTCAAGCTCAAGGCCAGCCGCCGCAGCCAAAACGTCCTCAAACAAGTGCTAGTAAACCGGTGGAAACTGAACCCGACGTCAACAAACCTCTGTCAAGGCCGATCCAAGATCCCTTCAAACCTGATGTCCTCCCACCAAGTCGATTTCATGGTCCCATTGTTGTGGAAGAGGTGTTGCTTCTGGGACAACACATCTTCGAATCGAAACCTGTTGTTCCGACCATTCGCGAACTGGGTCTTATTGACATTCATGCATTAACAATGGCAATCAAGTCGGGACTGCATGCCGAAACTCGAGTCGCGCTCGATACCCTGGTCGCGCTTTCTACAGAGTCTGCGCTGCAACTGTCCTTGATTGACTGTGATGATCTCATGGACACATTACTCGACTGCGCCCAAGAGCAGGTGACTTTCCTTGCCGAGCACTCGACAGAAGTTTCCGATGAAATGTTTCTCAGCTCTTATGAGGAACTTGTTCGAGTCTGTCGTTCGGAGAACGAGTCCTTACAAGCTCCGGCCGAATTTGGAACTGTCGAATACGACCTTGAGAGAGCAGCAGATCGCCTGATCTGTATCACCACTCTCATCCGTAACTTTTCGTTCTACGAGGCCAATTTTGGGGTCCTTGGGGACTCGGAAGTTCTCAAACTGCTCTGTACGGTGATTCGATATCTCGGCACCACGGAAACTTTCCTGCGACACAACAGAAACACACTCGATTTCATGAAGGACGTGGTCATTTATTTGAGCAACCTATCGACCTCTCTCCAACTTCCCGGCAAAGAAGAATCGCTATGTGTTCTCCATTTCCTGCTCGCATTCGCCCCCACACCGGTACCTATCTCAGGTTCTTCGACGCGGGTGTCCTTCACTATGTACACGCCTGCCTTGCACAAGTACATGCCGTCCGCTGTGGATAGTCTGGCGAAACTATTGGCCCGGGACGAGCCCAACCGGATGTATTACAAAGCCATTTTTTCCGCCGACGCCCATGCGAACCCTCCTTACGAACTTCTTACAAGGAGTTTCGGTTTGGCCATCTCCCCGATTCCCTCCAGTTCGAATCATACTCGGACGATAATTGAGGCCCGCAAACCATTCCTTCTGCAGGGGATGTTAGCAGCGGAAATCCTGGCAAATCTTGCACCTGGATCAGATCACCCCTTGGCACGCTCGTGGTTGGAATCAGACGACGGCTTTGCAGGGAATTTGCTGCGGCTGGTAGGGCTATTGAGTGCAGATCGAACCACACAGACTGCTCCCAAACATCCCCCGCCCAATGCTCGAAGTAACCCTGAGGTTGATATCAATGGCTATGGAGCCATTTCGAACCGCGCAATGGCAGTGCTCAAAACTTTGGTCCAGAAGGCCCGCAAAACCGACGAAAATGGTACCACTGTTGTCCCCCTGGGGATTATGCCGAGCAAAGAAAGCCTTCTGGGGGCCATGATTCAGAAAGACATCGATCCGGGCATCCTACGGCAACTGTGTCTCTATGCAGGTTTAGAGGAGTGAGGTGGCAATGCACTTACTGGAATCAAGGCTTGTATGAAAGCTCCAGCGTCATTGTTTTCCAGTTCGGAACTTAAACCCCTCTGGGATCCGAAACAAGGCCATTCATCTCTACCTTGTTCTTCACACTGGCAGAATGGCGAGGCTCGAAACATGAGTAGCGCTGGTGGTTTGTATCCAATATCAGAGCCGCGGTTGGGTACATAGGGAGAGCTTTTTTGAGCGCGGAGCAAAACTGAAAAGGGAAGGGAGTGTCAGATATGTTTACTAACAGCTTTTGCAACTTGATATTCGTGATACTACAACATAAACCCTGTTCTAAAAAAAAAGCCCCTGCCAGTCTCGAGTATTTTTACATTAGCTGCGACGGACTCCGTACATCAGCATTCACCTCTCCCTGGCTTCCAGCACCTTGATTGTGCAGACTTGTGGCCTGCCCAGGCATGCATGAACATTATTTCGAGGTCCACCATGGTTCCATAATGCCATTTGGAATGTCAAATTCTGGTCAATCATCTTGCTCATTTGCAAAACCCGAGGTGATGGGCCGCAGGTAGAGAATCCTCTGCCTGTCGTAAACCAACCCTCCGTTGGATGGTGAAGCGCGGAGATCCATGACCGGAGTAGTTCTCCTCAGCAGGATCCGCCATAGCCTTAAGACTCTGTGCTTTTTGTTGGACTTTGAGGTGAACTATTTCTCCTTCCCAGAGCCTGCTCAAAATCCACTCATTTCCGCCCACTTCTTGATCTCCGGGGCCTTCCAGCCACGCACGATCACATGTTTCGTCGTGTGATTGATCACGATATTCGCCTTGCGCCGCCCTCGCACGTCCACCATGAACTCGTCCAGGCCAAGCGCCGTGCGCACCGACGTTGCAAGCTCATTGAGATCGCCTTTGATCTTGCGGATGGTGGTAATCCGCTTCGAGCCGCCGGCCTTCGTGCTTTCGTAGATGGGCAGGTTGGCACTCGTGGTGCGCATGAGGGCGTAGGGGAGGGAGGAAAGCGTGGGCGCGAATTCGGCGCTGCCCTCGGACGGTTTCTGGACGGGCGACGGCGGCGGAGCGAGAGAGTCTGGGTACATCTTTTGAGCACGATCTGCGCTATCTTGTCCTGTGGCCGACATATACGTCAATGATCTGTTCTCGTATAAGATTCTCAACTGTATCTGGGCACGTACGTTCTTTCCTCAGAGCAACCTTCTGTCTTCGGTGTAGCTTGTCCAGCAATGTAATTTTGGCGTACTTTTCTCGAGGCATCCAATCTGATTTCCATCTGGTTTGACACAGGGGCTGCTGAGGCCGCAGCATGGCCCGGAGGAGTAGAGTCGAGGGCGCCTTCATCGTTGTCTACGGTTGCGAGAGTTAGAGACAGCGTGTGTGAATTGGGCGACTGGGTTCTGGGTTGGATGCATAAGGGAGACGGCATGCACTTCAGTCGCAAAGAAAGCGATTTCATCTGATCACATGATCTATAGCCTGGCAGGTTGTCGTAGCTTGGCACACACGAATCTCGCCGCTTTACCAGATCACTAGCGCCGGCTACTCCCGAACCATCTTCCCACTGGTCGGCACCACACAAAAAATGGCTGCCAACGTCGATTTAATCGACGAAGACCTCCTCAAGGAAGAGATCCCAGGATACATCTTCGCTTTCGAGAAGCCGCCCGCGAAAACCCCCTCTCCTCCTCGCTCCTCAAACCGCCTTACCGCCGAAAACCTGAGGCGCCTCCAGGAGGATTTGAAGAAGCAAACAACTCCCAGAAAACCTACCCCGAAAGCAAAGACACTATGAGCGCGCTCAACGATGCCACAGGCGAGTACGCCTTCCTGGCGAAGCTCATCCAGCACATGGATCGACATCTCATCTTCCCCCTACTTGAACATCAACTCGGCGCCGAAGATATCTCACAAGAGCGTTACGATGACCTCAAACTCGCCATTTTCAACCTCCTCAAAAACACGAACATGATCGACTATGTCGGAAACCTCTACAAAGAAGTCCACAAGACTGAAGCCACACCTTCCGAGTACGCGGGAAAGAGAGAGGAAGTCTTGAAGAAGCTGTCACAATTCGAGGAAGAATCCGCACACCTCACGAACCTCTTGAACGATGAAGCAGTCACGTCACAACTGCGCAGCGACAAAGTCGCCAACTTGAAATTTCTTGAAGAATCCCACGGTGTCACACAGCAGATGGTCGACAACCTCTACGATTTTGGTCGCTTCAGATACGAGTGCGGCCTGTACCCGGAGGCTGCCGATCTCTTGTACCGATTCCGAGTTCTCTCCACAGACAACGACAAAGTCGTCAAGGCCACCTGGGGCAAGTTGGTCTGCGAGATCCTGGGTGAGGAGTGGGAAAATGCGCTGGAGGAAGTTGAGAAGGTCAAGGAGCATATCGAGACACGGTTGTTCAACAACCCTCGCGCGCAACTCACGGCCCGAGAATCCCTTGTTCACTACGCCCTCTTCCCCTTCTTCAACTACGAACCTGCCCGCGAGAAACTCACTGATCTGTTCTTCTCACCACCCTACATCTCCTCCATTCAAACCGTCTGCCCCTGGATTCTACGCTATTTGGCTGCCGCAGTCATCACCAACCGCACCCGCATGAACAATTCTCACAATTACCAGAAACAACTGAAAGACTTGGTGAGAGTGGTCAAGCAGGAAGTCTACGAATACCAAGACCCGGTCACGGAATTCGTGAAAGCTCTGTATGTGGATTTCGACTTTGAGGGTGCGCAAAAGAAACTTTCCGAGGCCGAAGCCATCCTGCGAGGAGATTTCTTTTTGGGGTCTTCAACAGACGCTTTCATGGAATCTGCGCGCCATCTCATCTCCGAAAGCTACTGCAAGATTCACCAGAGAATCGACATCACGTAAGTCTATATCCCTCTGAACTCAAATCCCCGCCCTCTGATCCAACTGATTACCCTTACTAACGCATCGTTCCCCCAGTGATTTGTCAACGCGTCTCGGTCTCTCCTCCAGCGAGGGTGAGAAATGGATCGTCAATCTGATCCGCGACACCAAAGTCGACGCCAAGATCGATTATCAGGCTGGCACGGTCGTCATGAACCACCCCCCGCAGAGCGTGTACCAGCAGGTGATTGAGAAGACGAAAGGCGGATTCTTCCGGACTCAGGTGCTCAGTTCCGCAGTGGCGAAGTAGAGCCAGGCTTTACATTAATCGACAATAACATTGCGACGAAACAAGAGGCTAGGGGAGCGCCAGTTCATGAAGCTTTTATTATGCAACGCACACACTGACAGAGATGAAGACGCAAAGCGGGGAACAGGGATGGGGAAAAGGCGACAAGCACCGAAACGAGTGGAGTCATGAAATGCTGTGCTGTCAGGAGGGGGGGGGAGTGAGAAACCCCCAACCCCGTGCACTCGTCAGGCTCAACGAGGTTCTATGGAATGGGATTGCTGCAACTCGACGGAGAAAGAGAGACAAAAGAGTCTCCCAACCCGAACTAGTGGCCGGTCAGAGAGAGAGGTAGCTTTTGATATCGGAAGAAGAGGAGAAAGGTCCCCGACAGTTCGGAAAAGAAAGAACTGGTACTTTTTGCGTGCACAGCAAACCATGATACCCATGACATTAAAAAATCATGAGAGAAAAGCTTGAAGAAAGGTTGTGAGCTGGTTCTAGCTGGGGAAGAAGGGAGTTCTAGTCTTCTAGCTTAGCTACTACCTGGGTAGCAATCCAAAGTGAGCATTTTGCACATGCAACCATCAAGAAACGAAGAAGCATCGTAGGAATTTGGTTCATGCTCGCCAGAAGACACGTTTTTTGAGAACTAAAACTAGATCATTTGGCCGTGGTGGTCTTCATCTCCTCCTCGGCCAACAGGCCCTTGACTTCGTTCTCGCTCATCCACTCGCGCACACTGGCCATGATATCCTCCAGCGACTCGCCGCCGGCCAGCACGCCGTGCAAGTCGGACGACTCCTCGCCGCTGCGGTGGTCGGTGACGCGGTTCTGCGAGTAGTTGTACGTGCGGACCTTGTCCTCGCGCCCGGTGCGGGCGACGCCGCCCATGGCGTTGCGTCGGAGGGCCACGACCTCGGCCTCGCGCTGCTCGCGCCGCATCTGCGCCAGCTTGCCGCGCAGCAGCTGCCACGCCTTTTCGCGGTTCTTGTGCTGCGACCGCGATTCTTGCATCGAGATCACGATCCCCGTCGGGATGTGCGTGAGCCGCACCGCCGAGTCGGTCTTGTTGACGTGCTGTCCGCCCGCGCCCCGCGCGCGCATCGTCTCCGAGCGCACGTCCTGCGGCGCAATGTAGTAGTCGGACTCTGGGTTCTCGTAGTCGAGATCCGATTCTGCGCCGGATTCGGGAAGGCTGGGGAGCACGAGGACGGACACCGCCGAGGTGTGTGTGCGTCCTTTCTTCTCCGTTGCCGGGATGCGCTGAACACGGTGGACGCCTGCCTCCGACCGGAGGATGTCGTAGCTGCCAGGATGGTTGATCTCGAGCAGAGCGTCTGTCAGGCCATTGTCCGAGACGGAATCGTCGGCGGAGTACGAAGCGAGAGTGGTGGGCCACTTCATGCGCGAACAGAAATCGGTGTACATGTTCAGCAACGAATAGGCGAACAAAGACGCTTCGCTGCCACCGGCTCCGGGATGTATTTCAATCAGGCAAGGCATGTTGGCAAACGGGTGGGGAGGGACGAGGGACTTCTTGAGGTTCGAAGTCAGCGTCGGGAGCATTGCAGCGGTAGATTCGATGTCCGATTGTGCAAGGCTGCGTAGTTCCGCGTCGGAGGAAGGGTCGCTGAGAAGGCTATCGAGTTCTTGTAGCGACTGTCCCGCGAAAAGATGGTTAGCATTCGCGAGTTTTGCTGTACGACCACGACTCACATTCTGAGCATCCTCCCACTCTTTGAGCGCAGTAGAGACTGCGTTCAGTTCGCCGATTTTCTTCGCCGCAGCGACATCATAGTTCTCCGCGTTGGCTGCAGAGAGCCGTTTTTGCTCGGCCGCGACGGCACGCGCGCGCTGAAGGAGAACAGGAGAAAGGCCGAATCCATTTTCAGGAGGTGCGGCTGCTACCATGAAGTCAGAAGCCGTGCTTGAGGATTGTTAAAGTCGGACGGGCACCCACTAGACGTCTGAAAACGAAGGCCTTGGAATGCGTGTCTAGCTCCCGCACGCTGCGGATGTCCAAGGCATCTCGAGCATAGCCGCCAACTCCGGCCCCTACTCAACATGCCTCGAGCGAAATGAATAACAGAGAAGGAGAAACCATTGAGAGGTGGTCAGGAGCATGGAACTCGTTCTCGCGGGCACCGAAAAGTTTCAATGCGCATCTCCAACAAAATGGGTGGAGTTGCAGGAAGGTTTGACGGGCGAATCGGCTGCGTCCCGTGTCAGCCTCGTAGCCTTGCTGCTTGCAAGGCACTGCAAGGCACTGCAAGGCACGTTCTGGGACAACACGACTCTAAGATGAGGCAGGGATGGCCGTCAGTGAATGCAATGGTAATGTATCTAATGAACAGAATATAGGTCAAGACTCCAGCTCCAACAAGGGGTTCAAGCGCTCAAGTTCCCCTCAAATCCGTTTCGCCACTATCTCATCCCCACCATGTTGAAGCGTTGATGTGGCACATTCGAACGCCAGGCCGCGTGTATGCAAATTTTCTTCATCCTCTGTCCATGGTGAATAGCCTGAATGCTCTCGAAGAAGCTGTACATTTTGGGCGCCGTCGTGTCTCATCATTACCTGGGATTATGTCCATTTACCCCGTTATCGTCATGCTGGATACCCCCAAATTGTTTTCACTCCATTCTCATTCCCAATTGCTCCTTCGTTCTTGTTGTTCGGTAAGTCGCCATTAGGCCTGTCCCGGAGTGGCGCAAGTCTGGGTGACTGTCCAGACCAATTCTTGTCGTCGCCGTCCATGGGAAAGAAGACCCCTTCAACCTCCTCATCGATCTTCTTGGAGCTCAAGCCTGGACTGGAAATTCCGCGATCGAGTCTCGCAATCGGAGCGGAAGAGTGCCTCAATGTACTAGACTGAAGCCTTAGCCCGTTTGACGACTCTCCAGAATCGGTTCGATTTAGCTGCATGCGTGCCATGGCTTGAGAGATTCCCGAAATTTGGACGACAGGGGCCGATGGTTCACTCGGCATCCAAGAGCCGCGAAGAGGTGAGCCGACATGGCCAAAGCTAGAAGGGCTGATGGTCTCTGCCGCCTTCTTTTCCCGTTGCTCGGCCCATAATGCACTGAACCTCGAAGGACTTCCCGCTGGAGGGGATCCAACTTTGCTGGAAGTCCCGCTAGGGATAGCAAGAGCATGGGCGTGATCTTTGTTGTTGGGATCTTGTTCCGGTCTCGACATTCTTCTCATCTTTTCTTGCGGAGTGAGGACTTCGTCGTGTAAACTGTTAGGGAGCAGGTCAGTTTCGGCAGCGAGACCGTCTTCCCACTCGTAGGTCAAATTCGTACGAGGGACGCTTGCTGAGAGACCTCTCGTCTTGATCGTTCTTTGCGAATGCATTATCCGCTGGCCAATTGATTCGTCTGTGTTCTGAGGTGAGAGACCCAGAGGCGACGCGTTCTTTAGATTGGAGCCCAGATTTGCGTTTCGGACGTTGACAATGGACTCGGGGGGGCTTCCTAGCTGTCTAGACAGCGAAGAAGACGCCGGCGATCGCAGACCGAAAGTGTCTGGGACGGATTGGCCAAGAGGACCATATTTGGCGATGTGAGAGATTCCGTTTGCATCAAATGACTGCGGAAGGGGTGCATTGAGGGCCGTTCTAAGGTTTTCGACAGGCGACTTAGGGAACAGATAATCGTTGGTAGGAGAACCAAATTGGGAGGTCGGAGGGGAGTTGAGGCCGGAATCAAGAGCGGAGTGGCCCTGATATTGATTGTAGCGATCTTGAAAGGCGTCTTGCTCGTCGCCATCCATTAAAGGAAATGGCTGATTCGGGAAATAGTCCGGTCCGTACGGTGTTTGGTTCAGCATCCCATCCCCGATGTTTGGGTCTTGGTTTGGAAATGGGGGCTGCTCCGGCCGGTTTTGATAGTTGAAATTTCGACCTGCCATCGCTAGGCCAGCATCAAGGTCTGCTCGATTGACTCGCCGACCATCGGGAAGGTAGTGAGTCAGAGCACATTTGGCGCCAAACTTGCAGTTTCCCTGGCAAGGTTAGTAAGTTAACCAGATGAGAAAAGCGATCTAACCTTCATAAAGTACTTGCACGGGGCTTGCTGTGATATCGGATCTAGCGAGTGGGAGAAAGGACATGCGTTCCCGGCCTGGCAAGCCCCTTGACGAAAGAACTTGCACGGTACATGTTTCGTGTCTGCCGAGTTTCAGAATGCGCAGCTCCGTTCAGAGGTGTAGCTCAACTTACTCTTGCTCGAGGCATTCGGGGGACTTCTTGCCAGATCAAACAGCGGTGAAGCACCACTGAGAGTATTCTTTCTGTCCCCGAGTGATGCCGATCCTGGCACCGCCATGGCCTTCTCCCCGTTGCGCGCTCTGCCTTGTCCTTGCCCAGGTGGCTGAGCCGATGAAGCACTGTTTGATTGTCCACGATTCATACTTCCGTATTGTTCATGCCCATTCCAGGTGGCTGAGGTATTCGAAGTCGCTCGTGGGAGAGCAGTGCTCATAGTAGAGGGGTAGGGGATCCGTGCGTTTGCTGAGGACTCGGTGCTCGAGAAGTCGCAGCCGGGTCAGAGAGTTAGAGGGGGCAAAAGAGGTGCGTCAGTGAGGTGAGCGTCTCCGCAAACGAGGTCAGGCTGCCCTGGGACCTGGGTGGATTGGTATGCAGAGTGCCACGAGTCATGCGGCACTTTCGATCACGCAGACTCGGGACCGGGCAGGCAAACTCCTCCACGTGTTCGCGCGATATGCCGGGGGTGGTGACGATAGCACCGATAACAGTGCGGCGACAGCGGAAAGTGAGCTGCGGTTCGATCGAGGATGAAATGAACAAGAGAGCGCAGTTGCGAGAAGCGTGAAGCCTGGTAAAGGGGGGTGACGGCTGGGGGTGTGAACTGATATCGTCTAAGGTCTTTATCATTGAGGGGCCCACCGCGCAGATGCGGTTAAACGAGGGCGGACCAAGCAAAGGCAGACGGACTTGTTGGAGAGTTTCAGGCAGCGAGCGGTTGCCAGCTGCCACTGCCAGATCACGACATGCGGGCAGCGACCAGCGGGCAAAGCGCACCGGCCACTGGGCAGGACTGCGGCCGCCAAGGTGCCAAGCGCAAGTATCGGGACGGATCCCGCCCTAGTCACGTGATACTATCAAAATCTCAGGCTGTTTGCTGCTCGCCTCGACGTCTTTGTTCACATCCACTACCACACGTTGCCTCACATCGACAGCCAGACATGGCTGCGCGCATTGAGCTGACATTCCTGTATCAAACCCGCACCATTTTGCGTCGACCAGGAAGAACAACTACGGTCAAGCGACGGCTCCTGTCAAGCCAAGCTCAGTCCAGTCCCTCTGTTGAAGATGATGCCGGCCACGAGCAACAGCGGCAACCAGAGGAGTCGTTCCTCCGAGAAAAGGCCCGGCAGGTTGCAAAATCGCAGGTCGCGCCCAAGTCCATTCCGCGGACTGTCGGAACAAGCATCAACTCGACCATCACCGCGAGCGAGCGAAGAGCCTTCGAAACAATTTTGCGCTTCACCCCTAAACAACCCGAACCGGTAAGCGTCAAGGGCCAGTCGCCCTCCTATGATGCTGTAGACACCGACATCGACAACATCCTCGAAATCTTCACTTCTTCAACGCAGAGCCATTATTCAGAGAGGGAGGGAAAGACCGTCTCCAGCCTGGGCCGGGAGTCCCGGGGCAGAGACCATGTTTCAGCGGGAGGATTCAATGTTTTCAGGAAAACTACGAGCGCTATCCCTACGCAGACCCGAAATGAAGGCCTGCGTGAGCAAAGTTCTGACGAAATTCCCTCCGCGAAAGGCTCCGAGCAAGCCGTGCGAACCCGCATGAACGAAATATCCCAGGCGCTGAACGCAGCAGCGGCCTCTACCACACAACGTGGCGATCTTGCCATGTGGGAGGTCTGTGAGTCGCACATATTCTCGTTGGCCAGCTCGCTCCAACCACCTTCGCGGAAGAAGACGACCAAAATCGTTCGCCCGCCAAAATTCCGGTTCTCGCGAGAGGGTTCCGACAACCCGGCCGAGATGATCGAAGCAGCAGAGCGAGAGCTTCGCGCTTCTGCCTCCGCCTCCGCTTCCGTCTGGGCCGATTCGAATGTTTCCGTTGAACAGTCGCACTCATCCTCCCAGCCTGTGCCAACCGAGGGTCAGTCTAAGCTGTCCATGGGTGTCCTGCACCACGTGTACCCGGCCGCTCTCCTCCTCGCTCTGCGGCTATATATCAGCCGCTTCCCATCCTCGCAACTGCCCCACAACATCCTCCCGCGCATCCGTTCATTAGGCCACACCTCCTATGTGCTCGGAGCGAGTCCGCAATTCTACAACTCCCTGATGTCCTTTGTGTGGTTGACGCGGTCGTCGTTGCGCGAAATTGATGCCCTGCTCTCGGAAATGGAACGTGGAGGTGTCGAACACAATGAAGAAACTTATCGGATCCTTCAGCAAATCGAGAACGAGCGCGCGGCAGATCTGAGTCGCGAGAAAGAGAGACTGGGTCTCCTGCCCGGCAGTCGAGGCGGCAGGTGGTGGAAGAGACACGAGCAGATGTTCTGGTTCCCCAGGATCTTGGATTGGTCGGCCGTGGTGGCAGAACGCCTGACGGCGAGAGAGATGGCTCGCCCGACAGAGTGAAATTGTGGACATAGACAGCGACCGCGAGATGTGGCCGCGTCAGCGCGAACCGACGATCGCGAGCACTCTGGCGTATAATATCCGTGTAACAAGAAGCATCCAGCCTCGCATCTCGCCCTCCGTTGCAAGTCCTTCTCTCTATTTCGTGTCTGTATCTTTTCTGCAGGTGTCGACCCTCGTAAGATGGTTCGACTATCGTTGTGGCGAAGAGTGAAGCGGATGCAGTTCGACATGACATCAAAGTGGTGCAGCTCTCAGCAGCAGAAGCCTCTATCTTGGGACCAGTGTCTCCAAGCCATGTGTTTCATGCAGCCGCAGACATCAATTTGGTGTCTCCGATCTGTAACCGTAAGAGTAGGGCAGGTCATATCATGCGCACGCTCTTCACGACTTGTTGCCCGTGGACTTCTTCCCAGGGCCAGCTTTGCCCTTGTCTGTGTTTGCGCCCTTTTTCTTGCCCTGGCCCAACAACTCCAGATGGCCAGCACGTTGACCGAGCATCGCCTCTGTTTTCGCGGTGAGACCGGACGTGAACTTTTTGTTGATCTTTGCCTGCCTGAGCAGTTTGGCGTTCTTCGGCGTGATGGTGCGCGAGCCCTTTTTGGTGATTCCAGAAGATTTGGAGGTGGCAGGCTTCGACGCCTTTTTAAGCAATCCTTGAGCCATAATCGTGTGTGTGAGAGTGAGAGAGATGCCCAGAGTTGACTTGAGGGTGTTCAAAATGCCGACTAGGGCGAAGTGGGAAACGAGCTGAATGGAGCGGACTCGAGTTGGAAGAAAGCCTGGGATTTGCAAGTCAAAAGCCCCAGAGTCTGGGACTCAAGAGTCAAGACTCTGATCGCGGAGTTAGAGAATTTCGGGTCACGTGAGCCGCGCCTTCGTTTCTCTATTTTGCCAAGCACTTGACCGGCGCAAGACTACGTCGATGCTCGAAAAGTCTCTATTTTCTCCGTCGATGGCCAGACCCTTCTCAGTGGCACTCACCCTGGTCCACAAGCATGGATCTCTCCGTTCCGTCCATGATAAGCTGCCCGCCGAGCGATCCTCTTCTCCAAGTAGTAGCATGGCCGTTTGCCTCGCCCAAACTCAAGCTGAGGTGTCGGAGTCTGGAGTGCTTCGTACCTCACATCAAATGAGCCGATTTGTCAAATGGCTGATCTTCCCTGTCAACACGACCTCCTTGTTTGACGTGAAGAAATCGAAGAGCACGCAGGCTATGTATGCCAGGGACTCGGGGACTTGGCAGATGGTAAGTTCAAGTTGTCGAGTGTCTGTCTGAGCTGTCTGGCTCGCTCCGAACCAGAGGGGCCCCCCAGGTTGAACAGCAATTCCTCCGGCCCCCAGGTCAGCACGATGAGGCTCGCATCCAATCCCACCATCGAGACCTTGACCAGACTATCTATGTTTGGGGGTGAGCAATGAACATGCAAGCGCAGGCGAGGAGCAATGCGCTGGCGCCCGCGGAAGGAGAGTATCAATTTCCACGAACCCAAGCTGCAGGCTCTCCAGGGACCTGAGCCATGTTGCATAAGTGTGTTCCCCGGAGCCCAATGGACGCGTCTCAAATGTCCCACGGTCTGCGGTCAGTACTCCTGGGATGGTGGCGTTGAGAAAGAGGCCACCCAAGCCTGGTCCCCGGCCTTTCGTGCTCTGCTAGCTCGCCTCCATCCTTGCGCACATGGGGTCCACGATCTCTCATCGCTTCTGCTGCACGGGAAACCACCGAGCACGCTCCTTGAATTTGCACGACATTCTTGTGGCTGCCACGTTTTGCAGGTTCCTTCTCCTTTTTCTCCTCTTAGAATTGTTGACAGAGGACGATTAGAAGGAATTTTTTTATCGACACCGACAGATCTTGTTGTACCCTTTGTCTCTTGCCCGCGCCTTCATTTTTGACATTCTTGACTATCCGGCCTTCAACATGGAGGCTCCCAAGGCTCAAGAATCATCTCTTACTGCGCGAGAGCTGGCCTCCTTCGATGGGGTTGAGGATGGTGGGTGTTACAATGATGTCGGTATCCTCGACAAGGGCTATACACCCAAAGATCAAAGGGAGATGCAACGTTTGGGCAAGCGTCAAGAGCTGATTCGCAACTTTCGCCCTCTCTCTGCTTTGGCCTTCACGGTCCTTCTCCAAGCGACATGGGAGTTTCTTTTGATGTATGTCCATCTCGTTCATGACCAGACTTCTGTCTAACTTCCACCAGTGCGAATACTCAGGTTTTGGTCGATGGCGGTATCGCCGGTTTCTTCTGGACTTATGTTTGGACCT
This sequence comes from Exophiala alcalophila, assembly GCA_001599775.1. NCBI lineage: Eukaryota > Fungi > Ascomycota > Eurotiomycetes > Chaetothyriales > Herpotrichiellaceae > Exophiala > Exophiala alcalophila. Next base: position 4,131,432 of record BCHY01000003.1, read on the forward strand.
TCTTCGGGTTCGGCATTGTGATGACTTCTTTGGCCGAGATGGCGTCTATGTACGTCTCCCTTCCAATGTGTTGTGTCATGGTTGACATCCTCTAACCAACCTTCTCAGGGCGCCAACAAGTGGTGGTCAATATCATTGGGTCTCTGAATTTGCTCCGCCGCAGTATCAGAAGGGGCTCAGCTACCTAACAGGCTGGATGTCGACATTGTCATGGCAAGCTGGAACAGCATCTGGCTCCTTCTTGACGGGCACCATCATCCAATCCCTCATTCAGATCAACAACCCCGACTACAACCCCACGGCCTGGCAGGGAACTCTGTTGGTGTTTGCCATGGTTCTTGTCCTCTTCGTCGCCAACACCTGGGGTGCTCGAGATCTGCCTCTGATCCAGAACGTCCTCCTCGTCGTCCACGTGTTTGGCTTCTTCGCTGTCATCATCGTTCTCTGGGTGATGGCTCCTCGAAACTCGGCCAAAGTGGCCTTCACCCAATTCTCGAACGAGGGTGGTTGGTCCAGCACGGGCCTGGCACTCATGATCGGGCAGATTTCTGCGATCTATGGCTCCCTTTGTTCCGATTGTACAGCACACATGGCCGAGGAAGTCAAAGATGCCGGTCGCAACGTCCCCAATGCCATGTTCTGGGCCTATGTTGGCAATGGCATCTTGGGTCTTGTCCTTATCGTCACCTACAACTTCGCCTTGACCGATGTCGACGCCGCTCTCAACGACCCAACCGAATATCCCTTCATCTGGGTCTTTCGTCAAGCTGTGTCCACCGGCGGTGTCAACGCTTTGACTATCACCATCCTCATCCTAGTCATCGCCTCCAACATCTCCTTCAATGCGTCGACGTCACGTCAAACCTTTGCCTTCGCGCGTGACAACGGCCTTCCGTTCTCCCGCTGGATCGGCGCCGTGCACCCCAAACTTCACATCCCGGCCAACGCCGTCTTCCTGACCTGCATCTGCAGCTGCCTGTTGGCGTGCATCAACATTGGCAGTTCCGCGGCCTTCAACGCAATCATCTCCGTGCAGGTCTGCGCGCTGATGTTCAGCTACATGATCTCCATCTCCTGTGTGCTGTACCGCCGCATTTACCATCCCGAGCTCTTGCCCAAGGCACGCTGGAGTCTCGGCAAGTGGGGTGTGCCCATCAACGCCTTTGGCATTGTGTACTCACTTTTTGCCTTCTTCTGGAGTTTCTGGCCCAACAACACACCCGTTGACGCTGAGGACTTCAACTGGTCCGTCGTTCTCTTCTTCGGCGTCATGATCATCTGTGGTCTCCTATACGTCGTCCGGGGCAGACACGTGTACACAGGTCCCGTCATGACTGTCGAGGGAAGACACTGATCGACGTCTCCTGGGAGCGTCTTATCGACTGAGTCTTGACCTAACTGTCGGTCTCGAGCTTATCGCCAAGAGCTTATGCAGGTCGTTTCAAGATGAGAATCCCGTAATCGGAACAGCACAGCACAGCATGAACAGAGCAGAGTAGAACAGAAGAGGCTTTGTTTGACCAGAAAACCAAATTCAAAACAGAGGTGGATGAGCTGCCAGAAGTTGAAAAGCCTAGGGGTCTCTTCTACATGGGTCATATATTTGCTATTTAAAGGGCCGGGCTTTCAAGGAGTCTTTTGCTACAAGAGGCGTTCAATCCTCACATGCGTCTCGCCGCCCATCGTAGATACATACGTATATAGCGCTCTCGGAACCCAGGGCGAACTCGAAAGGCGAAGGACTCGGAAGTGATCACCAACCACCATCAGACGATGAGCGTTGTAATTTCTGAGCGTACCTCATTCTTTCGCTTCTTTTGGATTTCCCCTCCATCCGAGAAATCCAAGATAAACAGCCGAAAGAAAGACGCAATGCAATTATGCAAGAGGGCTGTACTACGTGCATCTACTGTAGGCCCATGAAACCTTCTCGCAAGCCACCACCAACCACTTGTCACTGAGGCGAGGCAAGACGCAAGCTGCAACAAGTACAACATCAAACATCCATGATATTGCACCATCGAGATCGAGCGCGCCCGTGGCACTCCTTCCCTGACCCTGAGCATTTACACAGTATCCGGGGGGCGAGATCGAGGCTCCAGGCCCCCGTGGCCACTGCGCCAGGAACCAGGCACTCACTACCAATGCCACAATTTACTCGTACAGAGTTCTGCACCTCGACTTTCCCAAGTGGCGAAAACCGTGTGGATTTGTAGCTGCGTGCTCGAGTGAAAGAGGGAGAGGGAGAGCGGAGAAAAGGGGCCAGGCATTTGGGAGCAATGGGTTAGTTCTCTCGAGTCTCGATTTTCCTGGAGTTCAAACAGACAGTAGTCTTCTCGACATGCTTTTCGAAGGTGGATACAAGCGAAACAGCAGAGTTTACAGCACGGAGTACATCCAGTCAGTACCTTTTTCCTTCTCCATGAACAAGGGCCAGGGCTCAAGGGCCCGGAACTCAGGTGCAAGCCCGTGGATGGGTGGTGAAACAGAAGATCCAAACGGAGAATTTCCTCACTCTTCCCTCCCCATGATCCTGTCAAGGGCTGTTAAAAGGCCATTTCCAGCTTCGCCGAGTCGACCCCGTATATTCCTGGGGGGAATCGGGATGAGTTCCTTCAGGTTCTCTTTGCTGGGGACAAGGGACAAGGCACTGACATGGCACTGACAACGGAGTTTCCCTGACATCTCACAAGCCACACTCATACAAGGGCGAGTATTCCTGTCACTGTCACTGTCACCTTGCGTGATTCGTGATTCGCTTCCGGCCGCCCGGGCAGTTGGTCCGTTTGACGGGGGGGCATACATCTCCAGACAGACTATGTACTGTATGCACGGCCCAAGAGGTTTCTTGACTTCTTGCAAAGTCTACAGTAGTCTATGTAAGGTACTCACTACTACCATGACATTGTGTTTCGGCCCCAACAGGTGCTTCCTTGGATCCAATCACTCTGGGCTCCGCAAGTACCAAGTCTGTACAGGAGACATGCTCTCCGATCATGGACTCGATCTCCCTCTCCCACCCGTTTTCGCAATTTTGTCTTTGATGCGAAGTTCATTTGGGGCAAAGGGCTGAACTTTGTTGAGCGACGAACGGTGGGACCGGGGCAGTGGACGAGATAGGACGTCCTGACTTGGATGCTGGAGAACACGCATTTAGGCTTTCGGCTTTTATCCACAGCGACTCGCGAGCAGAGGAGTTTGTACTCCACAATACTTTGCCATAAAAGGAATAGATAGTGAGTGCTGAGCGGGGGGAAGAAGTTAAGTAGCGACGCTGCATGCACTGGGAACACGTTACACGATGGATGGCGATGGCGATAGCGATGGCGTCTGCATAACCTCCTTCTTCTTTGCGTTTGGTTTGGTCGGCATTTCATTTCATTTCAGTTCATCTCATGCATGCATCGCACATGCAGCTGCCAGTGCCAGCATTCAAGCAATCTGCATGCCGCTTCACGGATTGGGGATGGGCTGGAACTTTCAAAGGAAGATCCTAGATCCTGGGATGAAGCGCACTCCGGCACCGGAAGGACGGAAGAGAACAGAGACCGGGTTCAAGCCTCTTACTCCTACAGTATCCGTACTCCGTACATACATTGGGTAGGGTGAAACTCGTACTTGGATTCAACTTCACTAGGTACTAACGTCTGGGAGGCGATAAGTATGTCTTGTCGTTCGTCTTCTCTTGCCTTGTCCCGAAGTTGTCCTCGTGGTGGAGTCCAGGTGTCCCGTGTCGTGCGTGTTGTGGCGCACCATCGCAGACTCACAGATTCACATTGCCGTTTACCCCTGAGCTGAAAGAGCCCAAACACCTAAACACCCAAGTACGAGAAGTGGGCACTCTTTGTGGCTGCGTGCCTGACTACTCTGCTTGGACCTTTCTCAGAGGCAAGAAGTATACTTGCACCTCGTATTATCTTCTTAAATGTAGTTTGGTTCGGTACTTCGTATATGTAAGGAGAGTGCCTCTCGTGATTGTGACGAGCATGTGAATCAACAAGAGGGCTTGTACTGTACGGAGGTAGTTTCACTCACAAAGCCTCTCAACAGGGGGCTGGGATTGAAGTCGTGAATTCCATGTTTCATATTTTGGTTTCCAGTCTGGGAAAGATTGAGGGATGTTCGTGAGAGCAAAGAGCCTCGTGTACGTAAGAATGGGCTCTGTATCCAATTCAATCAAGCCGTGCTTGAGAAGGAGGAAGCAAAGTAAAACTACAAACTGGAAAGACATCAAGACACTCGTTGTTGTATAGACCAGTCCGCTCTCAATTCGGGCCTTCCTCTTTTACATATGTAAGTAAGTCGTTACCATTTCCGTGATCCATCATACCTATGCGACAACTCCATCTTGACCATCCCGTAGAAAGAGAACGCTATATCTACATGACCCTTTCACACTTCGCCTGTTGTAAGACAACTGCTATGCAGAACGTCTAGTTTTCCCTGTACATACCACAGCAAATCTTCGAACGTAGTAGCAAGCACAGGGGCCACCGGTGTACAGTGCCATATGCATGCTGAACCGAGAAAAAGAGCGGACCGGTATCATGGTGGCACTCTCCAGCGCAGGATCAGACAGAACCAGCAGCCTCGCTGGCATTGCTCTTGTGGCTCTCCGCCTCTTCGTACCGGACAGACCAGTCCGTCTTGCGCTCGATGATCATGCGCCGGCTGTCATAGCTGTGGATGCTGTCATCCTTCTCGTGCAACACGCTCCCTCTTTTGGCATTTCCCGCAGCCGTTGCATTGTAGGAGGAATATGTCTGCATCGGGTCGTTTCCACTCGGGAGCCTGTCGCCCGCTTCGCCGGATCGTATGACCGACTTCATCTTGAATGATGCGTGTTCGCTGTTGTTGGTCGCGAAGGCCTTGTTGGTCGGCCCAGTCAGGTAGCCCGTGTAGCCTGTCGGCTTTTCATAAACTACCATGAAAGGTTTGAGGACCGTGACCGACGCTGCCATGATGCCATAGCCCAGTTGAATCTGCGTGCAGACTACCGCGAGCGAGATGGCCATGCTATGATTGTCGGGTAAGGTGGAAGGATTCAGATAATAGAGACGGATTCCGGCCGCCGGGATTGCTCTGCCAAAAGAAAGAAGGGTTCATGTCAGCACACACACATTGGGCCGAGCGAAAGGCCAAGCAGATCCATCACTTACAGGAGACGAAGACCGAATGCAAATATCACCGTGGCCTTTTGTACCTTGCTCATTCGCAGATCGCTCACCAGAAAGGCAGCCATCAACACAAAAACGACCTCAGTGATCGAGTCGGTTATTCCAACGCCGAGCCATCGGCCAAACTAGATCGAGTCATCAGCATTAGGGTACAACAAAGCAGAAAGATCAATCCTACCGGTGTAACGAAGGCTTTTTGCCAGGAAGACCCAATGCTTATCAAGAGTATCGAAAGCAGGAACCAAGCGCCACAGAGCCCCAGGATGGACCAGATTGTAATGATGTGTCCTCGGCGACGGGTCAGTCGCAAGAAGAGCGAACCGACGGCGGCCTTTGAAAAGAGAAGGACCACGAGGTAAAGGAAGTCGTTTGCGAAATAGTACTAGAAACATTTCAGCACCATGGTTTCTTTGTCGCGCCCTCTCAGGCTTCATTCAACATACCCTCTTGAGCGATTCGTTCTTCTGATCGTCATCGAAAATCCTACGCTTCCCCAGTCCGAGATGGACTTCGTAGTAAACGATCGCTGTCTGGACACATGATAAGGCCAAGAAGGCTGTCAGAGATGTTTGACAGATGTCAGGCAGGGTCCAGGTGAACTCACTGTGGCAGCACTCAAGATATTGTCGTCCCATTTCCACAGCCTCTGTGGAACTCGTATGTAGATTCGGATTCCGAAGGAGACTATAACGAAACAAAGAGCCAGCGAGGTCAGAATCAGAATGAGTCCGGACTGATCTGCGGGCGAAATGACCCCCAATGGTTTCGACGGTGACATTGTCGTCGATTCTCCTTTTTGGCGTGTGGCAGACGTTTACGTTCGGTGCGACGGCGTCTCTGGAGCTGCCAGCCTCTTATTGTACCTGCATAGCCGTTTCGATGCCGCTATGGACGTATTCCCAAACTGACAAGGACTGCTCCAGACCGAGTTGATGGGAAGAGGATGGTTCGAGCGAACCCCGTTCGTTCCCAGGCGCATCGGATTTTTGGATTGCTGGCGCGAAGTTCGACCCTCGCCGCGGCCCTGCTCAGCGCCCGGGGTGGAAGGCTGTGTCGGCCAGGCTCCCAGGGACGGGGTTTCCCAGGGAGAAAGGTGATGCAGTCCAGCGCAGGGAGCAGGGCGCCACAAAGCGCCATCCGGTAGATTTGGGGAGGAGGCGGGATTCGTCAACGCGATCAGAACCGGCTTGACTGGAGCAAGTATGCTAGTACAATTTCATTCACAGATTCCGCGAGCCAACCTTTCCCAAGTGGTGGGCGACCTACCTACAGGAAACGCGCCTGTACGAGGCCGATTCGGACAGCCAACAGGTTTTGAGTTCCCTTGCTTCAAGCCTTCACGAGGTCGTCTCTGATTGAGGCATAGTATCAGGCGCGAGGTTGGCGCCCCAAAAAGGCAGATGGAGGCCAGATGGGAGTTGGACCCCGGACAGAGAGCAGCCAGATAGCAGGCATCGTCAAATAAGCTTTGATGTCACCTTTGACAGCTGATCTTGCCTTGAAAGGGGATAGCACACAGGGGACAGTGATAGGTGAGTGGCATGACCACTGACATTGTGTATCGAAGCGATCGAATTGACGGCAGGAAGTCTGGTCCATTCCCCAATGATGAGAAGGATCAAGACCGACGGCTGTTCACTGGTTGCAGCTTGCGTGCTTAGTTCTTTTCTCGAGGTACTTTCGAGTAGGTACTAGTGAACAGTGAACGATAAGCCTGCAGCGGGGAGGAGAATCAAGGATCCGGTCGAACGACGCCAGGCCAGGTCGCGTGTGCGAGTGAGAGGCTAAGTTTTGGAGTGACTGGGGCCTTCTAGTTCATGCCTGGCACGCTGGGATCAAAGGAGTTGAAGGGAGAAGAGGCCCAGGGTGATGAGAGTCGGCGAGAATCGTCAGAAGCATGCGAGCCTAGCAGTGAGAGGGGGAGAGACACGGGAGACGGGGAGAGAGAGAGTTTGATGGCGCTCTGCGCGTCGTCGAGAGCAAGCCTTGCTAGTGGCCGGACGGGTCCCGCCAGCTGATGGGCTAGTGTGAGGCTTGTCGCGAAGAAGGTGAACCAAGCCGCATCAAGCCGCACCAAGCATCGGGGAGAACGGCATTTCGGGCTTGGCTAGAAGTCGAATAGACTCTTTTAGCATGATCAATCTTATCTGGACTTCTCTTGCCTAAACAAGGAAGATCTGCATTACTTCAGCCTTGCCAACATCAGCAGCTTTGAGGAGCTCAACGATAAAACAAACATTGGGCCCATTGGTTCCCGAAATACGCACAAAGATGACTGGCTGCCTTTATCATCCTCCAACAGGACTCCTTTCTCAACCGCTGCAACACACAATGCCCCTTTGTCCAGACGATGGCTTTGTTTCCCAGGCCCCCGATAGAAGAAGATACCTGTACTTCTTGCCAGAGTGCCTCGTAGCTTTCCTGCCACTTGATCCCCCAGAACTCACTTTCCCCTGCAATATTCATCGTCCACTTATCCCGTTCCCCCTGAAACCAAGTCACATTTGACCCAAACTCGAGAAAAAATGCCTTTTCGATTATCCGAGCTCTTGCGAAACGGTAGGTCGAGCGTCCAGCATGATACTGACAGCAGGCGGCCCCCTTCAAGACCTTTAGTCGTTGGTGGTACTCACAACTTCTCTCCATCCCGACCTGCTCCACAGCCGCCTTCGTTACCGAACCGAGATGAGACACGGACTCCAGCCAGTTTCACCTACGACAACGGGACGGGGAGACTCGATCCTCGGCTCATGCGGGAACAGGGCCTCCCACTTGATATGAAGACCACAGATCAGCTGGCGGCGTTCATTAGAGATCGCAGTCGCGGACACGATGAACCGTCATCTCCAGACTCGCTTTCCCGCTACTCATATGACGACATGTCGCTGGTCGACGACTGCAGGAGCGAGACCGAGCTTCCGCGGGGCTCCTTTGATCTCCCTCGCCGGGCTTCTCAATCTGTGAGACGTCCCTTCAATCCAACAGTGGTAGGTCTGAGGAATAAGTATGGTGCGGCGCGGCCCATCGTCCGTATCCTGCCGGGCACTCGGCGAAAGCACCAGTACGAAGGATATTGGCTGAGACGAGGAACCACGCGAAAGATTCCTGTCGAGGCTGAGGATAAATCTCGCCACGCCTGGTGGAAGAAGAAGGAACCCATGGTGCAGGATAGGTATGTGGAAACCAGTGGATGGTATGATGATTAGACAATGCCAGGATCCTTGTCGGATAAAATAGTCTTTTGGGTATCAATCGTTTTCAAACATTCTCTTTTGATAATTCTGCTGTCGAATGAGCATGGCCGTGATCATGCTCAATGTAGCGCAGCGTCAAGTATCCGTTTCCTCACTTGATCGTTGAAGGTCATACTGGTTCCATCTTGGTCCATCACAGTCATCTCCGCGTCCACAGCGGCTTCATAGGCCCTGATGACGGTGTCCTCGTCGACCCTCACGCCGTCCTCTGCTAGGATTTTGATGCATTCAGCAATCCTGGCAATTTCTCGTCGCGTGCCCTCTCCGATATCGTCATTTTGACTTGAGTAAATGGCAGTACTGACAACATCATCCAAGTTGGAGATGCTGACTCCGCCACTTATCTTGCCTTGGTCCTCTGCTGATTCCATTTGCCTGCTAAGCCAGATGTAGCCGTTGACCCCGAGGATGATGTTGACGTCGCCGCCCCCTTGAGCTCCAGTATTGACCGTGAATACCTGCCTCCGACTGCGGACGACTCCGCCACCACCCCCAGTGCCGGACACGGCGAGGAAAGTCCCGTTGCGAAGCTTGCCATATTTCAGACTGCGGGTATGTAAACTTGCGGTGCCATCACTGCTTCGTAGCTGTTGGACTTCGGCAACCAGCAAATCCCCCTCTTGGAAATAGTTCCGCATTTGAAGTTCGTCTGCCGTCGTTCGCCGTCTCAGGACACCGCCGGGGAGGTTTATAGACGACAGGGGCAACTGGGCCAGCAGAGGTGCCGCAACGTCCACTTTCCACTGGTTCTTCTGGACTTCGACGATCCGTCCTACCACGAGATCTCCTATTTCCGGGGTATATCTTGCGCGCAATGGCGCAACCGATAGGAGCTTGTTCGTCTTCTTCACTGGGCCTGCTAAGGTAGCTATCATCGTACTCGATGCTTCGAGCATGAACGTGCCGTGACCCCTGCGCAAATCAGCCTTCTGTGTCTCAATTCCTTTGCCAGTGAGCCGTACCTACCTCATCCATTGTGTGTCGTCTGTAATGACTTCTCCTGGGAGCGCTATCTGTCGTGATGCCGAAGAAGATAGTCGTCGGCGTTTCGTAGGTCGTCCATCGTCTGCGTCCATCGAAGTGTCGCTCTCATTCTCACTGTAGCTGCCCTCGGGGGGGAAATCGACTTGAACATCGGCCTCGTCCGGGTCCGGTGGAAGGACAGCCAGACCCATTGTTGCGATCTGGAACACGAAGGGTCTTGTTGAGGAGGTGGAGAGGTTGACTCTTCTGTTGGTGTCCAGCGCGAGACCGCAGGATGCGATCGATGCCAGGCATTCAATGAAGAAATTCGGTAGCGTCACGTGCAGATAAGGGGCTTGGCAATTCTTATCCGAAAAAGTTGGCTTTCAACCGACGATGTGACAAATGATGCTCTCTCGACCGTCACCTTTTCTATCAACCCTCGCTAAAGCTGGGAAAATTCATTGAAGATATTAAGCATGGTGCGTCACAAGAAAGACAATGGTTCGTCCAAGGCCAAGAAGTTCTCCGCAAGACCACGCCATACGACTCGCCCTCGAGAGGACGGGGAGGAGGGTGGCGCTACCAGCCGGCCTCCCTTCAAGGCAGCCTGTTGGGACTTCGGTCACTGTGATGCGAAACGATGCAGCGGGAAGAGGCTCATGCATTTCGGTCTGATGCGTGAATTGCCCATCGGCCAGAAGCATCCTGGTGTCGTTATTTCGTAAGCGATGCTCTCTCTGCGTGTTCACTCTCGAAAGACCCGCTAACAAACATGGCAGTCCTAATGCCAAGCAAGTCGTATCACCGGCAGACCGCGAACTACTTGAACAATACGGCGCCGCTGTGGTAGAATGCTCTTGGGTCCGAGTACAGGAAATCCCATGGTCACGGATAGGGGGCAAATGTGAACGGCTGTTGCCCTACCTGGTGGCTGCCAACCCTGTCAACTATGGGAAACCATGGCGATTGAACTGCGTGGAGGCCCTCGCCGCATGCTTTTGCATATGTGGCCATGAAGACTGGGCTGAGATCGTCCTCGAGAATTTCTCTTACGGCAAGCCATTTCTTGAAATCAACTCCCAGCTCTTCAAACGGTACGCGGCATGTCAGAACGCAGAGGAGATGAAGCAGGCTGAGGAAACCTGGCTTGCCAAGCTGGAAAGGGAGTACTCGGAAAGCCGCAGCAAAGGGTCAGCCGTTGGCGACGACGACTGGGCTGGGGGTAACATGAACCGACGAGAACTCATAGACTCAGATGATGAAGACCCCGACGAAGAAGGTGAAGAAGGTGACTCTGCAGACGAAGACGATGAAGCCAACCCGCCGCTTCAGCAGGGCAGACACTTGGATCTACCGCCGGACTCGGACGATGAGGACGAAGAGGCAGAAATGGCCGAAATCCGCCGAAAGATCCTCGCCTCGAAACCTTTCAGTGAATCGATATCGAATCCTGCGCGCGACAAAGACATACAACAACAGCAACCATCCAGCGAGAGTGCAGCTGGCGCGAATAGTGGCAGAATGACGGCAACTCCCGCAGAACCTCCTCCTCCGCAGCAACTGATTGACTCGGACGAGGAGTCTGGATCCGGCGAGGAAGATTACGACGGTTTCGATCAGATCGCCAATGCCACACCAGTCACCGATCGGACGGGGATCGTTGCCCGAGAGCGACAAAAGAAGTTAGAGGAAGTAAGCGCCTCCTTTTCACGGACAGTGGTCTCAGCGCCCAAGAGATGGTAGTTCCGGCCTTCTTGCGACGGAACGTGTCGAGTGGCTCGATAACCGAATTCTTTCGACACATGTACGAGAAATACGGCTGAAATGGGCGTCATAACTCGACCGATGAAAATTTACCAACAGCCCGAACGAGTTGGAGAATTTGAAAGGCAAAGATCCACTGATCTTCTGAATTCTGAGAGTATCCGATCAGGAGGGAGAAGGTGCATGTGCCTGGTCATACAATTCAACGTCTTAGCCAGGCAAAAGCGGAAGCCAAGATCTCTCTTATTTCTCTCTATCTTGATTCCGCCCGCCACCAAATGCGTCTTCAGATCCTTCAACCAAGACCCAAGCGATCTGATGCATTCGCTGGCCCTATCTCAACGACACCCCCTTTGGGGCCGAAGCCGAATCCACAGGGTTCGTCACAGGCTCAGCACCATGCTTTTTCGGCCACAAACATCTCCTGGCCATGTCCTAACACGCATCCTCCCGCGGGCAAAACGGCGGGTTGGCCCCATTTGATGAAGTATTGACTCTGAGGGGATCAAGACCATACATCACTTCTTGGGCGACTCTGGAGTTGCTGCTACAAGATCATGAATTGCTCCTTCCTCGATGGACGATCCAGCCTCTTCAAAGGCATCGTCTTCTTCTCCCATCTGGGACATGGTATCGGCCATGGGATTCTCAGCCTCTACCTGGACGGGACTGTTCTTTTCCACCTCGGAACTAGTGAGATTTTCCGCGTCGGACGGAGTGGAATTTTCGATTGTGTCTGCGGGATCGTCCTGGTCAAGTACCAAGCCCAGTCCTCGCAGGATGTCGGCTGTGGTGATCCTTCCCGTAGACTCGTCGGGGATCTGGCCCGGGAAGCCGGAGTTGTTCCGGCATGCCCAGTACAGCTGTTGAAGAGCTTCGTCTGCCGAAACTCGCATCTGCCCATTGCTGCAACCCACCCACAAGGGTAACGTTAGATTCAGGTCGGCTCTGGGGTGCTGAGGTTTGGAGGGATCTTACAACTTTTGGGTCTCTGGGGCTTTCGGAGCCGTATACATGCATGAGATGTCATCCGCCTGGCAATTGCCACAACTCTGAACACCATCGCACTAGATTCGTGTGAGCTCAAACTCCGCCCCCCCCCCCCCCCCTCCTCCATGCTGCGACACTGATACCGCTTTGAATATACTTACCTGGATCTTCTTCACTCTGCATTGATCGCACGCCCCAGAGGTCTGATGAGGAACTTTGTCACCGCCCGAGGTCGGGTAACTGGAGGTCATGTCGGGCACAGCGTCGTCCATGATTTAGATGGGCAAAGAGGGCGGGGATGAAAGAATAAGTAGGAATGTGAAGTGGAGGAGCCGTGCTGGAAAGAGCAGAAGTCAAGACCTAAGACGGGGGCGATACTTGACCTGCTTAGAGATCACAGCTGTCAGATGGCTGCACCTGGTTAAAAACCAGCTCGCATGTAGCGACTCCCGCTGAGGGATGAGTTTGAAAATGGCAACGGCAAGAACATGCAGGCCGTTCCGGAGCCATGGGGAGAGAGGGGAATAAATATTCGGTCGCAGCTGACATCGTCATTCATCTGGAGGATTGGAGTCTGGAGACTGCAAAGATATTTTCAACGAATGAAGGGAACATCGAAATCCACATCCGCATCCGAATCCATATCCACAGATGCGCATGTTCCAACTTTCGAACAGCGGTGCAAGCCGGGCTGAATGGGGGGCATCGAGGAGGGCGGAGCGTGAAGCAGGGCGTGAGAGGTCAAGAGGGAGGAGGATGTTATTGTTTTTTTCAGTCAGTCGCCGGCTGGTCAATCACAGCGCATGGAAGTGTGATCTCCCGGCCCAGCCTAACTGGACTGGGGTTCGCTCTAATCACGTCAAAGTTCAATTAGACTGTCACTGACTTGACTGGGAGACATACCAACAACCTGGCGATGGAAATGGTGAGAGGTACTAGAATTTGATCTGAGCAGTCCGTGAGCAGGGGAGAGAGGCCACTCGCGGGGTTGATATTCTGATCAATGGCAATTCCTACAACCTGAGAGGTGGTGAGGTGGTGAGGTCGTGGAACAGTGAGAGGATGTTTGGTGACGTACCAGTACAAAGACTGGAAGAATAAGGTAACAACGGCTAGAAGGAATAACGCCCGAGTCCCCGCCGCTCGGCGAGATTGATACCTACTAGGTAAGGTAATTAGGTGGCCATGACATGCCCCTGCAGTCTTCCGGGTTCTGATAGGCATTGGGAAGGAGAAAAAACTCGCCTAGCCTCCCCAATGTCAGCTGTTCCAGGCCTCAGGGCTCAGAACTCGGGGCTCATGGCTCGGCGGGATTCGAGAGGTTGTAATTTATAACTTGTCCGTGCCGTTCGGATCTTTTGACGGGACCCACATCGACGCCGGGTATTTCTCCGGCGGCCAGGGCGGCAGGTGGCAGGCGGCAGGGGCCTGAACAGTGGGCAGCAGCACGCTTGAACAATGGTCAATCAAGTTGGACCCTTTCCCCCCC